>OW240912.1:276411691-276631359 GCA_933207985.1 Pelobates cultripes
CCCCTGCTTCCAACTCGCCTCCTCCTCCTCCCTGTCTCCCCATCTGAACTTTCGCCCTGTTCTTCTTCTTGACGAGCGGGCACCCACGTGACATCCATGGACGCATCGTCATCATCAACCGCTTCGCTTGTATCTGACAACTCAGCAAAGGAAGCAGCAGCGGGTACAACATCATCATCATCATCACACCGTACGTCCATGTGTAATGCTGCCTGCCTGAGACATATCCCTGTTATCTACATCCTCTGGCAATAATGGTTGCGCATCACTCATTTCTTCAAACGGATGTGTGAATAACTCCTCTGACATACCAACTGAAGCGGCTGTGGTGCTAGTTTTGGTGGTGGCGGCAGGCGGGTGAGTGGCATCTTGAGAGGTGCCTGAAGCTAAGCTGGAGGAGGATGGTGCGTCAAGGTTCTGAGCGGAGGCTGTAGAAGATTGGGTGTCCTGTGTTAGCCAGTCAACTATGTCCTCAGAACTTTCAAGTTCAGGGTACGTGGCCTCTGAAAACTGGGCATTATTCTAGGGCCAAAGGGAATCACAGCACCACGACCACGATGGCCCCTGCGGGGTGGCCTGCCTCTGCCTGTCATTTTTGTTGGGATTAGCGGTACTATGCGTGCAAGCTACTGTGAGACCAGATATGAGTGGCAATGTGCACTGGCACAGTTGTGCAGAGCACAGGCTGTAGGCCTGACACCCGCTTGAAGATAACTAACTGCTATTCAATCTATAACAGTGAAAAAAGTTTTTTGTTTTTAAATCCAAGCTATTGTGACACCAGATATAAGTGGTGGCACTGGGCACCATATCCACTGTTAGCGTAACACACCCGCTTTAAGGACACTGACTGCCATTCAATCTATAACAGTGAAAAAAGTTTTTTGTTTTTAAATGCAAGCTATTATGACCCCAGTGAGTGGTGGCACTGGTCACCATATCCACTGTTAGCGTAACACACCCGCTTTAAGGACACTGACTGCTATTCAATCTATAACAGTGAAAAAAGTGTTTTGTTTTTTTAAATCCAAGCTTTGTGTCACCAGATCTAATTGGTGGCACTTGTCAGCGTATCCACTGTTAGCGTAACACACCCGCTTAAGGACACTGACTGCTATTCAATCTATAACAGTAAAAAAAGTTTTTTGTTTTTAAATCCAAGCTATTGTGACACCAGATGTAATTGGTGGCACTGACTGGGGAAATGGGCACAGTATGCACCGTGAGCCTGACACAGAAGCTGGCAGCAGTGGCAGACAACTGACTGCTATTCAATCTATAACAGTGAAAAAAGTTTTTTGTTTTTAAATCCAAGCTATTGTGACACCAGATGTAATTGGTGGCACTGACTGGGGAAATGGGCACTGTGAGCCTGACACAGAAGCTGGCAGCAGTGGCAGACAACTAAGTGCATTTACATTACATAGAAAAATAAAATAAAAAAAAGCATACCCTTATCCCTAACCTAGCTATGCTTTTCCCTATCTTATGAACAGCAGCTACACTTTCCCTCCTCTTACTAAGCATGCAGCTTGAGAATGAATCTAAAATGGATGCTGTCCAGTAGGTGGGAGGGTCTGCTAGGGAGGCTGTGCTGCTAATTGGCTGGAATGTGTCTGCTGACTGTGAGGTACAGGGTCAAAGTTTACTCAATGATGACGAATAGGGGGCGGGTCGAACCGCGCATATGTTCGCCCGCCGTGGCGAACGCGAACATGCTATGTTCGCCAGGAACCGTTCGCCGGCGAACCGTTCGGTACATCACTATAGAAAAGCATAAACACCTGTAATGTCTGTCCATTGGAATCCATTTTTCAAGTCCCTTTTTGCCCAGATTCTGGTTACAAATTTGGGAGTCTGAACCTAGGTCTGAGATGCAAAAACATCTGTTTATTGTCCAATCTGTTCTCTATTAGCTGGAATAAGACCATCTTTAATTGGAATGTGGCTAAGGACAAACGCTGGCAGGACTGAGAATCAGCCAGCTTGTTTGTCTCTCCTGGTATGTGAACTTCCCAAATTCGAAGATTGTGTATTAGAACTAGAACTAATAGAACTAGGCCTTGGAGGGCTAATCTTATTGCTCTTAATTCTAGCACATGTATCTGAAGAAGCCTTTCTTGACCAAATTCCTCTTATAGCACCTTGTGCAGAGAACACACCCCATCGCTGGGTTGAAGCGTCTGAGGGGTTAACTCAAAATGCCCCTCTAAAAAGGGTTGAGGAAGGGGAATTGGCCTAATATATCGTTTAGTTATTTTCTGACTCTCTTGGGAATGACCACACTTGACTTCCACGGGCCACCCAGTTTCAGTTGGTCTCCTAGAAACAGTTGACTGTCTTCACAGCAAGGGGGAAGCATCATAACCTGGTGTTAAAAGTTAACTACCTCCCAATATTCTTTGCTAGCTCTCTCAGAGACCATCTGTGTCTTTAAGAGAGCCAAAGCTCAATGAGCTAGAATTATTTTCCCATTTGTCGCGAGGAACACCCAAGGTCATTTTAATGGTGTTCAGCATAAATCCCAGATAAAGGATATTCTGAGTATGGGATCAAGACAGATTTCTGTAGATTTACTATAAACCCCAGGTCTTGCAAGAGGGGAATTAGGTAATCTTTCTGCTGAACAATAGCATCTACCGCTGGATTCAACAACAGAATTTCATCTAGATAGAAAAAGGCACAAAAAACTGCTTTGTCTCACATGAGACATTATAGCTTTCATTATCCTGGTAAAAAGTATAAGGTGTGTTGGATATGCCAAATACTATGTGAGGTAAGCCACTTACTTGACTGCATGGGTCATCTTTTTCCAGATGAGACGCCTCTGGTATGGGCTCCTCTGCTACTACCAAAGGGCTCTTGACTTTTCCCCATGATGACAAAAGTGGGTTTGCTGAGATACTTCCCAGAAAGATCCTGAATCGCTGTAGGAGTGACCCTCCATCCAAAGAAATATCACCTCAGCCTTTTTCCTCTTGTATAAAACAGGGGCCAAATAGAAAAGAGTCTTACAAATTAAAAAAAGAACTTGTGTGACTTAGGAGCCAAATCATACATCCCAGGAGCATGCAGCCAGCAGGTTCTCCGAATACTGGAAATATAATTGAAGGATTGGCCAATTATAAGCACATCTCTGCTGGAAGCTTTCAAAAGTGCCATCTTAGAAGCCAGTGAAGTTGGTAAAGAAGGGTTATGAGAGGATCATTCCTTCTGTGCCTTATTTAACATTAAAGGGGGTGAACAGTATCCGCAATCTTAAAATGGATATTGCGAAGCATCTGATCTATGGAATCCGCAGAAATACTGCTTTTTGTAATCAACAGTGCTAGATTAACTTAAGGAGCCATTAATGTCTGAATGTCAGGAATAGTAAAATGGTTTCAAATGAGCAAAGCATCCTCTTTAACTAGTAGGGATTTGAAAGCTAATTTGGCAAAATCCCTGACTTCTGACTCTTGCTCCATGGCCTATCTAGAATGGAACAATTTTGACAGGAGCACTTTACCTAAATGTCTCCCTTTGGCCATCTGAAAGTTGCTCAAATTCCCTCATTCAGTGGAATCTGCAGAGCAAACCACCTCCTCAGACTCCCAATTGATCTCAGGTGAACTCTGTCTGGCACAAGACCGGTCTAGTGAGGATGATTGAGCAAATGCTCGTGAGCAGGATAGTAAAGGACTGACAGCATTCAATCGAGTCTTGTACCTTTTCTGTGAAATGTGCTTAGAAACCTCAAACGAGGGAAACACAAGTTTAGTTTTAGAAGGTACTGTCCCTTTAATTTTTCGACTACAGAAACGAGAGTGAGGGGACCAAATTTATGTTCCTCAGCAGAACTTGAGAAAGAGGAAAGGCAACCCTACTTTTTCTTTTACAGGATTTGACTGGGAGCATATCCTCCTCAGAAGATAGATCCCTGGCAAAGAAAGCGTTCTTATGGAGCCTTCTAACGTTGACAGCGCTGTTTCTTAGAGAGGCAGCCACCATATCTTTGGCAGAGACAGATACAGAGTCCTCCATCAATGTTGCTATTTTTAAATTTTAGGTGATCAGGGCTCATGTGTGCTGTGTTTTTAGCGCAGCAATTATGTTGCTAGCTTTGCTAGATTGTTATGCCTCCCGGGGAGACAATAATAATGCTTTAAATGATCTATATTGTATATTTCTCATTCAAATCTGAAAAGTTCTTTTAATTCCCAACAGTTATCTTCTTTGCTGCAGTGCACCTAACTTTACTCCAGTTTCACTTCAAGGTATAAAATAACCCTGTCCTGAAAAGGCTTTGCAACATTGCTTTCCTATATTTACTTATTAATTATAGCCTGTAAGCTCGTTTGAGCAGGGTCCTCTTCAACCGATTGTTCGTGTAAGTTTTCTTGTAATTGTCCTATTTATTGTTACATTCCCCCCTCTCATAATATTGTAAAGCGCTACAGAATCTATTGGCGGTATATAAATGGCAATAATAATAATAATTAAACTAGGTACGTTCTGCTTACTGACTAGCGCTCTTCTATGACTGAATCACATAAATAAAATGTAGGATAATTCCAGGTTAGCCCCTGATGTGCCCCCTTTGCTGCCCAGTATGAGGGCACTCTATGGACCCGGTGACTCTCGGTACCGCTGAGCTGGCTGTCTGCCAGGGGTTCGATACCATAGAATACTAGCAGTGTTCCCGTTTTGGCGGGATTTCCCCCATTCTGTGTACACACACACTCCATGCCGCGCAGTGCCCGCCCCGGCAGTGACTCAGTGAGGGCGTGCTCAGTGTGCTCCTCCTCGGTGTGAGTGTCAGTGTGTGCTCGGTGAGTGTGTGCAGCGGCCAGCCATGTCGGTGTGCTCGGAAGCCGGTTTCTCCAGTGAGGAGCTCCTCAGTCTCCGTTTCCCCCTGCACCGCGCCTGCCGGGACGGAGACCTGCACTGCCTGACCGCCCTGCTGCAAGGCCCGCCTGGACACACCGAGCTGCAGCTGGGCAAGGAGGACTCCTGCTACGGCTGGACCCCCATACACTGGGCCGCACACTTCGGAAAGGTGATGGGGGAGACTGGGGGGTTACCGGGGGGACGGGGCCCTCCATGGGATTTAGGAGGAGGAGGGGCTGGCGCCATTTTCTCTGGGTCTTAGTCTGACAAAAGGGGGACGGACGGAGACGAGAAACAAAGAGAGTGAGGAAGGCGGGCGTGGGGGGCTGAGAGAGGAGGAGATATTACTGTTATTACCAATATACTGTGTGAGGGGAGCAGACTGGGGGTAATGGAGGTGTCCATGTAGTGTTATCCTGTAACAAAGTTACTCTGTAAGGTGTATTGGATGGGATAAAACCTGGTGGGAGGGCTGATACAGATAGGGGAGGGCGGCAGAATGAAATGGGAGTGTATAACACAAACACGAGGGATTGTAGACACAAAGGGATGCAGGTTTGATGGAATAATAGGCTCATGCAAGGAATTGGCAGAAGGATATTAGTTGTTCACCTTGTTTTCAATTGCAGCCTAACATTTCGTGTTAAAAGGACAATATAGTCACTCAAACAGCTTTAGTTTAACCCCATAAGGACCAAACTTCTGGAAGGGAAAAAAAGGGAACCATGACATGTCACACGTCGTGTCTTTAAGGGATTAAAGGATCACTATAGTGTCAGGAAAACAAACTAGTTTTCCTGACACTATAAAACACTTAGGTCCCCCTCCCGCTGCACTGAAGGGGTTAAAACCCCATTCAGCCACTTTTATCCAGCGCCGGACTCCCTTGACACTGGTGACCTCTCCTCCCCCTCCGACGTCAGCTCCCAAGTGGAGCGGAATGCGCGGCAAGAGCAGCGCGCGCATTCAAACATTCTCAATGCTTTCCTATGGACATTCTGCACGCTAAATGCAATTTTCGAATCCAGCCTGTCAGCCTGTCAGAGCGAGCACATGTGCTGTATATACTTACCTTCCGCCTCTCTGCACTTCCGGGTTCTGTGTGAAGTGCAGGGAGACGGATCAGTGCTGCTGATCTCCCTGTGTAAAAAAATAAATAAATAAAGTTAAATCCCACCACCCCCCCTTTCCCCTGCTTTAATAAACTTAACCCCTTCCCTGCCAATTGATCTTTAAGAAATGGTATGCCTTTATGGGGTAATTGGATTATATAGCCTTGTCAAATACTCTAAAATGGGACATGGACACAGCGTAAAAATTCAAAGTTTGAAAAAAAACTGGAATGGCTGTATCTCATAAGTGCCCCTTCAATGTCCACATATACCTGGCAAAGGTACATATGGGGGGGGGGGGGTTTGCTGTACTCAGCCGACATAGCTGAGCAACATATGAAGTAGTATACAGTTGTAGTACACAAAAGGTTTGCAAAATATACTGCGCAAACACACTTTGTGTGTCAAAAAGGCAGAAAAAATGCTTATTACCACTAAACTTGGTACAAGCTAGTGGAAAAATGATCCCACGCTAAGGTTCAAAATAGGCCTTTTGAAATTCCCTTGGATGTCTTCTTTAAGAAATGGTATGGCTTTATGGGGTATTTGGATTATATAGCCTGGTAAAATACTCTAAAATGGGACATGGGCACAGTGTAAAAATGTAAAGTTTGAAAAGAACTGGAATGGCTGTGTCCCAAATGTGCCCCTCTGATGTCCACATATACGAGGCAAAGGTACATACGGGGGTATTGCTGTACTCAGCCAACATAGCTGAGCAACATATGAAGTATTATACAGTCGTAGCACACATACGATGTGCAAACTCACTTTGTGTGTCAAAAAGGATAAAAAACGCTTATTTCCACTACACTTGGTACAAGCTAGTGGAAAAAATATCCCACGCTAAGGTTCAAAATATGCCTTTTGAAATACCCTGGGATGTGTTCTTTAAGAAATGGTATGCCTTTATGGTGTAGTTGTAATATGTAGCCTGCTCAAGTGCTCCAAAGTGGGTCACGGATGCATCAAAAAATCCTCCATGAAAATTCACACTCAAAAACCTTAACTTGTCAAGTCTCTTTTACAGCAGTGTAACTTCACAAAATAGTGTCTAGGTCATACATTGGGCATATTGTTTCACTCAGAAGACTTAGCTGAGCATAATTTGGGGGGTTTGAACTTAGTGGCACATATGAAATGTACAAAATGCCCAGCAAAAATGTAATCCGAACGTAAAAAATGCCAAAAATTCTTTTTTACCACATACTTTTGACATTTATTGGTGAAAAAATGGGGTCATGTTAAGTCACAATATGCACCATATGAGACACCCTGGAGTGTCTACTTTTACAAATGGTAGGCCTTTGTGGGGTTTTTTGAGCAGTCAAACTGCTATAATACCCCAAAATGAAGCATAGGCCCATTAAATCCGCCTCTCAAAATTCTACTGTAAATGTTGAAACGGACAGGTCTCCTATATGGCACTGTAGCTTCACAAAATAGTGCCAAAGACATGCAATGGGGGTATCGTTGTACTCAGCAGAAGTAATTGAACACAAAATAAAACTTTGTACAGGAATAGCACACACCAACTTTACAAAATACACATGAGAAGTTCTTTGTTATAAGTTTGTGTGCCAAAAAAACAAAATTTTACCCTAATATTTAGCAGAGATTGGCAGTAAAATGGCTACGTAGAAAGTGTCAAAACAACCTTAGGTAAATAGCCCGTGATGTCTACTTTATATAAATATATACTTTTGTGTGGCAATTTTGTTTTCTTTTATGGCTATTAAGCTTACAAGACAAACATACCAAATTCTAAAATCGCTCCACATTAACAGTTTATTTTACTCCTTGTGCTTTGTGACCTGTAACTACCAAAAAAAAACTTAAAATCCCAGACACATTATATATTCTGTAAATCAGAACAACTAAATTAATTTATTTGTAATTACTTTCTTTAACCTACACTAATTAGGCATACATTATTGCAAAAACTGTAAAAAAAAAAAAAAAAACTTCTTTTTGCATTTTTTTTTTAATAATAATAAATAAGCATTTATATATATGTTACATCAAATTAAAGCCCTTTCTGCCCTTTAAAAACCGTATATAATATGTGTCGGTGCAATAAACGAGAGAGATGCAAATTGCAGTTGAACGCATACAGCAAGAAAATGCAAAAATTGCTTGTCATTAAGCGTAAGACAAGCTTCTGAAGCTGTGTCCTTAAGGGGTTAATGAAGCAGTTTTGGTGTGTAGGTTATGCCGCTGCAGTCTCAAGCCCTAGTCACACCTCTCTTGGCTGTGACTGACACAACCTGCATGAAAAAAATGATTTTATTTTCAAACGATGTAACTTACTTCAAATGTATCTCCTATTCTGTAAATTGAAATTTAATTACATACAAGAGGTTCTAGCAAGCTATTAACAGAGCAGGAGAGAAGAAGTTTACACTTTGTTTATGGCAAATTCTGCCTAACTTAACACATTAGGTGACTCTTTACAGGAAGTGTTTATGAAGTCTGTGTAACTCACATGCCCGGAGGTGTGCCTAGGGTGCATAAACAAAGTGATTTAACTTCTAAATGGCAGATAATTGAGCAGTGAGACCGCTGGGGCATGATCTATACACCAACACTGCATCCTTAAGTTGAAGTTGTTTTGGTGACTGTAGTGTCCCTGTAAGTCGACAGATATGGGAGAGAGGCATTAACCCCTTAAGGATGGCAGGTGTGCTATGCCGTTCTTGGGGACCCGGCTCTAAACGCCGGTGGGCGGCATATCACGTCCCCGCTGTCCTATGTATTGCTCGCCGGTGGTCGCGGTGGGGGGGGGGGGCTCATCTGGCATCCCAGGGAGTCCCCCTGCTGCGTTCCGGCCCTCCTGTGCCATGTGATTGCGAGGACCTCACAATCACATGGAGGGGGAGTGCCTGTAATTACTGGTAGTCCTATTGCTGCCTGAAAAAAGTTAAAATAAAGTTTAAAATTATATACACACGGTCTAAGTGTATTTTAATAATATATATAATAATATATTAATATCAAAATACACGTAGAATGATATTTATTAAATATATTTATAATTATATATTTTTATATAATATAAAATAAATATGTAAATACATTAAAAAAATAAGAAATAATTAAAAAATGTGTAATTGCTTTCTGACTGTATTTTGATATTAACATATATATTGATATCAGAATACACGTAGAACAAAATAATATATATATATATATATATAAGTATATATCACTATATATACCTACATAAAAATAATTTAAAAATTTTTTTTTAATATAAAAATCTTTCAACATTGAAGTTGCTGTTTAGCGGATAGATGAGTGCGCTGGATCTTGTGTGTGTAATTAGGTCATTTTAGTAATTACAATTTGCGGGACCTGCCTGACAACCCAGGTAGAAAGTCCAGGAAATTTAATTTGCTAGCACCATATTTAACCCTGTAACTTTCCAAGACACCATTAAACCTGTACATGGGGGTACTGTTTTACTCAGAAGACTCTGCTGAACACAAATAGTGTTTCAAAACAGTAAAAAGTATTACAACGATAACATCAGTGAAAGTGACATTTTTTGCATTTTTCACACAAAAAATGGCACTTACACTGACAATATAATTGTTGTGATACGTTTTACTGTTTTGAAACACTAATATTTGTATACAAACACAAAGATAAAGCACCGCGCTTACAGCAGCAGTGGCTTAGTATCCAACAGCTTAAAATACATAGTAAAAACAAAGAAAAACGTTACCTGCGCTCTGGCCTAAATCCCCATGTGCATTTGAACAAAAATGGAGGCTCTTTAGTTCTATTCTAAATGGCCATTTGAATATATAAGCTCACCAGCCACGTCAAGGCAAGCCTCAATAGGTGAGTTCCTACACTAGCCATTAGATATGCTGATATCAGCCAAGAGTCTCCAATGAGACAGAAAGGGGTATTTTATAAACCCTTTAACATTTAACCCTTTATAGGGCTTCTGCACATACAATAAACTTTGCTGATATCAGACAAAGTGAGACAGAAAGGGGTGTTTTATAAACCCTTTAACATTTAACCTTTTATCCATTTTTGTTCAAATGCACATGGGGATTTAGGCCAGAGTGCAGGTAACGTTTTTCTTTGTTTTTACTAATATTTGTGTTCACCGAATTCTCACGAGTATAACCGTACCCCTCATGTACAGGTTTTATGGTGTTTTCAAAAGCTGGAGAGTCAAATCTAAGGCTTGCGTTTCAGTTTTTTCACATTGAAATTCGCCAGATTGGTTACGTTACCTTTGAGACCGTATGGTAGCCCAGGAATGAGAATTACCCCCATGATGGCATACCATTTGCAATAGTAGACAACCCAAGGTATTGCAAATGGGGTATGTCCAGTCTTTTTTAGAAGCCACTTAGTCACAAACACTGGCCAAAAGTGGCGGCCAAATTAGGTTTTTTTGCATTTTTCACACACAAATGTGAAAAAACTGAAAAATGTAACATGCTAGAGTTGACCCTGTTACTTCCCAAAACTCCATAAAACCTGTACATGAGGGGTACTGTTATACTCTGGAGACATCGCTTAATACAAATATGTGTATTTCATTGCAGTAAAAGCAAACAGTATTATGACATTCACAGTTAAAATGTCACGTAGAACTAAAAAAAACAAAACATATCTTATTTTCTCCCATTTTATTTTATTCATATTAAATTCTGTTTCATAGCTAAATATTTGATGTTAAAGGAAACCCCCATTTCCCCTGAATAAAATGATATATAAGTGTGGGTGCACTGTAACTGCGTCTGGCATAGAACTTAGTAGGGCTAACCATACAGATATCTTAATTTTTATATAGTTAGTGTAAGAGATCATCTGTTTAACATATATAAATAATTGAGAATACAATATAAAATAAGGATTGTCTTGGAAGCAATAAAGTTTTGTCTTTTTAGATATTTATTATATAAAAATATAAATATAGACATCTAAAATCCATATCGCAGAGTTTATAAGATTAAACTCAATGCTTGCAAATATCATTAATAGGTTAACATACCCTTCTGAACATGTCATCATGTCTTTTTAACATGGAGCAGTGTCTGTCTCCAAGTCTTTCCTCTCTTCCTTAACATTTAAAAGTACACCTATTTATACCTTAGGTGTCTTCATTTTAGGGTTACTGTAGTTCATATATGAAAAAGCAACACTTCTTTTACTTTATTCATTTTAGGACCTCCCTTAACTTGGCAAAAATACAAGTCCATAACTAAAGGGTGTATACGTCATGGAAATTTTCCTGACTTAGTTCAAGATGGCATCTTAAAGTCTGAACATCCTTATCTACTAAGGTTACCACAGTATATTACGTACTGAAAGAGTCATAGGATAGCCTTGAAGCTTGTTTATGCATTATTATTGTAATTCGTCTGGGACAAAGTGGCGCAAACATATTATGCACTAAGGTTATTGCTTAACCCCTTAAGGACACATGACATGTTTGACATGTCATGATTCCCTTTTATTCCAGAAGTTTGGTCCTTAAGGGGTTAAAGAAACCTCTATGAAAAACATGTTCAATTTCTAACACATTGTCAGTTTGCAATATCTCTTAAAGACAAAGTACACAGTTTAAGAAATACAACATTTAATTCTAAAACTTGTAATATTTGCATTTGCCCATAACAGCACGTAATATGAAAGTGGTGAATCACGGTTGAACAGGCATATAGTCAAATTCACAGTTTTGTTTTGATCACAACGTGTGAGTTTTGCTCAGTCCTTAAGAGGTTAAAGAGAATATTTTGTCAAAATTAAAAGCATCTTTTGGGAACCCCCCGCCCCCTTTTTATATTTTTCCCCAACTAAACTTTTATTTACTTTTTTCCAGCTGCCCACTCCTCCTCCTGTTTTATTTTATTACCTCTTCAAATTCTTGTCCAATTTGATGCTTCATAGAGAAGCATTTTGGACAAGAAGTACAGCAAACCCCGAGAGGTCTGCCAGTCAAATACTTCTTGTAGTGAATCCAGTGCTTCTCTGACAAGTCATCAGTGGATGTTTAATATCTATATGCAGTTCGTGCGTGAGTGTGTGGAATTTCACCAATTGAGACTATCTCGGTTCTCACTCTGGTAGCATTATCTAGTGGCGGTCAGTGTAATAACCATTAGAGGTAAGTTTAATACCGCAATGTAAACCTAGCAAATCTCCAAAACGGCTATGTTTTACATTGCAAGAGTAAATGCCAGTGGCGCTGCTCACTCACCACTTAGTTTATATGGTGTCCCGTTTAAGCTCATGATTGATGAGGGTAGGGTTGTTTAAGCATTATTGAACCTCTGCCCAGATAAAAACATGTGTTCACTAGGGCTAAATTTAAATAAATAAAAAAAATTACTATTTCAGCCTGTTGGTATGTACTATGCTTGTAATGTAGAGTATGTGGAAAATATTTACAGATTTAATTTCAAACTTGCCAAGGAGAATTTCAATCACTATAGTACACTGTAGTGGGTTTGGTGCCCGGAGTACCATTTGATGTTCTCAGTTCTGCTGGGCATAGTTCAGAGATCTTCCGGTTTGATTACTTACAAGCGGGAGTGCAGGTGCACACCGGACATCATAAACATTACAGTCCACTTTAGTGGTTATGGTGCCCGGAGTACACTGGCACCCTCCTGGAGTAAGTAGTAAAACAGTTTGCAAATGTACAATTCATGGGCGCTTCGGTGTTAGCTCTGTCATTTGCACCTGACAGTCAACACAAAGAAAGGGAGACATGAAACAAACTTTTCTCTTAATTTCAACATTTACTTTGGCTGAAATGAACTGACACTTGCTAAATCTTTAAAGGGACACTATAGTCACCCAGACCACTTCAGCTCAATGAAGTGGGCTGGCTGCCAGGTCCCTCAGGTTTTAAGAAAAACTGTTTACATTTGGGGTTAAGCCCGCCTCTAGTGGCTGTCCTCTGGACAGCCACTAGAGGCGCATCTGCGATGCTGGAAGCATATTATGACTCCATCGCGCAGAGCGTCCATAGGAAAGCATTGAGAAATTCGGCTCCGCTGACGTTGGCAGGGGAGGAAAGGGTCACTGGATTAAGGTAAGTGGCTGAAGGGGCACCCTCAGGGCACTATAGTGTCAGGAAAACCGCTTTGTTTTCCTGACACTATAGTGATCCTTTAAAGTGAACCTATACTGGTGGAATTGAGAGATTTATATATACTATTTTATTTTTGTTTTCTATTGTTTGGGTCATCACTACCCCCTGGCACCCTCTTACATGTTTAAAAATTGACAGTAACTTTTTTTGTTGTTGCTTTGACTCTGTCTATAAAGCTGCCTTTTCTGCTTTCCGTTTTGTCTTTGACCTCTCACCCAATCAAATACTTTTTATAGAGTAGCATTGTGGATGACAAGCACATGTGAAGCAAGCGCCACACTCCTACAATCAAATGCTTCTCATGGTGAAGCATTGAACCCAATGTTTTTCTCTAAGAGGCATTGGTCGAATATTCAACGGCTTCATGCAATGCTTGGAAATGTTGAACTTTAACCCCTTAAGGACACGTGACGTGTCATGATTCCATTTTATTCCAGAAGTTTGGCCCTTAAGGGGTTAAAGAATAGTGACTCTTTTGTGGGTGCAGGAGCACCATCTAGTGGCTGTTGGGGAGACAGCCACTAGAGTTATTTAGCCCTGCAATGTAAACATTGCTGTATCTTCAAAAGGTTTAACATTGCTTGACCAGAATGCCAGGGGCACTGTACAAAGATGACTTCCTAAAGGGATTTGGGTGACTATAGCGTCCTTTTTATATGAAAGCTGAGCATGTAATGAAA
This sequence comes from Pelobates cultripes, assembly GCA_933207985.1. Lineage (NCBI taxonomy): Eukaryota > Metazoa > Chordata > Amphibia > Anura > Pelobatidae > Pelobates > Pelobates cultripes. The sequence continues at coordinate 276,425,482 of OW240912.1, forward strand.
AAACATTATGGCAAGTTAGGGGTGATTTTAAATTAATTTTTTTTATCCAATGGTGTAAATTCCAAAGAAGTAAGTTTCCATTTAAGAATTAAGTGCCTCCAGTGGCTCAGTCTAAAAAAAAAAAGCAGTGTCAAAACTAAACAAAGTGATAATTGTTTGTATATACTCACAATGCATATCATATATCTGCTCTATGAGAATTACAATTTAAGTGACATTATCCAAAACGTCCTCATATTTGTACTTTGGCAGCACCATTTCTGCGAAATGCATGTTCCGGGTGTGCCCCCAATTCCATATTTATCTTTACTACAATCAGTAGATTGCATGTTTTCTGACAGACGTCACTGCTATATTCAATATTTGTTTAAGAGTACAATATTGTGTACCACAGAGGGTCCCTCTAAACCACAATGGCATCCATAGATATTGTTTCCTGATGAACAAGACCATGCCTGAATCTCACAGCTGTTACTAGGGATTTTGCAAAATGCAATCTTAGACTTGTGTTACCTCATGCGGTATCTTTAGATTACATTCAAATTTTAGTGAAATTTCAACACTCTTGATATGAATATTTAAAGCCGTTCTGACACTTCTGCGTATTTAATAAAGATATCTCTAACCTCTCAAGTATAATAATTCTGTATGATTCTTTGAAATTATATTAAGTCTAACTAAAAAATATATATATATTTTTTTTAATGTAGTTGGAGTGCCTTATTCAGCTTGTTGGCGCTGGATGTTCAATTAATGCCTGTACAACTCGATTTGCCCAAACCCCTGCACATATTGCCGCTTTTGGAGGTCATCCCCACTGCCTATTATGGCTCATTCAAGCAGGTGCACTTGTAAACAAACAGGTAAGTCCTCAGGTTGAAGCCTACAGTATGGTGGGCTAATCCACCACGATGCACCTAATATTCTGCAACAGAAAATCATTAAAAGAACATATAGAGTCAGGAACACAAACATGCATTCCTGACCCTATAGTGTTAAAGACGCCATTTAGGTTGCTTGCCCGCCCCCCCATAACAGTTAAGAACATTTACCTTATTTCTAGTGCTGTGCGGGTCCACCGGCTCTGCCCCTGATCTGCCTTTTTGGCTGACTTATTCCCATAGGAAAAGCATTGAATTGGCTGAGATAGTCAAGGAGGTGGGGCAGGGTTAAACACCAGCCTGGCCAATCAGCATCTCCTCATAGAAATGTATTGAATCAATTAATCACTAGCACTATAACAACTTAAAAAATAAAAATTGTTAAAATGCGTACAGTATTCCTTTAAAGGTACACATCTGACCCCTAACGTAGCTTGCTGAAATTCTTTGTGTGTGAACTTCTTTTGGTTTCATAATTCCTCATATATGCTCTGTTTTAGACTTTTATTTTTAGTGTTTTCATTCATTTCAGAATTTTCTCACAGTTCTGTGTTTGTTTTTTCAGGACTACGTAGGCGAAACCCCAGTCCACAAAGCAGCAAGGGCTGGTAGTATGGACTGCCTGAAGGCTCTAGTGTCAAACGGGGCACAAATAGAGTATGTCTTTTTTTTATTTACTTGCTTTTTCTTCATATAATTTTGTTAAAATAGAACAAATCATAAACACATTAATCATTTTAGTCTTCACCAAATGAATAAACTTACTGTCATCTTTTACTGATATGACAGTGCATGACATGTACAGAAAATAAGCTTATAGTGTATTGAGCTGAATTGTCTAATTGTAGCTATCCATCTGTTGGATTGCAACTTATTTATTCCTAAACTGGTCACTGATGCTGGGAGAGCTAAGCTCAACACCTGGAGAAGCGCCAGTTTGACAAATCCCGCTCTTTTGCCTATTTTACCTTCTGTCCGCCAGAGTTGATTGGCACACTTTATTCTCCTGGCATGACAATAATTAACACACACATAAGTGGATTTGATACATTCTTTACAGTATTGGTAATGCATACATTATACTGTATAGTTTAAGTTATATTGTATTTGACCTTTATCTTAAATATTTACATTTTTAATGTTTTAAAAAGATTTACTGTTCACCATCAGCAGCTTGATCTATTAAACATTCTATTTGTGTTCTATAGTGTTTCATATTGATGAAAGATGTATTTGCTCCCCAGTAATGCTGCAAACAACCTGAGAAAATATTCACATGCTCTTTCCAAAGTAATATAAAAAAGGCCTATTTAGTGTTGGCCATCAAGATGGTCTCAAAATATCAGAAATTATTGTGTGGTTTGAGAAGCATTCCTACATTTCCTACCTCTCACTTAACTGTTCTAACTAGATGTTTGTCAATCCCTTTCATAACTAAAATTCCCTGATTAGCGTCTTCTGTAGTTTTTCATAATGTTTGGTTTTTATTTGCACACTTGTAAGTTACAACTCCTTTCTTTATTCCATGTCTGGAGCTCTTTAAAATGTTAGACAGATCAGTAAATGAAGTAACACAATTATATGGTTCCTTTTTATAATGTTAGTAAAATTTTAAAATGGGTGCTAAAATTTCCAGTGCATTTTTTAGAGTCCTAAAGGTGTTGTTTTAATATTTAACTAATTAAAATATAAATGCTGCACGTCCCCAATATGTACATTTCATAATAGTCAAACAGGAAGGTATTATATTTTTAATCAACAGCTCACACAAAAATAATAAAACAGGCAATTTATACAATCCAAAAATCTGGCCACCTTTGAGATTTGTTTTCATAGAATAATGGAATCAATATGAAATGGCTTTCTAAACAGTTTGTGCAGCTAGAAATGTCCTATAATTCTAAGTGGGTAAATTTAGTATAGTTTTTACAAGCTTTTATAAACTTCCATTGGTCTGTACTAAAATAAATTTACTGTATCTATTCTATAGCTTGAGAAAATATAATTAAGCACAATGTCAATCCTTGCACACAAATTGCATACATTTATTTTACCTCCATTAAAGTTGCAGATACATTTCTAATGTAACCACCTTTGGGATCTACTTTAAGGGAGATTCATATTTCTTTTGATGTCTTTTCTGAGTACAGTACTAAAAGTTTTGTAGTGAAATTAGACCATGCCATATACAAGCCTTCCTTCCTGAGGGTGTTTTAGATTTAGAGCACTATTTTGTTGACCTCTCAGCTAAGGTGTAAACTCCATAATCGTAAAACGATGCAAACATTTCATAGTTTCATGTTGCATTTCTCCTTGAAGTATATTTATCTGCCTTCTGAATATCCTTTTGTAAACACATCTGTGTTCCCTTTCCATTCTCATTAGAGTATTGATAACAATCTTTCAAGGCAAGCGCTTTTTACTATCGACATTTTATTTATTATGTATCCTGAGTGCGAACTGCTTTTAATGCATATCGTCCCTTTATGACCAAACCCATGCATATACAGACTTTAGGTGGATGAAGGCAAGTACAGTAAGTTTGTGGCATGATAGTTTTTGCAGTCCCCAAAGGTGAATTTTCATAGCTGCGATCAGGACATTTGAGATGATAAATTCTAGTGATTAGATTGCTTAACTGTGCGCTTGTATTTTTATTGGATTCAAACGCTTGCAAGAAATTTGACACTATTTAAAACACTCTCTATATAAAACAAAAATTTATAAATTGCCTGATTTTCACTTGTAATTTCTAGTAAGGCCTAGTAAATTAAGTTATCCAGGAATATTTAATCACTCTAATGCAGATCAGTGATTGAGAGGCAGGAAATGTAAGATAACCTTTTGTGCTTATGAAAACTGTAAATCATGTTTTTAATACCTAAAGTGGTGGTTACTGTATTAAAAATAGCACCCTTTTCTATACTGAATACAAATAAGTCTAGGTGCCAAGTCATTTTCTGCCAGGAAAACTGTAATTTATTTTTAAATTTCTTTTAACAGAATCGTTTTTTGTTTTTTTTCCAAGGACTTCCTTTTACTTCTTTCTATATTTTTTTTTATTTTTTTTTTTATTTTTTTTTTATTTTTACTTTCCTTTTCACCTACAAGGCTTGATGTAACTTTTTATTTGCTTCTCTTTGATATCCAAAGTGAGCTGCTGTTGTAATTTTAACCCATTGACAGAGGTCTTTTCCATGTTCTATTGTTCTTTGCATGAACATGGATTTATATCTTCTATTGCAGCTTACGCTACAGATTCTACATTCTCAATGGCAGTAAGGATCAGGCAACTTTCTGTGCGATAAAGTTTATCATTATGTCCATTTTTCTATTTAAAAAATATTTCTACTCCTGATTAAGTTTTTAGAAACACTTTATTGTCAAAATTTCACTTGACCTTTTTTTCTTTTCTTTTGTATTCCTGATATACTTACAATTCATTGCCCCCTTGTGGGTATGGTATAGGGGAGGAGGAATGCAAATTTTTCGTCTCCAGTATGCTCCATCTTGTTATGGGTATAAATACTGAACTAGGGAAGAACTTCTTTAGTCAAAAAGTAAATAGGTCGTTACTTAATTTTTCTTCTGCATTCAAATATCTTTTGAAACCTGGTACCTGAAATTCTGATCCTCTTTTGATATATATATTTTTTCATTTTTCCTTCTTTAAATTATTATTATTATTTTTTTTTTTATTAACCGTGGAAACTACACGTGTCAAGGTTTTACAGTTATGCAATTTGAATTGACTTGTTTTGTTTTTTTCTTTATGTAATCCTAGAAATGGGAGCATTCCCAATAGCAACTGCTGAATCTGCCACAGGTGCTGATTCTAAAACCTTACAGTTGTGACAATTCATGTTCAGTATTGCTTCCTTTCTGCACACAAGGCATACTATTAAGGTATTTGTTGTGGTAATTACAAAACGTCTGCATTTTTCCAAACAAGAAGTAATGATATGCTCCAGCTATAAATTGGCTAATTATAGTTCTGGGGTTTTTTGGTTTGTTTTTTTACCCCACTCTCTTTCTATGTGTTGATCCCGTGGTTCATCTTCTTGCTTAATTGATTGCTCTTATTTAGGTATGATCTGCGGTCTTGGCACCAGTTTCGTTGCCAGTCTGCCCACTTTCAATGCTCATGTTGCAGCTAAGGCGGTTTTATTGCCTTCACATAGGAACCAGAGACTTTTGCTTATGGGTGTTACTTTCATACACCTCTGGTTACTATTACTTGACATCTTGAAATATTAATAAATATGATCGTTCTTAAACTTAAGTTTTTGCAATTATAGCTAATGCTATAATCATTTTCTAATTTTAGTATTGCCTCCTTTCCTATTAATAGGCAGACTGCCTGCCTGTTCAGCTACTTTCCTTTGCAATATTTATGGAGACTGGCATTTGCATGTTGAAATGCAAAGTTTATCTTACTCTGATTCAGAGACTCAACGCACAACTACTTCTCTGCATTCTGACATAAGAATTGCTGCATATTTTGTAAAGCCTTCTCGATCAACAATATCTCTTAAGAATTTGGTCGTTGTAATTTCTTGATCACAATTTTCAGTACCTTTTTTAAGAATCACTAGTACTGTATCCTGTTATACCCAAGAATAGGCATATTGGTATACCTGAGCAAAATGTATTCCTTTTTTTTTTTTTGCAACAGTTGAAGTGTTTTATACCATTTCCAGATAAAACTCCTGGCTTTTGTTGTGTATTTCTCGAAATAAGCTTTATTCATTTTTTTTGTTTTATAATTTCCATTTCCATGCTTCTTGTTGTGTTTGAAAAACACAGCAAAAATATCAATGAAAAGAAAAGCAATTGGAGACGGACATCATTTAAAGCGAGAGTTTGGAAGATGGAGGAAATATGAAAAAGTTGTTGCAATAATGAAGGAAAATATATTTTTACTTTTGTTTTTTTCTTTGAATCTTGTGTATATTCAGAGCCATATTTAATTCCTTTAGTTCTTCTTCAAAGCATCACTACCATTTTTACAAAGTAGTGCTTTATATCCTGTACCCTAAAGCTGACACCCAAACTCTAATTTTCTACTTTCAATGCATTTGGGTTGCATATTGCTTGTTTTATTTAATAAAACCCATATGGGAAGAATTTTGTTTTACTTGTACAATTTGTACATGGCTTGTTCTGATTTCTTGTTTTGAATCATTCATTGAACTTATGATTGCACAACTCGTATACCAATCATTCTTATACAAATTATGGATATTACTTAATTTTCAAAATACCCAAGCACTAGTCATCAAAATGAATTGCTCTTTTCTCTCACAGGACACAGAGTCCTCACCTTCAGACTTCTTCCTTCCTAGCCTTTACAGGGCAACACCACACTGAACATCCCAGTTTCTATATGTTTTAAGGACTGATTGCCCACCAATAACCGTATGGTAATGCTACCTGATCTATCAGATGGTAGTCCATTGGGGGAAAGCACAGGTAGTTTTTCTTGGGCTTTGTGTTGGCAGATTCATGATCTACATGCTAGGTTAATCTTCTGGTAAAGGTGGAACACTTGCACAAGTTGCTTTGTGCTTCCAGTTGCTGAAGGGAAATGGCCATCAGTTTCTATTAAATTTGAAAACACTTTTTTTATTTCATCATTTTATTTGCTTTTTTTTTAAGAGGTGGTTTCCTACTCATCTTTTCCTAAATATTGATGACTATCGTTATTGTAGAAACTGGCAATTTATTTTATTTTTCACTACATGATTTTTTTGTTTTCCAATTTAAAAAAAAAAAAACATACAATTTTGGTTCGTTTGTGCTGAGCACTAAATTATATTTTTATATTTTACCTTTGTCCTCGTCAATTAACCGACCTTCCACATAACGTTACCATTGTGCACAGTCTCCTGTTATATATAGTTTCTGTGAATTCCTGATAACCTCTTTAATACCTTCCCTCTCATCGATCTGAGATCATGTCTTATGTACCATTAGTGGTATACACAGTACACATTTTTTACCTATATTTTTATTATTATTATTATTTTATTTTATTTTTTTTCCTCTTCCACAATTTTACTGTGACAGCTGAGAGCAGGTATTTTTTTCCATTTTTGGTGTATCTTGTTTAATGAATGATTCTTGTCTTCCTCCTGCAGCTGAATTGTGGGGGGAGGAGGGGGGATAAAGTAGCTTCCTCATAAAGAGCACATTCTCTGGCAGTCTTTTAAGTGTGTGTTTTTTTTTTTTTTAAGTTTGTAGAATAATTTACATATACAATGCAATTTGTCTTGATCTTCAGAACAAAGTATAAAATGCTCCAATGCATGCATTGATAAACACCAAAGAGTTTGTGTAGCTTGTTTGCAGCATTACAGGTATGGAGTAAAGAATGTAGTTGGGTTTTTGTTTTGTAATTCCATTATGGTAGAAATCCAAATTCCCTTTTGAATGCAGAATCAACCTCAATCTACATCATGTTTTGAGTGTGTTTATTGTTTTCTTCCTCAGATGATGGTGATGTAGCATCATGTTAAATTTATTTTTAATATATTGTGTTGAATATAAACACTACATTTTCTAATGTTAAAACAATTTTTTCAGGTGGTCACATGGCCCAGTAAACAATTTGCTCAGAACCACTTTTTTTTTCCTGCATACACATGTCTTTTGAAACCTGTTACCTGAAATTGTGATCCCTTACGTGATACATATTTTCCTGTATTTTTCTGTAATTTGCCATTTCCCTCTTTAAATTAGACGTTTTTTTTTTTTTTTTTAAACTGTGAAAACTACACGTGTCAATGTTTTACAGCTACGTAATTCGAATTGACTTGATTTTTTCAAGTAATCCTAGAAAGGGGAGCATCCCAAATAGAAACTGCTGAATCTGCCACAGGTGCTCATCCGAAAACCTTACAGTTGTGGCAATGAGTGTTCAGTATCGCTTCCTTTCTGCACACAAGGCATACTGTTGAGGTATTTGTTGCGGTGATTGGTTTTAATGCTAATTTAGGAATCAGTTATAGACTTTCTAGATTTGCATGCATATGTTACCCTAATATGCAGTCTCTACTGTATCTGTTAAACTAACATGAACAAATTTGAGAGTAGCCTTATCTATTGGATTTTATAGTAGGAGGGGTAAAATGTGACAGATTTTTCATTTATTTAAATTGTCTGATGGCATTTGAATTAATCTTTTAATTGTATTGATGAACAGTAATTCCACTTGTCAGATACTAATTTTATTTGTTCTGTTCACCCTTCTGATAAAGTCAATATCCCGCATATAGAATTTATATTTTAATTAGAATTGTATGTTTACGTGTAATTATGTGCTGTTTTGACCATTTTGTGTATGCGGTCCATTTGGAAGGGGATAAAACAAATGCACTTTTTCGTGTGGTTTTACTCCTGTTTGGTCAGATATTTGACATCATAAATGTGGGGTATTCCTGCCAGTTTAGCAAGATGAATACTGTAGCTACTCTCACGGTGAACCATTTACTTCAGATTTGCAAACAAGAACTTATTTGTGAGTGACTATGAAAAACAAGAAATTGCATGTGTTTTCATATTAATGGCTTGCCAAAATAAAGACCAATCCATACACAAAGTTTAAAAGCAAAGCTTTTGTAGTAAACTACAAATTTTCTAGGGTTTCTGTAAATTACTTTTATAGTACTTTAATTTCAACAAATTAATGGAGAAAATAAATAAAATATATTTGTGGTCGGGGCAATATTGCCGTAATGGCTAGATAACCCATAATTAGCAATACACATCTTAGTCAATAGCACCAGTCGGTTGTGGTGTGCCGGAACAGACAATGCAGTAGGCCTGTAATAGAGGGCAAAATGTGTACCATACAAATATATATATTCTACAATACCTCAATATTACTTGGATACAACACGAAATGCCTGATGAATCCTTAAACGGTTCAGGTATAGATAATGCATAAGAGGATGATCTCCAGTCGTGATTCATGGAGTAGTCCTGGCGAGATAGAGCCCAGACCTTGCAGAGGTGTTTGGTAGAGATGGTACCCCAGTGATTTGGGAACTCGAGACATACAATTTATACAAAGCCACCATTAGTATGATCTATATAACGTACCGGCAGGCCAGCTATTGCCAAGTGGCGAAGAATTAAACTAATGAGTGACAGGTGAGGTCCTGCTAGTTGCCAAGCGGCATGAGAGGCTCTATGCGTTGGCCCGAGGGGAAATAGAGGCCACCGAGACACAGATGGCGGGGTGATGGCCTCTCGTTGACTACTAAAGCATAAGATAGAATGGGAGTGACCGGTGAGGCCCTCCCTGTGCAACAATGCGAGGCGAATAACAATGTGTTTTGGCCGATTGCGTCGTCCTCAGAGTATGAGGATGGGTGTTGGCCTCGCGGGACCACTGGACTATGGCATAGAGGCCAGAAACCTACCATAGTGGACACCTAGATCCCTAACAGCCAGCACTTATCTGCTAATAGGGGACCTCAGCGTGGGCCAGATCGTGGACCCATTTAGAATGGAGTCCGAGAACGTATGCCTCTGTGCTGCCAGGTCGTGGACTCAATCAGACTGGAGTCTGAGGATGTATGCCTCTGCGTGGGCCGGACTGTGGATCCATTTAGAATGGTGAGGGAGAACGTATGCCCCTGCATGGGCCAAATCGTAGAACCGTGACCGGGAACGTATAATACAGCGTGGGCCAGATCGAGGACTGAAATAAGTGACCTTCCCCACTTGAGTACAGGAGGCAAGACAGGCAAATGCTGCCAGGAAGGATGAGCTCCCTGACAGGACAAGCGTGAGAGTATAGGAACATGACAAAATGTGCAGAACCATCCGGCGATCCAGGTCAAGGGACAGAGACCCAGTAACAAGCGCATACCAGCGAGCACGTTAGAGGCGCAAAAGAGCGAACCTCAGCGCCGAAAACACGAAGTGTAAGGGACAGGCAATTACACCAGACGAGTGAGCAGGGGCGCACCAGACAGTAAAACCAGATGCAGAATCAGAACAGGCAATTACACCATATGGAGAGTCACTAGAAATAGCAAAATACATGCAGCAATTTTTTAATTTGACTTTTTTTAAACATGTCAGTGATTTACATGAAAGGTTGTGCCCTTCAAACACTTTAATTAATTAATATATATATATATATATATATATATAATATAATTTCCTGTATCAAAACAAATGGTGGGGGAATAACAATTACACACCATATTGGAATACATCACACACACAGAACTACAGTGTATACCATTCACAGGCTGCATGACTTAACAAACGCCCCAGAGATCCGACCAATAAACAGACTGGTGATGGCAAACCTACTAGCAGACAGAGCACTGATTAGTGCTAAATCCCATGCCAGCTGAGCTCCACGTCACAGCTGCAGGTGAGTGGCAGACACCATACCAGCAGGCAGAGCACCAGGAGAGAGGTAGACATCCAAGCAAGGGTTCTAGAGGTCAGCCAAGGCAGGGAGTGGACCCAGGGAGCATGCCATGCTTGGCGGGTACTTACCACCAGTCTGTGGGGAGTCACAGCTGCAGGCGAGAGGCGCGGCAAGAGCAGGGGGACCAAGGTGTCTGGACCAGGCAGCATATGGAGAAGCACCCAGCAGGCAAACACACTGAGTAGAGAGCAGACCTTGTGGAACAGACAGGCACGCGGCAGGGGCAGGACCTCAATGATGGTACAGGGAAACCACGCCGGAGGTGAAGGTCAGCAAACGTGAAGAAAAGCGAACTGCAGGCTTAGCTAGCAGTTTTAGACTATGCCCCAATGAAAATTACACAATTAAATGCATACAAGCTGTCCCTTGGGGCATATCTACCAAACAATGTTGGCCTAATGAGTACCTGAATACCCAGAGCACAAACATTAAAATGTAGGGTGACTAACTGAAATGCATGTGATACCGTTTTATAAATGTAAGGTCTTAGTAAGAACATTTATGACATTTAGAAGATATTCCCCCGTACAGAAAATAAGGAATTTTACATTGTGTACAGAGAATGTATATACAAGGTTATATTTTATTTCCTTTAGCACATGTATAGGTCTTAGTTTGGGCCTGACCTAAACTTAGACAGTCAGTTGCAAAACCTAGCCACATAATTACTAAACAATGAAGGCTCAAAAATGCATGAACACACAGGGCAGACAAAGAAAACTTTTAAAATGTAGAGAGAAACATTAAATTGCAGGGTGACTAACTAAAATGCATATGAGAAAAGTCGATATGGCCTTGTGAGGGCCAAATAAAGTCAGCAGAATGAGGTATGGCTTCCAAATACAGTAAGTAGAATAAAGCATGCTATGTATGATTGAAATAGGCTAAATTTGCGTTACTAGTAACATTTGCCATATCCGAAAGGTTGAACGAGCAAACTTACGGTTATGTCGTAAAAACAAGTTATAGAAGCCGTGGATGGGCTTGATGCGGCAGTGCCCCATGAGCTTCTAGTGAGGTGGCTGTTCACTAGAGTGAGGTAAACAAATACTTGCGTACACTAGGCCAAGACCAGCTTGTTTGGCGTTTATGCAGTTTGTGTTGATGATTTTTTGAACTGGAGGTAGATAGTTCTGAACTGAACCAGACAGTCTCATCAGCCTGCAACTCCCCAGACCAACCACAGTGAAGTGGGAGAGGACTGGATACCCAAGCCCTTCCACAACTACAGGCCAAGTCTTTAAAAAAAAAAAAAAAAAACACACTCACTCTGAGGCATACCTCTTACTGAAGTCAGATGTCTCAATCAGATTCATGACCACAGCTGTGCAGAATCAAGCACCCAGCCATGCTGTCTGCATTCACAAACATTTGTGAAAAAGATGGGTCATTCTGAGAACTCAGTAAATTCAAATGTGGTACTGTGATAGGATGCTACCTTTGCAATAAGTCAGTTTGAGAAAGTTCATCTCTGCTGGATATATCATGGGCAAATAAAAATTATATTATTGGAAAGTGGAAGCATTTAGGAACTACAGCAACTCTGCCATGAAGCGGAAGACCACGTAAAAGCGTGCTGACGTGCACGGTGAGTTAAAATCGCCGACGCTCTGCTTATTACATTGCTGTAGAGTTCCAAACTTCCACTGGCATAATAGCACAAAACCTGTGCGCCATGGGTTTCCATGGCAGAACAGCTGCATGCAAGCCTCACATCACCAAGCACAATGTCAAGTGTCGGATCAAGTGGTGTAAAGCAACTGGACTCTGGAGCAATGAAACTTGTTCTGTGTAGTGACCAATCAAGCTTCTGTTTGGCAGTCTGATGGGCAAGTCTGGGTTTGGCAGATTGCTTGACTGCATTGTTCCAACTGTAATGTTTGGTGGAGAAGGATTAATGGTATGGGGCTGTTTTTCAGAGTTTGGGCTAGTTCCCTTACTTCCAGAGAAGGGAAATCTTAACGCTTCTGCATACCAAGACATTTTGGACAATGTTATGCTTCCAATGTTGTGGGAACAGTTTGGGAAAAGCCCTTTTCTATTCCTGCATGATTGCTCCAGTCCTCAAAGATATGGATGGATGAGTGTGGAAGAACTTGACGTCCTGCACAGAGCCCTCACCTCAACCCCATCTGACAGTTTTGGGATTAACTGGAACAGAGATTGCGAGACAGGACTTCTCATCCAACATCAGTGCTTGACCTTACAAATGCTCTAATGGATGAAAGGGCAAAAATTCCCACAAAAACACTCACAAATCTTGTGGAAGCTGTTAGAGTGGGGGTGAGGAAGGAGGGGAAGCTACATATTAATATCTATGTATTTAGAATGCAATTTCTTAAACGCCCCTGTTGTAATGGTCAGGTGATTTAATGCTTTTGTCCATGTAGTGTGTGTGTCTGGAGCACATTTCTGATTGAGGGGGGCAAGCAAGAAAACACTTGAATAAACTGAAGAATTACATAAAACTACAGCTTTTCTACACTTTCTTTACTTTGTAGACTTTGAATCTTAAAGGCTTTACAATATTTTGCACATACAATTGGAGATTATATACTGCACTAGATCACTATAGACTGCAGTCTTAATCCTAAAATTATCTGATATATATAAAAAAAAATTATGATTAAGACAACAGATTTTAATTACAATGCTACTAATAATAGTATAGTAAGTAGTTGGTACAGTCAAGAGGTAAAGTATCTTTAAGTACCTCTTATAACACAGCACTTAATCGTTCAATTGTCTTCAAAATTCTTTGCTGGTTTTGATACTCCATATGCTTAATAACTTTATTTGCTAGAATTTCATTTGAATGTAACCATATTTTTGTTGATCGTTATTTCTTATACCTTCATGAAGGTCAGTTACTGGTTCATTGTATAGTATAAAAATCACTGACAACTGCATTGACCGGATTGTTTTAATCCCACATCAAAGTTTACACCAGCTGATCTATTTCAAAAGTATATATAAATATACTGTATGCATCCATTATCTCATCTTCGCAGGGTCTTAATTATCATTCTCTTATGTGTTTTGAGCACATTTTTTCCATTTTTGGGCAAGGAAGAAAACACTTGAATAAACTGGAGAGCAATGCAAGGAAAGTGCACAACTTTCCTACATTTTCTTTACTTTGTAGACTTTGAAACTTGAAATATGTCTCTCTACTATTTGAGATTGTAATGGCTGAGCTTTGTGGGGAATTGGTGGCATACCTGGAACATGCAAGTAACAGCGCACACAAAAAAATAGTTTTAAATTGTATAAGGCTACTTAAAAATCGCCTACCTTGGCAAACCAATTTGGTGATTCAGTTACACCATATAGCCATATTGTATAAAGCCCACCAGTGTCACAGCACCCCAATATCGGTGGGCCCTCCCCTAATCTAAACATGGGAGATTAACATGCTAACTGCAATACTTAAACTGTGTCCAGAGTCTCTTTAGATTTACACTTTCCTATGGTCACAGGTTCACTTATAGTAGAGGGGTCCAAAAGGACTAGGGTCAGGATTCAAAATATACACCGATAAAAAGGAATTCTGGGCATACCCAGAACATGCGTTCCTCAGCAATGCTGTTGCCTTAAAGGCCAAAATTTATACAAAATGCAAATTAAGGGACAGTCTGTGCACACAAAAATATAGTTTTACATTTTACAAGACTACGGTCATATTGTGTAAAGCCCACCATAAAATATAAAAATTGTATCTTGAGCACATTTCTGCATCTATTTTTGTGCAAGCAAGAAAACACATGAATTAAACACCTGAATAAACTGGAGAAGAATGCAATAAAACTGCACAACTTTCTTTACTTTGTAGACTTTGAATCTTAAAGACTTTACAATATGTTGTGTATACAATTGGAGATTCTAGCGGCAGAACTTCATGTGGCATATTCCACTCAACGTGGATTTGATATGCATGCCAACTGTTGTGACTGGCGCAAAGTGTTTTTTGGGTTTTTTTTTGTCTCGGTACAGAAGCTTCTTCTACCCTATTGCCATTACCAGCCTTTGCTGCACTGTTGGTTCGGTTCTTTTTTTTTTTCTTTTTTTTTTAAACCCTGTCTCAAAGAATGTCACTGGATTCTCAAGTTGGATTTACAATGCATCTGTTAAGAAATGTTAATAATTCTCATTGCTCACTACTGGTAGCATATTCCTTTCTTTAGGAAAATCCATGCCCATCTTGTACCAACTGGCAAATTAGCACACACAAAAATGTAACTGGTTTTGTGATGTTGTGTCTTTCATAGATCTCAAGTTCACGTGATAACATTTTATAACAGTACATTGTCATATTCCATGCCACTCAGACCTCAGTACAGTGAGCAATTTGGTTTTATATAATTACTTCATCTCATATCGAGGATTGCATTAGAAGCCTACTTTCTGCAATTTGAGTAGTACAAATATCTAAATGTCTAAGACCTGTAGCTTGCAGTTTTGATGATGATTTATTAAGCTTGTGCTACTCTGTATCCCAAGGCTGACTGGAAGTTTTTAGACTTTCTTTTTTAAAGATATGACAACAATGTAATCAGCAGTTTCACAACTGAATATAACTTCATGGTTTACCTCAATTTATGATGTCAAAATGTAATCTGTTATAGTTAATACTTCTAAATGCCATAGACAATTGTTTAAACCATGTAAGCTTTTGTATCAGTGTTCTGAAGTTCATTTTAATTTTAGGAACTTTTTTATTTTGTTGTGGTGAGGAATGTAGACAATTTTAGGAAGCCTGTTCTAGTGTAATTTTAAAAAGATTGAATTGATTGTATTTGCTTTCAATTTTAGAATTGTTCTAGATGCCATGTTTTTTTTTTTTTTGTGTTTTGTTTTTTGTTTTTTTTTAATGAGCACAACTGCATTTCAATGTGAAGGCAATCTCTGCTACTGGAGAGGCAACCAACACACATCAGTGTTAGAGGTCCCTCCAGTAAGAGTGGCACTTTAGAGCCTTGCTATTGAGATCATCTTCATGCTTTGCCATCAGACAGCAGCTAAATGTTTTCATTGTACAACATGCCGTTTCTAATGCAAATCTTTCTTACACAGCTTCAGGAATGCCAGTGGCTTGACAGCAGCAGACCTCGCACATTCCCAGGGGTTTGGAGAGTGTTCTCAATTCCTTCTAAACCTTCAGAACAGTCAACTCAACGGTTTTTATTTTAGTAACTCCTTAAATGGGGTTCCTCCGAGCATTCCACCCAACCATTTCAATGGGGGGAATAATCGTAAAAGATCCTTCACTGATTTAGAGGCATCATCGGTAAAGAAGCGTAGAACTGAAGGTATGTGCCTTATTTTAAATCAAACTAAAGAACATTTAACTAGCCAAAACTTGAGTACCAGTGCTTTGTCTTTTTTTTGGGCATTATGCGTCTGGTTTATTTATGTACTGATGCAAATGTTCTATAGACTCCTATAATTGAGTCTTTGATTATCTTTCATTATGCAACAATCAATAGAGAAAGCAATCAGACAAAAACATTGTATTTTTCTGGGATATGTGCTTCTTTGAGGACTTGGTACATATAAATGTATGAACTAAGCATTGTGTTTTGTAGTGCAGAAATTATACTGAACCTTTTGGGCTCTTTTGATTATTCAAATCAAATGCCAATCCCTGCCCTACTATACTTATTTAAAAATTAAACATGGAGGTAGTTCATAAATTCCCATTTACGGTATCTCTGTACACCCCATGCTTTCTGGTTTACGGTTTATAGTATTGGTACATTTTGCTCATGTGGGTATGAGAGGGGAAAAGAGAATACTACATATCTGCAGTTTTGCTACACCTCTCATATGCATGAGAGGAAGTGAATCCACTGAAACTGGTGACTTGTGGGTCACCAAAATCTCATATTCATACTTATTTTTACTAAAACATCTAGTAATTGTAAGTTGATTCTCGTTCATTGATATTTGGTTTGATGCTAGTTACTGCTTCATTCTACTGTGGCCGTTAGACCCAAGTCTTAAAACTTGCAAACCTTTGCATGCTATACTATCTTAGTTTAGCATCTGAGTCAGATTTAAGGTTTTTGTTTTTTTGTTTTCCTTCTTCCCTATGCAGTGAATGGCTTTTGCTTGTCTTATCCACCGCACCTGACTGGAGACCTGGAGGACGATGAGAACATGAATGTAGAAATTCACTCCGTGGAGATAACAGGTGGGATTGGGCAGATTGATGGCAGCTGCTGCAAGACTCAGATGCTTGAAGATCTGAAACCAATGGAGAACGAGTATATTAGACCGGCTGATGCTGATATTTGCACATTGTCTGCATTGCAAACCCCTTTCCGTTGCATCAGTCAATACGCTTATTTTTGAGCTCCTTACCCCAGTGTCTTCTGGTGGTCTTACAAATTTTCTGTCATCATGATTTTTTAAATAATGTTAACATAATATAGACTATTAGGCTGGAATTTATTTTTTAGCACTTTTAAGAAGATGACAAAAATACTCCAGTTTGCAACTTATTTTTTTTATTATTTTTATTATTTATTTTTGTTAATGGTCATTTAGATGTATCAGACAGTTTAATAGTCTGTTTTCAATAGAAATAAGCTATACAACACTGTTTTTGTGTGCAGAGTAGTGGACCATCATCAGTCTTATTGCTGTTACACTTTATATATTAGATATTGTATAACCTTATTAAGACTAAGGTTGTGTCCTGTTTGTGTTTATTTTTATTTATTTTTTGCTCTGAATCTCTCAATTACCAGTGTGTTGGTTCTGACTTGGATTACTCTGTATACACAGTGCTATTTCACCTTAATCTGTTGTAAAGTAGTTGTAAGCTTAACACCTCAACCACAGCATTATTTACACAGAGCCATGATATGCCTCTTAACTTTCTTAATTTCTCTGTGCAGTGGCATTTGATCTAAAAGAATTTCCATAATATTTTAATGTTAAGCTAACTTATTGAACTTGGAACACCCATGAGTCTTGTTGTATGATCATTTGACTGTTAGCAATGCACTAACCCTGCATACATCAGTGGACAGTTTAGGCACCATAACAACTTAATCTAAGTGAGGTTGTTTTGGTGCCTGGGGGCACCTGGGCACATTCTAACCCTCAGGATTTATACGGCTCTTGAACGGTTTAACCTTAAAGTTGCCCCCAGCGCCTATATTCCCCCCTGACTGTGTCCAGCTTCTGAAAAGTTCAGATTTAGGAAGCACAGAGTGCCAATGGGCAGAGGTCCTGCTCACTAACTGAGAAAGGTCAGCTGATGCACTCAGTCAATCAATGTCTCCACATTTTCAAAACTGGCTTGGGAAAGGTTTCTTTCCAAGCCAGTTTAGTGAAAGTGGAGTCAGCCCCCTGCCCGGTGGCACTTCATACTTTCTTAATCTGACATTTCAGGAGCAGATTGCAGCTTGGGGGAGCAGAGATCAGCACTGGAGGCATCTTCGGGATTAAACCATAACTACATTTAGATGAAATTGTTATTGTGCCTTGAGTGTTCCTTTAAAGGCTAACCTTTGAACTTTCAGAATTGTAAAATGCTACATTTTGACTGGGCCTTAAGTCTTCCTATAGTGGAAATCTTTGCACCAATAGTCTTGAGTTATCCTATGAATTCAAATGTTTTTATTTACTCTGGTTGCACACACTCCTGTCTGTGCTCTTATCATAGATGAAATAACCATTATAGCAGACTGATTTATATATGCAATGTATGAATAACTTTCAAAGCACCATTATAATTACAGCAAAATTTGGAAAAAAACAAAAATGGTTGCATCCGAAGTAAAAAGTGACTTGCTGTGCAGAGCAATGTAACTACGCAAATTCAGTATGGAAGTCATTGCTAATCATGACCTTATTAGTATATTGTTCTGATTGTAACAGATATGGAAACTACATTTATATACTGAATAAAATAAAAACAAACTCTTTGAAGTGCTGCCTTTTCTATATAGCAGTACAATATGTATAACTAGTAGGCCATTACATATGTTTACCTTTTGTATTAGTAACATAGAAAAGCATTGCAAAATTTTTTTTATTTTTCATGACTCATTAGGGTATTTTTATCTGTAAGCTTAGCTTTTTGATTTTATATTGCAAAATCCCTGTTTGCGGAAGTCTCCCAACCAAATTCACGGAGAAAGCTTTAGTTGGATATATTGTTGAGATGAGCAGTTCATCCTAATAGGTCTATGTTGAACCCTCTAAATATTAGGTTCCAGCAGTAGCATTAATTATAATAATAAGTAAATCTGCAAAGGGGAACTCCCGGGGGGCAAAAGCATTGCAGCACAATTAGATAGTTATAATGCCAGAAGTCTCCCCAGGTAAAATTGATGTTGCTAATCTGGAATTGGAGCTTCCACTTTTAGTGATTAGCAGAGATGTGGAGGACTGCAGGCACCTGGGTCCCCAGGTAAGTGTGAAACTATTCAGTAACTGTTCTGTGGGGCAACAGCAGGGAAGTCCTACTTGGAGTACCCTATGTTATGGTCACTTTTTTGAGATTCTTGGTTGTAGAGTCCTTCGTCTTATTTCGTAACAAACTGGCCATTTGGGCGATTCAGAGGCGTGGATACCAGCTACATTTCCTGATGTAACATTGGTAAGCTCTAGAAATTTTTTAGCTTCAGTATTAAGCAAATTTGAACAGCTTGCAGTAAGCATTACTATTGCTGTATTGTGGTGTATAATACACTACTTGTAACAAAATAGAATCTAGATATATTTACTGCTGTGCAAATGTTTTAGGCAGTTGTGGAAGAAGACATTAAAGTAAGAGTGCTTTAAAAATAGTCAGGTTAATAGTTTGTTTTAATGAATGAGCAAAATGGGTAAATAAAAGAAAAATCTAAATCAAATCAGCATTTGGTGTGACCTCCCTTTGCCTTCAAACAGCATTCATTTTTCTAGGTTCACTTGCACAAAGTCAGGGATGTTGTTGGCATATTGTTGTTTGCATGGCAGTTATGCCAAACAATGCTCATGACCATCAATTTACTATGCAGGTTGAAAGACAATCATTAAGTAGACATTCCAAACACCTAAAGTGCTCTAGCTTGCTGAAATGCTTTTTGTGTGAAGGGTGTGTCCTTTCTGTAAAATTTAAAAATATAAAAATGCATTTTTCAATAGAAGCTGGCACTCTTATAAATTAACCACCTTCATGGTTGTTTAGAGCAGTGGAGCTAAACTCCAGAGGAAGCAATTATCCAGAGCACCTGCCTTGCAAAGACTTGTCACTGAGCTGCATTGGTTAGTCTATGATTGGACATCCATAGAAGGTCTGGGCTTAGGATTAAGGGGGTGGGTGGGGTTTGCAAAGACAGCAGATGAGATCTGCAGCTTATTGCAAGCTACATTTAGATATACCCCAATGAAGAAAATGTATAATTAAATGCATGCATGTTTTCATTTTGTTTATCTAAACAGTGATATTGGTTTTTTTTTGATCTATTTGATTTTTTTTGTATTTGGGCAGAGGAGTGTCCCTTTTTAAGTGAAGTAGCTGTGTAGGCTCAAAAAAACAGGGTGAGGAACAGCCAAGCTGCTGAATACAGTTTAAGGTCAAACATCATAAACCATGGCACAGCAACAAGATAAGTTGGAAGGTAGTATAAAGTACTTATTCTTAATCAAACAGGTCTCCTCTAGCAGAAATATATAGCCAGACATATGTTAACAGATGAACTGTCATAGCTCTTTTGAAAATGCGCAAAGAAACAGGCAATGTTGACTATCACAGATGCTGTGGTAGGCTAAGGTAACTTCATGCAGCAGATGACACGCATTGTGGACATCTTCCAATTGTCACTCGCAGTTGGAAGATGTCCAGCATTGCCATCCATTTAGAATTGTCAGGATTCAGTGGGACCCATTTGCTGTCCAGAGAATTCAGATCAGAAGTGTTCTTCATGGAAGGCTTGAACCAAAAAGCCATAACTCTAATGTGGAAAAAAGGCCACTGGACACATTTTTAAAAAAATGTCAGCAGTTGCACTGGGATAATGAGTAAAAATGTTATATATTTGGCTTTAGCAGCAGGCTGTCTGTACGCTGAAAGGCTGGAGACTGGTGCAAGAATGAATGTCAGCAGGCATCTTTGAAGCGTGTTGGGGGTATTTGCGGGTTAGGTGCTAGATTACTGCAAATGGAGTTTAGTATTTGGTCAGAATTAAATCTCACTGATGAGCAATATAGACCTATACTTATCCATGAAGCCATTTGATTGGCCCGACATTTATTCTGCAGCATGACCACTCTAAAAATACAGCCACAGTCATTAAGCACAATCTTCAGCATTAAGAACACAAAGGCCTACAAGTGATGCACAGATTCACCCCTGGTCTGGGATAACCTGAAGAAATAGAAGCAACCACGACTGCCCAAGTCCACAAAAGATTTGTGGCTAGTTATCCAAGATGTATGGAACAACCTACCATTGGAGTTATTTTCAAAACTGTATGCAAGTGTACCTAGAATAATTGATACTGCTTTGAAAGCAAAGGATGGTAACTGAATACATATATTTGACTGTACTGAAAATAAATCAAGCTCTTGTTTTTAAACTAAAAACTTAAAGAGACTCTTCAGTAAATCCCTCCCACCCTCCATCCCATGTTGCTGAATGGGTTGAAACCCCTTTCAGTGACTTACCTGAATCCAGTGCCAATGTCCCTCGGCGCTAGGTCAGGCTGCGCCCATGCTCCTTCCCCTGCCTACATCAAGCGGTGGGGGAGACCTAATGCGCATGCGCGGCCGCGTGCATTAGACCTCCCCATAGGAAAGCATTATTGAATGCTTTCCAATGGGGATTCTGGCGACGCTGGAGGTTCTCATGCATAGCGTGAGGATGTCAGTGTCATTTAAAACACTTTTTGTGTTCTAAGAACACGGAACTCCATCTAGTGGCTGTCTGATGGACAGCCACTAGAGGAGGATTTAACCCTGCAAGGTAATTATTGCAGTTAATAAAAACTGCTATAATTACCTTGCAGGGTTAAGGGTGGTGGGAGTTGGCACCCAGACCACTCCAATGGGCAGAAGTGATCTGGGTGACTGGTGTGTCCCTTTAAACAAGAGAACCTTTAACAGAATAGTTAAAGCATATTTCTATGTTGATTTTTTATTTTTTTTGCTTAATTCAACTGAATTAAATTACTAAGAATATCTGTGTTCAAAGAGCATTGACATTTTTGTTTAAAAACAAAACTTATTTTGCTTTACTTGTGATATTTCTAATTTGAAATGATTTTCATGTCCTATGCAAGTTGGGATTTAAGTTAAGCATAAATATACCCAGATATATTTTTGTAGTATTCAATTTAATTATTTTCATTAACTTACTGACATCTTATAGTTAATATCCAATTATATATTTATGTAGATGGGTTATCTTGTACAAGCCATATAATGCTTCCATGTGTAAAAACGTTGCATACAGTCCGTTCAAGCAGCATTGTCCACAGTATATAGTACAGTTCCATATATTGATTGTATAAATGTGCCCAAAGCTAACATTTTTTCACAAAGAACAAACAAAAGATTTTACTGTAGAGGTTGTTTTGTCTTACATAGAAACATAGAATGTGACGGCAGATAAGAACCATTCGGCGCATCTAGTCTGCCCAATTTTCTAAATACTTTAATTAGTCCCTGGCCTTATTTTATAGTTAGGATAGCCTTATGCCTATCCCACGCATGCTTAAACTCCTTTACTGTGTTAACCTCTACCACTTCAACTGGAAGGCTATTCCATGCATCCACTATCCTCTAAGTAAAGTAATACTTCCTGATATTATTTTTAAACATTTGCCCCTCTAATTTCAGACTATGTCCTCTTGTTGTGGTAGTTTTTCTTCTTTTAAATATGGTGTCCTCCTTTACTGTGTTGATTCTCTTTATGTATTTAAATGTTTCTATTAAATCCCTCCTGGCTCGTCTTTCCTCCAAGCTATACATGTTAAGATCCTTTAGCCTTTCCTGGTAAGTTTTATCCTGCAATCCATGAACCAGTTTAGTAGCCCTTCTCTGAACTCTCTCTAAGGTATCAATATCCTTCTGGAGATACGATCTCCAGTACTGCGTACAATACTCCAAGTGAGGTCTCACCAGTGATCTGTACAATGGAATGAGCACTTCCCTCTTTCTACTGCTAATACCTCTCCCTATGTAACCAATCATTCTGCTAGCATTTCCTGCTGCTCTATTACATTGTCTGCCTACCTTTAAGTCATCAGAAATAATCACCTCTAAATCCTTTTCCTCGTATGTTGAGGTTAGGACTCTATCAAATATTCTGTAGTCTGCCCTTGGGTTTTTACGTCCAAGATGCATTATCTTGCACTTATCCACATTAAATGTCAGTTGCCACAATTCTGACCATTTTTCTAGTTTACCTAAATCATTTGCCATTTGGCTTATCCCTCCTGGAACATCATCCCTGTTACATATCTTAGTATCATCAGCAAAAAGACACCTTACTATCAAGACCTTCTGCAATATCACTAATAAAAAATATTAAAGAGAATGGGTCCAAGTACAGATCATTGAGGTCTTGTTCTGATGTAACCTATACCAGCAGCTGGCCTCAAAATAATTAGCATGCTTCCTTTAAATGAATAATATTGCAACATTAGCTCTCTGGAGCCAAGCACTGCAGTGCAGTACTATCTTTTTTTTGTTTGATAGCTGATCAATATCAGCCATTTAGAGGCATGCTCTGCAGGGCTGAACACAAACAGACCTCACAGCTCTCTGATGGAGTTGAACAGGGAGCAACACCTAGCAGAATTATAATTAATAATAAAGTGGCTATGGTGCTTGGAATGTTCCTTTTAACAAACAATCTAAATTACATCATTCTGCAATTCAGATTTAATACACTATAATAGCTTAGTTTAGTCAATAATATTTAGCATAAGTTCTGATTTCAAACTGAAAATGGATGGTGAAGACTTTTTTATTTTAATTGTTGCAGGAACTAAAACAATCTTGATTCACACCCATAGGTTTTAGATCAGCAAAGGGGGTTGCTAAAATCTTCTAGTACCTATCTCTACACTTTTCTTTGGTGCAACACATTAACCTTTGTAGTATGTTTGTTTCTGTACTGTGAAACAGAGTAAGGTTCCTAACCAAAGGTCATTTGAGATTGAAAGTGCATTCATGTGAGCATGACCAAATTTTCCAGTTAGAAAATGTATTTTACCCTTTGGTGACTGATGACATGTCTCAATTAAAGGGCACTTTAAACATCCATTACTGGTTGTAATACCAAGTGGCTCCTCATGCAACCCCCTCACTAAAAGTACAAACATGGGAACCATGGTCCTTCTGGTGTTCTCCATACAGCTAAAGTGGCTTTTCACATTAAACTTTAACTGTACCAATTTTAGTGCAACCTTTCACAGCGTTCATTGGATTTGACCAAAAAAGGATGGGTAAATGAGTGCCAAAGTGCAAATAGTGCAGGCAAGCCACTGAAAAATGGGAAACCGTTTGTATACAGTTTATTTGCACTTCATTAAATTTGAGCTTCACTTGCCAGTCTCATCGAATGAATGGTGTGAAAAGTTGCTTAACATTTATATTGCTAAACTTGATGCTGGGTGACAAACATCGGGAGGACTGTTATATGTTTGACTTTTACCAGGGTGTGGTGCCAGAAAATGCTGGACACCGTGGTTGTGGTGTTTAAAGTGCTATCTTAATTGCAAAATATACTGGTGATTTTGAATTTGTCATGTTGAAAGTCCTGATTTTGCAATCATGTTTCCCCAAGATTTTTGACAGGTGTATTTTTTAAATACAGATGAGAACGGTATGTCGCTCTTCGGTCCTTTAACAAATGGACAAGCAACTAATGGACGCACGGCACAGCTTGGCGAAATGGAAACAAGTCCAGCCAAGTGCCTTGTATCTTCCAAAGAATTCAACAGCAACGCTTTGATAAATGGGAAAAGGGAGAGTGCAGATGAGCACGGAAGGTTCACAGAAAATAATGATGAGGTTGTTAGTACATCAAAGTGTGGGTCCTTGCATTCTGATGGAAGTCCTAGCAGCTGGGTATCTCATAGGCCATCTTGGCATGATGGTATTGGTGAAAGTTTACAGTATGGACATTACCATGGATTTGGAGACACAGCTGAAAGCTTGCCTGAGCACAGTAGTGTGGTAGAACATTCCAGTTCTGTCAATGTTGAGTGCAAGTACAATAGTACTTTCATTAGCACTCTCCACCAGTACCAGGGCTTCTAAACCAGGAAACCTATTTGTTTAGTGCAGAGATTAGCTTGGGCACAAATGTTCAATTTGACGTGTATATCACAACAGAGTGTCATAAATATGTGAAAGAAAATAAAAACATATTTAAAAGTGGTGGTGGGGGGGATTTTGCTAACCGGAAGGTTGATAACATTTCACGATGTTCTAGTTCAAACTGCCAGTATATAAATATAATTTTTTTAGGACGAAATTGTAAATAAACCCGGTTTGATTTCTTTTGTAAATGAAGACTGAAAAAGCCAGTGACTTTATTGAAAAAAAAGAAAAGGGGGGGGGGCATTTTGGTTGGTTGTTTATTTTGTGAAAGCAATTCCAATTGTATGGTGTGTTCAAAGAGCATTGACACTTTTGTTTAAAAAACAAACTTATTTTGCTTTACTTGTGATATTTCTAATTTAAAACAAATTTTTTGTCCTATGCAAGTTGTCATTTAAATTGAGGATAAATATACCCAGATATATTTTTGTAGTATTCAATTTAATTATTTTCATTTGACAGGCACATTTCATGCTGGGAAGCTATGTATTTGTCTGTTACATGCCTAGACCAGCTCTGTACCCTGTTATTACATTTATATCAAGGTTAGCCCATGTTAGTTTCTGTTCATTTTAAAGACCTATTTGTGGGGATATTTTTGTTCTGTTTTTCTTTGGAACAGAATTAACAAAGGCATACTTGAAAAGACCTAAGTTTTATATTTGATAACCAAAACAATCTTCCTTTGTATTTACTTATCGCTGTATATACTTTTACACCTCCTGATTTACATGTATATGTTTAGTTATTTTTATTTTAATGGGGGGGGGGTGTCATCTTTATTAGGGTATGTGTTTTTTTGTTTTTTAAATCCCTTACAGATTTGCCATAATCTGTTTGTTACCTAGTTTTAAATAAAAGTGTTATTGCAAATAAGTGATGCATGGCTTCCCTCCCCCCACCCCCCCCTTTTTTTTTTTCATTCCCTCTCACCTTCATATGCAGTGAGCATGTAAAAGGTTGTAATATTGTCCTTTATTTTTGTTAAACGCTCAAATATTATGTATTCAACATGCTTCTCCATACATATTGCCAATGCTACTAATGTTACAGTTGTTTTGCTACTTGCTCTGTGGTGTGATAATCGTGTCAATATTTCTGCAAATTGCCATTTGATGTAACACTAAATATGGAGTAGCTCTCTTATTTAACACACCTTGAATAAGAGAAGAGAAGAGGTGTGTGTGTGTGTGTATACTAGTTGAATATATATACTTTAAAGCAAGGAGGTGCATTCAGCGGTCATTATCAATGTGCTTTATTCAAAGCACATTGAAAAAGACTGATGAGTGCACCTCCTTGTTTTAGGTTTATATATGGACACCGAAGCAAGTACCACATTATTAAGAATTAAGGGGTGAGTGCCAAGATTATCTCTCATTGTGTATGTATGTATAATGTTTACAAAGGCAGCTATTGCTCAGAGATTTCAGTTACATAGCTTGTAGCATTTTTTTATATGTTGCACTTCATTCTATAGTGTTGAACACATTTAATATGCTATGCAACATATGGTACACCAAAGTTCTTGGATCTAAAACTCCCATTAAATTATGCCTTTTGATTCATAAAAACATCCACCGACTTCTCTGTGAAGAAAGCAAATGTCCTTTCTCTAAAACTAATGCTGACTTTTGAAACACACCCATCACAGAGCTAGTAGCACAAGCATTTATGTTGACCTGGCTTTCATGGATGATGGTTTTATTTACATTCATGTATTTTTTATTTTTATTTTGTAAATGTTACAAAGGGAAAAGCATGTGCCCTTTTTTATTTTTCTTCTATTAAAATAAAAATATACTAAGTGGACTATGTCTGAACACAAATTTTCCAATGTTTTGTGTTGTCATTTTGTGTGCTTGAAACATTAAGCTATATTCTGAAAAGTTATCTAACTGGATCATGTGAATCTATGAGATTAGGACCATTCGACATCAGTTTATTGTATGTAAAGAAAAAGCTACCATAACATAAAAAGGAACTGGTTTTCTGAGTGACTGCCACAAGAGGTGTTCCTAGGCAGTAATGTTAAATCTGCATTTTCTCTGCAGGGACTGGCAGTAAACACCAGAGCAACTACATTAACCTCTTAAGGACAAAACTTTGTATTTGCGCTATATGTATGTTCAACTAGAATTCATATTAAATGCACCCACACTTATATATAATTTTGTTCAGCAGAAACAGGGCTTTCATTTCATATCAAATATTTATATATGACACCCAATTAATTAGCGATAAAATATAAAAATATTTGAGAATTTTTTTTTTTAGTTCTGCGTGGCATATTAAGCAATAGTTTATCACATTAAAATTTGCCAGACTGGTTATGTTGCCTTTGAAATCAAATGGTCGCCCAGAAATGAGAATTACTCCCATCATAGCATACCATTTGCAAACGTAGACAACCAGAGGTATTACAAATGGGGTATGTCCAGTCTTTTTTTAGTAGCGACTTAGTCACAAACACTGGCGAACGTTTATTTGTTGGCGCTATATAAATGCCAATAATAATCCTATTAACACATTCTTTACTTGCTATATTATTAGTCAATATTTGATTGATAAACTGAAATGCAAGCCTTTTATTTGACTCTGTAACTTTTGGAAACCATAAACCCTGTACGTGGGGGGGTACATATCACAACAATGATATTGTCTGTGAAAGTGCCATTTGTGTGTAAATAAATTCACAAAATGGTACTTTCACTGACGATCTAAATGTTGTGATATGTTTCACTGTTTTGGAATACTAATATTTGTGTTCAGCGAAGGCTCCTGAGTATAACAGTACACCTCATGTACAGGTTTTATGTCTTTGAAAGTTTCAGGGTTAAACTTAGGGCTTGCGAACCAAATTCTGTGGTCTTTCTGCCTGGATTGTCAGGCAGGTCCCTCAAACCATAATTAATAAGAATGTGTTAATTATGTAAAAATATTACATAAATATATACGTAGAATTTAAATGTGTGTGTGTGTGTGTGTATATATATATATATATATATATAAAGTGTATTTTAATATCAAGATGTATTAATATCAAAATAGTTAGAAAAAAAATTACACGTGTGTGTGTATATATATATATATGTATTTTTTTTTATTATTATTAATTTAAAAATAAATTTATGAATAAGATTTTTATTTATCGTAAAGGCAAGCATCCGATGAAACAGTCGTGGACACACAGATCCAAATCACCAAGTGTTCATAGGTCGCGTAGGACCAATATAACCAACGTGCAAGGACGCGCAGGTCCATAGCGATCAGTTTAAGAATGTCTAGTATAATGTAACACTGTAATACATCAATTTCATCCAACCATGTTTCAGGCGCTAGGTTATACTGGTTAGAGATAAGCTTAAATAGTTTAAGCGCACCACTCTCTCTCCCTCCACTCGCCAGTCGATCCTGATCTGGTAAGAACATGTCGTTAAACCCCACTTGGACACGCCTAAGGGGAGTTCAGGGATCAGACTGTGGTCTGCAACAGAACCCTCTCAACCTGAGGGGCAAGAAGTCAGAGGCAGGGAAGAGCATTGTACCCCTTGCTCTGCTAAGACAACCCCTATGTTCCTGGCCGGTGAACCAGGACCCCACAATGTGGCAACCCCCTCCCTGCCCCCAATGTCCTTGGGTCTCATATGAAGAACAAGCAGGTACAATTTGGTAAGGGGTCTTTTGGACTGATAATAAAGAGGATATATCACCAGCAGGGATTTAGCCCTTGTAATAAATCATTACAGAGACATTTGTAGCTTTAAGCTTTTCTGTGCCATTGCTATGATTTACAAAAGCTATAGCACTTAATGTGACCGGGAAGGCAAGGTGTAAGTTAGATCTCTTAGGAATACTCAACCTTTTACTAGTAACAGTAGTCAATGGGTTAGTACTATTACGAATCATACTATTTAGGAAGTCAATAAACTGTGTATCCCACTCTATCATAGGGTCAAGCTTACATTTCGCTGATGGAGTAGGGAAAGGTCTTCCCATTAAAACTTCAAATGTTGAGATAATATTTTATTAGGAGTCATTCTGATCTCAGCTAAGACTGCAGGGAGGTAATGTGGCTAATTATTACAAGTATCACCTATTCCCTATCTCAATGCCTATTTTATGGTTGACTATCCTGATGACTGAGAATGGTGGTGAATGAGAAATGTTCAACCTATAGCAGGCATGCTACTGATGTTCTGCATAATTGCAGAGGTTTAAGGGATACTTGGGGGCAACCAAAGTGTGGGATGGTTACCTTACACAGAATTCTGGCACTAATGGCAGAATTGTCCCTCACAGTGCCAAAAGTCTTGATCCACATACTAAATTGATCCGTTTTAACCAATAAGTATTGAAACCCACTTATAGAAAATAACTCCTTAGGGAATTAGCCACTAAAGTGTTGGTCAGTGAAGGTAGTACCAGCCCTATTCTGGTACTGAATCCTATTAGTACAACTAAAAAGAGGTGACCCCTATAAAGGGTAAAGCAATCTGGTGATGAACATTGGGGAAATAGATACAAATGAACACTAACTGTGAAAATATATACAAAGTATCCAGTGGCTCTGTATGCTTTATTGAAATAACAATATACAGCTACTGTCAACAGAATTGAAAGGTTGCCAAGGAGGAATGACTCAATCTAATAGGTAAATAGTGATATAAGAATAGCCTATATAACACGGATTATAAGTATTTATTATTAAGGAAGTAAACGGGAAATTGAATGACCAGTTACCTAAAGGGGATGAATGTCTAAACTAATAAAAGTAGCACATGGAAAGCTTAATCTGATGACTGCATGAACATGTGTCAGAGAAAGTTGCAACTCCTGAAGTCAGATGGATGGAGTCATGGATTGAGTCACTCAAGGATTGGAAATCGGAAATGACAAAAGGACAGTGTCAACAAAGCTACACAAAACATTAATTGTAAGGATAAGGAAAAATAACAGTTCGATTGGATTTCTAAAATGCAGCCTACCCGCTAAACATATAATTGCTGCTGGCCTATCCGAAAGAACAAAAAAAAAATTAGGGATTTGCTGCACCACATTTCAATCTCTTAGGAATCACCTTGCCAAATACAGAGGGCTGCAATACAGTCAGTTATCGGTACCTCAGGGATCTGTACTTGGACCCATTCTCTTTAATATTTTTATTAGTGATATTGCAGAAGGTCTTGATGGTAAGGTATGTCTTTTTGCTGATGATACTATGTAACAGGGTTGATGTTCCAGGAGGGATAAGCCAAATGGCAAATGATTTAGGTAAACTAGAAAAATGTTTAATGTGGATAAGTGCAAGATAATGCATCTTGGACGTAAAAACCCAAGGGCAGAGTACAGAATATTTGATAGAGTCCTAACCTCAACATCTGAGGAAAAGGATTTAGATGTGATTATTTCTGATGACTTAAAAGTAGGCAGACAATGTAATAGAGCAGCAGGAAATGCTAGCAGAATGATTGGTTACATAGGGAGAGGTATTAGCAGTAGAAAGAGGGAAGTGCTCATTCCATTGTACAGATCACTGGTGAGACCTCACTTGGAGTATTGTAAACAGTACTGGAGACTATCTCCAGAAGGATATTAATAGTTTGGAAAGAGTTCAGAGAAGGGCTACTAAGCTGGTTCATGGATTGCAGGATAAAACTTACCAGGAAAGGTTAAAGGAACTTAACATGTATTGCTTGGAGGAAAGACGAGACAGGGGGCATATGATAGAAACATTTAAATACATAAAGGGAATCAACACAGTAAAGGAGGAGACTATATTTAACCCACTAAGGACACATGACGTGTGACATGTCATGATTTCCTTTTATTCCAGAAGTTTGGTCCTTAAGGGGTTAAAAGAAGAAAAACTACCACAACAAGAGGACATAGTCTGAAATTAGAGGGGCAAATGTTTAAAAATAATATCAGGAAGTATAACTTTACTGAGAGGGTAGTGGATGCACGGAATAGCCTTCCAGCTGAAGTGGTAGAGGTTAACACATTGAGGGAGTTTAAGCAGGCATAAGGCTATCCCAGACTTAAGAAAAGGCCAGGGTCTAATTAAAAGTATTTTGAAATATCGGGCAGACTAGATGGGTCAAATGGTTCTTATCTGCTGTCACCTTCTATGTTTCTATCTAAGGCAGAAAGACAGCCTACACATCCTCTACCTATTCCTACTAAAGAAGGCACCTAACTAATCCCCATAATCATCTTCAAGTAACACCCAAATCAAAGTGCTAAACTGTGCTGAAGTACATCAAGAAAATGAGTAAAAAACAATCCTGATGCACGTTTCAGTGCTTACATTGCACTGTGCATTTCATTATACATTATACTCAATATCCTACTAGTTAATAGTAATCATTCTGTTACAGTGGATTTAGACTTTATGTGGCTACAGTTGTAGCATTTGATACAGGTCACTTGTTTGAGCATTGGCCTGTATGAATAAAGCATCTTGGTTTGGCTCCACCTTGTGGCAATATTTAGTTAGTACACCTATTGGGCTACTCTTTTCAGATAGAACTTTGGTTTTTATTAGTTTGCTTTCCTATTTGTATCTTCTATTTATTTCTTATTTGGGATTTTGCATTTTTTTTTATTATCAGGTAGCACTTTTTCTTTTCTTTGGGGATTGTGTGTTTTATTTTGACATACGTTTGGAGCAACTGTGCATTGTCAAAGTGAGGCATAGTATAAGACATAACAGTAAAGATGGGTGGAGTGACTGACTCTAACATTTAATATCATATAAAATTGTGGACATGCCCAAACAAAACATTATGTACTGATTAAGTAGTGAGGCATACATACTTCATATCCCTAAGCAACTGAGACTGCTACTTACAGCAATTAACACATGAACATAATACATTGAACAGTGAGGAAACTGTAAGTGTAAACGTTAATGTGGATGAGGGGAGTTTTGATGTTTATTATGAACAGGCTCCCCATAACCCCTTACTTCTGACAAAATGATGATTGTATGTCCTACTAAAAGCAAACCAGCCCATTGTAGTACTACAAAGTACTGATTAGGTGACATAGAAAAGAAAAAGGAGAAAGCGTATACCGCGCCTAGTAGTATTTTATGCAAAAAAATACATACATATATTCTTGGGTACTCCAATCAATTGTAACCTCAAAGACAATAAAATAAAGAATAATAGTGCAATACAGTAGGTAAAATTATTTGGTCTACACAATAGTTGCTATGTACAGTCCACTCACATTTAAATGAGCTATAACAGAGCTCTACTGTAAAGCGCCTGGACGGTACAATCCCCGTCTTAGGATTCGTAGTAGTTGCCACGGATGTTTCTCAAGGTGCAATGTGCAAAGATATAAAGAGAGATAGCAGCAATATGGTGAAGTAAGTACAAACAGTGTATTCAATAATAAAAGGTATTGTACTTACACTTTCTAGAGCATATGACTTGCTCTAGTATAAAACAGCTCAGGTGGTATAATCCCCACCAAGGATATGCAGGATCCAGGAAATGCAATAATGAATATAAAAAGTAACTTAAAAAAGTATACTTTAATATAAAATTAAAACAATATAATAAAAATGTCCACTTAACGCGTTTCACCTAAACAGGCTTCTTCAGAAGTGTGGTAAAGAGTCCAAAAAGTCCATTTTTATATCCTGAGTAATGGGGTGATGGTTTCCTGGTGTGTTACTTCCTGGTTCCGGGCTCCGGTTGACACGCACGCGTCATACCGGAAGTGACGCGACACTCGCGTCATCCCGGAAATGACGTGTCGCTCGGATCGATCGAGCAAATATTTGCAGAAAGAAAAAAGAATATTATGGCAATGTTATAATATGGCGCATTGGAATGCACATATCACCAAAGAATGGTGTGTGTGACGTTCCGAGCGCTGCTAGTTTTGAAGCCTCATAATATGAGGTGTGGGCATATAATGCTGTATAAATCGCTTGGCGGCCATCTTAGATATGGGCAGCCTTAAAGTAAAACCAATATTAAGATATTAATTACATATAGCAAGTATAAAAAAAAAAAAGCTATAGCTTTATAAATATATACCAATATTATCTGGATCATCTAATAAGAGATCCATAGAGTTAAACAGAATAGGCAGTACTATTATAGGTATATAGTACAAAAGTAAATAGTAAATAACAATATAGAATAAAAATGCAATGTTGGAAAAAAATGGTGTCCACATAAAAACATATCTATTAGTTAAAATCTATACATACAACAAGTACAGACATTGGGCATAGATATAAAATACATAAAGAATATAAAAAACATGAAAAACATAGAGGAACATGTTGAACAGATATATTGGGATCAGTTATAAAAAAGATGCTACAAACGAGAAAAAAAACAAAAAACAAAAAAAAACCAACAACTATAAAAAATTGTATAGATCGAATTCAGCATTTAACCCCTTAGGGTGTAGGGTATCTAACTGGTATACCCATTGCATTTCAGTTTGGCCGATCTTTTTTATAGCATCTCCTCCTCTCCAGTGATTCTTAACTATTTTTATCCCAATAAATGTGAGCTGTTTAGGGTCGTTATTATGCATGCAAAAGTGCGATGGTATTGAGTGATTGTGCAGACCTTTTTCAATGTTCCTGCAGTGTTCTGCAATTCTAATTTTTAATGGCCTGATCGTTCTACCTACATATTGGAGGCCACATGGACACTCCAATAAATAGATTACGTTTTTGCTATTGCATGAAATGACCTCTTTTATATTATAAACTTTATTCGTATTATTTGATTTAAAATTAGTAATAGTTCTTTCTGTGGTTTTTGTTTTCTTACATGCCACACAGCTATTACATTTGAAAAAAACTTTTTTATCCATAAAGTTATTGATTTTATTAGGACTATTTTTTGTAAAGTTTTTTGTTAAATGCATTTTGAGATTAGGTGCCCCTCTAAATATGACTTTAGGTTTATCCGGAATTAGTTTACCTAAAATTTCATCTTCCTTCAGTAAGTGCCAGTGTTTAGTTAAATTTTTTTTCAATTGTCTATTTTTATTATTATAGTCAAGGACAATTGGTAAAGTAAAATCAGGATTGTTCTGAGTTGCTGAGGTTTTGGCCTTGTGTAAGAGGTAGTTTCGGTTTTTTAAGGCTGTTTGGTTAATGGTTGAGTCAATGTGTTTAGCATTATAACCTTTTTGTATAAAGCTTTTTTTTAAAAAATCTGCTTGTTTTAAAAACACAGATTTATCTGAGCAGTTTCTTTTTAAACGCATCATTTGGCTTTTAGGTATACTCTCAAGCCAAACTTTATTATGGCAACTGTCAGTACTTATATAATTATTTACATTCACATCTTTAAAATGTGTTTTGGTTTGTATTTTGTTATTCTCAATGTATATATTTAAATCCAAATAAGTCACCATAGTACTACTAAAATCTGCCGTTAAAACTATACCTTCTTGATTGCAATTTAAAAAAGAAATAAAATCCTTAGCTGAACTGACAGACCCCTTCCAAATGAACAGCAGATCATCAATATACCGGGAGTAGGATACCAGGCTTTCCACCCAGTCATGCCCCCTCCAAACGGACCGATCTTCCCATTCTGCCATATAGAGGTTTGCATAACTGGGTGCAAACCTAGTACCCATAGCTGTTCCAGTTTTCTGCAGGTAGAAACCATCTTTAAACCAGAAATAATTATGCTTCAAGATTAAGTCTATACCTTTGATAATAAAATCTGTTTGCTCCTGAAGCATAGAATTATCTCGTTCCAAAATGGATCTAATTGCTTTGCATCCTTTGTCATGCTGAATAATTGTATATAATGATTGTACGTCACATGTGATGAGTATATAGTCATTTTTCCAAATAATATTTTCCAATTTTTTTAAAAGATCTATTGTATCTTTCAAATATGATTTTGTTTGTCTGACATACGGCTGTAACATTATGTCGATATATTCGGATAGGTTTGAGAGAAGGGATCCTATCCCTGAAACAATAGGGCGTCCCGGCGGGTCATTTAGATTTTTATGGATTTTTGGAAGAAAGTATATCACTGGTACCTTTGGGGATTGTATTTTTATATAATTATACTCCTTTTCGCTTAAAATACCAATATCTTTGCCCTTCTCTAAAAAATTGTAGAATTCGGATTTTATGTCTACTATTGGGTCTTTATTTAATTTCATATAAGTGTTGTGATCATTGAGCTGTCTATAAGCTTCTGCTTCATATTTTTCTTTAGATTGGATAACGAGGCCTCCGCCTTTATCGGCTGGTTTTATTACTATTGAGGTGTCGTTGTATAAATTTTTCAGTATATTCATTTCTTTTTTGTTCATATTTGGTCTATCTCTTATCTTTTTAGTGTCTAGGATTTTTAAATCCTTGCAAACTTTCTTTTCAAATATATCTAATGCACTAGATTTGAGATATGCAGGATAAAAAGTGGATTTATTTTTCAATTCACTGCTTTTATATTCTTTAGTATTTGTGTTTTCAGTATTAGTGTTTTGGTTAGAATTATTTTTGTTAATAAAAAAACGTTTTAAAGTGGCGTTTCTAACGAATTTATTTATGTCTATATAGGCTAAAAAAGAATTGTATAATTTTGTAGGGGCAAATTTGAGACCTCGTTTTAAAATATTTGTCTCTGTGGTGTTTAGAATTTTATTAGATAGATTGAAAATACCAGTAGATGTTTCATCTGCTTTATGTTCTAAAAGCTTTCTAACCTTCCTTTTTTGTTGTCTTCTACCTGATCTCCTCCCTCTAAACCTCTCTTGCGACTTTTTATAGGTGTAATATTGAGGTGGTGAGTTTGTCTTTCTCTGTTGGAGGGGATCTCTAAAAAAGATGTTTCGTCGAATTGGTCACAGAAGGATAGAACATGATATTTGTTATTTTTGGTTAAATCTTGTGGTGATGAAGGTTTATTATCGTCTCGTCTTTTATAGGTTTTCTTTGGATTTTCCCAGGAGTACTTTCTATTTCTCTGTTTGGGAGAGTCTGGTATGAATGTGTATTTATGTGTTTTAGGTCTCACAACAAGGGGTGATTCTTGTGCACTATGATGTGTAGACTTTTTCTGTTTAATGTGTTCTTCAATTTTTTCTGAATAATGTGTAGGTTTGTGTTGGGGATAGGTGTCACGATAATATCTAGTGTTAAATCTATCATTTCTTGTGTTATATCTATCATTTCTTATATTGTGCCTAGGGAGTTTATCTGGTGATCTCTGTCGATTATTGTGAAAATATTTATTTTGTTGATAGAATTCTTTACTTTGTAACCTTCTAGGTCTAACTTGGTGACTTCCTTGTGTGTTTGCATTGTGATGTGTTATTCCATTTCTCCAATGGTTGTGAGTATTGGGTTTTTTAATATTGTACGTACGAACTTGGTTGTGTGCATAGTCATATTTGTCTCGATTGTATTTTTGAATCTTTATCTTTTTTGTATCAGTTTCAATTTTTTCAACCGTTTTTTTAATTTTTTGTGATACATTATAGTACTCCTCAGTGTCACCAAAGGGAATTAGTTGTTCTCGTAATATATTTATTTTTTTATCTATTACAGATAGCTTTTCATTTTTAACTTTAATGAGACTTTTCATTAATCCAAATGTACAATACTCTAAATGGTTATACCATTCTTCCATGAATATTTTGTTTTCAGTATCTGAGGTGGGCATCTTAAACAACCTGAGCCCTCTAGGGGTTATTTTTTCTTCTATATATTTAGTCAGGGTTGCGATCTCCCACCTTAGTTTCATTTCTTTTGTAAGAGAAAACTCTAATTCTTTTAGCAGTTCTGGTAAGTTGTCAAAGACAATTAGTGGTTCATTTGTGTTCATTTCATCTAATTCATTAAAGACATCATTGATGTTAATAGTATAATTGTCCCTATATTCAAATAGAGACATCTTTAAATAATCTATAGGGCTGCCTATCTAGGGAATATGTGATGATAGAGAAAAGAGAGAGGGTGGTAGGCGCTCACTATAGTAGTCAGGCAGCAGTATACAAAACAGGAACCATTTAACATAAAACGATATACTATTACTACCAATGATAATAAAGTAAATATAAATATATCGATGTTTGCTGTACAGCAAGATTGAGGCTCAAGTAGTAGGTAGCTGAGAACAATACATTTCCAAGCTGGAGTCGGCATTAAAAGAAAAAATATATGGCTAAGAATCAACAAACCAATAACATAATAGAAAGGAATACATCAAATTGATAGACATCAGTATTAATACCACACAATACAAGGGACTTAGCAACACCCCCTTCTCCCATTCAGGAACCTGCAGTTTAACTGCCTGCCTGGCAAAGCTCCATATAGCAAAGCCTCTTGGTACTGTGCAGCATGCTCCAGCAAACCATATAGGTCCACAACACTCAGCCACAAAACTCAGTAGATCAATCGTGCAGATAAATACCAAAGTGACGCAACTGATAAAATGTGCCGTATGCTTCAGAGTATCATGTCACTCTGTGGCTTTAAAAGATACAGGAAAGGTTAAACTGCAGTTCTAATGAATGGAGTTAGAAATGAACTTAAGATGTAACTTAGACAGCAGTTCAGGTGTCATTGAGAGTTTCTGCTAAGTGTTTGCAATTAAATTAACCCAACTATGAGGTTATATAATAAAACAAATATATTAGGCTGAGTATGATCTGAGTTGCAGTGTTAGAGTCGTAAATATTAGGGATGTGCATGATCCAAAAATTCGGTTCGGAAATTCTGGTAAAAAAAATTTTGGGGCAATTCGGGACTTCGGCACTTCGGTTCGGTTCGGTATATACGAAAGCTGATAATCAAAGAAATAAAATAGCTTCCAGTTTATTAACACAAAATAAAAATAATAAAACTCAAATTTTTTCAAGGAATCATTACAAGGTTTTTATTGTTGCGATGTAGATTTTCAACATGCACACATGAAGAAGCCCAACAGTATGTTTCTTTCTCCCCCTCACTGCTCCTCTGTGTCCATTTCTCCCCTCTCCTTCCCAGTCTCTCTTCCCCCTCTGCCTCTTTCTCCTGCTCCCCTTGTGTGTCTCTATCCTTTCTCCCTGTGTCTCTCTTCCACTGTCTCTTTCTTCCCCCTTTCCCTGTGTCTGTCTCTACCCCACATCTCTCTTACCCTCTGTCTCTTTCTCCCCCTCTATTCCCTCTCTTTCTCCCCTTGTGTCTCACTCTTCCCCCTCTGTCTCTTTCTCACTCCTTTCCCTGTGTCACTCTCTCTCCCCCTCTGTCTCTTTCCTTACCCTCCCCCTGTGTCGCTCTCTATTCTCCCACTGTCTGTTTCTTCCCTCTTCCCCTGCCTCTATTTATTCCCCCTCTCTGTTTTATTTTCCTCCCTCCCATTTACCAAGAGAAGACAGAGGGGGCCGACCGCGTTCCATGCTGGAGCCGCCGGGCCGGGTGGCAGCCTCGTCGGTCCGGCGGCACTCCTGTTACTAATGCTGAGGACGGAAGGAGGGAGGAGCATGTGTGCATACTGTGCATACTGTGCATCCTGTGCTGGGAATTGTGGGAACCGCAAGGGAGCATGAGACAGAGAAATGCTCCTCCCTCCTTCCGTCCTCAGCATTAGTGACAGAACAGGAGTACCGCCGGACCGGCGAGGCTGCCACCCCGGCCGGCGGCTCCAGCGTGGAACGCGGCCGGCCCCTTTGGAGTGTGCCACCGGACCAGCCACCT
Source organism: Pelobates cultripes (assembly GCA_933207985.1). Taxonomy (NCBI): domain Eukaryota; kingdom Metazoa; phylum Chordata; class Amphibia; order Anura; family Pelobatidae; genus Pelobates; species Pelobates cultripes. The sequence continues at coordinate 276,463,844 of OW240912.1, forward strand.
ACTTCTGCAGTCCCCAGATGCCGCAGTCCCCAGATGCCAGACCTGCCGCCGGGCCCCCTGATGGCCATGTCTGAAGTGCCCAACCAGTCAGTCCACCCCTGTCTCCGCTAGTAGTCGTAGTCAGCATGCAAAATAAAAGTAGCGTGAAATACAATCCCTCTTTCCCAAGAACTGGACGACACACAGTTTGGGAGTCAACTGAGCTTTTATTGCACAGACAGATTGTGTAAAAATTGTGGAAATGTACTGCAAATCCAAAGTGGAATTTTCATTCATAAATGTGAACAAAGTTATTTAAAGTGCTCATTGTCACAATTTCCACACTTCATAAAAAGTATTAATACTTCCCACAATTTCCATTCATAAATGTGTACAAAATTATTTAAAGAGCCTATTGTGACAATTTCTACACTGCATAAAAAGTACTAATACTAAACCACAATACGTTGTTCAATATGAAAAGGAAAAACATAAAAACATATAGTGTAATATTGCAAATACACCATTGATAAGAAGAACAAGATATATATAGCACTCAGAAACATTGATCATGTAAGGGATGGCTCAGGCTATATGCACTTTTCTTTATATCCAGTATCCAACTTTTGCTGTAGAAAACTGTGGACAGCTGAGACAGCTCAAACATAAAATATAAGTAGGCATGTCATGTCTCACTAGTCCCATGAATAAGCTTAGTAAAGTCCTTGGACTTACCAATTTCCGGCACTCCTGGTTTCCCAAAGCGCTGGTACTGGTAGTCTGAGGAAGTCAATAAAGGCGTAACACCTCATCACGCCGTCCGTAACTACGTTATTACGTCATATTGAGGACGTAACTAACCCAGCCCACCGGTACAATGGCAAACTCCTCGGGAAGCCAGAAGTGCAGGCAACTGGTAATACAGAGAACTTTACTGAGCTCATTCAATGACTGGTGAGACATAGAGGTTGTTTTATGACGTGGTGATCTGGTGATTGACAAGTAAATTGCAGAATATTTAACTTCTTTGCTTTAAAAAAAATCTTGGGTTGTGTTCGCTTTATGTTTTGGGTCATTGTACATCTGTAAAGTGAAGCACCGTCCAATCAACTTTGTTGGATTTAGCTTAATCTGAGCAGACAATATATCCGTATATATTTCAGAATTTATCCGGCTGATTCTGTCTTCTGTCATATCATCAATAAACACTAGTGACCCATTGCCATTGGAAGCCATGCATGTCCATGCCACCAAATTGCCTCCACAGTGTTTTACATGTGATGTGTTATGCTTCGGATCATGAGCTGTTCCAAGCCTTCTCCATGGTACAGGTAGATCTTATTTTCATCTGTCCAATGCTGTTCAAGAACTGGGCTGGCTTTTTTAGATGTTTTTGGCAAAGTTTAATCTGGTCTTTCTATTCTTGAGGCTTATGAATGGTTTGCACCTTGTGGTGAACCCTCTGTATTCAGGGCCAGATTAAGAGCCCAGTGGGCCTGGTGCTGACAATTATGATGGGGCCTAATTACAGAATATATCGACCAAAAACACTTAAACAGTCATACCTCTCAAGCGTTATGTATCTGATGGAGTTGGTGTTGGAGGGAAACTCAAAGGATGCAGCTATAAGAAAACATATACTCTATGCTAGTGTCCCTATGTATCACAGTGTCAGTGTCCCAATGTCACCCAGTTCCCTACTCTCCCAGTGTCTGTGTCCCCATTTCTCCCAGTGCCCCTATGTCTCAGTGTGTTCCATGTCACTAGGATACTAGGAGAGACTGAGGGACATGGGGACACTGAGAGACATGGGGACACAGTGAGACATGGGGACACTGAGAGACCGGGGGACACTGAGAAACTTGGGGACATTAGGAGACATGGGGGAACTGAGACACTTGGGGACACTGGGAGACATGGGGGCACTTGTGGATACAGATATGGGGACACTGGGAGACATGGGGACACAGACATTTGGGGACACTAGGAACACAGAGACATGGGGACACAAACATTTGGGGAAACACACTAGGGACACTGGGAAACTAAGACATGGGGACACTGAGACACTAGGAACACTGGCTGGGAGGCATGGGGACACAGACACTTGGGGACATTGGGAGACATGGGGGCATTTGTGTACATAGACATGGGGACACTGGGAGACATGGGGACACTGAGAGACATGGGGACACCAGGAACACGGAGACATGGGGACACTGAGACACTAGGGACACTGGCTGGGAGACATGTGGACACTGGGAGACATGGGGACACAGAGACATGGGTACACAGACACTGAGAGACTAGGGGACACTGGGAGCCATGGAGACACTGAGACACTAGGGACACTGGCTGAGAGACATGGGGACACTGGGAGACATGGAGATACTGTGTCCCTAGTGTCTCTGTGTCCCAATGTGTCTCCCTATGTCTCACAGCATCCCCATGTCTTACAGTGTCCCCATGTCTCAGTGTCCCATAGTGTCCCCATGTTTCCAAGTGTCCCCAAGTGTCTCAGTGTCCCCACATCTCCCAGTGTCCCCTAGTGTGTCAGTGTACCCTAGTGTATCAGTGTCCCCATGTGTCCCTGCTGCCTTTCCCCCCATCCTTCACTTACCTGAGCTGTAGTCTGTCTCTGCAGGCTGGGAGCTGCTGTGTGGACTCTCTGTGCTGTGTAGCTGCTCCCCAGCAGATCAGTGAGTAGAGAGAGGCAGGGAGATGCTGTAACTTCCTATCCCTGCCTCTCTCCACACACAGTGACCCCTACTGGCCGGTGCTGGTATTGCAGAGTAATCTCCATTTATACTGAGGAAAATATTTGCATTTGTATTGCCGGTACTACTGCAATACCGTCACGGCAAGGCAGCCTCAAATATTGGCTGTGCCTTAAAATACCAGTCAGGTGGCAAACCTAAGAGTAGTGTGTAAAAAAAAAATTTTTTTTTTTAAATGGGCCTATTCCATGGGCCTGGGCCTGGAGCTGCAGCTCCATCAGCCCCTATGTTAATCCGGCCCTGTCCATAACCTCCCCTCCCCTGGTGGTCCTTACCCTCCCTCCCCTGGTGGTCCTTACTCCCCCTCCCCTCCCCTCCCCTGGTGGTCCATACCCTCCCTCCCCTGGTGGTCCTTACCCTCCTGTCTATGTAGCGTGGCCGGGCGGCACGGAACGCCAGCAGCCGGGTACAGGAAACAGAGGTTCCTGTCCCTCGTTCTGTGTCGCCCGGCCACGCTACATTGAGAGACCGGAAGGAGGGAGCGCTCTGCGCTTCCCTCCTGCCGGTCACTCAAATCCGGCCGCCCTCCATACAGCAGTGCTGCGGCGCCTGAGGCTTGTAAAAGCGCTCAGGTGGCGCAGCATGAGGAGCCGCACCGGTAATTCCCGGCGCAGGGATCCGGCGCCCCCTGCTAAGGTGCACCCTTGGCGGCTGCCTAGGTCACCGTACAGGTAGCACCGGCCCTGACCATAGGTGAAGTAGGGTGCCCACCTCTCCTCCGCACCACCAACAGCTGTTATCTATGGTTGGTATCATCGCGTGTAGGGATTGGGGAGTCCTGTACCAGTAGGTTAGCAATTTATACGCAGTTTCTTGTGTCTTACTGGACACTGCGCAATGTAGTGTGAGGTCACAGATTTTGTGCCACTGTTTGGGAGTTAGTGTTTCTTCCCATTTCCCAATAAAGTGTGGTGTTGGTGTATTCTGCTGTATGAGGAGTATAATGTATATAGTTGATATGCCATGTTCTAATGGGTCTTTGTCTGTGCAGATCACCTCTAGTTGAGTTAGGTCTCTGGTCAGGAGGAGTTTCTGTGGGCGAGAGGTGAGGAAGTCTGTCAGCTGTTTATATCTGAAGCAGAGCATGAAGTTTGGGGTGTTTGTGTTGATTATCTTGGTCAGGGGTTTCATCTGTCCCTCAGTGAACAGTTGTCATGCTTATGGGATGTCTGAGCCTATCATCCTCTGGAATTACTTCGGTTTTAGGCCTGGAGAAAAGGCTGGGTTGTGAACCAGCAGGTACAAGGGTGCCGGGAATGATGATAGGGCCAGTTTTGGGGGAAAGCCAAATAGGTTTGACAACAAGTCCTGTGACCCAACCGAGGAAGCTCTTGGCTTGCTTTTTAGCCTCTTATGCCCCAGTTTTATGTTTACTTTTAATCATGGAAAAACCCTAGCTACAACAGAGAGACCTGTATACAGTCTGACCAAACAGACCTGCAAGTTTCAAATGCTGAATGGTAAGTTTTTCTCATTGTATTAGCTCATTGTTTTATTTTATGTAACATACACAAAAACCATTGACAGTATGTCTTCCAGTGTTGGGGCTCAGCACTGAGCTCACCAACATACAGCTTATTAAATGTCCCAATAATGTATAATTGAATATTTGTACAGTGCAAACTTTAATGTGAAACAAGTGCTTTGAGAGATCACAAACAAAGAGCGGGTGCTACACCTGCAGGTCTGAACACAAACGACCAGATCGGGCAACCTGGACGCAACAACCCGGCGAAGATCCCACTACGTACTCCATGCACGGCTCCGGAGATGCGTGAACAGAGGCCCGTGTATCATCGCTGAAAGCCTGACTTATCTCCCTGCAGCCGATCTCCTGCGCGGTACATTGTGAAGGGGCAGAAGCTACATGCGTATTCAGATGGACTCCAGAAGGGCTTATTTGCTAGGACACACCAACATTGGGCTGCTGTGGCATAGTGGTGGGCTTGACACAATTCGGCCATGTGGTGGAACTGAATCCCCATATTTATTTACTAGGATAGGTGATTTTAAGTAGCCTTGTTAAATGTAAAACTGTGTTTTTGTTTATGTGTGCGCTGTTCCTTTAACTGTATTTTGTATTTGTTTTTGTCTATACGGCAGCACCGCTGCTTGGAAATGCATGTTCTGGTTGTGCCCCTAATTCCCATTTTTTTTCTGTAAAAAATGTATTACTCTGTTCGGTATTTCTTTTCCCTGATCAGCTAGACCATCTGCGTGCATCAAAAAGACCCAGAGGCCCAGAACAAAGTGCTGGAACCTGCCCGAATCCTGGTAGTGAGGCACAGGAGCACATCAACACATGTGGCTGGTGTGGCCCTTACACAAGGCTAGGTGGACTCATCATTTAGCCCATCTAGTCTGCCCAATTTTTTAAATACTTTTAATTAGTGCCTGGTCTTATCTTAAGTCCAGGATAACATTATGCCAATCCCACGCATGCTTAAACTCCCTCACTGTGTTAACCTCTACCACTTCAGCTGGAAGGTTATTCCATGCATCCATTACCCTCTCTGTAAAGTAAAACTTCCTGAAATCATTTTTAAACCTTTGCCCCTCTAATTTAAGACTGTGTCCTCTTGTTGTGGTAGTTTTTCTTCTTTTAAATATAGTCTCCTCATTTACGGTGTTGATTCCCTTTATGTCTTTAAATGTTTCTGTCATATTCCCCCTGTCTCGTCTTTCCTCCAAGCTATATATGTTAAGATCCTTTAACCTTTCCTGGTAAGTTTTATCCTGCAATCCATGAACCAGTTTAGTAGCCCTTCTCTCCAAAGTATCAATATCCTTCTGAAGAAACGGTCTCCAGTACTGTGTACAATACTCCAAGTGAGGTCTCACCAGTGTTCTGTACAATGGCATCAACACTTCACTCTTTCTACTGCTAATGCCTCTCACTATACAACCAATCATTCTGCTAGCATTTCCTGCTGCTCTATTACATTGTCTGCCTATCTTTAAGTCATCTGAAATAAATACTCCTAAATGCCTTTCCTCAGAAGTTGAGGTTAGTAGGGTATCAAATATTATATACTCTGCCCTTGGGTTTTTACGCCCAAGATGCATTATCTTGCACTTATCCACATTAAATGTCACTTGCTACAGCTCTGACCATTTTTCTAATTTATCTAAATCATTTGCCATTTGGACCCCATCAACTTATTTGTATTTACTCTTGATAGTTGAAATAGAACCTCTTCCTCTGTAAACTCACATGTAACAAATTACCCATTTGTCCATTTTCTCCTTCATTTTCATCTGTAAACAATGAACAAAAATATTCATTGAGGCAGTCAGCTATACCTTTATCCTCTTCTACATACCTTCCTTCTTTTGTTTTACTCTAACTAATCCTTGTTTTACTTTTCTTTTCTCATTTATTTATCTAAAAACTGTTGAATCCCCCTTTTTTACCGACTGTGCTATTTTCTCTTCCGTGTGTGCTTTGGAGGCTCTTATAACTTGCTTTGTCTCTTTCTGCCTAATCTTATAGATCTGTCTTCCTCACGCTGTTTTTTTTTATAATTACTAAATGCTAACTTTCAGTTTTTTACTATTTTGGTCACTTCTGCGGAGTACCACAGTGTTTTCTTAATTTTTCTGCTCTTCCTGACAAGCCTAATGGAATTTTCTGTTGCTTTCAGTAGTGCAACTTTTAAATAATCCCATTTCTCCTGAACTCTATTTAAACTGCTCCAGTCTGATAAGGACTCCTTTACGCATATTGTAATTTAAGAAAAGTCTGTTTTTCTAAAATCTAAAACTTTTGTTTTTGTGTGGTGTGACTCAGTCACTTTTCTTATATTAAACCACAATGACTGGCGATCACTAGATCCTAAACTTTTACCTATAGTAATATCTGATATTAAATCTCCATTTGTTTACACTAAATCTAGTATGGCCTCCTTACGAGCTGGTTCCTCAATGACTTGTTTTAGAGACAATCCCAGTAGGGAGTTTAGAATATGTCTGAATCAGCTGTTTTGGTTTTCCAGTTTACATTCGAGAGATTAAAGTCACCCATGATAATAACTTCGCCCTTCATTGTCATTTTAGCTATTTCCTCAGCTAGTAGATTATCTAACTCTATTTTTCCAGGGGGCCTGTACAGGACCAGATTAAAATAGGGGCTGATGTAGATGCAGCTCCAGGCCTAAGCTCATGGAATTGGCCCATTGATTTTTTTAATTATTTTTTTACACCCTACTCTTAGGATTGCCAGGTATTTGTTAGGGTTGCCATGTATTTCTCAGAAGTATTTCTCAGGTATTTGAGGCTGCCTAGCAGGTGCCGGTATTGCAGTAATACAAATGTCAGTCTCAGTATAAACAGAGATTATTTTGCAATACCAGCGCCAGCCAGTAGGGGTCACTGTGTGTGTGGAGAGAGGCAGGGATAAGAAGTTACAGCATCTCCCTGCCTGTCTCTATCTACTCCGTGGGGGAGCAGCTCTGCACAGAGGGTCCACACAGCAGCTCCGAGCCTGCAGAGACAGCCAACAGCTCAGGTAAGTGTGGGATGGGGGGAAATGTTGCAGGGAGACATGGGGACACAGACACTAGGGGGCTCTGGGAGACCTGGCGACTCAGACACTAGGGGCAACTGTGGGAGATGTGGACAGTGAGAGACTTGGGGACACTGGGAAACATACAGACACTTGGTGACTCTGAGACACTAGGGGGCACTTGGAGACTTGAGGACACTGAGACATCAGGAAAAACTAGGAGACACTGAGACACTAGGGACACAGTGGCCCCATGTCTCTTAGTGGCCCCTAGTCTCTCAGTGTCCCCATGTCTCCCAGCCAGTGTCTCAGTGTCCCCATGTCTCCCAGTGTCCCTGGTGTCTCTCAGTATCCCTGGTGTCTGTGTCCCTAGTCTCCCAGAGTCCCCTAGTCTCCCAGAGTCCCCTAGTCTCTCACTGTCCCTCTGTCTCTCCCAGTGTACCAGTGTCACCACGTCTCACAGTGTTCCAATGTCTCTAAGTGTCCTAGTGACATGGGGACACATACTCTAAGGGACACTAGAAGACATGGGAATACAAACACTAGTGGACACTGGGTGACATGGGAACACTGAGACATTAGGGGACACTGAGAGACATGGGGACACTGGGTAATTTTGAGACCTGGGAGGCACTCCCAGTGTCCAAATGTCTCCCAGCCAGTGTCCCCATATCTCTCAGTGTCCATGGTGTCTCTCAGTGTCCGTAGTGTGCCAGTGTCCCTAGTGTCTCAGTGTTTCCTAGTTTCCCAAAGTCCCCTAGTCTCCCAGTGTCTCAGTGTCCCCTAGTATAAAATACAAAATCTCAGGCACTCACTGTGATAGATTTAAGCAGGTTTATGGGGCACTGCAATGTTTTGACCTGTACCCAGGTCTTTATCGAGTCTCCCGTGTCCCCTATATATGACAGTGTCCCCTATGTATCACAGTGTCTCAGTGCCCCATGTCTCCCAGTATCCCTGGTGTCTCTCAGTGTCCATAGTGTCTCAATGTCCCCTAGTATCCCAGAGTCCCCTAGTCTCCCAGAGTCCCCTAGTCTCCCAGTGTCTCAATGTCTCACAGTGCCCCCAAGTGTTGGTGTCTCCTCGTATAAAAAAAACAAAAATTTCAGGCACTTACTGTGATAGATTTAAGAAGGTTTATTGGACACCGCAATGTATCACAGTGTCTCAGTGCTGAAGGACACTGGGAAACATACAGACACTTGGTGACTCTGAGACACTAGGGGGCACTTGGAGACTTGAGAACACTGAGACACCAGGAAAAACTAGGAGACACTGAGACACTAGGGACACAGTGGCCCCATGTCTCTTAGTGGCCCCTAGTCTCTCAGTGTCCCCATGTCTCCCAGCCAGTGTCTCAGTGCTGAAGAGGAAGCACTCAGGGGGAAGTGCTCCCTCGCGCGCCGGCCACCCACACAGACAGACAGCCAGCCCGCTGGGGTCAGCAGCATCACCACTGGACCCCAGGGAATCCCCCCAGCACTCCAAAAGGTAAGGAGGCTGGGGGGATTAAATATTTTTTAAAAAAAATGTGTGTGTTAGTGTGTGTTTGTGTGTTAGTGTGTGTGTTTGTGTGTTAGTGTGTGTGTGTTTGTGTGTTAGTGTGTGTGTTAGTGTTTGTTTGTGTTAGTGTGTGTGTCAGTGAGTGTGTCTGTTATTGGGTGTGTGTCTGCTAGATAGTGTGTTACTGTGTGTGTCTGTTACTGAGTGTGTTTGATGTCTGTTAGTGAGTGTGTGTTTGTCAGTGAAAGTGTATGTTTTGTAAGTGAGTGTGTATGTATGTCTGTCGCTGAGTGTGTCTCTTTCAGTAAATGTGTGTGTCTGTTAGCTAGTGTGTATGCGTCTGTTCGTGAGAGTGTGTGTCTTCAGCATTTACCTTTCTCCAGCACCGGACTTCCTTGGCGCTGGGGATCCCTCCGCCTCTCAGCTCCGAATGCACATGCGCGGCAAGAGGCGCGCGCGCACATTTAAACCGCCCATAGGAAAGCATTACTCAATGCTTTCCTATGGACGTTCAGTGTCTTCTCACTGTGATTTTCACAGTGAGAATCGCGGAAGCTCCTCTAGCAGCTGTCAATGAGACAGCCACCAGAGACTGGATTAACCCTCAGTGAAACATAGCCGTTTCTCTGAAATGGTTATGTTTTCAGCTGCAGGGTTAAAACTAGAGGGACCTGGCACCCAGACCACTTCATTGAGCTGATGTGATCTGGGTGTCTGTAGTGGTCCTTTAATTGTGTGTGCATACCGCGGTCGCGGGGTCACAGCCCTGCAACCCCTGCGACCAGGTGCCCGCCACCATGTGTTGCGGCCCCGACCCGCGCAGATTAAGCGGGTGGGGCCCACGGATCAATTTTCGCACCGGGGCCCCATGGGTCATGTGTACGCCACTGCTCAGCTGATTTCAAAACGCTTATACAGTAAGACACTTCTGACACCACCAGTAGACACCAAGAGACACGTTAATATAAACACAACACAAACCACTGAGAGCAAAACTAGCCTTCTACTTACCTTGCTACCCTCCTTCTCCCCTCCCCCCTCCTCAGAAACTCACCAACTCCCTAAGGCCCCGTGCAGGGAGCCTCTTATTGAGACGAACCGATAGATAGTGACCGCTGATGACTGGGACAACATACCATCCACATGGTGGGAGAGACACATACCGATATCACAAAGACAAATGCAATGGGGTAACGACCTCACACAGACACTGTTATTGAAATACTGGCTGATTTTGATGTTAAACAGTAACTGCAACTGACCACTGACTAGTAACCATCTGACAGCAACTAACCTAACAACAACGGAGACCTGCATGTCTCACAAGTTACCTATATGTTTAAGGAACCTGCAAGTTCCATGGTTTTACGCTTCATTGACACAGACCTGCGTGTCGTGTACTCCACCATTCTATGTTATGCTTGATTTAAAAAAAAAAAGGTATGATGGGAAAACCTCATGCCACAATAAACAGATATTTACAAAAAAAAAAAAAAACTATTTGGCTTTGAGGTGGTGCTAATAAAAGGGTGCTGCGTGCTTTTAACCAATTGTCCCTAGCTGGGTGTGTCAACAATCCCCTCCCTGCGAGCCACAGAGAGACCACCTGCCATGGCTCCTTTGTGTGTTTAGAGATTCGTGACCTCAGCTAGAGTCTGTCGGAGAGGACCCAGATGGTGGATCAGCAGTCAGAGCTTGGGAGCCAGCCCCGCCACATGCCGAGACCATCTCCCCACCAGAGTCTCTCCCTTGTACCAGGATGTTTTTCTTTAAAATGTTTTATGTTTGGGTAGTCAGGAGGGCGACACCCCAGAACACAGCGGAGCTGGTAGGCTGCATTCAGTATTTATACGAACACGAGTAGATTATTTTACATATTGACAGTCAAATCACCCTGCTGCATAGCATGCATGATTCTTAACACTAGATAGGAATCACTATTGTGGACATTGTATCTTTACAAGGGGTTTGACCCCACCAGAACATGCATTTCCAAGCAGTGGTGCTGCATAAACAAAAACACAGTTTTACATTTAACAAGGCTACTTAAAATCCCCTATCCTACTAAATAAATATGGGGATTCAGTTCCACCACCTGGCCGAATTGTGTCAAGCCCACCACTATGCCACCGCAGCCCAACGTTGGTGTGTCCTAGCAAGTAAGCCCTTCTGGAGTCTATTCCTCTAGCACCCTGAAGTAAGACTGCCATCCACCCTGTCCCACCATGACTACCTACTCTGCCATATGCGCCCAGGGCGTCCACAGCTTTCACAAAGAATTTGGTGGTATTGTGGATTATTAGTGTTAGTTTATCCATGAAATAATTGTCTCTGATCTGTTGTGTCAATACAATCATACTGGGTGAGGCACAGCCCAGCCACTTTGCCGCTAGGGACCGTCTGGCCGCTAGGGTGATTTTGTTCATTCGTTTTTGGTGTTTGGCCAACATGCCGTCTACCAGACCGGCAAGGAGGAAAGCCCTAGGATCGAGGGCTATAGGTCTCTCTAGCAGTCTGGCTATTAGGTCCCTCACCTCTCTCCATAGTGGTTGCAATTTTGCACAGCCCCAACACATGTGTACATAGGAGATGGGTCCTTAAGCTGTAGTTGTTCTGGTGACTATAGTGTCCCTTCAATATATATGTAAATATTATAGCCATTATTATATATATTACTAATACACACATCAATATACATGCATATATAGAATTACATCAATTACACTTTCTATCTACACATTGTGTTAGCAGGATTGCTAGCAAAATGTTTATATTGGAAGAAAAATCTATTTAATATGAGGTCTTTCTCTCACCTGTCAATCAACTATGCTTTAGTGCATTTTATTCACCATTTTCAACCTTTGTGTGTATTACACCCCTATTGTGTGGCTATTACAACCCCCCACCCGTTTGTATCTTTAACTTCCTCCAAGCCTCTTTGTGTGTCTCTTCTTACCCTTCTCCAACCACCTTGGTGTGTCTCTTAGCCCCAGCCTTTCTGTCTCTTCTACCCTTCCCCTGCCCCTCTGTGTGTCTCTTTTCTCCATTCCCAGCCACTCTCTGTGTGTCTCTTTCCCCCTTTCCCAGCCACTCTCTCTGTGTCTATTTGCCCACAGCCCAACTGTGTGTCTCTTTCTTCTGCCCCAGCTCCTCTGTGTGCCTCATTCCCCCTCAGATCCTCTTTATATTATAGCGCATTTATGGTATTTTTCTTTTTGTTTAGTTTTCTTTTGTGTTTACACGTCTAAATAAAGGTTTAAATTAACTCTAAATGTTCTTTTTTAAAATTTTGTTGCCAATCCTTTAGCGGTGTCCCTTTAGGGGATACGCATTTTGTAAATTTGAGTGTTGTGGATCCCCTAGTGGTGATCTTTCTGATCTCTATTCCAGTGCCAGGACAGTCACCTCACTGCAGTACAATCCCCTTCCTGTGAGACTGTCTAGCTTAATGATCTGTGTCTAATCAGACACTTGCCATAGAAAAGCATTGAGGACACACGGTGCATTTGTGGCAATGTGAGCCGCCAAATGAAAAGACTTGGCTTTGCACAGTGTCTGGCGTTTGCATACTTTGCATGCTACCACTGGATGTCAAACAGATTCAATAAATGAACTATTTCAGTCTAGAGCTTTAATGGCTGTCTCTATGACAACTACTAGTAGTAATAGAATCTTCAAACTGAGAACATTTCTCAGAAATAGCACTATTTTCATTTGCAAGGCTGCAGAGGTAGCATCTAAGTCCATAATCACTTCGTTAAGATGAAGTGGTTTTGTGCTTATACAGACACTTTTAATTTTTACTTCCATAAAGAGAGTGATTTAACTACATCTGCCACCAGTTTAACCAGTTAAAATGGTTAACTTACAGCCAAAAAAGGATTCAGTGTAACTGTGGCATTTCTCCTTCCTTCAATGAATGGCTTTACCCTTTTCAAATTTCATATCAGTGTGATTATTTGGAATATTGTACTACTGTGAATGTAGTTTTATATTTATTTAAGCCATCACAATGTCCTTTTAACCCTACAACATAAACCAGTTTTCTAGATACTGCAATGTATGACAACCACTAGAGGGTTAAACTCACCTCTAGTGGTTGTCATACTGACAGTCATTAGAGGCTCTTCAGCTGCACTGGTCGAGTAAATTGGTATACAATGCAATCTTATGGGGAAGCTGGAATGCACTTGTCGCACTCGAATCAGATCTATGAGTGGGAATCAGTACTAGTACCGAATATATACCGGATATATACCTCCTCCATGATACTGAGGGAGGCGAAGAGGTGAGCAGCACTGAGGGAGTCTTGGTGCTTGAAATATTTAAGTAAATCCTTTATTTTATTAATTTGCATAGCATACAATATAATATTGTAAAGCGCTATGGAATCTGTTGGCGCTATATAAATGGCAATATAAATAATAACAACCAGTATTTAACTATGGACATGGGCATTATCGTGTCCCTTTAACCCCTTAAGGACCAAAAAATAAATAAAAGTTAATCTTCAGGGGTTAAAAAAAAATTAGATCATAGTATAGTACTGTGATCTGTATTTTGATCACTGTAGGCAGTGATCGACTGGCAGGGAACGGGTTAATTTTTATTTGGACTGGGTAAAGGGTTTTTATTTTTTTATTTTTTTATTAAACGTTATAAAAAAAATTTTTACCTTAATTTTTAACTATTTAAAGCTTATTTCAAAACATTTTTTAATGTTAACCCCTAGTTAGCCTAACACCAAATCCCCCAATTCCCCACTAACTTCCACCCACCCCAGCTAGCTAAATATAGAATTTTAAAATACTTGAATTAATTAATAAGATAAATTTAACCCCTGAGGGTTAAAATAAAAAGAATTAACCATCAGGGGATAAAAAAAAACAAATTTAGATTTCACAGTAAAATGTAATCCCTGCCAATGATGTAGTCAGTGATCAATTGGCAGGGAAGGGGTTAATTTTTTTATTAAAATGGGTAAAGGATCAGCACTGATCAGTCTCCCTGCACCTCACACAGAACCAGGAAGTGCAGGGAGGCGGAAGGTGAGTATATGGAGCACATGTGCTCGCTCTGACAGCCTGTCAGAGCGAGCACTTGTGCTCGGACAGCCTGATCGGGTGCTCCCGGTCTGCCTCTAATACAGAGGCAGACCGGAGCACCATTAACCCCGCGATCGCCGCGATCTGGGGTTAATTTTACCGCATGACGGACAAGGTCCGTCACTCGTCATTAAGGCTCTTCCCTCTGTGATTGACCTCATCCGTCACTCGTGGTTAAGGGGTTAATAACTGGGTGTGTTTTGCCTTTTTTGAATTGTATACAGAATCGCCTGTATAATGCACTTGATTGATTTTCATGTTTAATTCTTGCACCCCCTAAACCAGGGGTAGTCAACCTTTTAATACCTACCACCCACTTTTGTATCTCTGTTGATGGTAAAATTTCCTTACCACCCACCAGTGCCGCAGTAATTTTATAGCGCAATTTTGTTTTAGAAAGGAGGGGTTTTTTTTTCAAATATGTGCTTACATTTATCATTTTTTTTCCTATTTTCTATTCTACTTTTTTCCGATGTGTGTCTGTGAGGTGCTGTGTGTGTTTGTGTGTGAATGGTGTAGTGTGTGTGTGAGGTGCAGTGTGTGTGTGAAGGGTGCTGTGTGTGTGTGTGTGAAGGGTGTAGTGTGTTTGTGTGAAGGGTGCTGTGTGAGAGAAGGGTTCTCTGCGTGAGAGGGTGCAGTGTGCGTGTGTGTGAAGGGTGCTGTTTTTGAAAATGGCGCTGTGTGTGAGAAGGGTGTTGTGTGTGTTTGAAAAGGGTGCTGTGTATGTGTGAGCAGGGTGCTGTGTGTGTGTTAAGGATGCTGTGTGTGTCAGAGGTTCTGTGTGTGTGTGAGTGGGGCGGTGTATTGTGTGTGAGGGGGCAGTCTGTGTGTGTGTGACGGGTGCATAGGGTCTATACTGTATGTAGGTGGGTGAGAAGTGAAAATCTATCTTAATGTCCCCCCTCCCTTCTTCATAGCTTTTACCAGGGAGGGGGGCATGGGGCGGCAGGGTAGGTGAAAGAATCCCCCTGCCGGCCTTGGTCCATGGCCATCAAAGCCCACTGGGTGTTTCCTGCAGAACCCGCCACCGCTCACCTGAAATCCCAAACCGCCCACTAGTGGGCAGTAGGGACCAGGTTGACTACCCGTGCCCTAAACAGACATAATAATTTCTATTTTGGTAATTGGGACCAGCAGTTTTATAATGTTTAATTTTGTCTTTTGGCATGCAGTGAATGCAATAACTTGTTTTTTTGTTCTGAAGAATTAGTTGTAGAACAAGTAAAATCCTTGGACACATTGTCCTTACTATTCATATTCTTGGTGATTTATATTGGAATACTACATAGGGGCTGTAGTAGGTGATCTAAGATAGTCTAAAATCTGCCACAATATAAATGTCTTTTTTCCCACCTATTCCTTGTACCACTTAATGGGGTCTATTTACTAAAGTCTTAATAGCCTTGTTCCGAATGGGGCAAAATCATTTGGTGCGGTACAATGCCACTCGGACTGCAAAATTCAGATATGGGGACCCCTACCTACTTGGAGGATGGATATAGCCCTAACATTGGGGAGGGTGGATAATGGCACTTTCATACCCCTCCTTACTGCACTAATACCCCCACCTGAAGCAGGGGGTGAACAATGACTAATACTCATGAAATGGGCCATTTCCAGTGACCTGGCAGCTATTGTTGCATGGTTGCAAGTTTTAATAACTGTTTAATATACATGCCCCTAACCATGGCATGGCAGGTGGAAGCCTATGAGAGTTTTTTTATTTTTGTTTAAAGCTCTGGCCAGCCACCACACAGTCAGTTATTTCTCTCTCCACTTAGGAATTTTAAACTATTTTCCTGCTTGCTGCTAGTTTTGCCAGCAGGACCGGCACTACCATAAGGCATCACAGGCAGCCGCCTTAGGGCGCACCTGCCTGGGGGCATAGTTGCCCTTTGACTGACAGGAGGGGATTACACACTGTGGGGCTGGGAGGGGAAAAGGAGAAACATAAAAGGGGCTGTGGAGACAAAGAGAGGCTGGTGGGTGAAGAAGGGCTGAAGAAGGAGCAAAAGAGACAGACAGGGGTAGGGGCTAAATAAACAGACAGGGTATTGGGGAGGGAGAAACACCCATAGGGGCACGGGTACAATAAGAGACATAGAGGGGCTGGGGGAGGGCCAAGAGACACACAGGGACTTTGGAAGGGGTAAAAGAGACAGGCATTATCTGGAACAGACACACAGTGGGGCTTGGAGGACACACAAAGGGGATGAGAGGAAAAAGAGACATAGAGGGGATGGGGAAGAGGTAAAAGATGCACAAAAAGGGTTGGGGGGAATAGACACATAGTGAGGATTGGGATGGGGAGAAGAAGACACAAAAGGGCTGCAAGAGTGGAAGAGACATACAGAGAGGCTGGGGAAAGAGAGAAAGAGAAACACAAAGGGGCTGGTGTAGAAAGAGAAACACAAAGGGGCTGGTGTAGAAAGAGAAACACAAAGGGGCTGGTTTAGAAAGAGAAACACAATGGGGCTGTTGGAGAAAGATATACAAAGGGGCTGGGGGTAGAAAGAGACAAACAAAGGGGCTTGAGGGTAGTAAGAGACACACAAAGGGGCTGGAGGAAAGTAAGCAACACACAAAGGGAAACATGGGGGATAAGATATGCTAAAGAGATGTGTAAGACAAAAGGAGGATAAGATACACTAAAGGGGGTAAGTCATTCAAAAGAGAGGATAAGAAACACAAAAGGGGGAAGAAATTAAAGAAGGGCATTAATGGACACACAGGTGAAGATTTATTTTTTAGGGGGAATGGGTGGCAAAATGCATCTTCGCCTGTGTAGCCAAAAATCCTTGCGTGGCCGAAACCGACAGTGGAGATAAAATGATCTCCTTGATCAGCCCCTGCAGAGCCAATGCTGCCTGAGAGTAGGCCCAGGGAGGGTGCTGTGTGGCCGGTGGAGATCTTTGGCAAGGCCAAAGTTATGAGGAGGGGGCCTTCAACCAGCAAATCACACTGTTAGCACAGGTTACTATGGTAACACTCTGATCCCTTCCACTTTGCATTCTTCTACAGCACCTGAATACAGCACTCCATCCCATGCAGACTTTGCCAGTTTTGTGAAAAAGATAAGGGTCAGATCACATGACAGTATTAGTCTACAGATTCCCAGTTTACACAAATTTTCTCTAATTTATTAAGCCGTTGTCACTTTTGGGACAATATAGTAGGCAGACAATCCACATCGTTTTGTAAGCCTTTTCTTTAAACCATTTGTAAAATAAGACAGCTTTGGCTATTTAATATGGGGAATTTTGAGTCTTTTCACTTCCAACACTTCTTGAATTGGCTCCTTTATAGCTTTTCAGCAGAGGCTACAGTTTATTCTGTAACACAGGTTATCATGTCTATACCAAGTTGTGAAATGAGCTGTAATTAAGCTGAAAGCAGTCTACAAGCAGCTTCTATTAGCTTAGGCAGCAGCTTCATTAGTCTAATGAATGGAACTGCTGCCCATTGTTGAACTACATTCCATATAAATTACATTAAAACTGTTGCAGGTTAAAAACAAAAAATATTATCTTCATTAACTAATTTATGCTTTGTAAAATAAAAAATATACACAAAACACAAAATAAATTAACGCCTTAAAGGACAGAGGCTATTCCACACGTTCTGATCAAAACAAAACGTAAACAAAACCTGAAATTTGTGCTAAATGTCTGTTCAACCACAATTCACATCTCTCATATGAAGTGCACCTATACTTATTAAATAGCATTTTGTTTAGGAGACACGAGGCTTTCATTTCACATCAAATATCCATATATAAAACATAACTTAATATGAAAAAAATCTAAAAACAACTTGAGAAATTAACACATTTTGTTATTTTTTAGTTCTGGATGGAATTTTAACTGTGAATGTCATAATACTATTTGCTTTTTACTGCAATAAAAAGTAGACAACCCAGAGTATTGCAAATGGGGTATGTCCAGTCTTTTTTAGTAGCCACTTAGTCACAAACAATGGCCAATAAATGCAAAAAACAAATATGAACGCTAACTTTGGACAGTGTTTGTGACTAAATGGCTACTTAAAAAGACTGGACATACCCCATTTGCCATACCTTGGGTTTTCTACTTTTGCAAATGCTATGCCATCATGGGGGTAATTTTAACACATGACAGGAGGATTCATATTTGCATAACTTTCTTTACTATAAATCTCCAGCAGCACAGATCAATCAAGTAAGCTTAAACCAATCAAAAATAAGTAACATCCCATATGTAAGTTAGTCCAGCCCCCAACTCCTCCTCTTTCTTTGCTGCTCCACGCAGAGGGACAGGTCAGAGTATTTGCTCTTGATGATTTTATTACATTATACTGCTATTATCTATATATTTTGCTAATTATTTGGTACTTTGCCTGTCACCTACATATCTCTACCCTACTGTATGCTACCCTCCTGGTGGGGCCCTTGACACCGTTAATTTCTTTTCTGGCCTCTAGGCTACTATTTTCTCTTCCCAGTTCTGTAAATAAAGGGAGAGTCTGCCTGCTGTCAAGGTAGAGACATTTGCATGAGATTTTGGACTCACCTTTTGAGGGAAAACATCCTTGACCTCTTCCTCGGTAGCCTCTGGCTCTGTACGCACCTGTACGCAATAATAAGAGGTCCATGAGGCTGATGCCAGGTGGAATGATGAGTAAGGAGGGTTTGTCTTGGAGCCTGAATTCCAGAGTCGACTGGTGTCCTGGCCCATCTGCCGACCAGCCCGTCCAAAAGCACCCAGGCCTGGAGGTGGGCAGAACACTTGTCTCAATGACGACTGTGCTTTATTCAGTGTAGTGAATAAGGAGATGTGTTTCTTCAGTTCGGCGATAAATGAGTCACCAAATAGTTGCCCATTCGCAGCGGATCCTAGCTCTTTGTAGGCCATATTAATGAGCTTCAGATTTTGAGTCTCTCCGTGCATTACGCGACGTTGACATTGCTCAACATACATAAGCAGCGTTGGGCCCATTCCCTGATAGCACTGGGATTGAGTTGAGTGCCCTGTGATCAAGCCAGATCTGCAAAATACATGATTTTTGTGATAGGACACAGCAGGTCCAGCAGTTTGTCCTGTGTCACCTTGACGTCTTTCTTGACCCCTTTGTGAGGGTCACGCCCTGTTCTTGACATGAATACCACCACCGTTTGGTCAAGCTCGGGGGTAAACGCCACTTTGTCTGGTAGGATTGGGCGGGGTCATTCTGCTCTCATGCACCCCGCGTTCCAGGGGTTTGCGTAACCAGTAGTGGCCAAATTTCATTAGGTGTGACGGTAGGGTTCATTCGGAGGACAGCGGGTGGTGGATAGTCCATGGGTTGAAGAGAGGACAGCCAAGAAATTTTACTTCGCACTCTGTCAGGAAGGAGTCTTGTGCCTCTTGGGAGAAGGAGTCATCACCGTAGATTCCTTCACGTATTTAGAGTCGGAAGCGGGCATGTCTAGACAGTTACTCTCGTCTTCCAATTCTGATGCATCTGCGCAGACAAGTAATCGTTGATCAACAAGGAAATCCTACTTTACTTGATGGGAGTCATTACACATGACCCCTCGCCGACTCATGCCTATGCAGGACACACAATTGCAATAGATGTGCGACAAGGTACATTATGTAATCCTAATTAAAACTAGCTTAACCAAGTTACCACATAACAGGACCCCCAAAGTAGTTCATAAAAGACGCCACACAGCTAAACGACTAAAAATTCGACACTTGGCAAAGGGGGGCACAACACAACGCAACGCATTAGACGCGATTCCAGACACCTTCACAGCACAGACGGTGACACGGAACAAGACCACATCACACCCCCCCCCCCAGAATACACCCTGTAAGCCATACCGACAGAACAGGATGAAACCCGAACGCAACGTACCCAGATGGCGCTCGCCGTGCCTGGGCGTGGGGGGGCGGACACCAGGGAAGATTCTCTCTAACTTAACATACCCCTCTTTTTCTCTTTCCTCTCCTTACTCTAACCATACCACCACCTGATAAACCCACCCGCCCGGGAATACAAAAACTGTAGCTGGAGAAAGAAAACGACACACACATAAACATATAGAGGAGGTCAGGCCTCAAACATAGAACATAAAAACACTCATATGAGCATGGGTATGGCCTGACTTTGAACAAAGGGTGAAAATTCCTATGCCGTAGGTGCACAAGACGGATACACAATAGTGATGCCTCATAATGCTGTAATTAAACACTGTATCGCACTCATATTGATCATATATTGTATAAAATTGATATACGGTTTGCGCTTTAATATGCCAAAATGCTTTTATGGGGCCTGCAAGCCTCGATCTCTGTTCCCTAACTTTTTACCCTTCAATAAAAAGATTTGCAAAAAAAAAACAAAAAACAAGGAAATCCTAACCCTATTTTCCAAAGACGCAGTGGAGCATGCGCAGGACGACGGCGGCTTCTTCAGCAACATATTCTTAGTTCAGAGGAAGACAGGAGATTTTCAACCCGCCATTTACCTACGACAACTCAACTAATTTGTTGTATACCATCACTTCAAGCTGGAAGGGATTCATCTGCTTCGTGACCTACTCCTAAAAGACATCTGGTTCACTCGCCTGGACCTCAATGACGCTTACCTTTCAGTACCAGTGGCTCCATTCTGTTGAAAATATCTAAGCTTCCGATGACCATGTCAATTCACTTGCCTTCCGTTCAGACTCAGTTTGGCCCTGTGGTGTTTCACAAAGCTCCTGAAACCAGTCTTGGTTCGCCCTTGATCTCTAGGCATAATATGCATTATCTACTTAGACGATTTGCTACTGTTTTGCGACACACCGTCACGGCTGAGCTCTCAGACGAAATTGGTCGTGGACTTTCTCGAATCATTAGGGTTTGTGGTGAATCAAGACAAATCTGCACTGGAACACTCACAAGTGGTCCAATTCCTGGGGTTTCAAGATAGACTCAACCTCCTGCACACTCCGACTGCCGATCAAGAAGATCGCTGCCATGAGAAAAGAAATCCAGAAGGTACTACGCATGGATCACATCCCGTTACACCTCCTATCACGGGTTGTGGGATTCCTATTGGCCTATATTCAAGCAATATACCCAGACCCGCTACATTACAGAGCCATGCAACGCTTGAAAGCATGCTACTTACGTTCCAGACTATCTTACAATCAACTCATACCTCTCACAGCTGAAGTACAGACGGAACTTCATTGGTGGCTCTTCCACATGCAGGCCTGGAATAAGAAAGCCATATTTGGTACCACACCAGATTCGTGCTGGAATCAGACGCCAGCCTCTGGGGCTGGGGAGCTTATTGTGCAGGATCGTCCACAGGCGGCCCCTGGTTAACAGAGGAAATGGACCTGTACATCAACTGTCTGGAGTTGATAGCAGGCTCATTTGCCATCTGCAGCATGACCAGTCACATATCCAACTGCTGCATACTACTAAGCATGGACAATATTTCTGCGGTCCAGTATATCAACCTCCTGAGGGGAGCTTGCTCGCAGGCTCTATCAGACGCAACTAAGGACATATACAGCTTCTTCCTCTCTCACAGTATCACACTACAAGCGAAATACCTACCGGGAATATCCAACCTCCCTGCAGACTGGACATTGGAGGGATGGCAGTGACTGGTGTCTCCACAAAACGATCTTCAATACACTTTTCGAAGACTGGGGCCCAATGATTATAGACATCTTTGCATCTTGGACCAAACAACATATTCACTGGTTCTTCAGTTGGCTACTGGATCCGGAATGCGAAGCTGGTGGACGCATTTCTCCAGAACTGGCTGAACCAGGGAGCTTATGCATTTCCCCACTTCTCCATGCTGGCCATAGTGATCCACCAAGTACGGACTCTAGGAATCTCCTTGCTCTTACTGACTCCCCTATGGCAGAGCCAACCATGGTTCCTGGATCTTCTGGAATTGTCTTGCGACCATCAACTACTCATACTGTCTTTTCCCCTTCTGCTGACTGACCCACAGGGAGAACCTCATCCCCTGGTTCTACAATGATGCCTATAACTAGTGGCCTGGAAGATTTCAGGGGATCCTGGTCAACAGATTGATTATCACAGGTCACTAAGGACTTCCTATGGGATTCATGGACACCGCGCACGAGACGCGGTTACCTCGCCGCTTGGAACAAATGGTCTAGTTGATGTTTGGAGAGGGATTCCGATCCCTTTACAGCACCTATTTCTATGATTCTAAATTTCTTATTACATTCTTTTCCTTAGGAAGTTCTTATCGATCCATCAATGTAACGCGATCCGCGATTTTGACTTCACACATCCCGGTTCAAAGTCTTCCAGTGAGTCACAACTCTTTGATCTGCAAACTACTGAGAGGTATTCACTTGTCACGTCCACCAGTGTCGAAATATTCCCGAAGATGTAGAGGTGGTCATGCGGTTTTTGTGGGCTTGGCTAGACAATGCATCTTTGTCCTTATGCCAACTTTCGGCGAAACTTACCTTGTTACTTTGTTTGGTATCGTTCAGTCGAGTAGTGGATATTAGGTTATTTGACGTGGAAGGATTATCCTTTACTCTGAAAGGGGCTTAATTTTCTGTCACGAGACGTACTAAGACGAATTCTCAAATGTTTTTTACCCATTTTTTCCTACAGCCCCACACCTTTATGTGGTCAAGACATTGATGCGTTACGTGGAGATTACCGTACCTTTACGAGGCTCCCAATTGGGTCAACTTCTCGTGTCATATGCCAAGCCACATTTTGATGCACATTCCGTACGAGGCACGGCTACACACGCTTTTTCGTTGGGTGCCTCCCTCACCAGCATCATGTGTTCGGCAGATTGGTCTCGGGAAGATACCTTTCGGGTTTTCTACTTTAGTCCTTCTTCTCATGCTTCCTTTTCTCTTCTTGATTAGCGTTAAAAATGCATTTATGAATCCTCCTGTCATGTGGTAAAATTGTATATTATGCTAACGTAGTGTACCTATAATCTTCATTTTAGTAATGAAGATTATAGGTACTTTTTCATCTTCTCT
The DNA here is from genome assembly GCA_933207985.1 of Pelobates cultripes. NCBI lineage: Eukaryota > Metazoa > Chordata > Amphibia > Anura > Pelobatidae > Pelobates > Pelobates cultripes. The sequence continues at coordinate 276,486,725 of OW240912.1, forward strand.
CATATTTGTTATTTTCCCTCTGCCAGACTTTTTTTCCATATATGTGGTTATTATGTGTATAGAGAAGCAAAAGTAGAGATAGGGGGCACAACTATAAGTGCAATAAGAAAATAAATAAGTAATACTTATTCACATTTGGTAATCAAATTTTAGATTTCACCTAAGTAAAAAAAGCAGTACATAGCATAATACTGTATAGACATAAAATGTCAATATTGGATATTGATTTCAAACTCACACTTTGCGGAGCCACATATAGTAGGCTCTGACTTTTCAGGCTTTTCAAAATCCCTTTAACTTTGTCTCCTCCACTCCTCAGGATACTGGGGCCAGGAATCAGTAGGTAATAACGCAATTGTAGAGTGGGAATTTTCCAAAGATATTTAATAAAATAAGGGGCAATAAAACAGGGATATAAAGTGCATATAAAAATAAAAGAAAATGGATGAGCAGCACTGACGCGTTTTGACCTGTCCGGTCTTTTTCAAAGTGCATGTCCTTCGCCTTCACTTCCTGGTTTTTATGTTCAGCCGGCATTTCAATATTTTATTTCATTTTTAGTTCTATATTAAGCCACGTTTCATTCTTAGTTATATATTAAGCGGCATTTATATTTCCATACCCACCCATGTCTATTTATATATAATTTTTCATGCATTCATGTAATGAGTGTATTACTTTCTAGCCATCCTATTTTGATATCTATATATGTTTTCGATTAATTCATGTATCGATTTATCTATTTATTGAATCTATCCAATTTATGTACTCTTTCAAGGTTTTTAATTATTATTATCATAATGTCTAACTGTCCTACTCATATTCAAAACGATCACCAAGGAATTAGGTCACTCACTGGTATTCACCACACAATTGTATCTCTAATAGCACTAAGAGCTGTACTCATTTAAAGACCACTATATGAATTAATTAATTACCAACTTTAAAGGACCACTATAGTGCCAGGAAAACACACTTGTTTTCCTGGCACTATAGTGCCCTGAGGGTGCCACCACCCTCAGGGTCCCCCTCCCGCCCGGCTCTGGGGAGAGTAAAGGGGTTAAAACTTACCTTTTTCCAGCTCTCCTCCTCCGATCCTCCTCCTCTCCTCCCCTTCAGCTGAATGCGCATGCTTTCCTATGGACGCTTGCATCTTCTCACTGATTTTCACAGTGAGAATCACGCAAGCGCCTCTAGTGGCTGTCAATGAGACAGCCACTAGAGGAATTGGAGGAAGGATTGACCCTATTCTAAACATAGCAGTTTCTCTGAAACTGCTATGTTTATTTAAAAAAGGGTTAACCCTAGCTGGACCTGGCACCCAGACCACTTCATTAAGCTGTATCAGCCTTTAAACCTATCAGCCTCTGAAGAAGTGACTTTGAACTGTCACGAAACGCGTAAGGCTTTCTGGCATACAGCCACACACCAAAACAACCGCAGCTACTGAGCAACCGTGGAACGCAGAGCGGACGCACTAAGTGGAACGCACGCGAGGAGGATTCCATCTCTCCCAGCACAGCGAGATCATCTCACTGGCCGGAGAAAAGATCTTCCACAGCTTCTTTCCAACACCACCTGCTCTTGCTGACTCCTCAGGACTCATTTGCTGCTATATTACACTTCATGTCCGTGAGTGTATTTTAACTTTCATTAATAAACGTAAAGATTTTAACTGAAAAGCACTGCTACTTATATTTACAGTTCCAACTTGGGAGGAACTATCATTATCATCCACCTGCCATAGTGGTCTGTGAGTAAATATTACTTTTCATGCTATAATTCGACATTCCTGCTTATATCTAATTTGTACCATTACTGGTTATATTGTTTCTACAGCCTGATACATTAATGCTGCTGCCAATTTAAATGGATAACAGCACAATGTGTTGGCTGTGATATAGATATCACTTTATACCATTCCCTTTCCTTGCATCAATCAAATTCTGCTATATACAAACAATTATTCACTGACTTTTACCTTTGGACTTATTTTACTCTACCAAATTCTGGACTACTGAGTTTTTTTTATCCATCTAACTGATGATATTGTGCAAATTTATCTTTTTGCAGCAGACCATTTAAGTTACAACTATATGTCTATTTGTATTTCCAATTTGAATTCAATATTTGTCTGTGGGCAACTCAATGTTTAGTTAACATTTCCCTCTTATGTGAGAGTGTATGGTATCTGGCTGCCACCTAGTGACCATTTGTATACTACATTTTATTCACATTTATGCTTGCTGCTGCTATATTAATTTCCCATATTTTCCCATTTTTATTGTTGTTCCAGCTTTGTCACGCATTTTATATTTCTAAGTTTACTACAAGTATTCACTATTTTATTTCAGATCTGGTTAGGGATCTCCTAGTACGTGTAGGCTTTTATTCCTACTCTTATCTATTTAAATTTTGGCGCCTTCCTGTCACCACCGACGTCCTTAGCTTCCTGTTTCCGCCAGAGCGGAATTGCGTATATCCACCTATGTGTATGGTCGCTTGCGTCTGACGTCACTCGTTCCTTCTGATACCGTAAGTGATTAGGTTCCGTTGTATAGGTGGCTTTCGCCATATTTGAAAGTCTTAGGCTTAGTGTAACACATAGAAAAGTCCTGGCAAAAAAACTTTCCATATGTGTTTGAAAAGGCATGTATCAAGGATATTAAAGAAATTAAGGTTAAAAACAATAAATTTCAAAATAATTTAACCAGAAAAGAAAAACAGGCTATGTTAGATTTAAGAGAAGACCAAAGTATAGCTATTAAACCTGCCGATAAGGGGGGTGGTGTTGTAATTTTAAATAAAGATACATACTTAGCAGAGATAAAGCGACAATTAGAAGACCAATAATCATATAGGAAATTGAAAAATGATCCTTCCACAGAGACTAGGAAAACAATATGTACAAATTTTGGATAAAGGCCTTTTTAAAAGGAATTTTAACTTCTAAAGAATATACATTTTTAAATACTGAGTTTCCGAGAATACCCGTTATATATGTCTTGCCGAAATTACATAAAGACATACACAACCCTCCCGGAAGGCCCATAGTCTCTGGGATAGGATCATTGCTATCACCTTTATCGAAGTATGTAAATACTTTTCTACAACCGATTGTTAAAACATGCCCCTCTTTCCTTAAGGACTCTGAGCCTTTTGCAAGTTTTAAAGAATGTAGAATTGGAAGAAGATTTTCTATTTGTGACGTGACTAGCCTTTATACTTGTATTCAACACGATAGAGGGTGTGAGGCAGTCAGGCATTTTTTTGAAATTTCCAAAGTATATTATACGAACCAAGTGGATTTTATCTTAGTCTATACAGCTTATTTTAACCAATAATTTTTTTTGGTTTGAGGGAGATTTTTATTTGCAGTGTAGAGGGAGCGCTATGGGGACCAGGTTCGCTCCCAGTTATGCCAATTTATTTATGGCTCATTGGGAGGAAACTTATGTTTTCTCTCAGCATGACTGGGGAGCGAACCTGGTCCTCTATAGAAGGTATATTGACAATATTTTTTTTTTTATCTGGAAAGGGAATGAAGCCTCAGTTTTACAGTTTTTAACTCATCTTAATGCCAACCAGTGGTATATTAAGTTGACCCATGAAGTTAGTAATAAAGAGAAACTTTTTAGATCTAAATATTTATAGAAAAGGAAACAAGATTGAAACTTGTACGTTTTTTAAAAAGGTCGACGTAAACAGTTTTTTGAGAAAGAGAGTTGTCATTTCCACCCCTGGTTGGACAATATTCCAAGATGACAGTTCCTAAGACTTCGGAGGAACTGTTCTCAAATAGATAAATATAACCTTCAGGCTAATCTATTTATAGCCTAGAAAAGGGCTATAAAGAGGAGACCCTAAATAATACAATTGTAAAAATGGGACAATTAAATAGAGGATATACTTAAATATAACCAAAAAGATAAGGAAATGGAAGCAATTCCAATGATTTTTAACTTTAATAAAAACCATTCACAATTGAAACCAGTTTTAAAGAGGAACTGGCATCTGTTAAAACAAGATAAAGATATTGCACCTTATATAGGAGATAAGCCTAAGACTATATTTAGAGGAGCACGAAACCTTAAACTAATTTTAACCTCCAGTTTTATTGAAAATAAACGATAGAAATGTTATTAATAGTCACAAAAATTCACTTAAGGGTTTTACCTATTGTGGCAAATGCATGGGACGTAGGACATCAGAAATTAAAATAAAGAAAATTGTGTCCTTTCACTCAAGCACGAACTCTAAAGGATTTGTGATAGATAAATGTATCACTTGTAAAACCAAAAATGTTGTATATATGCTTGAGTGCCCTTGTGGCCTACAATATGTAGGAAAAACATCTAGGTGTGGCCACTAGGGCACGAGAGCACATATATAACATCAAAAGAGGTTTCAGAAACCATAATGTTTCATTAAATTTTTTTGGAACACCATAATAAGGACTCTAGAGGGATTAAGTTATATGGTATTCAGACTATCACTAGACATTGGAGAGGGAGTGACATCAATTCAACCCTTAGGCCTCTTGGTCAGAGAGGGACCTCCCTCAAGACCTCAATCCTACACTGATATTATTAAATGGTGAACCCCGCAATTGGTCACCTTCAGTCTGAGATGGACTCTAGTTTGGATGGCAAGAGGGTGCGGCCCTCCATCACCTCGGCCCAAGACTGATATTCATTTACACTAGTAGAGAATGAACCACTCTCATAGACTGAACCGGACACTGATTCTCTATTAGAGGGTAAGGCCCTCCTCCACCTTCAGTCCGATACTGAGAGGGATACAGGAGACATGTTTTGAGTGTGGCCCACTCTCATAGAAAGAGCCGGACACGGACGTAGACACCTTTTGTTATTAACGGGTACGGTCCACTCCTGCTATCAGTCTGATGCTGACACAGAGTTCGATTACATTATTAGAGAGTGCGGCTCTCTCATACACTCACGCACTCTGGTGCCTCCCCGCATACAGTCTTGTACCTATACAGGACAACGAGGTCTGCATAGAGGGGCGTCCCTACTGCATTCCATTTAATATGGAGGTACGTGCCACATACTGGTTTTACCGCTGATGCTTCAGCTCTTGTACAGGGGTATAGTACCTCACCGGTATGCAAGGGAGACGATACTTTATAACGACTGGGTAAGGAGAGAGAACCCCTCCATTTTATCTAACGTCCGTGCTGCTGACTTCATTATAGAGGGCTACCTGATCGTGCAAGGCATAAATGTTTAGACCGGATTCCTCTATTTCACCTCCTATAATGAATCCGCTGGATCTGTACCACTGTATCCCACGTGAGAAATACTCACTGAGGTATTACTGGGGGAGTTTCCGCACCTTATTTACACGTCCCCCCGAAACTCCATTGGACAGTGTAGGGGCTGTTTGAACTGTCCATCTTGGGTACAGCTCCCAGGATTGACCCATTTGTTGTAGACCCTATACCTCCCTATTGGATGTATTCCTGGAGACGGTACGGCTAACGGAGGTGCCTCAGTTATTACAAGAGTGCAGGTTTTAGTATGATCTACGCTATATCAAACAATCACACTCTGTCTAGATTATACAGACCATTGCGTAAAAACGGTTCAGACTGTTTTTACTCATGTCAAGGTGACGTGATCCTGAGGCCTTCACAGAGCAAACGTGCACTGCCTTACCTGCGTGACAAGACTTGGGAAGGCCCACAACCCGGGCTGCAGGTACACCATACGCATAGATCGCATGGAAAGAACGGAATCTTCGGTCGACTTTGGGTTCCTTGGTTGTTAACATTCTTGGGATAGATGACAGGACTACCTCTGCTCCTCTGAGAACATGATTCAATTATGGAGGACCCTCTTTCTAGGCTTTAATCCCTCACGGGAACCGGCTTGGTTGTGGGTTTCCGCTAACCCACCTATTCAACTATCGTCAAGGAGGCCTGCTTGGGGAGAACCCTGGGTACCCCGACTCCTACACAGACGTCACAAGGTCGGGACGCAACCTAAAACTGGAGTAATACTCAGGATCGGTAGCAGGCTCGGATAGGATGGCCAACGTTCCCAAACTGGACGGCCTCTGTTTCGGAAGGTTGAAGCTAGGACCTTGTTTATTCGCTATACCTGTTCTCTGGAGGCTCCTGTCGTTAGTGAAGGGACCTTACGTTTTACCGGCATTTTTGAGAACGCTATGGGTTCTCGGGACTCCAGGCTAAGAAGGGAGGTATTCCTATAGTTCGGTTCTCGAATTCACATTCCTGGGTCCCTTGGCCTAGGGCCTACTCGGGGGAAATACGTGCCCGGACAGTCAGGGATACAGGGACCAAAGGTCTCACTATATTGTACCCTATCTTGAAGGTGGCGTGCTAACCATGAGTTCCTCCACGAACTTTGAAAGGTCGGGCATGGAACAGGATCGTACAGACGATTAATCAGATTATTCACTCTCCCCCCATCAGTCGCCAGTCTCGTGGACGGAAGTCCTGCTCCAGACCCGCTCACCAGGGCCATTTAGTTTTCGTCAGCCGGCCTACACTTTGAACCGATTTAGAAGACTTTGCGGTCCTCCACGCAATAAGCACGGAGGATCCTTCGTCTATACAGGGCCCTATTACCCTTGGATCCGGACCACCGATCACTCCCCGACGAGGATATATTTGGATAGAAATCTCATACTCTAGTTTTGATTCCCTTTTTTGGGTTATATCCAAGATTCACAGTTCTCCAAAGTAGTCGATCACCGTTTCGCTACGCTAGTTCAGTGTTGGAACTCTGGATGTCCCTGGGGAGTACCTTATTCTACCACAGTTGCGGGTTACATGGTCCATTTGGAATACTGGAAACACTCTTGCCGGCATAATAGGTTCATTCTCAGACGAGACCACCCACCGTGTAAGTCATGAGGGAACGATAAGACTCTATTCTGTTCGGTTACGGAAATGATGGTAGACTCATTACCTGAGGTTGGAATTATGGATTCATAAGGTGTGTCACCCAGAGTACACAACAATGGATGTGATTAGAGCCAATCCTCCATAGGCTCTAAATCATGTGAGTGCTTCCTATTAGGAACTAATATTTCCACTGGATATTACTGTATTACACTATATTTTTTCTATTATTCCCTACAGTATTCTCTGCAACTCCTACATCCCTAATTTTTAGGGGTAAGTGGAAACCATTATTTAGCGCTACACACTTACACTTTATCATTTGGTTGTTTAATAGTGTTTTTTTTGTATTCGACTATAGTAGGATTGGGGAGTTCCTATTTTTGTGTGGAAGCTGCTATATTTGAGAGCACTTGTATTCTATTTAAGCGCCTTATAGCACAGAGCCCTTTTTCTATTTCTTGTATGGAATGTTAGCATTTGCATGCAGAGGTGTATTTGGATGTAGTGTTGGATTTTAAATGTGGAAGTACATTTGTGTGTAGTATTGGTGTTTGAGTGTTTCTATATAATTTGGAGTTAGAATTCAAGGCTGTCTTTTTGTCATGTTTCTGTTTGCAGGAGTGTGTGTTGTGTTGGTGTTTGATTGCTGGGATGTCTGTACATGTACTGTCACATATATACTTACACATTAACAAACAGAAACACACCGACACATACACAGTTATTTACACACAAACACAGACACACACTGACACAGATATACACCTTGACACACAGATACACACACAGACACACACACCTTGACACACAGTGTGTATGTATCTGTGTGTCAAGGTGTGTATTTGTGTGCCTGTGTGTATCTGCCAGTGTGTGTATCTCTGTGTGTGTGTGTGCCAGTGTGTATCTGTGTGTCAGGATGTGTATATCTGTGTGTATGTGCCATGTGTATCTGTTTGTATGTTCTTTGTGCCGGAAACTCCCAGTGGGTAGTGCTAACCCACACATCCAGGACCGCCGGGGACCTAAGACAGGCAGGCAGACTGATTAGTTGGGCCCTCCGTCCGTGACTGCGGGCCCAACACCAGGAGGGGACTCGGCTGCTTGCCCTGTATGCCGCTGGGTTCCCTCCAATCAGTCTGGCCAACACCTCTGGTCTGCAGCTACGCCGGGTGCAGAGCTGCAGACTGTGTGATAGAAGTCTTGCGAACACCCAGAGCGTTACCATGGCAACACTCTGGGTGCTCGTGAGACCTCTTTCACACAGTTTGCAGCTCTGCACCTGGCATATAAATAAATAAAGGTAGGGCACAGTCCCGTGCCCCCCGCTTTCCCACCCACATTGTAACCCCTCCTCTCCCTGCCCCCACATTGTAACCCCTCCTCTCCCTGCCCCCACATTGTAAACACTGTAACCCCTTCTCTCCCTGCCCCCCACACTGTAACCCCTTCTCTCCCTGCCCCCACACTGTAACCCCTTATCTCTCTGCCCACCCCATACTGTAACCCCTTCGATCCCTGCCCCTCTACCCACACTGTAACCCTTTCTCTTCCTGCCCCCTCCCCAAACTGTAACCCCTTTTCTCTCTGCCCCATCCTCACACTGTAACCCCTTCTCTCACTGCCCCCCCACACTGTTTCCATTTCTCACCTGTCCTCCCCCACTAACACTTTCTCACCCTGCCCCCCCCATTGTAACTTTCTCCCCATGCCCCCCACACTGTAACCCTTTTTCTGTCACCAGCACATACATACTCCATCCCACACTGTCACCCTCTCCTCCTGTCTCTGTATGTATGTGTATTTGTGTGTCCATGTGTGTAGTGTGTGTATCTGTGTACATAAGTGTTTCTGTATCTGTGTGTTGGGAAACTAGGTGTCATTATGTGTATGTGTGTATTTGTGTGTCTGTGTATTTGCATGTGTGTCAGTGTGTGTCTCTGTATGTATGTGGATGTGTATACACTGCACACAAATGCACACCTGCATTCAAACACCATCATTCACACACACATACTCCATACAAAAACATGCTTACATTCAAACACACATACATATGTTGTATACCTCTAAAACAGATTACCATGGTGTGCCAGGTTTCTGCCTCTAAAACTGCCATGATATGCCAAGTTTCTGCTTCTAAAATAGCCATGATTTACCAAAATTATGCCTCTAAAACTGCTGTGATATGCCAAAATTATTGCTCTAAAATGCCATGATTTCCTAGAATTATGCCTCTAAAACTGCCATGATATGCCAAATTATGCATCTAAAACTGATTGCCATGGTGTGTCAGTTGTATGCATCTACAGCTGATTGCCCTGGTGTGCCAATTGTATGCCTCTAAAGCTGATTGCCATGGTGTGCCAATTGTATGCTTCTAAAGCTGCCATGATGTGCCAAATTTAAGTCTGTTTTTCATGGTGTGCCAATAGTATGCTTTAAAACTGATTGCCATGATGTGCCGCCAAGTTTATGCATCTAAAACTGATTGTATGATGTGCCAGTTTTATGCATCTAAAGCTGCCATGATGTTCCAATTGTATGCCTCTAAAGCCGATTGCCATGGTGTGCGAATTGGATGCCTCTAAAGCGGATTGCCATGGTATAAGAATCGTATGCCTCTACAACTGATTGCCATGGTGTGCCAATTTTATGCTTCTAAAACTGATTGCCATGGTGTGCCAATTTCATGCTTCTAAAACTGAACAAACAAGGAAATATATACAGTGATAAGTGGGAATGAGTGTGGTAGCACTGGGTGCCACAAACCACCCCTTACACCACTCCAAGAAATGCAAGCATATAATACATACAGTACAATAGGTGTCAAGTCTTTACACCGACTGAGGAAGCCCCTGGTACGGGGCGAAACGCGTTTTGGACAGCATTGGATATTTCAGCCAATTGGCAGGACTCTTTTCAGGACTTATTGAGCCCCATAGTTTTCTTTTACCATTGGCACTGTTTTTACCGGTTTATAGTACTGGATTTGTTTTTATGCATTTTTTTTTTTAATTCCAGTTTTGGAGTAATAAAGTTCCTTTTTGGGATAATAAGAACATTCTGCCTGTGCAGCCTTATTTTCACCCATCCGGAACTACCACAAGGTCATCTAGAAAAAGGATGGGGACATCCTTAAGAAAAGTCCCACTGCGCTATCCATGAAATGTTGCTATTTGGTTCCAGGCTTGTGAGTACCTGACTTCCATATCAGCTTACATATTATTTGTACTGGCAATATTACGCTATTTTGTGTCTTTTATAGATACATCCAGATGTGTGATCCACCAATTGTACTGTATGCTTCTAAAACTGATTGCTATGGTGTGCCAATTGTATTTGTATCCCAGAATTATGCCTCTAAAACTGCCATGATATGCCAAAATGATGCCTCTAAAACTGCCATGATATCCCAATTTTATGTATCTAAAACTGATTGTCATGAGGTGCAATTGTATGCATCTAAAGCTGATTGCCATGGTGTGCCAATTGTATGCCTCTAAAGCTGCCATGTGCCAACTTTATGCATCTAAGACTGTTTGCCATGGTGTGCCAATTGTATGCATCTAAAACTGTTTGCCATGGTGTGCCAATTTTATGCCTCTAAAGCTGATTACCATGAGCCAACTTTATGCATCTAAGACTGTTTGCCATGGTGTGCCAAGTTTATGCATTTAAAGCTGATTGCCATGATGTGCCAACTTTATGCATTTAAAGCTGATTTCCGTGGTGTGCCAATTGTATGCATCTAAAGCTGGTTGCCATGGTGTGCCAATTTTATGCACCAAAAGTTGGCATGATGTGCCAATTGCATGCCTCTAAAACTGATTTCCATGGTGTGCCAATTGTATGCCTTTAAAGTGGATTGCCAAAGTGTTCATTTTTAAAATATGCATTAAAAGCAAGTGGGTCTCGAAAAATTACAGTTTTCAAAAGTGAGTGACATACACTCACTAAAAGATAGAGCCATTGGCACATATACTGTTTTACCAACACACACTTTCACTGACAGACACACACACACACACACACACACACACTCACTGACACGCACTCTCATATACACTGACACAGACTATTACTCAGACACAGACTATTACTCAGACACACACTCACTGACAGACTCACACTCACTGACAGACTCACACTCACTGACAGACGCACAAACTCACTGACAGACACACTCATTGACCGACACATACACACTCACTGACAGACACACACACATTCACTCACAGACATACACACTCACACACACACTCACAGGCACACGCACTTACAGACACAAACACATACACACTCACAGACACACACATATTCACTCACAGACACACACACACGTTTCCCCCAACACTCACAAATTATTATTTTTATTTAATTTTAATTTAAAGGGACACTATAGTCACCCAGACCACTTCAATTCAATTAAGTGGTGTGGGTGCCAGGTCCCTCAGGTTTTAACTCTTCAGATGTAAACATAGCAGTTTCAGAGAAACTGTTATGTTTACATTTGGGGTTAATCCAGCCTCTAGTCTTCCGGACAGCCACTAGAGGCGTATCTGCGACGCTGGAAGCGAATTACGCATCCATCACGCAGAGCGTCCATAGGAAAGCATTGAGAAATGCTTTCCTATGTACACCTTGAATGCACGCGCGGCACTTGCCGCACATGCACATTCGGCTTCACCAACGTCGGCGGGGGAGGAGAGGTCACTAGCGACGAGGGAGCCCGTCGCTAGATTAAGATAAGTAACTGAAGGGGTTTCAACCCCTTCAGCGCCACAGGAGGAGGACCCTGAGGGTGGGGGCACCCTCACAGCACTATAGTGTTAGGAAAACCGCTTTGTTTTTCTGACACTATAGTGATCCTTTAAATCCACCCAGCCTCCCTGGGAGAGCTGAAGTGGATTACTTACCTGCGGTCTAGTGGGGGCACTGTGCGGGCAGGTAGGGGGCGGACAGGCAGCATTGGCGGAGCTGCCTACCACGATAGAAGCTGCCCCCCCCCATGTGGGGGGGGGGGCTCAAAAATGGCCAGCTGGCCAGCTCTTCAGCCCCCCAGGAAACAAGGCATCCGTCTGGGCGTTTGCCGCTCCCTGCAAAGTGCCGCCCAAGGCAAATGCCTTGTGTGCCTCGTGTAAGATACATCGCTGCACACAGGTACTAACAGACACACTCAGACAGACTTACACATAATATTAAAAGGATCCTGGCTCCATTTCATGTTCCTTGGAGGCGGTCAACATACAGGGAGGGGGGAAGCAGCCAGTAACTGTTTCACGGCCGGCAGACACAAGCCTTGAAGAGGGAGAGCAGGTAGCATTCATCCGGCTCTGCTCTTCATTGTGCAGTTCCCCATGCCCTTTTGTCCTGGTTCTGTGCTCTCCCTGCCTGTTTCCCTAAGTTAGTTTCAGCCAGGAGAGGACGCTGCACAGTAGTAGAGATACACAGGGAATATTATAGGGTGTCATATTTCCTATATTTCTATAACTGTCCTGCTTTCACTTCCGTCTGACTCCTATCTGAGTCTTGTGGGCAGAGAGAGCAGAGAAATAAAAACAGAAAAAAAGTTACCTGAGCACTATGCCAAATCCCTATGCACATTTATATAACTGGAGTTTTTTTAGTATCATTTTAATGGCCATTAAAGTATACGCTCACCTGCCAAGTCACGGCAAACCTCTTAGGTGAGTCCTACACTAACAAAATTCATCTTGTTGCAAAATCTGTAATGGCACCGACAGGGGTATTTTTCTGAACCCCTATAGAATTATTAACCCGTCATTGGGAACACATGGGGTGGGAGGCAGCACTGTAACATGGCTGCGTACTAGAAAAGCCAACAGAAACACACAAAATTAAGCCCTGCACTCAAATTCCCACAACTCCCAGGTGGCACAAATGACTAAATTACTCATCAGCCTCAATAAATGGAATAAAACATAGTTACCTGCGCACTATCCGAAATCGCTACACACATTTAAATAGCTAGAGGGAGAGCAGTGGAACTTCACTCTGCATTTCAAATTTCAGGCCAGAGCAGCTGAACTCAAAGCATAGCTTTACATTTTTCCAGTTAAAGGGATACTATAAGTGCCAGAAATACAAAGCTGAATTCCTGGCACTATACCTCACTCTGCCTCCCCCTCCACTCCTGCACATTTGGATACATAAATATATATTTTTCCCAGTATAACCTGTTGTGGGTAGGAAGTGGGAGGCATCTCCTCAGATATAATTGTGGGGAAGATAAGGGGGACATACCTCCAGCCCTCCACGTCATGATGATTTATGGTGCATTGGGTAAGACATTTTCACTATTGGTTACATTTAGGTCTTTTTAATTGTAAATCCGTGTTAAAATTCAACATGTGTTTGTGAATGATTGGAGACAGCTACTTATTAACTGAATATAGATTTTAGTTGATATAACATTTTAACTTTCAAATTGGCATGTATAGACAATAAAATAACCCTAAATATATCATCTCTATCATTTATCCATATATGTTCAATACATAAGCCCCTCCCTCTAACACCTTATCTATGACTTGTCGATGAGATCATAAGGTGGGACATTACATCACCAAAGCCTTGAGGGCATTAAACATAGACTTGAGTTGCATTTGGAAGAGGAGCCTGAGCACGGAGTAAGTACTATCTCAGTCATAAATTGTTTTATTATTATTATAACTGCTTACTTAGAATCTGTGCTTTACAGCTTCATTTGGCAGGCTTAGTATACTTAGCTATATACAGGGGGTGATATATATATATATATATTGTACAGTATAAATTAGTACATATAAAGAATGATCTAGTTAAATTAGGTAACAGTCATATATGTAAAATTATATATTTTTTTTTTTTTGCTTTTTTTGTTCTTCTCTATGGTGTATTTTTTTCATATATATTCACTAATAACTTGTGTTTTGTCTTTTGTAGCCTCTTCTCTGGCTATACACCTGTACGTTCTGTGAGCCAGCACTGGCTGCAACTGATGAGGGCTTTGCATTATAATGTTAGTTTCCAGAGGTACTGGCAGCCCTCAAATTAGGAATGACTTATTGTAGCTTACTATTTATACAGGCCCAACATGATGGCAGACTTCTTACTGTTGTATATTGAACATTATTCAGTAGGGGATATATACTATATAGTAACAAAAAAAGGGTAGGTAGGAATGCGAAGCAGATGAAGTGATCACTTCTAAGGTGTAAATAGAAATATACAACCTTACAATATCTACAGAAAAAATATATAAAATCGCACATAGTGTGATAAAAGCATAAATATGAAGACACGCAGGATGAATATATCAAACTCACAAAATATCAATGGATATCAGGCCCATCATCCTTAGTCAGGGAAGATCTTCAAACTAGTATAGGAGGTGTCTTCTTTAATACTTGCAAAATAGAGAAACCAGATAATAGTGCAGATGGAAAATAAAACTTCAAAAATGTATTATACAATGCACTTACAAAAGGTCCAGGTAAAGCAGCATATAACTCACTACAAGGTGGTGAAGAGAACAAACAAGCAAGTTCCCAATGTAATAATCCGACGCGTTTCGTCCGCAGGACTTCCTCAGGGATTATGCTTTTGCTTTTCCAGGAGTCTTCGTTTAAATATGCCGCCAAACAGTCCAAGAGTAATCCACCTGTGCTGTAAATCCGTCACGTGCGTGTCACGCTGGAACGCAATGGACGTCCGGCGTCATTTCCGGTTCCGGTTTGGCAGTGAACATGTGATGCGTTCCATACTGGAACGCAAACGGAAAACAGACTCCCGAAAAATCTAAATTATTGTAAATTAATACAGATAAAACATACATAAGGATATCCCATTATGAAAGGGCATAAAATAAGAATAATGAAAATAAGAAAATAAGAATAATAAAAAATTATTGTAATATAATAAAAAAATCTACATCTAAAATAATAATAATACACATCAATATAGATATAAGATTTAATAATAAAAAATATATACATGACCACAGTCAACATGGGACACCTCTTCCACAGCAAAATTACATAATCTCCAATAATACCATATATTGACATGGCCATAAAGAATATATATAATCTAAATGATACATTATAATTGAAATACTCCAATAGATACAATGATACTTGCTCCAAAAATCTCTGAAACTTAGAAAAACAAATATTAAAGTCAAGAATAAACATAAATATTACAAAAATTGCAGAGAAAGAAAGAGAAATACAGAAAAAAAAGTATTAATTAGAAAATGAAAATAAATAATGAAAAAACACGAAGAGGAGGGGAAAGGGAAGAGAGAGGGAAGGAAAACAATATAAATGAAAAAAGACTTCATCCAATCCACCTACCAAAAAATATGTCAAAAAAATATCAAAAATCATATAGATCAAATTAGCCCAGTGAGATCTATATCCATATTTAGGCCCTTTTTAAGGGTACCTAGGTTATAGATCCACTGTGCCTCTTTTTTATTAAGTAGTGTGGCTTTATTCCCTCCTCTCCAATTCCCCTCCATTTTGTCAATCCCGATCGCCATAAAATTATCCCATGAAAAAGACGGACATGTGTTACAGTGTTTGGGAACACTGTGTTCTAATTTGTTGGTACGGATATTAGAAAAACCCTGGTCATTTGATTGAGAACAGAGTCTGACTCTGCTCTCACAGAGAAGCAACTCTAGTGGTCTCAAGAAGACAGCCACTTGAGTTATATTTAACCTCTTAATGCTGTTACAATGTTCTATGCCGCCCCACATTCAATGGGCTTTGTGACCAAACATCCCGATATTGCAGACTTTTTTGCCACTATGACATTTTGAAATATGAACTGTACGCAGATACCCTGTTCGAGAGTGGAATTGCCCGGCTTCCACATGAGTCTTATTCATAATTCCCCTGGTTCAGTGCTGAACCGAAGAAACAGAACAGATGAGGGAGATTTGGAGCCGACTGGCTCTCTTCAGTCCGAATCCATCCCAGGATGTTATCTACTAGCCGATGCTGACACTGTGGACAGAGAGAAACAGGAACATCAGCTGTGAATCATCAAGATGAAACGAGTGGGGAAATCTCCAGGAGAAAGCCTGAATCCTCAGCGGGAGACCCAGAAGGTTCCCCTCGCAGCTTTCAAAGCATTTCAGGAATCCAAGGAAGAGATCAATGGATACCTGGAAGATTTTGAACACCAGTGTGCCTTACACAAGGTGCAGAGACAGAATGGGTTCCCATCATGGCAGGGAAACTGTCTGGCAAGGATGCCGAAGCATTTCAAGTCATCGAGGACAACGAGATCAACAGCTTAAAGAAAGACTTAAAGAAAAGTGACAAAGATTCTTAGACAGAATGGGCTTTTCTGATGCACCGTGCTGCATCGCCCTGGATCAACGGATGTCAAGACACTTCTCTCGAGGACCTATTACAATTGTTACTTTTGGAGCAGTTTTTCAACCTGGTGCATCCGGACATCAGACTGGGTAAGAGAACGACATCCCCTTACCCTCCCCGAAGCTGCCCGGCTAGCTGATAAATATACCAATGCCCGCAAGCTAAACTGACCCAGGATGGGGCACCCATATCCACCCACAGGCGGAGTGGCCCGTCCACCACCATGGTCCACCCAGGGCCGTCTTTAACACGGGGCAGCTGCCCCGGGCCCAGTTGCTCCTGGGGGACCTGAGGCAGCTG
Organism: Pelobates cultripes; assembly: GCA_933207985.1. Classification (NCBI taxonomy): domain Eukaryota; kingdom Metazoa; phylum Chordata; class Amphibia; order Anura; family Pelobatidae; genus Pelobates; species Pelobates cultripes. Next base: position 276,503,312 of record OW240912.1, read on the forward strand.
CCTCTTGAGCCCCGCTGCCCACAATAATATTCAAAATATTTTGCCTCCGATCCTTCACTATGCGAGTGGCATTGCCGCATAGTGAAGGACTTTCTTGCTCCTCCTCTGTGTACCCACGTTCCGTGACATTACGCGAAGGCGGAGTCACAGCAACGCTAGGGTAAACCCTGGTCTCCTAGAACTGCAGAGCGGCATCTCACACGCTTTCAGCTCTGAACCCCAAGCCCAGAGCACTGCTGGTGTCTTCCGAACGGTAAGTATAAGAAGATATATTACTTGTTTTAGGGGGGTTAAGGGGCTGGGTGGTTGGAGGTGGGGGGGATTAGAGAGGGGTGGTTAGAGAAGGGGGAGGGAGGGTGGAGGGGTGAATGGGTTAGCCAGGTATATCATACTGAGCACATGGAATGCTCATATGTAGCTAGGGATATCCTACTGAGCACATGGAATGCTCGCATCCAGCCAGGGATATCATACTGAGCACATGGAATGCTCCCATCCAGCCATCGATATCGTACTGAGCACATGGAATGCCAGCCAGGGATATCATACTGAGCACATGGAATGCCAGACAGTGATATCATACTGAGCACATGGAATGCTCACATCCAGCCAGGGATATCATACTGAGCATATAGAATGCTCACATCCTACCAGGGATATCATACTGAGCACACAGAATGTTCACATCCAGCCAGGGATATCATTAGTACAGTACTATCTGCACATTAAAAAAAAAAAAAAAAAAAAAGTAATCTGTAAATAGAAAATATTTGTGTCAGTAGTTGTGCTTTTTAATTTTTAGAATAATGATACAGCCATTTTATTTCATACATTTGTGCTAATTTCTTTGCTGGTTGGAGGGGGTGAGGGGTAGTATTACAAAATCTATATATGTATAAAAAAATATAAGTAATCTGCAAAGTACAAAATGTTTGTGTCAGAAGTTGTGATAAAAAAACCAAGCTAGAAATGTAGATAGGGTTTTTTTTTTTTTTTTTTATAATTTTTAGAACAATGATACAGATATTTTATTTCATACATCTGTGCTGATTCTTTTTGTTCTCTATATTCAAGGGACACTATAGTCACCAGAACCACAACAGCTAAACATAGTAGTTCTGGTGTCTATAGCATGTCTCTGCAGGCTTTTTAATATAAGCACTGCCTTTTCAGAAAAAGGCAGTATTTACATTACTGCTTAGGAATACCTTGAGTGGCCACTCACAGGATGGCCACTAAAGGCGCTTCCTAGTCCAGTGTTGCACAACATGCAGCATTGGGATTCACGCTGAAAACTCCTCATAGATTTGACGCATCTCTGTGAGGAGATGCTGATTGGTGCAGCGCAGTGTTTTGTCATGCATGCGCAATAGCCTCCCAATTCTTTCCTATGGGAAAGCAGTGAGTTGGCTGATATATATTCAAATACTGCACATTCCTGTGCAATGTATTGATGAGGTGATCTGTGATATGCTCACAAACTGCACGTTCCTGTGAGTTATATTGCTGTAGGGCTTGTGATACAGTCACACACTGCACTTTCCTATGCATTTTATTGCTGAGGTGATCTGTGATGTACTTGCACATCGCACATTACTGTGAGTTGTATTTCTGTGGAGCTATGCGATACACTGATATGCTTCACATTACATTATGAAAGTGTACTGTGTGTGTTTTTATTTATTTTTTGTGTGTGTTGTGGTGAAGGGCATGATTGCATGCTAGGGTTTGGGAAGGATCCAGGGGGCCCAAGTAAATTCTTGCTCAGGGTCCAATCAATATTAAAGACGGCCCTGCCACCACCACTGGTCCCTGATGCTGCCACTGTAAACAGGTGGGACATGTAAAGAGCAATTGTCCCCTGGAGCCACCTCATCGATCTGGAATCGGTCAGGGCCACCCGCCACTAGAGTTGCTGCACATTGTCTCAACACCGAAGTACCAGGGCCCTGGGACTCCACTACATTTGAATACAATGAACCCTTGGGGATGCTTCATGAAGCTGATACCGCCAATACAAACAACCCTCACTTCGGCTCTTGCTTCATCCAGCCTGGCGGAAGCTCACCCAGTGACAACCCGTGCCCAGATCTGTCACATTTGTCGATGGTACTCACCTTTCCCAGGGCATTCACGATGCCCTGGAGGTCATTCTGCAGCAGTTATATTGTGGCCGCTGCATCCCCGTCTGCATCCTCTGAACCTCGATTCACGGCCAGGGAATTCAGAGTGACTGTTTCAGCATTCCAAGATGGCAGCTGCTGCATGAGGAGACTGATCTGTAGGTCAGAGGTTGGAGGAGGTGTGACTGAGGGGCAGAGCCTGGACAAAGATGGGGCTGAGTCCCACAGTCAGTCACATTGACCTCAGATAACCCCTCCTACAGGTGAGACCAGGTTATGTCATTGAGCCGCTCCTTTATAAACAGAGCACACCTTTCAGCCAGTGCTTAGTTGTTTTGTTGCCTGCCTCAGAACTCCTAGCATTTGTTTCCCGGTGTTTCCTGTCCTTGCTGGTTTCCTGATTTTGCCTGCTCTCTGAATTCTGCTGATTGCCACCTGCCCTGACCTCTGGACCATCTGACTCTGATTTCTGCATGACCCTTCTTTGGATACCTTTGCCTTAGATTTTTTTTTGTTATTTTTATTAAAGCCCCCATGCCATCACTGACTCAGCAGAATCCTGTTCTCAGGATCTCTGTGGATCGGGCTTGTAAGGGAGAGCTGTTACAGCACCAGGACTGAACACGACCTCAGTGGTTTGTTGCAAGACCCAAGCTAGGGAAGCAAAATCATATACTACTGAGGCCCAGGTAAAACGCCCTCCTACCCAGACCATAGAACTAGCACCCCTGACTTGGGATGACCCCTCTGATTTTGGGAAAGAGGATCCGACGTCACAAAAGTATAGGGACCAAGCTATGACAGACTAGGGTGTGCTAGGCAAAGAGTAGTTTGTATGGGACCAGAGGAGATTGTACATGATAACAGAGTCCAGGACGAGAGGAACGGGTCCCGTTCAGAAGCGAAACCTGGTAGTACCAAGTAAATACCATACTGAGCTCCTGAAAGTAGGGCACGATGTATCTCTGGCTGGACACCTTGGTATATGTCGGACGTCTCACTGGGTCTCACCAGAATTTCTTCTGGCCTGGGATATCCTGAGATGTCCGACAGTACTGACATTTGTCAGAAAGTTGGAAAGAGTGGGGATCACCCCAAGGCAAGACTACTGTCTAAACGTTAAAACAGATGCTTAGAACCTGTACAGCCACTTGCAGAGACTGGAAACAATTCCTGCCTCACCTCCTGTTTGCTCATCGTGACGTACCGCAGGAATCTACAGGGTTCTCCCCATTTGAGTAATTGTGCAGGAGGCGTGTGAGATGCCCCTTAGATCTCATTCGAGAACATTGGGAGGGAGAGACGGAGATGGATGGGGGCACCAATCGTACCCTATGTGCTGCAACTGAGGGACCCCATGGAGCCACTAGCTGAAACGCCGGTGGGTGTGGTACGACCGGGAAGCCAGGCACGGTAGTTTTCAGGTCGGGCAAAAGGTTATGGTCCTAAAACCAGTCCAACATAACAATCTACAGGCTGTCTGGCAGGGACCCTATAAGGTGTTAAAACAAGTCAGCGATACCACCTATGTAGTAGCTAGTTGTGAAGATGAACAAGTAAAGAGGACATTCCATGGTAATATTCTCAAGGAGTATAAGGGTAGAGAGAAAGAGGTGGCTGCAGTATGCGATGACTTTGAAGACCCAGATAATTTACCCCTCCCTGACCTATTAATAGGTAACCATAGAGCTAGTCCAGCTAGGAGAACTGCTAGGACCCCAGGAGAGGATCAAAGCCACTCAGCTTCTCGAAGCCAAACATGCCACCTTCGCACAAGAGCCAAGGTACAGTATGTTGGCTCTACACACTGTAGATACTCCCGGGCAGGCTCCCATGTGCAACTGCCAATCACCATGTTGTATTCTTGAGGCAGTATGGGAAGGAATGCATAAAGAAATTAAAGAAATGCTTTGCTTGGGAGTCATTGAGGCTTCTGAAAGCTTGTGGGCCTCGCCAGTAGTCTTGATGCCAAAGAGGGACTACCCGTCCTGCTTCTGTGTTGGCTACCAGAGATTGAACAATAAAAAGGTCACGGATGCCTACCCAATGCCCTGGGTAGATGACTTGCTAGACAGCGTAGCTATGGGACTCTATCTGACCACCATTGACCTCTGTAAGGGATATTGGCAGATTCCACTAGCCGAGGAAGCTATCCCCAAGTCGGCCTTTGTCACCCCATTCAGCTTATACCAGTTTTGGGTTATGCCGTTCGGGATGAAGAATGCCCTGGCTATCTTCCAATGGATGGTGGATAGACTCCTTGATGGCTTGATTATGCTTGTGCATACCTGGATGGCATAGTGGTCTACAGTGACACCTGGGAGGCTCATTTAGCCCATGTAGGAACGGTTCTGGACAGGATTAGGGAAGCCAGCTTAACCTTAAAGCCAGACAAGTGTCACATTGGTTAGGCTGAAGTGCAGTACCTGGGACACTGGGTAGGGTGTGGGAAGCAACGACCAGAGCCAGCCAAGATCAAGGCTGTGGCTAACTGGCCCACACCCCGTACCAAGACGCAAGTCATGGCATTCTTGGGGACAGCTGGCTACTAGCGATGCTTTGTTCCTGACTATAGTGCTATAGCAAAGCCCCAGACTGACTTGACTAGGAAGAATCTACCCAGAGAGGTCCTGTGGTCCCCGCAATGTAAGAAAGGTTTCCAGGCTCTGAAGCAAGCACTAATTTATGCCCCTGTCCTGGCTATCCCAGATCCTAACAAATGTTTTATTGTCCATACAGACGCTTCCATGTTTGGACTAGGGGCAGTTTTGAGTCAAGCTGGCGAGGATGGTGGGGAATTTCCAGTAGCCTATCTAAGCTGAAAGCTTTTGCCTCGCGAAGTAAGCTATGTGGCAATTGAGAAAGAGTGTCTGGCCCTGGTGTGGGCACTGAAAAAGCTTATCCCCCCTTTATCTATATGGACAAGTCTTCACCTTGATAACAGACCACAACTCGTTGGTGTGGCTTAACCGGGTCACAGGAGACAAAACATGGCTGCCGTGGTGTAGTCTGGCTCTACAACCATACGAGTTCACCATACATTACCGACCCGGTAAGCAGAATAGGAACGCCGTTGGGTTGTCCCAGCAGTCTGAGCTCATAAACTAAAAGTCTTTTTCAGGACATCCTCAAGTTGACCCGAAAGGTCACACCGTGTCTGCCGGAGCACTGACAAGTGGGGAGCAGTGTGACATTTTGAAATATGAACTGTGCCCAGATACCCCATTCGGGAGTGGAGTTGTCTGGCCTCCCCATGTTCAGTGCCTTCATCCGAACACTCGCTCCCTGTCCATTGTTAGTGCGTAAACACTGTGAATAGTATTCAGCAGTACTTAGCCGTGACCCCTATGGAACTCAAATGGGCTATAAGTTGTTGCGGCTCCCGGTCATTTTTACCTACGTTAATGACGCCCTTTACCAACGTGCTAGTAGAGCGCATTTTGGACGGAAGGTACCTAACAGGGAGCCTAACTGAGAGCCTGGATGAATACCAATTATTACGTACTCAGGAGCCCCAACAGTAGAGCGGCCAAAGCAGCAAATACTCTGGAACTCCTTTGGGCATGGACCACGTGTGTGGCCCCATAGAGACCCCATGCTGGCGGTCTGTGTATAAATTCTGCGTGTTTGGCCTGAATAAAACAGATCTACTCCCAACATTAAGTCTCGACTAATATATAGGGGGAACCTTGAACAGCTACGGTGAGGGGAAAAAGTATTTGATCCCCTGCTGATTTTGAACGTTTGCCCACTGACAAAGAAATGGTCGGTCTATAATTTTAATGGTGGGTATATGTGTGTGTGTGTGTGTGTGTGTGTATATATATATATATATATTTTATTTTTTTTAATTCTTTATTTTATTGAGGCATATGATTATGGTGGTACAGAAAAAAAGAGGGAGAGTTATACAAAAGAGTATAAAGAGTTATACAGATTAGGGTCACTATAACAGATTACAGAAATCTCCTAGGTTTATCAACCTAATTTTATATTATATCAACAAGCTTAGACCATAGGTGGATAACAGGTATAGTATTTGCTAGACAATGCGCATTTCCTGATAATTTAGGCTCCTAGATAAGATTACATGCAGGTACCATATTCTGTTCACTGTTTACTTGATACACGCTTTGAGTGCCGGCACTAATGGCATGTTTAAGTAATAAAATCTATATGCTAAATGAAATAATGCTGTACATGAGCTCACACTTTCTGCACTGTTTTATAAAGTAAAAATGTGTTATGTCATGCTAAATTATCATGCTATATATGAACAATATCTTAATGCTAAAACTTTGTTTCCAGGCTGAAGGTTTCAGGCATTCCAATACCGTGAATAGTAATTTTATCACATGACAGGAGGCTTCCTATTTTGCAAGAAAGTGAAACATTTAACCAATCAAAATGCAATATGGAGTAAGGTATTCCCAGCAAATAGGCTCCTCCTCTTTCTTTACTGCTCCATCGCAGACAGGTCAGAGTTTTTGGCTCTTCCCTTACATATATATTTGTACTGTTCTTATGTGCTTATTGTGGTTTATTTACCTCACGATACTTTTCATATTCACTTATTTACACTTATTGTTGATCTATATGCCTTTAAGATTTTTCTCATTATCTTATTTACTCTTCTCTGGTATTCATTAGTTAGCATAGTTATTTAGACTGTACTCGTAGCCGGTTCAGACGGCATTCACCTTGGTGCAACATATTTAATTTTCACTGTCAAGGATTAAACCTAGTTTTCTGTTCCCTGCTTAATATGGGAATTACTTAATTCCCTTTCCACTCCCTTTTTTCCAACCCGCGGGCGGACCCCTGATTTCACCCAACGTTTTTTTCCGCCGTCGGACACCTTCCTACACTTGCCTGGCCCTTCCCCGCGGTCTCTGACAGTTTTTTTCTTCTGCACGCTTGCTGCCCCTCGCAACTCCCTGTCCCGGCTTCACACACACGGCGATCATTTGCAATCTCGCGAGATTGCGGCCGCCATTTTAGGGCGAGCGCCACGTTCTAGACGGAGCTCAATCAGAGACTCGAGGACATTAACAGAGGTCAGTCCAGTCATTTGTTGCTATACCAAGCTGTATCTAGGCACCAAAGGGATCATTACCCTGTGCCTGTCTGGGGTGCTGCCCTACATACTGTGCTACTTTTTTTGGAGGTCGCCCTGTGGCCACCTCTGTCATCCTGAGTGAGGCCCAGAATACCAAAAAATCCTTATACTTTGGTGATTGCCTTGTAGGGACAATCTTTGTCACTATCAGTGCCTGTTATAGGCTTGTAATACCCTATGGGGGTTTTTACTACACCTTGCATTCTTACAGACCCTGCTGGGGTCCACTATAATATTTTACACCACACACCCTGCTGGGGTTACTCTATTCTTTGAATAGATAATTACACACTACTGCACCCTGCTGGGGTCCACATAGTGTTGCTTATATACAGTAAATAAATACAGCTGAACTGACCTCTATTGCTACTGCTTACGCCCTGTGCCACATAAATTGTATCTGCTAGTCCGTAAAATGGAAGCCTCTCAAAATACAGCAGATTTCCAAACCATGATAAACGAGGCAGTAGCAGCCTCCATGGAGAAAGCTCTCTCCAAAATGATGGCCTCTAACTTTGACAAGAGGAAACCATCAAAAACCCACCAATGCCGCCCACAGGCAAACGCCACTGGAAAGGGGAAAAGGGACATCAGAACCCGACCATGAGCAAGACCCCTGCCAAACGGCATAAACCCTCTGCTGTCACTACCCCGACCCCGCAACACGATTACTCCTCATAAGAGGAAGACGCTCACACCAAATCCATGGCCATCTTGGATGAATGGCAAGCAGACGAGTCAGACTCGCACGAGGACGCATGGGGTTCAGACTCCGAATCTCAACCCGGACCCTTCCAACACACCTTACTGGGAGACTCCCAAGTACTCGACACTGCGGACATCCCGCAGGAAGAAGAACACGCCATTTTTGATCCGTCGGGCCAGAGGCTGTTTGACCCTAGAAACTTAAGACACCCACGCTCAGGGGACTGGACACCCCCTGATCACCTTGCAAAATGTATGCATCTCTGGCTTTGAAAGTCCCTGGACAAGACTGTTCGCAATCGACTGCGGTCGGAATGTCCAAGACCCTCACTGCCCGACCATGTCATAGAAACACCAGAATCTGACCAGGTGATGACCACCTTTATGTCTAGAGGCGGCCGTGACCCACGCAAAGGCGTGGAGAAGGGTTTCAGAGCAGTCTACAAACTACTGGATTCTGTGGGACCACTTTCCAGGATAATGTACTTGGCAGATGACGCCCTCACAAGGGCAGACCAATTTGACGCGACCATGGTTCGCGAATGGGCTCATGATATACGGGAGTGGGCACAAAGATGCTTTTGCTTTGTGGGTAACTCCAATACCGCCCTCTTCTCCGAGCGGCGCAAAGCAGCACTACTCTGCATTGATGGAAAGTTGGTGGAATTGGGCACCAAAGAATTAGGACCATTGGCACAGAGCAAGCTATTTGGAGATCCTTTCCTCAAAGACTTGACTAAACACATAAATATATTTACTTCCCTGAACAAGGCTCAGTCCTCCATGAGGAGAGTATTTAGACACCACCCCACCAGCTGTGTTTTTGGATGGGCTGGCCGCCAAAGGGGCTGTGCTGCCAGCCAATTCTGGCCCTCAGGCCGCACTTTAAGACCCCAACCCTTCTACCCTGAAGTGGGATACCGTCAACAGTTCACATACACCCGAGGTGCAGACAGAGGTCGTGGACCACGTACCCGAGGCAGAGCACGGTTTTCCACAGGTAAGCAATCATCTAACACCTTGCCTTCCACTTCATACAGCAGGTCGCATCTCTTTGTTCCTTCAGGAATGGCAAACCATCTCCAAGGATGCTTGGATCCTGCAAACAGTACAGGGATACATCATCGACTTCACGGAATCTCTACGACAAAGGGACGTACCACACCCCATCAAATGCTCAACAGAAGACACCAAACTCATACACAACGAGTTACTAGAGCTACAATCGAAAGGGGCAATCGAACCTGCCTCCGACCCGCTGGGTTTTTCAGCAACATATTCCTGGTGAAGAAAAAAACGGGGGACTTCCGCCCCGGCAAACTTAAAAAGACCCAATGAATATGTCAACAACAGGCACTTCAAGATGGAGGGCATTCACCTCCTGAGAAACTACTGCAAGACAAAGATTGGTTCTCTTAAAAGACGCATACCTTTCAGTACCCGTCCACCATTCCTATCGACAATTCCTACGGTTCCACTGGCAAGACTTCCCCAGGCAATTCACGTGCCTCCCCTTCGGCCTCAGCTCGGCCCCATGGTGCTTCACCAAATTACTGAAGCCCGTGGTCGCTCATCTTCGAGTATAAGGAATTTGTTGCATTATATACCTGGACGACCTCCTACTGTTCTGCTCCGACAAATCCAGACTGATACAACACACACACTATACCATGGACCTCCTATCATCCCTGGGCTTCAGACACCTCCCCATCCTAAATGGTACAATTCCTAGGATTCGAGATAGATTCCACCACAAACACTCTACGACTGCCGACGTCGAAAATCTCGACCATTCGCAAAGAATTACGCAAGACCATTCGCTCCCATACCATTCCACTCCGCACCCTCGCCCGAATAGTGGGACTCCTCTCGGCTTCCATACAAGCTATCTTTCTGGGCCCACTCCACTACAGGGCGATGCAACGCCTCAAAGCATCCTTCCTCAGGAAAAACCCATCATATGACCAGCCGATCCCGATAACGGAAGAGGTCAGAGAAGAGCTCAGATGGTGGCTAGACAGCATGGAAGCATGGAATGGCCGGGCCATCTTCGGGAACACACCCAGAATCGGATGCCAGCCTCTGGGGATGGAGCGCGACAAGCGAAGGTGCATCAACAGGAGGTACCTGGACCTCCCAGGACCTCAACATGCACATAAATTGCCTAGAACTCCTGGCAGGGTCATTCGCCATCTGCAGCCTGGCAAAAGACAAAACGGACTGCTGCATCCTTCTGAGGATGGACAACATCTTGGTCCACTACATCAACCGCCTGGGCGGGGCTCGATCCCGACTCCTGTCAGAAATAACGAAGGAGATCTTCGACTTCTGCCTACCCCGCAACATCTCCCTCACAGTGGAATATCTCCCCAGGGAAACGAACCTCACGGCAGACTGGTTCTCACGACACTGGAGAGACACCAGCGATTGGAAACTGGACCCACAGATCTTCCACTGCCTAGCGGAATATCGGGGCCCATTTCACCAAGATCTGTTTGCGTCTCGCAACTACAGGCAAACACAGTTCTACTTCAGTTGGCTCCCGGATCCAGAGAGCAAGACAACAGATGCATTCCTACAACCATGGCTGAACTCGGGAGCATACACCTTTCCCCCCTTTGCCATGATAGCAAGGACCATCCACTACCTGAGACGACAACGGGTATCGCTGCTACTCACCACCCCATTATGGGTACATACTCACAGATCCGAAAGGGAACCTCCACCCACTGATCCTGACCAACTGACTCACTCTGGTGGCTTGGACTCTTTCCGTGGTACCTGGCAAGTCGGCGAACTATCGCAGGCTGCTAGGGAACGCCTGTGGGACTCATGGGCTCCAGGAACCAGAAGATCCTACCTATCTGCTTGGAATTCCTGGTCCAATTGGTGCATGGAACGGATCTTCGATCCATTTACAGCATCTCCCCCTACCATTTTAAACTACCTAACCCATATATTCTCAACAAGACGATCATACAGGTCAATTAACGTAGTCCGCTCCGCTATCTCAGCGGCCCACGTCCCTATACTAGGGATCCCAGTAGGGAAAGACCCGCTAATATGTCGACTTCTAAGGGGCATTCGGATACAACGACCTCCTCAACCCAAATACTCACAACTCTGGGACGTCGAGGTAGTTCTCCGTTTCCTGAGAGGATGGCCGACCAACAACAAACTCTCACTCCGACAACTTTCAGCAAAACTAACGGTTCTGCTTTGCCTGGTTTCATTCCGCAGAGTATCAGACATCCGGGCATTTGACATAGACGCCTTCTCGGTCTCCCCAGAGGGAGTCACGTTCCAGGTATCTCATCGCACAAAATCGGACTCTACAACGGTTTTCTACCCCTTCTTCACCTCCGATCCACAACTCTGCGTCGTCAACACTCTACAACGATACGTGGAAGTTACACTTCCGATACGGACACCTCCCTCGGGAAAACTCCTCATGTCATACGTTCAGCTACACGTCCCCATCACTACTACTACCCTTGCCAGATGGGTTCGGTGGATACTTTCATTAGCAGGCGTAGACGCTTCCTTTGGGGCCCACTCAGTACGCGGAGCGGCGGCTTCCTCAGCTTTCACGGCAGGTGCCTCGCTTTTGGATATCCTACGTTCTGCGGACTGGTCTAGAGAATCCACGTTTCGCACCTTCTACTTCTGCCCGAACTCCAACGCGGCCATGTCACTCTTACAACAGCATTAAAAAATGCAAAATAGGAAGCCTCCTGTCATGTGATAAAATTGAAGATTATGCTAGCGTCAGTGTACCTATAATCTTAATTTTAATAATGACAGGAGGCGAGTATTTTCCCACCCTTTCCCACCCTAGGAAAGAAAGGAATATCTGAGTACCTGTATCATCTACCTTCTTTCTTATTCATATCTCTACATCAGTCATTTGTTTGTCTACCATCAATCATGTACAGCTAGACAGTTATTATTAATCTTCGTTTTTATAAATATCATATTATACGCTTACTGGTTAAAATATCATTAAATGGATCACAGTCATGGTAACAACCAGTTTGGAGACCCCATTCTAACCCATTTCACACTCTCATTTCAGTTTAATTCCATGACATTCTGGAGCTTCTTCAGGAAACTACCCGGACTGCTACTCAATCCATGAAGATCATCACACTATCAGACGTTCACCCGTTGGTGTTGGTTACAATCTTGATCATCACATTACTGGACGTTCACCTGTTGTGTTTTTCCAGATGTTATTTATTGAATTTTTCACTGTTGTGATGTCGCTTTTGAAAGAGGAGGAGGAGGAGTCTATTTGCTGGGAATACCTTACTCCATATTGCATTTTGATTGGTTAAATGTTTCACTTTCTTTATTGCTGTGGAGTTTAGTAAAGAGAGAAATGCAAAATAGTCGCTTCCTGTCATTATTAAAATTAAGATTATAGGTACACTGACGCTGGCAAAATCTTCAATTAGTAGTGTGAACAGTTACATGTCTGCAAATAAACTATGGGCTGGAGCTTGTAGCAGAGGTGTAACTCAAGATTCAGTTACAGGACATGTCAGTCGATGGGCTGAGAGTCATTACACTACGGTATGTTACATATTTGACTGTGTATATGCATTAGATACATCTTAAAGCAGTTATAACGTTAAGTAAGCATGTGAGTAATCAAAAAAACAGGCTATTTAACTCCACTGGGTCCTTGCTTGCGAGTCACTCTTATCCCCTGGTCCTGCTCTGGCGGGCTGTTGGAGGTAGTAAGCTGTGGGGCATGCTTGGTCTCCCGGACTTGTGGCTTCCCTGCCTCCACCCTGGTGAGAGGGTGTGTCCGCTGGGCTCATGGTACAGTGTAAGTTAGGTAGTCAAGTGTCTCTGTGAGACTAAGTAATGTGTCAATGAGCAGTTATTCTATGCCCCATGCTGATCGTGTTATGCCCTCTCATTCCGTTTCTTACCCGGCGGACGCATTTACCTCTCCCCGTTTTGCTGTGATGTAGTGGGTGGTCAGTTGGGGACCGAGAGCTGGAGCTGTGTCTCATCCGTGAGGTGAGGTGTTTTTTAGATGACTGTGTGGTGGTGAGGCAGTGCGGCGGCCATTTTAACTTTGGGACTTCGGAGTGCGCCCTGCAGGCCTCGGTAACCCCCCGGCCCAGAGGGGGGTGGGGGAAGGGACCCTTGAGATGCGTTCCAGAGCCGTCATGTGGCAGTCAAGCAAGCAATTAGGCAGGGTGGCGGTCGTCCATCCTGCCTTTCTTGCAGAAAGGTCGCAAGCTCCAAAGTTCTGTATGGCCTGTGTGGCCCCAAGACTCCCGATCTCGGAGCCTGCTGTTGTGCCCACTTCAGCTCCAGCTCAGTGATCTTTCCCTCTGGCTCGAATAAAAGCTGTACGCCTATGTTATCGGTCAAAGAGGCCAATTTCTGCAGGAGCCTCTCCCTCATGCGACCAGTCAACATGGCGGGCAGGCCCCGCCCCAGTAGGTATATTTTAACTGTGAGAGAAAGAATAACAACAAAAATAAAATCCAGAAAAACGCATGTCAAAAAAGTTATAAATTGATTTGCATTTCAATGAGTTGAATAAGTATTTAAACCTTTCAACTTAGTACTTGGTGGCAAAACTCTTGTTGGCAGTCACACAGGTCAGACGTTTCTTGTAATTGGCCACCAGGTTTGAACACATCTAATGAGGGATTTTTTTCCCACTCCACTTTGCAGATCCTCTCCAAGTCATTAAGGTTTCGAGGCTGCGTTTGGCAACTCGAACCTTCAGCTCCCATCACAGATTTTCAATGGGATTAAGGTCTGGACTGGCTAGGCTACTCCAGGACCTTAATGTGCTTCTTCTTAAGCCACTCCTTTTGTTGCCTTGGTTGTGTTTGGGTCATTGTCATGCTGGAATACCCATTCACAACTGTCACGGACAGATGGGATCCAACAAGCAAACACAAGGACCGCAAATAAGAAAAGACAGTAAACCTATTACCGGACCTAAGAATGGCCAGATTAAACGTAACAAGAGTAGTACAAGACAAGGTCAGGGATATAGAGGTCAGAATAAACGATAAGAATATCCAAAGGTCAAGGACAATAGAAAGGAGAATAGTCAACAACAAGCCAAGATCAAAATGCCAGAAATACAAGGAAATATATAAAGCGCTCTTGAATAAACCAAACGAATGGAAACCACAACAGGGCATCAAACAAATGGACCAAGGAGTTTAAGTAGCCCAGATAGGACTCTTATTGGTTACTGTGACGCCAAAATGTGCATGCACATCTGCGTCACCAGCGTTGAAAATGGAGTTTGTGCCTTTAAATTGCGGCACTTGGAAGCGGCCAGCGCGATTCCTGGCCGTGTTGCGTGAAGAGCGAAGGGAGACCTGGCAGGAGGTAAGTCTATTTGTATTTTTATTTTGTCCGAGCTCATCGAGCGCGGACATGTTGTCATGCCGACCGGGCGCGGGCATGCCCCATTGTCACAAAGCCAATTGGTCTCCCCAGATTGGCTTTGTGACAATGACCCATTTTTAATGCCTTGGCTGAGGGAAGGAGGTTCTCACCCATAATTTGACGGTACATGGCCCCGTCCATCGTCCCTTGGATGTGGTGCAGTTGTCCTGTCCCCTAAGCAGAAAAACACCCCCAAATGCTCAATGTTTCCACCTCCATGTTTGGCGGTGGTGATGGTTTTCTTGGGGTCATAGGCAGCATTCCTCCTCCTCCAAACACAGTGAGTTGAGTTGATGCCAAAGAGCTTCATTTTGGTCTCATCTGACCACAACACTTTCACCCAGTTCTCCTTTGAATCATTCAGATGTTCAATGGCAAAGTTCAGACGGCCTGTACATGTGTTTTCATGAGCAGGGGGACCTTGTGGGTGATGCAGGATTTCAGTCATTCATGGCATAGTGTGTTACCAATTGTTTTCTTGGTGACTATGGTCCCAGCTGCATTGAGATCATGAACAAGATCCTCCCACATAGTTCTGGGCTGATTTCTCACTGTTCTCATGATCATTGAAACTCCACGAGGTAAGATCTTGCATTGAGCACCAGCCCAAGGGAGACTGACAGTTAGTTTGTGTTTCTTCCATTTGCGAATAATGGCACCAACTGTTGTCACCTTCTCCCCAAGCTGCTTGGCGATGGTCTTGTAGCCCATTCCAGCGTTATGTAGGTCTACAACGTTGTCCCTGACATCCTTGGACAGCTCTTTGGCCACGGTGGAGAATTTGGAATATGATTGACTGATTACCTCTGTGGACAAGTGTCTTTTATACAGGTAACGAGCTGAGATTAGGAGTACCTGTTACCTGTATAAAAGACACATGGGAGACAGAAATCCTGCTGATTGATAGGGGATCAAATACTTTTTTCACATGTGTGTTTCTGGATTTTTTATTTTGTTATTCTGCCTCTCGCTGTTAAAATACACCTACCATTAAAATTATAGACTGATAATTTCTTTGTCAGTGGATGAATGTTCAAAAGCAGGAGGGGACCAAATCCTTTTTTCCTTCACTGTATATTCACTACTGCATCTGGAAGGAGCTATAACACTACAGGAAAGGGAATCCATGGCGGCGATACTAAGGTAGTAGCAGTGGCGGATCAAGAGCCTGATCTCGGGAGGGGCACTTGTAGATTATTTAAATAAATAATCCAGACACAATAACCACTACAGCTCAGTGTAGTGGTTATGGTGTCAATAGTGCCGGGACCCCCTCCCAGAGTAAGTAGTCAAACCGTTTAAGAACAGTTTGACACCTTACCTGAGGTCTGCAGGGAAATGGGGCAGTAGTAGGGCATAGGAGCAGTGGTGTTTGTGAGTGGTGCAATGTGTAAGGGGTGCGGTGTGTGTGTGTGAGGGACAGTGTGTGAGCAGTGTGTGTGTGTGTGTGAAGGTGGCAGTGTATGTGTGTAACAGTTGCAGTGTGTGTGAGTATTGCAGTGTATGTGTGTGTATATGTGTGTGTATGGGGGCAGTGTGTGTGTATGGGGGGGCAGTGTGTGTGTATGGGGGGCAGTGTGTGTGTATGGGGAGCAGTGTGTGTGTATGGGGGGGCAGTGTGTGTATCGGGTAGTGTATGTGTGTAGTGTGTATGGGGGGGCAGTGTGTGTGTATGGGGGGGCAGTGTGTGTGTATGGGGGGCAGTGTGTGTGTGTATAATAATTATGTCCCCCCTCCCTTCTTACCTTTACTGGGGGGGAGGGGGGACATTTCCCTGGTGGTCCGTCGTCCGTGGGCGATTCATTGGTGGTCCCAGTGGGGAGAGTGAACTCTAGCCCGCGCTCCAGGGCTAGAGTTCACTCTCGCGGGATTTGGAGCGTTGCCGTGGTAACTGCGGCAACGCTCCAAATATCACGAGAGGAGGACCCGGAGGAGCTGCAGCCTTAGCTTCCGGGTCCTCTCTCTCACTCCCTCCCTCCCCCGCCGGTCGCCAGCACAGTGCCTGCGGACCGGGGAGGGAGATCTCTGATCTCCCCCCCAGTCCACAGGCACATTGCAGGGCTAGCACCTGCATGTGCTGCTGACAGGGGAGGAAGAGGGAGACCGGCGGATTTCTCGGGGGGGCAATTGCAACTGGGTAGTAGTATAAGGGAAAAAAGAGAAAAGAGAGGGGATGAGAGATCACACCCTCTACCTATAGAGGTTACAGGAGGTATAGGGGGCCTAACCCCAAACGCTTATGTCAATTAGAAAAAGAATGGGGCGGAAGATCCGCTTACAGCTAGTGAGTGGAAATGCCGACCCATAGGAAAATACCTCCTAATGTCAAATGTCACATAAAAATAAAAAATCTTTATTGAATACGAAAATTATATATCAAAAAAATGTGATAGTGGAGTGCCAACACCCATTAAAAACCTGGGTATACTCTAACTCAAAATAATTGAGTAATTAGTATTAAAGAGGAAATATTATAAAGTACAATAGTCTTATGAAAAAACAAACAAAAGTAGAAATTCCTCAATAAATTAAATAAATATTAATTAAATATCACCGCGGTCCACTAGTATACTTGAAAATTATATAAGAAAAAGGATTGCTGTAATAATAGGGAGAAATACTAGGAAGTATAGAAAGGGTGTCTGGGCTCAATACCGAGACTTGCCAATAGGGTAGTTAGTAGAGAGAAAAGAAAATAGCCTCAGTGGGACTCGAATGAAATGGGTCTCCACAATAATGAGAGCCAAAATAGAAAATAAATATGCTCTAACAGGAGAACGGCATAAAGTTAAAATGCCAAAAAAGGAACTTCCCTGCTATAACGTAGTCCTATCAAAACCTATAATAAACTGTCTAGCCCACACACAACCTTCTATCTGCTGCTTCGTGGCAGCCTAGCATAGTCCCTGAGCAGCTAGTAGATGAAAGTAAATCAAATCAAGTAGAGAGAGGATAGCGTGTGAACCCAGGTAAGTATATGAAAAATAAAATAAAATCACAGCATCGGCTGTTCACAGCTCGACGCGCATTTCGGCGTGTAAAGTACGCCTTTATCAAGAGCAAACTGGCATGTTGAAAGAGAACCGCTTATAAAGGGAGGGGGATACACACCCCTCAGAGAGAGTCCTCCAATCGGGAGCCCTAAACCTAAGTGATTGACGTAATATCCCTCCCGGAATATCCCGGCCAATCAAAAACGGGGGGCGTGGATAAGCCCAAAATGATTGCCTATCCATGAATGAAAACAAAAGACGGGGAAGAGATTGGGACCGTAATGTCGATATTATGAGGAAACAAAGTGATCATAAATTAGAATGTTGAAATAACAATGTAACCAACGAAGTGGTACTAAATAATTATATGCAATGAAGTAAAATTAGACTTCAAACGGGAAGAAGTTTATATAGTGATAAAGGAAAGTTTCCATGTTATTCCCCCAACCGAAGACATCTAAAGTGGTTACTGTAACAAATAAATAAACGGTTGCCTCAAAAATTATTATTTATTACGCCTTTTGCTGAATCATGATTATGGGTAACTCATAATAACTGAGTAAACCCTAATAGTATCACATGGGCAAAATTCATAAATAATAAATGCAATCACCAAGAAAGGGGAATACAGGGAGTGCAGAATTATTAGGCAAGTTGTATTTTTGAGGATTAATTTTATTATTGAACAACAACCATGTTCTCAATGAACCCAAAAAACTCATTAATATCAAAGCTGAATATTTTTGGAAGTAGTTTTTAGTTTGTTTTTAGTTATAGCTATGTTAGGGGATATCTGTGTGTGCAGGTGACTATTACTGTGCATAATTATTAGGCAACTTAACAAAAAACAAATATATACCCATTTCAATTATTTATTATTACCAGTGAAACCAATATAACATCTCAACATTCACAAATATACATTTCTGACATTCAAAAACAAACAAAAACAAATCAGTGACCAATATAGCCACCTTTCTTTGCAAGGACACTCAAAAGCCTGCCATCCATGGATTCTGTCAGTGTTTTGATCTGTTCACCATCAACATTGCGTGCAGCAGCAACCACAGCCTCCCAGACACTGTTCAGAGAGGTGTACTGTTTTCCCTCCTTGTAAATCTCACATTTGATGATGGACCACAGGTTCTCAATGGGGTTCAGATCAGGTGAACAAGGAGGCCATGTCATTAGATTTTCTTCTTTTATACCCTTTCTTGCCAGCCACGCTGTGGAGTACTTGGACGCGTGTGATGGAGCATTGTCCTGCATGAAAATCATGTTTTTCTTGAAGGATGCAGACTTCTTCCTGTACCACTGCTTGAAGAAGGTGTCTTCCAGGAACTGGCAGTAGGACTGGGAGTTGAGCTTGACTCCATCCTCAACCCGAAAAGGCCCCACAAGCTCATCTTTGATGATACCAGCCCAAACCAGTACTCCACCTCCACCTTGCTGGCGCCTGAGTCGGACTGGAGCTCTCTGCCCTTTACCAATCCAGCCACGGGCCCATCCATCTGGCCCATCAAGACTCACTCTCATTTCATCAGTCCATAAACCTTAGAAAAATCAGTCTTGAGATATTTCTTGGCCCAGTCTTGACGTTTCAGCTTGTGTGTCTTGTTCAGTGGTGGTCGTCTTTCAGCCTTTCTTACCTTGGCCATGTCTCTGAATATTGCACACCTTGTGCTTTTGGGCACTCCAGTGATGTTGCAGCTCTGAAATATGGCCAAACTGGTGGCAAGTGGCATCGTGGCAGCTGCACGCTTGACTTTTCTCAGTTCATGGGCAGTTATTTTGCGCCTTGGTTTTTCCACACGCTTCTTGCGACCCTGTTGACTATTTTGAATGAAACGCTTGATTGTTCGATGATCACGCTTCAGAAGCTTTGCAATTTTAAGAGTGCTGCATCCCTCTGCAAGATATCTCACTATTTTTGACTTTTCTGAGCCTGTCAAGTCCTTCTTTTGACCCATTTTGCCAAAGGAAAGGAAGTTGCCTAATAATTATGCACACCTGATATAGGGTGTTGATGTCATTAGACCACACCCCTTCTCATTACAGAGATGCACATCACCTAATATGCTTAATTGGTAGTAGGCTTTCGAGCCTATACAGCTTGGAGTAAGACAACATGCATAAAGAGGATGATGTGGTCAAAATACTAATTTGCCTAATAATTCTGCACTCCCTGTATACAGATACCAAATCGCTGTAATACTATAAACAAATGGTAAATAATAAAGAATAATATAAATAAGAAGATAAAGGGGAGGACTCACAATACAAAGTGGTCCCTAAATGAACATGCCTCAATAAAGATTCTAAATCAATCAAAAATGTGTACTGAAGTGATCACTATTATGAAAATAATGCTAGTCAAAAAGCTAGAGAAAATAATGGTGAATATCAAGGCGACAAAAAATGAATGAAAAAATGAAAAATAATAATAAATGGTATGGTATGAAAACAAAAAACAGAGGCAAAAGAGAAAAAGAGATGGAGAGGGGAGTTTTATTTCTTTATTAATTAGCTCACTTTATTGCAGCCAACTCAGATAAATGGGGAGAAAGAAAAACCCTCATTTAAGCCTCTTGGGTTGAGAGTATTTAGTTTGTAAATCCATCTACATTCTCGTTGGCGAAGGATTTTATCAAAATCTCCCCGTTTCTGTTCCCGTTTAACAAGTTCCAGGCCGCAAAAACATATATCTTTAGAAGATCCCCCATGTTGTTCTTTTAAATGTCTCGAAATAGGGGTATCGAGTCGATTTTTGGGGGATCTAACATGTTCTTTGATACGCTCTTTAAATTGCCGGAAAGTTTTACCCACATACATCAATTTACAGCTGCATATTAGAAGGTACACCACACCTGTAGAATTGCAATTAAAAAAATGGGTGATTTGGAAGGAATGCAAGCCTTCACTATCACTCACTTTTTTGGAATCCCTAAGGATAAATTTGCAGGCTACACATCTACCACAGCCAAAGGATCCCACAGGCATTCTACGTCCAAGCCAAGTGGTCTTACAAGATTGTTTGGCCACAAAGTGGCTAGGCACTAGAATATCTCGTAGGTTCTTTCCCCTCCGGGCTGTAATAGTGACTTGTGGGCCCAGGACTTCTTTCAGGTGAGTATCCTTAAGTAGAATGGGCCAAAACTTTTGAATGGAGTGTTTCACCTCATCCCAGCCAGTATCAAAAGTGACAATCATCCTAATCGTTTTGTCGGCAACTTTGTTTGGCACAGGAGGGTCAGACAGGAGGGTTGTCCTGTCAGTTGTTAATGCTCTAAAGTAGGCCCTTTTAAGGCACCTGTTGGGGTAGCCCTTCTCTCTAAATTGTTGTTTTAGGATTCTAGCTTTAATCTGGAAGTCCTTAAGGTCAGCACAATTACGACGTAGTCTAAGGTACTGGCCAGTAGGGATCCCTTGTTTTAGAGGTTTAGGATGGAAACTATTCCATCTTAAAAGAGAGTTGGATGCAGAAGGTTTCCTAAAGAGAGTAGTCTCCAAGGAACCATTCATTGAGATTGAAATTGTAAGATCAAGGAAGTTGAGAGACGAGCCCCCAAACTCTGCAGTGAACCTAAGATTATCCTCGTTGATATTCAAAAGGGACACAAAATTGTCAAACTCCTTTTTATTACCCTGCCACACTAAAATGACATCATCGATGTATCTGTACCAAAAAAGAATTTTGGACAGAAAAGGTGACAAATCGATAGATGACTTAATCTGTTCCTCCCACCAGCCTAGATGAAGGTTGGCATACGAGGGTGCGCAAGCCGTACCCATTGCTGTGCCTCGTTTCTGGTGGTAAAATTTATTATGGAACAGAAAATAGTTGTGGAAAAGGATAAATCTCAATAGTTTAAGGGTAAAAGAGGTATGTGCTTGTAATTCAAGGCCTCTTTTATCAAGGAAGTATTTGACATGTTCAATGCCCCTGTGATGTGGAATAGAGGAGTATAGTGCCTCCACATCAAGGCTACAGAGATGAGCTGTAGGTTCAATATGCAGATTAGAGAGGAGGGAGAGTGCCTGTTTCATATCCCTAATATACGAAGGTAAAAGTTCAACAAAGGGTCTAAGGATCTGATCAATATAGAGACTCCCATTCTGGGTTAAATTGTCAACACCAGACACTATGGGCCGACCCGGTGGGTCCTCGAGATTTTTATGGACTTTCGGTAGGCAGTAGAAGGTTGCTATCCTCGGGTGACGATTCAAGATGAAGAAGTGGGTAGTAGTATCACCTTCCCGGCGATCCGCTTCAGGAGGACTGCCTGACAACACAGGCATTCCTCCCACGGAATATCAGGCCCCCGGGGTCCTGTGATCGCTTTCAAAGAGCAACCACATGGCAGGCATAGCTGCCTGTGGATCTTCTTGCAGGGAGACTACCTGAGCTGTCAGCCAGTCCCCCTAATGGGAAAAAAAAACCATAAATACAGACATTAAAAGAATTACATGTACATATATAAATAATAATAAAAAAGTATCTTATGTAGATATTTATATCTTATATGTATATAAATTTACATATATTAAAATACACTTAGAATGCAGTTACATATATATATATATATTATATAATACACATATATACATATAATTACAATAATAAATATGTGTGTGTATGTATATATATATATATGTAATTTCATTCTAACTGTATTTTGATATTAATAATATAATAATAATTTGCAATTTCTATAGCGCTTTTCTCCCTGGAAGACTCAAAGCACTTTACAAGTATACAAACATAAAGACATAAAAGTTAGGAGTTTCTGAAGGTCAGCTGAGCGGACTGAATGCCTGATGGAAGAGGTGGGTGTTTAGATTTTTTTTAAAAGTCTGTAAGGACGGTGCCTCTCTGATTGCACAAGGTAAAGAATTTGAGAAGGTAGGGGCAGTGTGGCTAAATGCCCTGGAACCTGAGTCTGTCTTTATTATTGGTACTGACAGGAAGGATCTGCTGGCTGACCGACGTGAACAGGAGGGAATGTAGGGTATCAGGAGCTCTTTCAGGTACAGTGGGCCTTGATTGTTTAAAGCTTTGAAGGTTAGCAGGCCAATTTTAAAATATATATGCCATTTAATTGGAAGCCAATGCAGGGAGTGGAGGGACAGGTGTTATGTGGCAGAAGTGAGTTTGATTGGTCAGTAGTCTGGCTACTGCATTTTGTACAGTCTGAAGGCGATGGAGTTCTTTTTCTGGGAGGTCCAAGTAAAGTACATTGCAGTAATCTAGCAGAGAGGATACAAATGCATGGATTAATGTTGGCACATCATCCGGTGGAATTAAGTATTGAATCCTGGCTATGTTTTTCAGATGAACGTAGGCAGATTTTATTATGGAGGAAATCTACTGTTTCGTACCTTTGATGAACTGATGAGTTCAGAGCCTCCAAGCTCCAGGCAAGTTGGGTGGTCATGAGATATTTTTGTTGCCCTGGGTCCCCTCACCAAGAGTAACTCTGTTTTGTCCGGGTTCACTTTAAGCCAACTAGCATTCATCCATTCTATGAGGTCCGCTAAGCATTGATGGTGGTATCTGGAGCAAAGTAGAAGTAGAGCTGTGTGTCATCAGCATAACAATGATACCATAGGCCATGTCGCCTAATGATGTCCCCCAGTGATAGCAAGTAAGTTACGAATAGCCTGGGAGACAAGATGGACCTTCGTGGAACTCCGGAGGCCAGTTCTTTTGGTGCCAATGAGCTTGATCCTGATGTTACTCTCTGTGATTGTGTGGTTACTCTACCAGTGAGGAAAGATTTAAACCAGTTAAGGACTGTGCCTCCTAGACCACAGATGTGCTGCAAGTGCTCTATTGAAATCCTATGGTCAATGGTGTCAAATGCAGCTGAGAGATCCAAAGGTTGAAGTAATGAAGTAGGGTTAGGATGAAGTAATCACCTTTGTCTCTCGCCATAAGGAGATCATTTAGCACTCGGACCAGCACTATTTCAGTTCTGTGGTGGCATCTGAAACCTGACTGGAAAGGATAAAAGATGTTCAGTTCAGTTGCCACTACTTTTTCAATTATTTCCCCCAGAAATGGAAGGTTGTATACTGGTCTGTAACTATCCATGCCGTCTGGGTCTAATGTAGGTTACTTTAGGAGTAGTTTTACCACAGCTTCTTTTAGAGGATCTGGGAAGTCTCCAGTTTTTAGTGCATGCTGCAGTATTTTTGTGAGGGCTGGAGCAAGTGTTTCAATGCATGCAGATATAAGCTGAGTTGGAGCAGGGTCTAAGTCACATGTAGTAGGGTGTAACTTTTGCATGGTTCTTTTAACTCCCTTTATATCCACATTTGTAAAAGTGGACCATAAACTGGGGCAACCTGGCATTCCATTTCTGGTGTGTAACTGTTTGGCCTGCTGTGATAGAGGCTCGGATTGAGGAAATCTTGTCTCTGAAGAAGATCGCAAATACTTCACACTTATTCTGAGAAAAGTTGGTGGGGATATGCATGCATGTTGGTTGGCAGAGCCTTTCTACTGTGAGAAACAGTTGCCTAGGTCTATTGTGGGAGAGTGCAATTTTGTGTGATAAAAATGAAGACTAAGGAGCTGGGTTCTTCACAGGTGCCGATTAGTTCACTTAGATCCACATGTGATGTTACATCCAATGGCGTCACCCCTATTAATGAGCGGTGTTTGACCAGGTTCTGAGGCTGGGGTATGGCTGATTGTGATACAATGGAGAAATGAATGGAGTGGTGGTCTGACCAAACAACTGGATTTACAGTTACTGGTGACACTTCTAGTCCAGACTGGAACACTAGATCAAATGTATGACCTTTTCTGTGGGTGGAAGTGGCGACTATTTGTGTGAAGCCAAGTACACTCATCAAGCTGAGGAGATCCTGCCCAAGCAGGAATAGGGTGTCATCAATCCAGGTGTTAAGGTTTCCCAATATAAGCCATCTGGGGTGTTCAAGGATTAAGCCAGCCAAAAGGTCTGAGAGTTTCTGAAGAAATCTCTTTCTTTCTCCTGGGGGTCTGTATATTAACAGTATCCGAATCCTCTATCTATTGAGAGGCTGGCAGCTACGCATTCAAAAGATTGGGGTTTGTGTACTGATATTGGTTTGGGATTTAAGGATGATTTCGCACAGATCTTGCGATCTTGTCTCGGGCGGTGGAACACTGTGTAATTGCCTGGAATAGCTGCCTCTACAATAGGCCCTGCATTTTCATCTAGCCATGATTCTGTAATGCACGCTAATTTGCATGCTTCAGTAAGGTCGGCAATAATAGCTGTTTTGTTCCTTATTGATTTGGCATTGCACAGGATTGATAGGACAGTCTTGGGATTCTGAGTTTTTGCTCTGTACTTTAGAAACAGTGTGTCTTCTAATGGGGATCACACAAAGAGGTTCCCTTGATTTGATAGTGCGGTTTTTGTGGCTGCTAGGTTGAATCAGTTCAATTGGGCTTGCAGGTAGATAGGGTGGTGGAGCAGCTGTGATAGTGTCAGGAGATTAAACTTTAAGTTTTGATTTTCCTCCAAGACAGCCCATGTTAGTCCCTTTGAAGATGCCAAGTGATTTTAGGATAACCACTAGTGAGGAATTAATAGATAGGTGCACAATATGGAGTCTACTAGATTTAAGTGAAGCTCAAACACCTTGAGTGATATCCCCTAAACCACCTCTACAAGATACAGAAAAAAACATACACACATAAGGTGGAGCTTCTTGTATAAGCGTTCAATATATATCTGTAATAATATAAATACAAAGCAGAAATAGCGCAATATTATTGTAACAGAAGTAATCTATAAAAAGACGTATACGGTGTCACTTACAAGTCAGGAGTCATAAACCACATCTGACTTGGATGGTAAGCGCTTGTGGACACTTTAAGGATGTCCAATCCTTTCTTATGGTGACTTTGCTGAAAACCTGGTTCCTTTTGCTTTTCAAAGTAGTGATGGTTATTCAGTATTCCCAATATTAGGTGTGTGTATATGGGATGCCACAGCAAAGTTTCCAAGAACAATTTGCTTTTATTGGTGATCCACAAAAAGTATACACTCAAATGCAATGTTAAAAAAAAAAATACAAATAAAATAAATAAATATAAATACCAGATGCAAATGTCTCTGGGTGGCTAAATAGTCCAATAAATGTCCAAAACGCGTTTCGCCCTTAAGTGGGCTTCCTCAGTTGGCTGTATGTCTTCTCCTTGGTTTCTGTTCTTTAAATCAGGGCCAGATTAAGAGCCCAGTGGGCCTGGTGCTGACAATTATGATGGGGCCTAATTACAGAATATATCGACCAAAAACACTTAAACAGTCATACCTCTCAAGCGTTATGTATCTGATGGAGTTGGTGTTGGAGGGAAACTCAAAGGATGCAGCTATAAAAAACACATACTCTATGCTAATCTCTCTCTAATTTATGCTTTCATCTTTCAAATAAATCCATACCCCCTAACAGCAGTGTCCAGTGAAGCAGGAAGTCAATGGGGTAAAAGGGTGGGCCACTGACGCGAATCACATGACCAGAACTGCTAAAAGGGGCAAACATGCCCAAAAAGAGGGCATGTCTGTCCAAAGAATTGGAAGGCCAGCCTGACATCAGTGTCCCTATGTATCACAGTGTCAGTGTCCCAATGTCTGTGTCCCCATTTCTCCCAGTGTCCCTATGTCTCAGTGTGTCCTGTGTCACTAGGATACTAGGGGACACAGAGACATGGGGACACAGTGAGACCGGGGGACACTGAGAAACTTGGGGACACTAGGAGACATGGGGGAATTGAGACACTTGGGGACACTGGGAGACATGGGGGCACTTGTGGGTAGAGACATGGGGACACTGGGAGACATGGAGACACTGGGAGACATAGGGACACAGACATTTGGGGACACTGGGAGAAATGGGGGCACTTGTGGACATAGACATGGGAGCACCAGGAACACGGAGACATGGGGACACTGAGACACTAGGGACACTGGCTGTGAGACATGTGGACACTGGGAGACATGGGAACACAGACATATGGGGACACTGGGAGACATGGGGACACAGAGACATGGGTAAACAGACACTGGGAAACTAGGGGACACTGGGAGCCATGGAGACTCTGAGACACTAGGGACACTGGCTGAGACATGGGGACACTGGGAGACATGGAGATACTGTGTCCCTAGTGTCTCCGTGTCCCAGTGTGTCTCCCTATGTCTCACAGCATCCCCATGTCTCACAGTGTCCCCATGTCTCAGAGTCCCCTAGTGTCTCAGTGTTTCCAAGTGTCTCAGTGTCCCCACATCTACCAGTGTCCCCTAGTGTCTCAGTGTCCCCTAGTGTCTCAGTGTCCCCATGTCTCCCTGCTGCCTTTCCCCCCATTCTTCACTTATCTGAGCTGTAGTCTGTCTTTGCAGATCTGGGAGCTGCTGTGTGGACTCTCTGTGCTGTGTAGCTGCTCCCCAGCGGATCAGTGAGTAGAGAGAGGCAGGGAGATGCTGTCACTTCCTATCCCTGCCTCTCTCCATACACACTACTCCTACTGGCCGGTGCTGGTATTGCAGAGTAATCTCCATTTATACTGAGGAAAATATTTGCATTTGTATTGCCGGTACAACTGCAATACCGTCACGGCAAGGCAGCCTCAAATATTGGCTGTGCCTTAAAATACCAGTCAGGTGGCAAACCTAAGAGTAGTGTGTAAAAAAAAAAAAAAAAGTTAAAAAACATTTTTTTTTTTTTAATGGGCCTATTCCATGGGCCTGGGCCTGGGCCTGGAGCTGCAGCTCCATCAGCCCCTATGTTAATCCGGCCCTGCTTTAAATAGTCCGCTTGATTTTCAGTTCTGGGTTCTGGAATTTCTATTTCCGGTATTTGCTCACTTCCGGGTTTCGGCAGTGTGGACTGTTGGAACGCAATGTGCGTTCCACCGTCAAGCGCTTGCATTCTTCCGCTTCCAGTTTGCGTTCCGATCGTATGGAATAGGACAACTTTATTAGTAAATATGAAAACATGCATCTTCTTCTAGAGGATCGTTATTGTAGGCATTTATATATCTGCCAGTGATAAATTATCACTTCATCTCAAACTATACAGTTTACTTATTTATTTAATCAGTATAAAAAACAAAACTCTGTTGTTAATAACAGTAATGTGCTTGAGAGTAATGCAAATAATAGGTTAACTTAATAGAAAGTTTTTTGGGAGTATATATATGGTTTCTATTTAGAAGGTCTTAAAGTGCAATGAATAGACTAACATAATAAAAAGTTTGGGACTGTATATGTTCTGACTATTTAAAAGACTTTTAAAAGTGGGTCAGGAATATTTCCTTAAAAGGTATATAAAAAATGGCTTAAAAATAATGAAAATGTTAAAATCTTGTAAAGTGTCATATGACATCCATTTATAAAATGTCACAGCTCGAAATCTTGATTTAAACTCTGGGGGATCAATGTATTAAAATTAAATATACACTTCATCTCTTCCATTCCATTTTTTTGGGTATAATCCCCTCCTCTCCAATCCTTTTTAATGAGCTTGATTGCACACAAAAAAGAGTCCCTCTGGGTTCTGGTCGTGGGTTAACTTGTAATTGTTGTAAACGCTGTGTGATTCTAATCCTTTTCTGATATTTCTCACATGTTCTGCTATTCTTGTATTAAGACAGCGGATTGTTCTTCCTATGTATAGGAGATTGCAAGGGCATTTAAGGAGGTATACCACGCCCTTAGAGTGGCATGATAAGTGGTGTTTAATTTTAAACTTTTTATTGGTATAGGGTTCTAAATCTAATATATGCCTTTTTCTACTTTTTGTTCCTCTACATGCCAGACAGGTTCCGCAGCCAAAGAAGCCTTTATTTTGGTTTAGAAAACTATTAAAAGGGGTTATATTCCTTAAATTGCTCTGTGTTAGGGTTCTCTTTAGGTTGCGCACTCCCCTATACATTATTTTAGGTTTTATTGGTAGGATTATTTTAAGGATTGGGTCGTCTTGTAAGATGTGCCAATATTTTGTTATGATTTTGTGTACTTTTCTATTGTTACCATTGAAACTACAGATAAAAGGGATGTCGTTTTTGTTCCATTTCTCCTTCTTATTTTGATGGTAAGTGAGTAGATTCCCTCTGGGGATGGAGAGGACTTCTTCCAAGACAGATTGTAGCTTTCCTTCTTCGTATCCCTTCTCCAAAAGATTTATTTTTATTCGATTTGCTTGATTAAGGTAGTCACGATCATCCGAACAATTCCATCTAATGCGCAAAAATTGTCCTCTAGGGGCGTTGCTCAGCCACGGTTTATGGTGACAACTCTCTTTCTTAATATACCCATTGGCATCCACCTCCTTAAAGTGATTCCTAGTGCTAATACGTGATTCTTTAATATAGATTTCCAAATCAAGGAAGTTACATAGTTACATAGCTGAAAGAGACTTGCGTCCATCAAGTTCAGCCTTCCTCACAAATGTTGTTGCTGTTGATCCAAAAGAAGGCAAAAAACCTGGTCTGAAGCACTTCCAATTTTGCCACAAACTAGGAAAAAAATTCCTTCTTGACCCCAAAATAGCAGTCAGATGTCTCCTTGGATCAAGCAGCTGTTACCCTACTGATTAGAAATTATATCCCTGTATGTTATGTTTTTGTAAGTATTTATCCAATTTCAGTTTAAACATCTGTATGGACTCTGACAAAACCACCTCTTCAGGCAGAGAATTCCATATCCTTATTGTTCTTACTGTAAAAAAACCTTTTCTTTGCCTTAGATGAAATCTCCTTTCTTCCAGTCTAAATGTGTGACCTCGTGTCCTATGTATAACCCTGTTTATGAATAGATTTCCAGATAAAGGTTCGTACTGGCCCCGAATATATTTGTATAAAGTTATCATATCCCCTCTCAGGCGCTGTTTTTCCAAACTAAACAGATTTAAATTTTTTAACCTTTCTTCATAACTAAAATGCTCCATTCCATTTATTAATTTTGTAGCTCGTCTCAGGACCCTCTCCAGTGCCATGATATCCTTCTTTAGAACAGGCGCCCAAAATTGCACAGCATATTCAAGGTGTGGTCTTACCAGCGATTTATAAAGAGGCAAAATTATATTTTCATCCCGAGAATTTATGCCCCTATTTATACATGACAAAATCTTACTGGCCTTAGCAACTGCAGATTGACATTGCATATTGCTGCCTAATTTGTTGTCTATAACAATTCCCAAATCCTTCTCATGTGTGGTTATCCCTAATTCACTACCATTTAGTGTGTAAGTTGCTTGTGCATTCTTAACCCTGAAGTGCATAACTTTGCATTTCTCTATGTTAAATTTCATCTGTCATTTTAGTGCCCAGTCCCCCAATCTATCCAAATCTCTCTGCAGCAAAGCAATATCCTGCTCACATTTTATTACTTTACAAAGTTTTGTGTCATCTGCAAACACTGATACATGGCTTTCAATGCCTATTTCAAGATCATTTATAAATATGTTAAATAGAAGTGGTCCCAAAACAGAACCCTGAGGGACACCACTTACCACTTTTGTCCAGCCTGAAAATTTACCATTAATTACAACTCGTTGTACTCTGTCCTTAAGCCAATGTTCTACCCAAGAACAGGAATATTCATCTAGACCAATTTCTTTTAGTTTGAAGACTAACCTATTGTGAGGAACCGTATCAAATGCCTTGGCAAAGTCCAAGTAGATCACATCCACTGCAACACCCTGATCTATACTTCTACTTACTTCTTCGTAGAATGCAATTAGGTTAGTTTGACATGACCTATGTTTCATAAAACCATGCTGATTATTGCTAATAACAAAGTTCTTCCCAATGAATTCCTGAATATTATCCCTTAATAGCCCTTCAAATATTTTCCCAGTTACAGAAGTTAAGCTCACAGGTCTATAATTTCCAGGCAAGGATTTTGAACCCTTTTTAAATATAGGAACAACATCTGCCTTCCTCCAATCCTCCGGTACAACACCTGAAACAAAAGAATCTTGAAAAATTAAATACAGAGGTTCACTTATTTCCCCACTTAGCTCCTTAAGTACTCGTGGGTGAATACCGTCAGGCCCCGGAGCTTTATTTACATTAATTTTCTTTAATAGCTGTAGCACCTTGTCTCGAGTTATCCAATCACAAGTTATTTGCAAGTTTTTTGCAGCAAACATTTGCATATCTCTTGCCATAGGATCCTCATTAATATATACTGAAGAAAAATAGTTATTTAAAATTTCTGCTTTTTCCTAGTCTTCATTAGCTAATAAACCCAACTCTGTTTCAAGTGTACCTACACTTAAATTTTTTGTTTTGTTTAGAATTGATGTACTTGAAAAAAAAATTGGGGTTGGTTTTGCATTCTTTAGCTATCAATTTCTCATTTTCTAGTTTAGCCACTTTAATTGCCTTTTTGCAAGTGTTATTGGCTTCCTTATATCTTAAATAGGATGCCTTTGATTTGTCTGATTTTAAATGCTTTAAATGCCCTTTTCTTATTTTTAATCTCTCGTTTTACTTCTCTACTAAGTCACATTGGTTTTAATTTGTTTCTTTTATATTTATTACCCAATGGTACATACTGAGAAATGTACCTTTCTAATATATGTTTGAATAGTTTCCATTTATCCTCAGTGTTTTTATCACTAAGGAGTTTATGCCAGTCGATATGTTGTAGAGCTGCCCTAATCTTATTGAAATTGGCTTTTTTTAAATTATATGTTTTAGTATACCCCACCTGCTTTTGCTTTTTTGAGTTTATTTCAAAATTTACCATATTGTGATCACTATTTCCCAAATGCTTCCCTACTTGAATGTTGGTTAAAAGATCAACATTGTTTGTTATGACAAGATCCAGACAAGCATCCTATCCGCACAAAAAAAGTTCCTCTAAACTTTTTTGTGCGGATAAAACAATATTCCATTCATTGCTGTTGGGATAATTTAAAATAAATTCTAAATCTTGATCCGTGCCAGTCCAAATAAAAAATATGCTGTCAATAAACCGGCAGTAGGACACCAAGTTCGCTCCCCATGGGTGTCACTGAAAAACACACAATTCCTCCCAGAAGGCCATAAACAAATTGGCATAGCTTGGAGCGACCTTGTAAAAAGAAACCATATATATATACTCCCAAAAAGCTTTCTATTAAGTTAACCTATTCATTGCACTCTAAGACCCATATACCTTTTTTAATGAAATATCCATGATTAGTTTTTAAAATCTTTCTAAACCAATATAACCTGCATGTTTTCACTTTTATGCCCTTTGCACCTATGTACCTTTAAAGTCTGTTATTATATTAGAACCCAGTACAATCTGTATGTTTTTAATATTTTATTTATACAATTGATATGATTTCAAGAAGTTAACAAAATTCTTAATTTTTTTGCATTACTCTCAAGCACATTACTGTTTTTTCAAAATATTGCAAAAAACAATATTAACAATTAGTGAGGAATTGAGTGCAGCAACCGCTTTTTGGGGTCTTAGGGAGTATAGGTGATCATTCCCTCATATAAATATAAAAAAATAAAAATAATTGCAAATATATATATATATAATTTACTAAATTAACATATATTTGTACACGGCTCAACAAATCTCAGGAGACCAGGCCATTTGTCCTGGGATTTGTGCGCCTGTTCTGCCCCCGAGGTGAAAAGAGCAGAGGCTGGCAGTCAGCTCACGGAGGGTTGAGGCAGGCGGCGGCAGTAGCCAGCTCATTGAGAGCTTTGTGAGGGAAGTGGGCGGCCGGCAGGCCCATTGAGAGCTGAGGTTGGAGGGGGGCTGACTGAGGTAAGGGGGCGGTCAGCTTATGTAGAGCTAAGGGAGGGAGGCGGGTGGCCGGCACTTTGAGAGCTGAGGGAGAGAGGCGAGCGGCTGACTGAGGTAAGGGGACGGCCGGCTCATGTAGATCTGAGGGAGGGAAGCTGGCGGCTTACTCAGGGCCGGCGCTACCTGTAAGGCGGACTAGGCAGCCGCCTAGGGCGCCCCTTGGGAGGGGGTGCCGACAGGAGCGCCGGCCCCCCCATGCTGCAGCGGCCCGAGCGCTCTGTAGAGAGCCTCAGGCGGCTGCAGCTTTGCCCGAGCGGTGCGTCCATGAGGGCGGACCGCACCGCCGGGCGCAACCTGAGGAGAGGGGCTGACAGGAGGGAAACGCTGAGCGCTCCCTCCTGTCACTCCCTCTCTGTAGCGTGGCCGAGCCCTGCAGCATGATGGTCCGCGGGTACAGGGAGCATCTGTCTCCTGTACCCGGCCTGACTAACAGGAAGTGCACACAGAGTGTGCACTTCCTGTTAGTCCGGCCGGGTACAGGAAACAAAATCTACCTGTACCCGCGGACCATCATGCTGCAGGGCTCGGCCACGCTACAGAGAGGGAGTGACAGGAGGTATGGAGGGAGGGGGGGGAAGAAGAAATTGTCAGGGGTGGGGGGGGGACAAGAACTGGGAGGGAGGGGAGAGAAGAAACTGGGAGGGAGGGGGGGAAGAAGAAAACTGTCAGGGGAGAAGAAACTGGGAGGGGGGAGAAGAAACTGGGAGGGAGGGAAGAAGGGACTACAAGTGGAGGAGGGGAGAGAAGAAAGCGGAGGAGGGGGAAGAAAAAATTTGTCGGGGGAAGAAATTGGGAGGGGGAGAAGAACGGGAGGAGGGGAAGAACAAGAGGGGAGGGGAGGGGAGAAGAAATTGGGGGAGAAGAAATTGGGAGGGAGGGGGGAAGAAGGAATTGGTCAGGAGGGAGGGGAGAGAAGAAATTGGGAGAGGAGGGGGTAAGAAGAAATTGGGAGGGGAGGGGGGAGAAGAAATTGGCAGGGGAGAAGAAGAAATTGGCAGGGGAGGGGGAGAAGAAATTGGTAGGGGAGGGGTAGAAGAAATTGGTAGGGGAGGGGGGAGAATAAATGGGGAGGGTGGGATAAAAAGAAATTGGTAGGGGAGGGGGGAGAAGAAATGGGGAGGGTGGGAGAAGAAGAAATTGGTAGGGGAGGGTGGGAGAAAAAGAATTTGGTAGGGGAGGGTGGGAGAAGAAATGGGGAGGGGGAGAAGAAGAAATGGGGAGGGGAGGGGGAAGAAGAAGAAATAGGGAGGGGGAGAAGAAATGGGGAGGGTGGGAGAAGAAGAAATTGGTAGGGGAGGGGGGAGAAGAAGAAATAGGGAGAGGGGAGAAGAAGAAATTGACGGGGGTGAGAGTGACAGGGGAGGGAGGGGCAATGAGAGTGGGAAGGGGGAGGGGAGAAGAGAGTGACAAGGGAGAGGGGGGAGAAGAGAGTGACAAGGGAGGGAGAGGGGGGAGAAGAGAGTGACAAGGGGGGGGAGAGATTGACATCCATCACACACACATCAATGCACCCCTTGCACACAGAAAAACACACAATGCATTACACACACAGACACACACACACAAACAATGTAACCCTTACACACAATGCATCCCTTACACACACAGAAACACACAATGCATTCCTTACACACACTCAATGCACCCCTTACACATGCACACACTGCATCCTGTACATACACAGAAACACACCTTGCAGCCCTTACACATACAAACACAGATTCACACAATGCATTCCTTACACACATATCAGGACATCCCCTACACACTCCACCCCCTGTGAACAAACTCATTGGTGGAACATGAAGGTGGACCCTGGGACCCAGACCTTGAGCTGTGTAAAGGACCCCCAAAAAATGGAGCTGCTTACCGTTCTCCCAGAACATTGATTTTTGTGACCACAGTTACAAACAGCCTCCAGAGAGCCTGTTCTACACCAGACCAGTGGAGCCAGACTGCAGCTAGAGCCCATCATCATCCTCATCTCGTTGTAAGTA
Source organism: Pelobates cultripes (assembly GCA_933207985.1). Classification (NCBI taxonomy): domain Eukaryota; kingdom Metazoa; phylum Chordata; class Amphibia; order Anura; family Pelobatidae; genus Pelobates; species Pelobates cultripes. Next base: position 276,537,497 of record OW240912.1, read on the forward strand.
GGCAATCTAGTATATTATTCGTGGCACTAATCTCTAATTTACCTCACATTAAAGAAACACTATAGTCCCCAGAACCACTGCAGCTTAATGTAGTTGTTCTGGTGTTTATAGCCTGTCCCTGCATGCCTTATAATATAAACACGGCGGCACTGCAGCACTGGCGTTAGTTAACATGGCAGATCATATGGGTGGAGCATTGTGATGTCACATGGGGAGGGGGGGGCGGCAAACTTTACTTTTGCCTAGGGCGGCAAAAATCCTTGCACCGGCCCTGGGCTTACTGAGCGCGGAGGCGGCAAGGGAGGGAGCTGTAATCTCCCTGCTCTAATCCCTCATGCGCCTTGCAGTGATGTCGGGGTCGGAATGTGATATCACTCTGGCCCCGCATTACTAAACAGAGAGCGAGAGGGAGCTAAGCAGGGAGATGACAGCAGCCTCACTGGCCCCAGGAAAAGGTTGGGTGGATTTAAATTAAAATAAAAAAAAGTAATTATTTGTGAGTGTGTGTCTGTCAGTGTGTGTCTGTCAGTTAGTGTGTGTGTGTCTGTGCTTAGATGATCTGCCTCCCTCCAATCACATGGGAAAGGTGTTATTACTCAACTTTTTTCCCACGCCATGCTGGTGACGCAGTGGCTGGCCCCACCTCGAAGGCTGAGAACATCAGTCTTAACAATCTCCGCCAATCCAATGCTTCCCCATAGGAAAGCAATGGGAGACTATTGGGCATGCACGGCAAAATGCCACTGCGCCAATCAACGTCTTATAGAGTTGCATTGAATCAATGCATACCTATAGAGAACATTAATATAGTAGCTGCATTCCATTTTGGGCTATACCAGTTCAAGGTTATACCCTTTGGGATGAAGAATGCCCCAGCTACTTTTTAGAGGATGGCCGATAGGCTCCTGTAGGGGTTCAAGGACTTCGCATGTGCGTATCTAGACAATATTGCCGTCCACAGCCGCACCTGGGGGGACCACCTGGGGCACTTGTCCAGGGTACTCAAGCGAATTCGGCTAGCGGGCCTCACATTGAAACCTGACAAAAGCCACGTAGGCATGGCCGAGGTACAGTATTTCGGCCACAGGGTAGGTTCCGGTAGGCAGCAGCCAGAACCTGCTAAAGTAGAGGCCATAACTAAATGGCCCCAACCCCGTAGAAGAGCGCTGTTCGGTACTTTTGTTCATTCGTATGAGGGGAACAATCACTGCTAAGAGCCAGAGGAAACCGTTCGTGGAATTATTCGTTTTTTTCTACTTAACAAAATGGACTGGCACAACTACCCAAACTCGTGGAACTGTTTTGGGCAGCAACCTCTCGGTTAGCCGGTCACAAAAGACTTCCATACTTTTTGAGAACCCCTGAACCGATCTGGGTGAAATTGAAATATGTTGGTCACCCAGAGCGGGGCTATCAGGGAAGATATTATTTATGGGGATACCATATGCATAAAGGGGTGTTCTAAATATTGGGTAAAACTGTAATTTTTCTGCCTGGAGATAATTAAGTTATTACTTTATCAGACTTGATTATCTCCAGGACTAGGGGAGGGAATTGTATGTGTGTCCTGGGAGTGTTTTATCTTTTCCTTGTAACTGATTGGATGTAAATTGTCCCTCCCTGTGGGATGTCCTCTTGCACGGGGACTTGCATAAAAGCCAGTGTGTGATAATTAAAAGCAGTTCTGTTGCACTCTTCTTCTAGACTCCGGCTGATGTTTGGGTATTCGTATGCTTTATTAAGGGAATCATCTGGTAAAGCTATTGTATTCATATGGATTTCGTTTATTTCATCTGCCGAATGGAGAGCTATAATCACTGATGCCGTTTGGGAGGAAACTACCGAATGAGGATTGGATACACTAGGTTTCCTTACAGTATTCAAACAATATCATCAGGGAAAATGCAGTTTTTGTGTGAAAAATGCTAAAAACTAATATGAACACTAACTTTGGCCAGCATTTGTGACTAAGTGATTGTGAAAATAGACTGGACATACGCCATTTTAAATACCCTGGGTTGTCTACTTTTTCAAATGGTAATTCTCATTCCTGGGCTGCCTTACGGTCTCAAAGGCAACATAACCAATCTGGCAAATGTAAATGTGCAAAAACAAAAATTGTCCCGCCCCCCACGTGTGTTTCATTCCCTCCCCCAGCTCCTCCATGTGTCTAATTTCCCCCAAGTTCCTCCTTGTGTCCCACCCCCATGTGTCTCCATCCCTCCCCCCAGCCCCCTCCATGAGCCTCAGCTACTCCATGTGTCCCATTCCCCTGCCCCTCCATTTGCCTCATTCCCTCTCACCATATCCATCCTTCGTTAACCCTTCACCTCCATCCAGCCTTCATTAACCCCCTTCACCCCCATCCAGCCCTCACCACGCATCCAGCCCTCATTAAAACTTCTCACTTTCCATCCAGCCCGCATTAACCCCCCTCACCCTGTCCTGCCTTCATTAACCTCCTTCACCCCTATCCAGCACTCATTAACCCCCCTCACCCCACATCCAGCCCTTACTCCATCTCTCACCAACCATTAACCTCCTTCACCCCATCCAGCCCTTATTAACCCCTCTCTCCCCCACTTCCAGCCCTCATTAACCCCCATTTATCCTCCATCCAATCCCAACTTTCTCTCACCCACATCCAGCCATTTTTAACCCAATTTACTCCCACTGCAGCCCTCACACCCTCTCACCCCCATCCAGCCATCATTAACCTCCCTCACCCCATGCAGCCCTCATTAACCCCACGCACCCCCATACAGCCCTCATTAAAATCACCCTCATCATCCTTCCAAACCTCATTAAACCCCCTCACCCTCCCTCACCCACCTTACCCCAAATCTAACCCTCATTAGTAGCCCCCTTCACCCTCCATCCAACCCTCATTCCCTCTCTCCCTCCTCCTCTTCTCCTGTACCTTATGTCTGTGTAGCACAAATGAGCGGTACCCAGTCTGACAGGAAGTGCTTTCTCAGTGAGCACTTCCTGTCAACTGCAGTGCTCGGCCGTGCTACAAACAGAAAGACTGGCAGGAGGGGAGCAGTAAAGTACAGCGCTTCCCTCCAGCCGATCAACCAGCGGCCGCGGCGCCCGGGCTAGTGCGGCAGTTGACCGGCCCTGACGTTGTGGTGGCCCACGGTCTCAGGGGTCACAGCTATGTCCAGGCCCCCTGGAGTGAAGGGCACGGTGGCAACTGCAACCTCTGTGACCGTGGTAGGTACGCCACTGATTTTAGAGTAGTAAAACATATAATGCTGCTGATATCGGTGAAAAGGCAGTTTATTTGTGAAAAATTCAACAACAACAAAAAACATGAATGCTAATTTTGGCCAGTGTTTGTGACTAAGTGGCTACTAAAAAAGACTGGACATACCCCATTTTGAATACAAAATGTCATGATGGGGGTAATTTTCATTTCTGGGCTGCTATATGGTCTCAAAGGCAATATAACCAATCTGGGGAATTTAAAAGTGCAAAAACAGAAATGAGCAAGTCTTATATTTGACCCTGTAACTTTCCAAAACATCTTGAAAACTGTACTTGGGAGGTACTGTTGTACTTGTGAGACATCATTATTATTATATTATTTATATAGTCATATTTTTTTATTTTTACTGTATGTATTGGGGCTGATGTGTACTATGATTGTTGCGGCCACCCAAGAGTAGTGGGAGTTTGAGTGCAGAACTTTTTATTTTGTATTTGCATTCACTTTTGTATCACACAGCTATGTTACAATGCTGCTGCCCGTCCCATGTGTTCCCTAATAAGGGTTAATAAGCATGTAGGGGTGTATATAAAAAATAACCCCTCTCTGTCTCATTAGTGATATCTTTGCCAATAGCTCAAGAAAGCAATGTGAATGGTTAGTGTAGGACCCACCTAAGAGGTTTGCCTTGACGTGGCAGGTGGGCATTCCCTCTAATGGCCATTGTAGTAACTAAATAACCTCTATTTGTTTAAATATACATAGGGATTTGGGAAAGAGCACAGGTAACTTTTATTCTTTGGTTTTTACTGTATGTATTGGGGCTGATGTGTACTATGGTCGTTGCTGCCGCCCAAGAGTAGTGGGAGTTTGAGAGCAGGACTTGTTTTTTTTTTTTTTGTATTTGCATTTAAAGGCAACATAACCAATCTGGCAAATGTTAATGTGTATAAACTGATAAAGGGAACGTGCAATATTTGACCCTGTAATTTTTCGAAACCAACTAAAGCCTGTACATGAGGGGTACTGTTGTACTCAGGAGACACAGCTGAACACAATTATGTGTGTATTTTATTATAATAAAAGCCAACAGTAATATGACATTTACAGTTAAAATGCCATGCTGAACTTAATATTATTCATATGAAATGGTTTCATATATAAATATTTGATAGGAAATAAAAATCCCTGTTTTTCCTGAACAAAATGATGTATAGTAAGTGTGGGTGCACTTAATATGAAAGAGGTGAATTATGGTTGAACAGACATATAGCACAAATTCCAGGTTTTGTTTACGTTTGTTTTGATCAGAACATGTACAACTGACTCCGTCCTTAAGGGATTAAAGGGACACTATAGTGCCAAGAAAACAAAAGTTGTTTTTCTGGCACAATAGCTTCCCCCTCTCTTAAAAACTTCAATAAATTAGTTTTGCAGCGTTAAGGGATCTGGGACAGTGCACCCAAACCACTTCAATGAGCTAAAGTGTTCTGGGTGCTTAGGTTCCTTTTAACCCTGCAATAATGCAACGTTTAACATTGCAAAGTTAAAACTAAGAGGACCACTGCACCCAGACCAATTAATTGAGATGAAATGGCCTGAATGCCTTTAGTGGTATTTTAAAGCACTAGGGCTTGGCTCATAGGATGACCATGTTAATGATATTGTTCCTTTAATCTGCAACGTTATTACAATGACCTATTGCCACAGTTTTTAGGGATGATCCCTAACCTAAAAACAGAGTAGAACTAAAGTATATGTGGCAGAAATTAAAGCAAAATTGAATGTGGAAAGTTTGTCAGTTTTAAAGAATTACTTTTTCTATAATCCATAACCTTTTTTAAAAGGGAAACTATATAAGCAACAAAACAACCTTAGCCAAATGGAGTTGTTTTGGTAAAAAGAATCATATCCTTGCAGTCTAACTGCGTTAAATCACTGTTTATGTTGCCCTGGCCACACTTCCCCTGCATGTGACCTACACAGTCTGTCTATATATTTCCTGTAAAGAGAGATCTAATGTTTAGACTGTCTTTATTGCACAGTCTGATTACTTTAGAATATATTATCTGCTACTCTGTTAAAGGAACATTAATGGCGCTTTCTTACCTGAAGGGGTTAAATCTTTCATGAACGTTTTAAATCCAATGGTGGCTTTCCAGCGCCGTTCCTTACTATCCCCATCAACATCCGGTGGGTAGGGGCACCACTAATTGACTTAAAGCTTCAGCTGACGCTCTAGGCCAATCAGTAGCTCCCCAAACATAAAAATAAAAAATAAAAAAAATCATGCCTTTGTTATGAATGGCAAGCTACTGATTGGCTGAGAGGACACAAGGCATTTCAGAAGCTAAATCTAAAGGAGTTACCTTTAATTCGGATCACAAAGGAGGGAAAAAAAAGAATACCAAACAAATTTCAATAAATCTGTCTTTTATTTTAAGTATCACAGCTGTACAGTCTTCATACATATAGAAGGAAAATGCACATTGGTTATTCAATGGCATTTGGCTGCATTTCTAATTATAATACACTAAGTACAATTCCACTTAAAATGTACATTTATACAAATAAGGATTGCTCCGTTATTACCTGTGACTGTATAAAGCTTGATTTGTGTGAAATGTACCAAACCACCATCTGGTTCCATACAAAAAAGTAATCAATTTTAAAATGGCCTCTTTTGGTTACAAAGCCAGAATACAGTATAAAATATTTGCCATTTAAATGTAACACATTACATTTATTCTAAAAATAATCCTCAGATTTTTATCGTCCAATTTACTGTTGACGGTTTATTATACAGCCATTTACCATAACAATGTAAATCATGGCTGTTTCATGTTAACTTTCAGTCTTGTTTTGGTGCTAGCCCAGAGCTCAATCCACAACAAATCAGACAGGTCATCTGACTCAATGCTCATCAAGAAAAAAAAAAAAAAAAACATTTACTTGGGTGTTTTCTTAAGACGTTTGCCAATTGGTGAGGGATAAAGAATTAAGTTCAAAAGAGTTTGAGAAAGAATCTTACAACACCCCTTCCTTAACAAATCAATACAGAGTTTATTCATAAAATCAGGAATTTGAGATAACTGACACAAAAATTGCATATTGCAGATCAAATTAAAAATGCTAAAAAAAACAAAAAAACTGTAGCGTTCAAATTTTTCCATTTGGTTATTTTGGCCTAACATACGTGATTTCCTTGTCAGATTTTCATAATTCCTGGCTTTATGAAAGTACATTTTAATGGGCTCATTGTTTCTGAGTTTAGATTCTGACATTTTGTAAATTCACCTATTATCATTATGCATTGATCTATTTATCTGCATCCTTACTAAAGTATTAAAGAGAAACTCCAGCACCAAAATAAATTAAGCACACTTGATATGTTTTTGGGTCATAATCTTGGTATTGTTCTCCGCTTTTAGATTTCTAAAACTATTATAGAAAAAAAAAAAAAAAATGTTTTGTAGCATACTCTGTCCCCTAAGCCAACCCTTCACTCAGTGTGAGCTGAGCTGCCGATATGGTTCCATCCCATAGCCAATCACTGCTTTCTTATTTGTATAGTATTTTGAAGCCGAATTCATAGTGTTGAGGAGGTTAATAATAAGAAAACAATGACTGGCTGTTAGGCACGGTTATAGTATACTAATCTTTCATTGGCTGAGTTATATACGTAGACTAAGCTGCTGCAAATCAGGAAGACGGTGTGTCAAAAAGAGAAGGCTTAGCTACAGAAGACTGCAAAACTATTTTTTTTTTTCCTTTAGCAATATTTTCAAAGATATTTGATTGTGTAGAAAATATGAGGGCAAAAGCTATCAAATGTGCACTGTAGTGCTTATGGTGCGCCCTGTCACAGCCGCCCCCCACCCCCATTGCAAGTGGTCAAATCGTTTACCAAAGGATTGCCTTCTTATCTGGGGTCTGCTAGATGAAGTTTCCTGCCTTCACAACAGCGGACAGACAGTGAAAAGCTCTCTGAGTAAAGCCCAGAGTTTAGCTCATTGGCTGAGAGTAATCAACTGACACTCTTAGTCAATGACCTACCCTCCACGGCAGAGCTAACCTCAAGAGAACTAATCTAAACTTCTAAGCAGAATGTAGTGGAGCAGGGGACCCCAGAGAAGATGTTAAACCAAAATGATCCTTTAAGTTGTGTTTGTGCCTAGAATACACCTTTAATACTGAGAACAATCTGGATCAAAAACTTGTTTTAGTCATGAACAAACCCCTTACAAAACCTCTATCAAAAGTAGGAGAAAGATGTTATTGCTGTCACTGTAACAGGAACGGTTCAGCGCCTAGCCATATTTAAAAATATACAATTTGCAATCCTTTCACCTTTACAAGGTGATATGGACAATAAATACAATGCTTTGTTCCTTTCAAGCCAGTGATCATACTATGTGAACTACCTATTGTAAGCCCTCTCCTTTTTAGATTTCTCAAGTGCCTTCCCCATGGTTTTCTCATTCTCTCCTCTGCATTCTGGACAGTACCATTTTCCTTTAGGCTTATGATTAAGTCCAACACATGAAAAATGAAACCACTCAATGGGACATTCTTCATTATCGCAGCCAATCATTTCTCCATACGAAACCTGGTTACACAAACAATAAGTTGGCTCATTAGGATCAATGGGAAGGTCTGCAGGTGATGCCTCTCTTTCTGCTTTAGCTTTAGATCTCTTTTTCTTTTTTGAAGTCTTTGCCTTTTTTTCCTTGGGTGTACCAGAAGTGAGGTCATCGTGGTCATGATTGATAGTGGAATTTTCACGGTTCTCGTTGTTCCTTTGTCTCCGTGATCTCTTATTGCTAGGTTTTTCAGTCTGAGAAACTGCCTCACTTTTGGACTTTTCCTGATTATTTTTGCTGCTGTTGCTAGTGCTGTCATTTAAGTCCTGACATGTTTCAAATAGTTCTACGTGACTGTCTACTTGCCTTGTCCTATTTTCGACCAGCTCCACCATCTGACTCACTATTTGGATTTTATCATCACCCAACTCTTGGCTTTGAATAAGGGCTCGTTGGATGAACTGCAGTAGTCGCTTCTTTTGTAATGCATCTGATTCACGCTTGAACTTTTCATAATAGTCATCAAGTTCTTTCAGGATATCTAGAACAAATTTAAAAGGGAATTATTCAGTGGGTTTTTTTTAACACAAGCCCTTAAATTACTATATATTTATGTTATTGACCTAATCTGAAAATGTATATTTCACCAGCAAGAAATTAAACATCATATAATATGCTTTGCATGTACTTGAACAACTGAATTTGTATGTATTAAAAGGGAACTACCATTTCTCAAGATTTGTAATATTGTGTACTTATCCCATTTAACAAATATTTACAGTATTTGTAATGTGTGAAAATTCAAATTAAGAAAACCATTCTATTTCCAGTTGCCATTAGTCAGGTCTCTTTGTGTGATACTACTAATGCAGTGTTACTGCTTCCACAATACTGATACAAATTCCACCAATGTTTGGATGGAATTTAAGACTCAGTTGAGGATCGCCAATGTAAACTACTGACTTTTATAACTATGTTTATTTATACTGTTTAAGTCATAAAGGAAACATGTAGCTCCACTGCCACAGGACTAAACTACTTAAAAGTAGAGAAGGTAGAGAAGGTTCTATAACATAGAAACATAGAATGTAACGGCAGATAAGAACCATTCGGCCCATCTAGTCTGCCCAATTTTCTAAATACTTTCATTAGTCCCTAGCCGTATCTTATAGTTAGGATAGCCTTATGCCTATCACAAGCATGCTTAAACTCCTTTACTGTGTTAACCTCTACCACTTCAGCTGGAAGGCTATTCCATGCATCCACTACCCTCTCAGTAAAGTAATACTTCAATATAACAATACAATATAAGATTGTGTAGTAGTTTTAGTCATGTGTGTTTCATTTTTTTTCTTTTTTTAAAACAACGAACTGAGATGTGGACAATGCAATGAACATGGATGCCAATGGGACTAATGGAAAGAACAGGCGTTTTAGATATTTTTCCCTGTATTAATGTTATTTGTGTTAATTTAAATGTTACACATACAGAGTTATTCACTAAAAAGTGTATTGTCAAGGATCCCACATTTTAGGCCTAAATAGCAGGATTTGAAAAATTCTTTGTCAACTATGCAAGTCATTTTGGACTAAAATTTGAAATTTACTTTCAATTTAAGACAATTTAGTAAATAACTCTGATAGAGTTGATTGGAGCAAATAAAGCTTCATAATTTTCAAGATCACTCACAAAATATGACATTTTCAAATAAAACACTCTGCTAACTCGCTCTACTACTAAACAAGGAACTCTGTCGTCATCACCCAGGCTCTACTGGTTAATGTGGTGTCTGAGAGATACCATCCCTTTCATTTATGTTTACAAATTTTTTTTTTAATGATTTTCACACTTTGAGAACTGCCAGTAGGCAAGCAGAAGTCTCTATAAATACTTTTTATATTTAAACTCAGAATGAGTGCGTGCATTCTTAGCTTGGGAGAACGATCCAATCAAATGCTTCTCTATGAGAAGTATTTGATTGGCCCTTGAAGTAAAGCAGCTTGACAGACAAGGCATGGAAACAAGAAATGAGAACCTCACCTAGCACTGGATTCAAGGTATTTTTAACATTATTTATAAACGCAACATACAAGAAAAAATGTTTATATCTACAAAAACACTGAAAAAGGGTTATAGTAACTCTTTACTAATTACCCATTTAGAGTAACATTCCAGGCCTTAAAAGAATTTAATTTCAATGAATGTATGGGGTTTGGAAGGTCCTGGTCTCCATCATAAACTATGAGGTTGAACAGTTTTCAAAGTGAAAAAAAATTCCAGCTAATAGATAAAAGGTTTTACATTGAATTTTCATTGTAAACCTAAGACTTTTGCACAGTAGTAGCTGAGCTCACAGTGGAGTTTTATACAAATACCTTACCTTAGTATTACACATCCATCAATTTGTATATTTCCCCCCAATTTACGATCTTATAATATACTCATATGCACGTATTTATATTACACACACACACACACACACACACGACAGCATGCAGTACTGAATTAGTGTTATAGGCTAGGATACACTTTATTTTGTTCACCGAAAGTGTGTAAGAATACATTTTTTATAGATATTAAATCCCAAGCACAAAATGGGCCCTTTGTGATCTGGGTAGATTTTACAATGTAATTTCACCATACTTTTTAAGTTGAAGCTGTACAAATAGACAATAGGAGGGAGATTTATCAAAGTGTCGATTTCTGATAACTTATGCAAAGACGTAACTGGGTGAGTCACCAATAAAAAGTGCCTGCTGCTTACACTGGTTTCCATTGTGATTGCCTCACTTTGAGGACTTTGCACAATATTCCACAACAAGTCCATAGAACTAGAGAACATTGTTGAAAAGGAGTGAGTAGAACTAGAAACCTGGGGTGGGGTTGGGTGGGGTTATGGATAAGTATTATAAGTGAGCTATAGTTTTATTCCTCATTCTCTCTGTATGATTTATCTGCTGATTGCCAGGTGCAAAAACCACAACTTATAACAATGATTGACTGGAAACCAAGATGGAGGCTCCCAGGTGTAGGATAAAAGGTGTGAATTTCTATATTCACCATTTTCAAAAAAAAATGTAACGCCTTACACATATACATATTTGTTAAATATATACGTGGGATGTAAAGACAAAAATCCTTAGAAGAGACAGTTAACGTCTAATAGTTATCTGTCATTTATGCTTTACATTAATAAAGAATATAAAAAGACATTAATAGCTCAGTACCTTGCTAGCTAGGATATTTTTCCTTAACCAAATAATTTAATTTTCCAGTCACATCACTGTTTAACAAACAAAGGGATGTACTACCACTGCTGTGTAATGTCTATTTAACAAATGAAATTTCCAGCATTAGATCTGAAAGAAACATGTCTGTTTTAGAAAATTGTGATTTTGCTTTCTTTGTGTGACATAAATATACCTCTCATTACAATAACCAGAGATGATATTTGCCTTGGTGAAGCTTCAAGATTACAGAAACCCCTTTTATCCTAAACGTGAACTCTTATTGTCTGTGATAGCCTCTGTTGAATTGCAGCACCCATGACGCTCGGCCAACCTCAAGGGTGGCAAGAAATCAAAAAGAGTTGTAGTTATACACATAGAGATCTACAATGTTGACCACTTGTCGACCTAAAACACCCACTTGACTATAACAAAAATGTAAAAAAAAAAAAAAAAAAAAAGAAGGAGGAGAGAGAGAGAAAGAGCAACCTTGGTTCAAAAACAATTCGTAAGCCAAGTCTACTCTGTTTTATTTGCCAGACAGCATATAACGAGGCTGGATCTTCATTTCACAAAGCCATCCTCAGTGTGTGAGATGCAGCCATCGCAGCCATGGCTGGGTGTCAGCCTGGAAGTAGCACATGTCTGTTTATCATTCTGATGGATAATAATCGTACTTAGCTCCAGCAGCCATTGTGAACTACTAAGGCCATGATGCTCTAATCAGCCTAATATAAAAGTCAGACATTACGGATCTATCGCACGTATGAGAAGCACACTGCAGTCCACTATGTATTAATAATATATCCCGCCGACCGGTCTGCTCATGTAAAATAGCATTGGGGATTCATCATCCGCCATACTTTATTCGGGCATGACTATGGTTAAACAGTAGAAAGTGAACCGCAAAGTAAACAGACAATAACATCGAAATGCAACGCTGAAAATATATAAAACGATGCGGAAAAGCCACAGGTACTTGACAAAAGATACTGCGACGCTGTAATCATTTAGAAAACAGGAGTTTATGTGGGTAGCATGCCCACAACAAAGATGGCGGACGACGCATTTGACGCACCGCCTCTGTCAAAGGCTCGCTTTTTTTTTTCTTAGTAGTCACAGAGCCAGGGAATGAGGCGTCTAAATCAGTATGGGACTCTCCGCTTTAAACCAATCTGCATTGATGGGCGGAGACAGACATTTAAATAAGTCCGAAGAGGCGTGGAGAAAACGCGAACAAGAAGGCGGATAATAGTTACTAAGAGGCGGGGCCAAAGTGGATAACCCAGCAAATCATAGAACTGACAGCTCCCGGGACGTTCTAAACCAGAACATTGACACCAATGAGCGCAGAGAGGAGGAGTCGTGCTAAGGCATATATAAAGAGCAATGCACTCTAGTCTGTGTAAAGCGCGGCTGGCGCTGCATGAGACAAGGAGGAATGTATGAAGAGTATTTGTTCATCTCCACCATAAACATCTTTATTGTGTTTTCTATTTATTAAACAATGAGAACAATACAAACACTGCTCTGCCTCGTACTTTTTCCAACAATTGTCACAATAAATAACCAGTTCTCCATGTGCCATAAACAGCTGCCACCACCACAAAGTTACTACGTTCTGGCAATTACACTGGCCAGGACCAAGCCCCGGTTAGTTACCGTTCACCAATAAGTAGCGACTGTGGGACATATACGACGTGACGCATAATACACCGAGTTCCCCTTGACTAGTAACGGCTCCGGTACACGGTGCGGGGGAGGGGCTGCTCTCAGCGCACTGCGGCCCTCACAGACACACTATTACCAAGTGTCACTGAATAAAAATGGACTTATTAACACTCGTCACAATAACACTAAAACAACTCTCCCAGGAGTCGCTGATTGATAAAGTACCCCGTTTTAACACTTCCCCTATTGGGTTTTTATATAACATCAGCTCTATGTCACCCACATTCAACATACTAGCTGTGTGTGAAACGTTATTGCTGACTTTATGTCTATATAGGACAATGCAGAGAGCAATCCGTGCTGTAAAATGATAGACATAAGTACAGAAATTAAAAAAATAAATAAATCTTTAGTCATCTGAGGTATGGGGAAAACAAATACACAGACACATATATATACACACACACGAAACAAGCACCACCATTCTGTAGCACAATGCCCAAGGATTTGGTGGATTGTAAACCGGGGTAAAACAGTGAGATTAGTACAGGCACAATGACAAAAAGGAAACCCTGCCCACTAACACACAATTTTTTTTTTTTTTTTTTACTAGCAGTTACTACTACAGCCATCCCGATGACTGTACATTCCTCAGTGTTGTTGTGCTGTAATCGCTGGGGCTGCTCAAATGCAATAACACCAGACACCCACCTTTTAACACACACTCACATAAAAGATACACAGGCAATGCTTTCTCTCCCCAAAGCGGTTTTGTATGTACAGCAAAGCCGCAGGGGGGTTTATTTCAGGTGACTTCAAGACCCAGTCTTGTATTTTTTTCCTTATGTATCCACATCACACTCATAAAGATTGTTCAACGATAAAACAGCAAAGGGACCTTTTGTTCCACCCTATAATATGCACTTAAAACCGCAAGAGCCCCTTTCAAAACATATGTAACCAGACTAAATCGAAATATATATTTGTATGCAAAGATGCAAAACAAACACGGTTTTGATGATGCATAAATAAACCAAAACGTTTGTCTGTGTACATCAGTAAGGGCTAAGTAAGGGGATGCACATAGACAGAAGCACAATGCAGAACGGATACAAGACATGATTATTGAAAATATCTGTAGAACACAAATGGAAAGGACGATACAAAGTTACCCCAGATTCTATGACAAGGTTCTATTGCAGGCAAAAGCTCTTACCTTGGTATTTGGCATCAATCTCCCTCATGAGGGTCACATTTCTTTGCAAATCGAAAGGCAGGGATTCGATGGAGTCCAGGTAGTCCTCTACATAGTTCACCATGTGAGTCTGGTCTCCGTTAGCTGGGTTCAACATTTTGTGCAGCTGTTATTAACCAGCACACAAAAAAAAAACCCACCGGGCTCCTGCCTGATCCAGGATCTGTCCTCTGCAAGCACTTGCCAAAGCAGCACCAACCCCTCCCACCTCCTGTTAAAGAAATAAAGAAATGAACACTCTCCCCACCTTTCACTAAAAATACACTAAAAAACTGTATTTTACAAGTGGATCGGTGGAGTGCATAAAGTGCAAGGAGAGACAAAAACAAAAGAGGAGATGAGGTCCAGGAAGCAGATTGATGCTAAGAAGAGACTTCTGTGTGTCTAGCATGAGGCTTGCTGTCAGTCGGTGGGTGATGAGTTTTGTGCAGTGAGGTGCAGGGACTCTTAGGGGGTAAAAAAAAAAAAGAAGTCAGGCAGCAGCTGATTGAATGGCTGTCTTTCTACTCAACTCGGGAACAAGACAGTAGAAGGAGGTTGTGGGGTGTGTGTGTGTGTGTGTAAAGGGGGTGGGGAAAGAGGTGGGAGCTGGAGAGTAGAAATGCAGCAGGCAAGATGAAGTGTTGTTGGCGATGCTGCTAAATAGAAATGAAAGTGATGTGGAATGAACTGCTGCTAGTATTGGACTCCAAGTACCCGGGGCAAGAGATGGAAATTAGTACTGGCAGCCAGACATTGCTGGACCTTCAGCCAGCAATGTATTCTGGATCCCCCCTCCATAGTCAGAGTTATTACCATTGTACATAGTTTTCCTGCTAAGAGATTTATTATAATATTTCATGTAGCTGCTGATCCCCCTCCCCGCTCTGCACATGCTGTGTGGAGGGTAAATCTCAATAACAGTTTGAAACAGTTGGGAAACATTCATCTCCCCGGTTGGGATCAGGTTCAGGCAGTGAGCATGCGCAGTGTGAGAGAGGAGACGTCACTGGCAGGGCCACAGTCACACAGGGGCCCCTCAGCTGCCACCTCCCCGGTAGCAGCAGGGCTATAGAGGAGTAGCAGAGGGCCGGCACAGCCGCCATGTATAAACACACAGTGCTATCCGGGCTGAGGTGAAAGGTAATCTGTTCAGAGAGCTCTGCAGACATGACAGCACTGTCAGCCAATGTGTACACACAGCTAGCATTCACCCCGGCCTGACAGCGCACTAGTCCATCTCTGTCACTCATAAACTACATCTCCCAGCAGCCGTCTGTCACTGCCTCGGCCTATCAGATGTGACTATGGCGCCACCCCAGGGAAAGGTCCGCCTCGCGCAGCGCGCTCCCGAGACAAGGCGGAGTCACGTGCAGGCAGGAGGCGGGGTTACATGAGATGGATGAGGCTATTTGGAAATGGGGCGTGGTGTGAATTTTTTAAATGGGCGTGGTTTTCCTGCCCCAAGCGTAACCATGACAACAACGCCAACAGCTCTGTCTGCGCGTGCCTGTTTATCTGGCGGTTGGAGGGGGTAGCGCGGTGTCGCACGCGGACACGTGAGGAGAGCGCTGAGGTTATATAGGGCAGCGATGTACGAAGAAACCCGCGGAGTGTTTGCATGTGGTCATATAGGGGCCACCTCTATGGCTGAGTGACCATGCCGTTTGAATGAGTCCTCCGTCGGAAAATCTATGTAATGAGCGCGGTTTCGAGCTGTCTTTGTGCGATAATGAGGGGTCGTGGTCAGATAGCGCCCTGTGTGACAGAGTGGGTGATGGCTCCCTGCTCCATGGGGCAGCCATTCTTTATTTGCAGTCACATTTGCCAGGAAAGATTTCTACTATATAAAGCCATCGTGTTTTCCTGGAAACATATCACCTCACAGTGCGAACAGGAAGAATAAGAAAAGTGGTGCCCTGTATTGCACAACATACACAATTGAAATGCAGAGTAAAGGAAATAAAAAAAATTGAAGGCAGATAAACTCCAGGTGACAGCACTGGGTAGGGAGTCAGGAACTTGTGGCATGTGTGCCATGCATTGTGCTAGAGGTGCCTTTGCACTGTCCTCAAGGCTGCCAGAAGCAAGCAGACTCTGGCCTATCAGGAATTTAAGTGGGACTTCACATATCTGCCAATGCAAATCCCTGCAATGACTGCAGGTGGCGAGGGACAATCTTCAGTTTATGAATTGCAGCAATTGGAGGAAGTGATCTTCACTTCTTATATGTACTTGTGAACAGGAATCCGCAATGCAGTAGCGCACCATTGTAGCTGCATGCCCTTGACCTGTACCTAGTGGTGTATTTTGGATTGGTGCTGCCCTGGCCATGACGGAACTTGGGCTCCCCATAGTTTAAATTTACCTGCCCCTTCCAAGACAGGCGGAAGGCCAAAGTAGGCGGTGAGGGAGCTGTAATCTTCCTGTTCAACTTCCTCACACGCTGATGCCTGACTGACCTCATATTCCAGCATCGTTGCGCGAGGGAGCTGAGCAGGAAGAGTTTAGCTCCCTCACCACCCACCCAGAACACAAGTGACTTCCTGCCATGCAGAGCGTGGGGATGCTAAATGTCAGGGCTGCTTTTTCGGCAGCAGTGACCCAAAAAGCACCTTCAGTGACCTCTTGCAGGTGTCCCTAGAGGCAATGTAAACACTGCCTTTTCATTTTCTCATTAAGCTATAATGTTCTGGTGATTAGAGAGCAAAACCAACCTCAAAGCATTCTTTAAGTACATAAATTCTAAAAAAAAAATGAAAGTGTAGGTACACTAAAAACTGAAATGGAGGTTGTAGCGGAGGAGCAGGGGTTAATCCAATGGCTCTCCGCTGGGAACAAAGATTCAGCATACAAAATCACAGGAACACAGCATAATCCACTTCCCCAAGGACTAGACGACACATAGTCTGGGAGTCAACTGTCAGCTTTATTCACAGGTCTGCTTTTATGCATTTCTCCCATGCAAGGGAGGTAACTTTCAGAATTAGTACAGTAGCCAATTGTAACCCGGTCACCTCTCCTCCCCTTAGATTAGCCCTTATACAGATTAGTGGGGACAGAGTTTTCCCAACTTTCTGGATGTCCCCTAAATACAGGATACAGGGACAAATAAGGGGTCCCCTGGTAGATCTGATCTGGGTGAGCAACATACTCGAAATTCACCCAGATTGGACCAGGGGTTCGGGAGTTACAGACAGTTAAAGTTTTGACCGACCGCAGGGATTCAGTAGCCGAAAACAGTTCCATGAATTCTGGCCCTGCGGTCGGTCTATTTCAGTGAATTAAAAATACCGTACAGCCTAGCCATCCATGCGATTGCAAGCCTTCGCATGAATCCCCTCGTTTAGGGGAATCTATCTACCGAACGCCGGGGCGTTCATGTATTTGATTCGTGCTGTCGGAGCATGCTGGAAGTCTCAGCGGTACTTGGTTAGTCGAATGCCCGGTTTGAGTTCCAGGCATTCGACAACCAAGTACCGCTGTTCGTGCGTAAGATGGCCGCCGCCACGTATTCGGTAGGCGAAATGGCGGCCACACATACAGGCACTTAATCCCCTCGCAACATTGTATCGTTCAGCTAATTGGAAACACGACCACGCCGGGGTGGTCTCCCGTTCGGTAGTTAGATTCCCCTAAATGAGGGGATTCATGCGAAGGCTTGCATTCGCATGGATGACTAGGCTGTTCGGTATTTTTCATTCACTGAAATAGACCGACCGCAGGGCCAGAATTCATGGAACTGTTTTCGGCTACTGATTCCCTGCGGTCGGTCAAAACTTTAACTGTCTGTAACTCCCGAACCCCTGGTCCGATCTGGGTGAATTTCGAGTATGTTGCTCACCCAGATCAGATCTACCAGGGGACCCCTTTATTTGTCCCTGTACCCCCTGTATTTAGGGGACATCCAGAAAGTGGGGAAAACTCTGTCCCCACTAATCTGTTTAAGGGCTAATCTAAGGGGAGGGGAGGTGACCGGGTTACAATTGGCTACTGTACTAATTCTGAAAGTTACCTCCCTTGCATGGGAGAAATGCATAAAAGCAGACCTGTGAATAAAGCTGACAGTTGACTCCCAGACTATGTGTCGTCTAGTCCTTGGGGAGGTGGATTATGCTGTGTTCCTGTGATTTTGTATGCTGAATCTTTGTGCCCAGCGGAGAGCCATTGGAGTAACCCCTGCTCCTCTGCTACAATTGGTGGCAAGCGACGGGATTCAAACCTCACAGCAGACCGTTGTTCGGCAGTTGCAGCCATTCGTGGAAATTTGCTATTCATATGGAACCGAAGGGAAAGGGTATGTGAATATACCCGAACGGATAGTGAATGGGGACAAATTATACCAGCTTGAAACGGGCCACGCTAAAAGAGCTATTGGAAGCAAGGGGAATTATTGCCAGCAATAAAGCCAAAGCTACCCTTATTGCTGAACTCATGGAGGGAGACCGGGCAGCTGCTGCAGCACCTCTTATGGACAGCACACAGAATGAATTTGGAAGAGAACTCCAAAGCAGACTGGCCTTTTTGTGGGGATATTTATGGGATAATAATAGTAACAGTGAGAATCACCCACTAATTCAATTCTCAGACCCAAAGATCGTTATCGTAAGTGGAATATATTTCATATAAATAATATCACAATGTTGTTATAAAAATAGATTTATTTATAATAACAAATTAATTAATAATAATAATATGTAACATGCGTGACAATAATCAATGAATATTCAGTATAAAACAAAATGCAATACAAAGGAATGGCTATACACGTTTCAATGGATAAACAGCATTTTCTGTCAAGACTTTTGACGATTTATGAGGTATCCTTACACAGAGAGAAAGCGAAGCTTTTCACAGCGAAGGGCCATAAAACCCTTGCTAACAGTTAGAATAACCCTTTCAATGCTGGCTAGATCTCCTAGGTAATTAAGATCTATTCTTATGTAATTTAAAAAAAAAAAATAACATTTAAACCAGTTCATTAGTCATTTCCTGGAACCATCTTATAAGAGAATCTACCATGTTTATATAAGCAGATTTTAACTTGTCTAAAAGATATCTTATCTTAATTTAGAGAAAATCAATACACCTGGATAAAAACAGCGGTATGCTAACATGTGATAATATCACATCAATATATAATTATTCTTAATTCCACCTGCAGAATGGAATGTTTATAACTATATATTCTTTAGTTAACTAAGATTTCTTAATATGGAAATCTGACCGTGCTTTATCCAGTCATATATCTCATGCTATTAGTAAATGTTAATTAATTTAATTAATTAAATGAAACCAGTATAATTACCAGTTGAGTAGATATTTCATCCGATTGGTAGATAGTCTCAGGAACTTATTTGTATGTCTCTCTGCATGGAGGTGTGTAGGTAATAGTGTCCTAGAGTGTCATTGCTCCCGACTGCTCACTTCTTTGCTTTCTTTGCATACCCCTTTCTTCTTTCTCCTTTTTTCTCTCGTCTCCCTTTGTCCTAACTTTTAAAGGGCCAGACTCTCTGTACGTCATCAGTTGATAACCCAATAGAAGCACTAGAGGTGTGCTTACCTAGGGATCGCAATTTAGGTATTTGGTCTATAGAGGGCAGTCTTGTCCCACTAAACATACCTATCCAGGAAAGAGTTAACTTTTCTTGGTGGCTATTTTGACGTCATTTTGGCCTTATCTTTATAGTGCCATAATTTAAATTTGCTGTCAGATAAAAACAGTTTCTTTAAGTTTTGTCCAGACTTAGTGTCCGCAATTCCTGCTATAATTTCTAAAATGGCAGATCATGAACTAAGTTTAACCTTAAACTTACAATGGTACCTTATACATATAGAAAGTGAAATTAAATTATTTAATCTTCTCTGTCACAAATGTCTGGGTTTAGAATTGATCTATTCCATTAGCATTTTAAACAGTCTATCCAACCCCCGTTCTCCTTATCACTTGGTTTGTTTATACTATGCATTCCTTTAGCTCTGGCAAAGTGGTTAGTTTTACAGATAGAAATCTTGTGTATTTTGTTAACTTGGAAATAACAAAATGGAGTCTGGTCTGTTCAGAGTGACTCAGAATATACACTTTTAATTTCTATCATAGCACAAGATGTGTGCCGATATAAATACTCTGACATTTTTCCCAGATACACCTCCCAGAGAAACCTTGGAAAGGATTATGGCAGATGTTCACGAATACCTAATGGCAAAGCAGCAGGCAGACCGGAGGTCCAGAGAGGGGTCCTCAACCCCACCACGCATAGTACAAGGGAAGCCTAAAATTCCATACCATGCTTTTAAAAATTATGTGGAAACCGAGGACATTGATGGCTACCTGCATGACTTTGAGAGGTTATGCCAACTACATGAGACTGACCACTGCTAGGAGTGTAAACCTATTCGTATGGTTTTTCCTATTCGGCTGTTTCCAGCATTCGTATGGTTTCCTGTTCGGCGGATTGGTGTTCTGCAGTAGCTGTGCCTGCATCTCTGGAAAGAGGGACGATTGCCTAAACGGTTTTTACCCCTTATGTGCAAAACGGTCCGTTACAGGGGTGTTAGTTAATGAAGACCAGGAAAAGGCAGGAATTTTAAATAACTATTTCTTCTCCGTATACATTAAAAGGACACTCCAGGCACCTAGACCACTTCTGCCCTTTGGAGTGGTCTGGGTGCCAACTCCCACTACCCTTAACCCTGCAAGTGTAATTATTGCAGTTTTTTTTTATAAACTGCAATAATTACCTTGCAGGGTTAACTCCACCTCTAGTGGCTGTCTAGTAGACAGCCACTAGAGGACACTTCCTGGATTATAGCACAGGTTTTCTGTGCTAGAGCATTGCTGCACGTCCTCGCGCTGTGTGAGGACCTCCAACGTCACTCAATTCCCCATAGGAAAGCATTGAAAAGCATTTTCAATGCTTTCCTATGGAGAGCTCTAATGCGCATGCGCGGCATTGCCGCACATGTGCATTAGGTCTCCCTGGCGGGCAGGATCAGTCTTGCCCACTGGCTGACGTAATGAAGAGGAAGAAGCAGCGATGTCGGACATGTCGCTGCCTCTGGTAAGTGACTGAAGGGGTTTTCACCCCTTCAGCAACCGGGGATTGGGAGGTGGGAGGGAGAGGGGACCTGTAGTGCCAGGAAAACGGATTGTTTTCCTGGCACTGGAGAGTCCCTTTAACCCCTCAAGGACCAAACTTCTGGAATAAAAGGGAATCATGACATGTCATACATGTCATGTGTCCTTAAGGGGTTAAGGAAGAATCCATGGCAATAAATGTGCAAATGATTGCTACTAAAAACTTGCAGAATAATTGGTTAACTCAAGACAAGGTGCTGCAGCAACTAAAGAAAATTAATATAAACAAAGTTTCAGGGCCTGACAGTATCCATCCACGAGTACTTAAGGAACTAAGTGTAGAAATAAGTGAACCTCTGTTTTTAATCTTTCAAGATTCTTTTCTTTCACGAAGTGTTTCAGAGGATTGGAGGAAGGCAGATGTGGTTCCTATATTCAAAAAGGGTTCAAAATCCATGCCTGGAAATTATAGACCTGTGAGCTTAACTTCTGTGGCTGGGAAAATATTTGAAAGGTTATTAAGGGATAATATTCAAGGATTCCTTGAGAAGAACATAGTTAGCAAAAATCAGTATGCTTTTATGAAGCACAGGTCATATCAAACTAACTTGATTGTGTTCTATGTAGAAGTATAGATCAGGGTGTTGCAGTGGATGTGATCTATTTGGATTTTGCCAAGACATTTGATACAGTTCAACACAATAGATTAGTGTTCAAACTCAAGGAAATCGTTCTAGATGAAAATGCTTGTTCTTGGGTAGAACACTGGCTTAAAAATAGAGTACAAAGAGTTGTCATTAATGGTAAATTTTCAAACTGGACTGAGGTGGAAAGTGGTGTCCCTCAGGGTTCTGTTCTGGGACTCCTATTTAACATTTTTATAAATGATCTTGAAAAAAGCATGGAATGTCATGTTTCAGTGTTTGCAGATGACACAAAACTCTGTAAAATAATACAATGTGAGCAAGATATTACTTTGCTGCAGAGGGATTTAGATAGACTGGGGGACTGGGCATTCAAATGGCAGATTAAATTTAATGTTGAAAAATGTAAAGTTATGCACTTTGGCATAAAGAATACACAAGCAACGTGTACCCTTAATGGAAGAGAATTAGGGATAACACACGAAAAGGACTTGGGAATTGTTATAGACGACAAATGATGCAACAATGTGCAATGTCAATCAGCAGTGGCTAAGGACAGTAAGGTATTGCATGAAAAAGGGCATTCATTCTCGGGATGAGAATATAATTTTGCCTCTTTATAAATCACTGGTAAGACTATATACTGAATATGCTGTGCAATTTTGGGCACCTGTTCTAAAGAAGAATATTATGGCACTAGAAAAAGTGCAGAGGCATGCTACAAAATTAATAAAAGGAATGGAACATATCAGCTGTGAAGAAAGGTTAACAAATTTAAACCTATTTAGTTTAGAAAAACGTCGCCTGAGAGGGGATATGATAACATTATACAAATATATTCAGGGCCAATACAAACCATTGTGTGGAAATCTATTCACAAACCGGACTTTACATAGGACACGAGGTCATGCGTTTAGATTTGAAGAAAGAAGATTTTGTCTAAGGCAAAGGAAAGTTTTGGTTTTTTTACTGTAAGAACAATAAGGATGTGGAATTCTCTGCCTGAAGAAGTGGTTTTATCAGAGTCCATACAGATGTTCAAACAGCTACTAGATGCATACTTGCAAAAACAGAATATTCAAGGATATAATCTTTCAATGTAGGGTAATAACTGCTTGATCCAAGGATAAATCTGACTGCCATTCTGGGGTCAAGAACAAATTTTTTTTCTACCTTGTTGCAAAATTTGAAGTGCTTCAGACTGGGTTTTTTGCCTTCTGTTGGTTCAACAGCAAAAAAACAAATGTGACGAAGGCTGAACTTGATGGACACAAGTCTCTTTTCAGCTATGTAACTATAGTGTCCCTTTAAGCCCTGATACACACCTGGAGTGTCTTTCTGCTGTATAGACTCAGTGGAGGTTTGTATGCAAATGCTTGCTTCCTACCACTGACCCTTAGTTTCTTCTTCATTGTGCTAATCAGGCCCGGACTGGCCATCGGGCATACCGGGCAAATGCCCGGTGGGCCGCGGTGGCCATGGGCCGAGGCCGGCAGGGGAGGTCCCAGGATCTCCCCTGCCGGACTATGCAGGGCCGGCACTCTCCTAGCGCCGGCCCCGCTGTTTGCCACGACGGGCCGGTGGGGAGATCAAAGCTCTCCCTCACCGGCCCAAATGTGGCCGCCGGTGGGGAGAGAGGGAGGGAGCCAGCCATGCTGGAGAGAGGACCCGGCGGAGCTCTAACTTGCAGCTCCGCCGGGTTCCTCTCGCGAGATCCGGCGCGTTGCCACTCACCCACGAGGACCACCAGGGAACCCCGCCACCCCGCCTGCCAGTCCCAGCGTGCCCCCCCCTCCCAGGCTAAAGGTAAGAAGGGAGGGGGGGGACACATAATGCCTGTTTTTTGTTTTGGTTTATTTACCCCCCCTAAACACACACACAATAACATTTATACAGCACTCTCACACCCATCACACACAGCACTTTCACGCACAGCACTCTCACACCCATCACACACAGCACTCTCACACATCACACACAGCACTCTCACACAGCACTCACAGCACTCTCTCTCACAGCACTCTTTCTCACAGCACTCTTTCACACAGCACTCTCTCACATAGCACTCTCTCACACAGCACTCACAGCACTCTCACACCATCACACACAGCACTCTCTCACCCATCACACACAGCACTCACACACAGCACTCTTTCACACATCACACACAGCAATCTCTCACACAGCACTCTCACACAGCACTCACAGCACTCTCTCTCACAGCACTCTCTCACACAGCACTGTCTCACACAGCACTCACATCACTCTCTCACACAGCACTCTCACACCATCACACACAGCACTCTCTCACACAGCACTCTCTCACCCATCACACACAGCACTATCACACACAGCACTCTGACACACCCATCACACACAGCACTCTCACACCCATCACTCACACACGGCATTCTCACACCCATCACTCACTCACGGCACTCTCACACACGGCACTCTCACACACCGCACCCCTCACACACACACACATACTGCACCCCTCACATACACACAGAACCTCCCCAACACACTGCACCACACACATACACAATACTTCCAAATATATATATATATATATACATATACACACACACACACACTCTGGATCCCCTATACACACACTAGATTCCTTGTAAGCAAACACATACTACACCTCTAAACACACACTACATCACATATACACACACACACACACTATAGCCTGTATGCACACACTTGCAATATCCCCAATACACACATTCTCTACAGCCCATAGCCACATGTGCATCACATTACACCACAGACACAACACGATTAAAACCAACCTTATTACACAATACCACACCACAACCAGCTCATTCTACACACACGCAATACCACAAGCAGGCTCCAAACACATGCACAATACTCTTTCCTGGCCCTTTTGTCTCCTGGTTTATAGAGACACCAGAGACAAGTTGCAAGGAAACACAGCGCAAGCATGTTATTAGATTTGCTTGCACAATGCAGAACAAATACAGGACTTTTTTCTCATGCTAGAGCTCTTTAGCAGAGCTCTGCGCATGGTCTGCCCTGGAAGAGCATTGAATTAACATGCTCACTTTGAGAGGAGGCGTGTTTGTCATTGGTGATGACAAAACACACCTCCTCTGCCCCGCCCCCTTTTTAGTGGGCCGCTGTGTTAAAAAAATAGTGGGACGAATTTTTCTCCCAGTCCGGCCCTGGTGCTAATCCATACCTATAAAGCATTGAACAATTTTAGCCCCTCTTATATCTCTTCAGAGCCGTAGGTATGCCCCTTCTTGGTCTTTCCACTCTGCCCATAACCTTCCCCTGTCTGTTGCTCACACACATACGGCCAACTGCTGCTTGCAGGACTTCTCGCGGGTGGCACCCTTGCTATGGAATAGCCTGCCTACTCCCATCAAACTCTCCCCAAGTCTTCAATTTAAGAAGTGCCTTAAAATCAACCTCTTTAGGAAATCTTATGGCCTCCCAGAGTAACTTCTGTCTTGCATACCTGTCCCTTGCTCTCTCCTAAAGGGCAGCACTCTACTCTCTCCTCTAGCTCTGCTTCACTCCCACCTTATTTGATTGCTATTTCCTGTCCTATTGTGTTTTATACCCCACGTCCCATAGACTGTAAGCTCGTTTGAACCTATCATTTCTGTAAGTTTTTGTTTTTTGTGTGTAATTGTCCTTACCCCCCTCCCCCCCCCTTATAATATTGTAAAGCACTACGGAATGTGTTGGCGCTATATAATTGTCAATAATAATATTAATAGCACACATACACAACGCTTCAAAGCACCCATATATAATACAAGCACAGTAGGGCAACATGCACACCTCAATTCAAAAAAATTAGGACCAGCACACCAATGGATTTCAAGATTTTACAACTAAAAGGATTGTTTCCCCTGATGTAGGTTGTGATAGATGGTTATCCTGTGTGTCCTTTATTTTCATTACATTTATTTTATTTATAAGAATGAGTTATGTATATGTATAATTATGTATATGAGGCATTGGTTAGCTTCATTAAAAAGTGACCTATGTAACTGTTGCACATATAACGTTATTCATGCTTTTGTAAATAAGGGAACAATCTCATGTAATATATTAACATTTAGTGTGTTCTTTTTAACATTTAAATTCAGGGCCCTCTTGTGGAAATATAATTAATGTAGAAAACAAACCCTTAATCCACCACATTTCCAATAAGAAGCATTTGGGATCTAGAGCACATATGTGGCAAACATGGAACTATGCTGATCTGATGCTACTCATAAAGAATTATCAGTATTTGGTCTCGTCATCTCACCTTGTTTCTCGTGGTAGTTTTATTTGGAATAGAAATGAACTGTACAAAAAAGATGGAATGCATGTTCTCAGTGAGCAGTTCAGAGGTTTTGCTAGGAAGTTTTTAAGCTGGTGGGTGGGGTGCAAAAGGTTGATAAAACATCAATCCATGTGCCCCTCAACGCAAGGACAGAAAGTGCCTGTAGCAAGTGTGCTGATAAGCTTAGAGGTACTTCTACAAATGCTTGCAGTTTACGAAATAAGATCCATGAATTTGTGGCAATAATGACAACTGAGAATGTAGATTTAGTGGATGTTACTGAGACATGGAATAATGAGAAAAGTGACTGGGACATTGCAGTACCTGGTAACTTTTTTTTTTATAGAAAAGACAGAGTAGGCAAGAAAGGGGGAGGGATGGCTGTGTATATGAACAAGAATTTGGTAAGCACACAGTCAGTGGCGTACACACAATCAATGGGACCCCGGTGCAAAAGTGATCCGTGTGCCCCCCCACACCCCTCCCCTCTAACAGACACACACATGCATACATACAGACAGATACATACAGACACACACACAAGGCACACATACAAACAGACAGGCACACACACACACAAGACACACATACATACAGACAGAGACACACAGACAAAATGTTTGTCACTCTCCTGTTTCCTACCTTTTATGTGCAGGAAGGTGACTTTCCCTGGGGTCCAGTGGTGGCTCAGGTTGATGGGAGTCAGAGTTCCCTCTGCTTCCACCCACGCAGGCTCTGTGTAATTGCTGGGAGGAGTGACCGGGGCAGTCACTTCCTCCCAGCGTGTGATGTCATCACAGGGGGACCGGTCGCGCTGTTAAAGTGCCCAGCGCTGACCGGGCACCCTGACAATCCATCTCCATTGGGTGGCCCTAACAGCATGGGCCACCCGATGGACTCCTTGGACGGCGGCCCCGGGGATTTGCTGTGCAGGCTGAGGCCGCACAAAATGGCGGCAGGTAGTAAAAAAAACCTAAAAGTTAGCATTTAGTAATTATACCAAAAAAAAGGGGGAAAAAGACAGATCTATAAGATTAGGCAAAAAAGAGACAAAGCAAGTTATAAGAGCTTCAAAAGCACACACAGAAGAGAAAATAGCGTAGTCAGTTAAAAAAGGAGATAAAACATTTTGTAGATACATATATGATAAAAGGAAAGTAAAACAGATGAAAATAATGGAAAAGGACATAAGTTGGGGAGGGAGGGAGACTGAGTCATTTGTTACATGTGAGTTTACAGAGTTGGATGTTCTATTTCAGCTGTCTAAAGTAAAGACAAATAAGTCGATGCGACCTGATGGGATACACCCAAAGTTAATAAAAGAACTTAGTCGTGTACTGACAAAACCGTTAAGTGATTTCATTAACAAATCATTGTTAACGGGAGTTGTCTCAAAAGATTGGAAATTTGCGAATGTTGTGCCAGTTCACAAGTAAGGTAATAGGGAGGAGTCATGCAACTATACGCCAGTAAGCCTTACTTTAGTAGTGGGCAAAGCAATGTAATCCATGTTAAAGGATAGGATTGTTGAACATCTAAAGTCACATAAATTTTAAGATCAGAGACAGCATGGGTTCATTTCAAAGGGATCATGCCAAACTAATCTTATAGATTTTTTTTGACAGGGTAACAAAAAAAAAAAAAGATCAAGACATTGCTTACACAGATTTCAGTAAGGCTTTTGACACTGTTGCACATAGAACGCTCATCAATAAACTGCAGTCTTTGAGTTTGGTTTCCAATATTGTTAAATAGTTTAGGCAGTGGCTGAGTGACAGGCAACAGAGGGTTGTTGTCGATGAAGTATATTTTATGGAGGTCTTGTTACCAGTGGGGTACCTCAGGCATCTGTACTGTACATTCTCTTCAATATTTTTATTAGTGATATTGCAGAAGGTCTTGTTGGTAAGGTATGACTTTGCTGATGATACAAAGGTTTGCAACAGGGTTGATGTTCCAGGAGGGATAAACCAAATGGCAAATGATTTAGGTAAATTAGAAAAATGGTCAGAGCTGTGGCAACTGACATTTAATACAAGATAATGCATCTTGGGCGTAAACACCCAAGGGCAGAGTATAGAATATTTGATACAGTCCTAACCTCAACAGGGATTTAGGGGTAATTATTTTAGATGCCTTAAAGATAGGTAGACAATGTATTAGAGCAGCAGGAAATTATAGCAGTATTAGCAGTTGAAAGAGGGATGTGCTCATGCCATTGTACAGAACACTGGTGAGACCTCACTTGGAGTATTGTGCACAGTACTGGAGACTATCTCCAGAAGGATATTAATACTTTGGAAAGAGTTCAGAGAAATCCTGCTAAACTGGTTCATGGATTGCAAGGTAACAGTTACCAGGAAAGGTTAAAGGATCTTAACATGTATAGCTTGGAAGAAAGACAAGGCAGGGTTGATATGATAGAAACATTTAAATACATAAAGGGAATAAACACAGTAAAGGAGAAGAGTATATTAGAAGGAAAATACAACAGCAAAAGGACATAATCTTAAATTAGAGAGACAAAGGTTTAAAAATAATATCACAAAATATGACTAATAAGAGGGTTGTGGATGCATGGAATAGCATTTCAGTTGAAGTGGTAGAGGTTAACACAGTGAGGGAGTTTAAGCATACGTGGAATATGCATAATTCTATCCTAGATATAAGATAGCCTTATGCATATTCCACTAATGAAAGTATTTCGAAAATTGGGCAAACTAGATGGGCCGAATGGGTCTTATTTTCCGTCACATTCTGTTTCTACCCCAACCATACCATAACCCCAACCATACCATAACCCCAACATTAACCACAAGAAAATACTCTGCTATTATCAATTCTGATAGTATAAAATGGGCTTCCTATTTAACACAGTGGTCTGTGACCACCATCCTACTGGTTGTTGTCATAATTACACTCAATGTAGTTATGAATGGAGCTTGTTTTCCAGCTGATTAGCTGGGCAGCAGGCTGTGACAAAAGTTCCCATGCCTTGGCCTTTTGGAGAAGCTTGAAGGCCAGCCTCCTACCGACAGACTATGGACCTGATCTCAAGAATCCCTGAAAGAGGTGTGTGACAGCAGCAATCAATGTACAAACTATTCATTGTTACTGGATAACTCTGCTGAGCCCTCTGCTGACTGTCTAGAAGTGTGTTCATTTGCAAATGAGGGCAACAAAATAAGTAGTTAAATGTATATATTACTGCTTTTATTGTGTTTGAAAATGTCATTTGTATTATATTGTTCAGCACAACAGGCAGAGGGGAACGATACCTGCCTGGAAAAAGAGCTGCAGAGGAATAGGCAGAGGGGACAATACGTGCCTGAAAGAAGAGTCTGGTCAGGTGGAAGAGTTCTGGAGAGACCCCAGTCAAGCTTCGGTGACTGGGACTGAAGCGTGCTAGGAAGCAGATTGGGTGGAGGTACTCGGTCGGAGTTTATGGTTTATGATTGGGTTAAGGGTGTTTTAGGTAGTGATGACTTCTAGTGCTACTTAGAGCTCATCAGTTAGTCTGGGGACGCTAGAAATGGTCCAAGCTGACTAAGAGAAGCCCCAGGTTTACATTGATATCTGGGGCTCCTAGGTGTAAGCAAGGATTTAACATGCACACCAAATATGCAGGGTGTTCCATGATGTCCTACTGGCAAGCTCACTCTGTAAAACAATGGGATGGAGTGTCCTAACATCAGGTAGAGGTTAAGGCCTGTTATGCACAAATCTCCAAGTGAAAATAATGGAAGAAACAGGTTTGGCTTAAATGTTTCAGAAACTTTCTAATTTCAGAAGAGCTTTGTAGTGGATTACGTTTGGCTGTCCATAACTATTCTTATTGCAATGTTATTTCCCTATCATTTTGTCACTTGTATACAATGTAATGTATGAAGCATTCGTCTGGTTGTTCGGTAGTAACGCAATCGATACCCAGTTGAATATCTCCGTTCAACATACGAACAAACTACCGAACAACCAGACCACCCCGGAGAGAAGTGTGGCTCTAATTTACCTCCCTCATCGGTATTAACACCAGCCTAATTGCCAATTATACGAATGTACTGTGTATTCCCTGGGTGGGCGCCGTTCGACATGCGAATACGTGGCAGCGGCCATTTTGCCATATGAACACTCAGCGGTGTTTTGTCTTCGAGTGTCTGGAACCCAAATCAGACACGCGACTACGCAAACACCGCAAAGGCCTCCAGACTTCCACCCGTTCGTGAGGAAACACACGAACGGCCCGGCGGTCGATAGGAAGGTACTCACGAACAAGGGGATTCATACGAATCCAGGCAAAGACTATTCTGCCCAGTATTTTCATGCTTTTTACCCCGCGAACAGAGACTGACCTCAAGGCCAGAATACATGGAACTGATTTCGGCTATTGCCTCGTGTGCGGTCGGTCAAACGAACACCTCCATGAAATTTCCGAACCCCTGATCCGATCTGGGTGATTTTTGAGTATGTTGCTCACCCAGATCAGGGGATGTATAATTTAGGGGTTATTTTCAGGTATTTGGGGTACATCCAGAAATCGGGGGAAACTGTGTGTAAAAACTGGTCTGTTAATTATATTATCTTGTAGGCTGAGGGGAGGAGATGTGTGGGTTGTAACCTATGTGTGATTGGTTGATGTACATTTGTCTGTGGGTGTCTCCCTTGCATGGGAGAGATGCATAAAAGCAGGGTATGTGGGATTAAACATCAGTTCTGCTCCTGATACTGTGTGTTGTCCAGTTATTGGGAAAAGTGATGTGATATTCTTGGATTGTTTTACTTGCTACTTATGCTGTGTTCCTGGGGCTATTTGTTCCTGAGTTATTCTGGGATTACCTGCAGAGAACGTCTATGTAGAACTAGTGCTCCGCTACAAGCTCAAACTCATGTACCTGCAGTTATATCTGTTTTAGAACCAGAACTAGAAGATACTGTAATATAGTATTTCTGCTCTTTTTGCCATATGAACCATCCAAGGCATATCAACCAATTTGCATTATATATCAACACAATGCGAAAAAATCTGCACATTTTTATACACATTTTAAGATAAGGCTGGGATTTTGTGAGCTCAGTTTATTGGGCTCAAGTACACAGATAATATTTTTGTTCTTCACCATTTTTTATAACCTACTCTGTTTTATTGTACTATTTTTTGCAAGTCCTTTCTGTTTTATTTATGTATCATGGTCTATTTATACTTATATGTGCATCATGTTCTGAATAACCGGAACAATAACATTTAAAGACTTCAAGGACCACAACCACGTCAGTGTTTTGCTATGATATATGAAAATATTTCAACTTTCAAGGGAGGCATATAAAGCGAAGGAACTGGCTGAGGATAGCACAGGAAAACTCCCCAAAAGGCTGGGGGATTTTGAGGAACAGGTAAGATACTTCAGAGTATCCACATCATGTCCCCTACAGGCGCACTTACATGAGACTATTAATATATATTTTTTAAACTTCTTTATTCATTTTCCAATACAAAATACATATATCTAGGGCAAAAGCCCATCATAAATTAAAGGACCACTATAGTGCCAGGAAAACATGCTCGTTTTCCTGGCACTATAGTGCCCTGAGGGTGCCCCCACCCTCAGGGTCCCCCTCTCCTCCTCCCTCTTCTCCTCCTCTTCACCTCATTATTAAATAACAAACTTAGAATATTAGTACCCTCTGAGAGGTTATGAAGAGTGTTTTGTTTTATAAAGGTTTTGAGCCTAAAGTAGTTATACCACTCTTTGGTTGATAGTTAAAACTCTTGGTTTATTAATGCAAATGGTTTAATATTTTCATTTATCATTATTTGATTATCTGCAATATGCCTTTTTGAGTCCACTCCTCAACAGACAAATCCTTAACATATAATGGAATGTCTGTTAATTTGAGGCTTCTAGGCATTTAATTTTCTAAACCACTCCTTCTTTTTACCTTTTCCCATATATATTGCCAAACAGGCATTAGAGTTCTGGCAGTTTTAATCCTAGCATCCTTTTTTCCCATCCACAGCAGGCAGCTCAGATCCTCTATTCCACTCATTGCAGTTTTTTTTAAAACATGCCAGCCCTCTTCCTTAGCTCTATAAAGTTGTGTCCTATCTAAATGAAAAATGTTTTGAGAGATATGTGTGTGTCATATTAGGGAAACCTAACTCCCCATCTCAGGTTTTCTGCATCAATTGTTTTTTATTGATTCTGGACCTTTTCCCTTCCCAGATAAAATTAACAAATTCCCCCGAGTCTGGGAGCTATGGGAGGCATTTTGAGAGACGGGGGGAGCGATCTAGACCCGGTGGCATAGCTCAGACACTACCTAGGTGCCCAAGGGGCGGTGCGGCCCCGGCCCCTACCCCTCCGCTCCATTGCCTTGCTCGCTGCCGGCGCGGCTCGTAACCCGAAACCTCTTTCTTACCTGATAACTATTCCTTTACCTCCCCTGCTTCACACTCCCTCTACCTTCCTGTCACCTCTAATCACCTCCCTCCCACTCTCAATGGGAGGAAACCACTTACCGAATACTACTACTAATTCGTAACGAAACATACATCCCAGAAATAACAAAAGATCAACCTTTCTACAGCGAGAACCAAAATCGAACCCTTACACATATACGATTGTAGCACACCTATAGATGAAACCAACGTGTCCATAACCGCCAATACTAGGTCTCCCAATATCTTATACGCGAATATTACACCAACACAAGGTTATCCAACCACTGAGCTCCTTTAGCAGAGCACAGCCTAATTCACGCGTATAGCTACACTACCTAATAGGATTGACACCCTCTTATGTTACAACCCTCGCTACCAACAACATACATAAAATAATGTACCACAAAAAAAACCCCCAAAAAACCATGACACATTACAACCAAGTTACTTACCGTTGTTTCTGCAAATCTTACTCTTTCTCTGTATCAGTGAATTGCTATTATATGAAATATGTTTGACTTTCGCATATGCTGTTGCAATGCAGATGGATTTTCCGTTCATGGCAAAAATAAAGAATAACATTTTTTTTTACAAATTCCCGCTGAACCATAGTGAGCCAAGGTTGAGTCATTCTTAAAGGGAGCATTTGAAAAAGATAGGACCATTTTAGGTATCAAATATGCAATGATTAGATTGATTCTCCCCCACCATGATAACTCGATATGTCTCAATTTTTTCAAGGAACTGTGGTTGTTTCTAGAACTGCTTAAAAAATGTGTCTGCATTAGGTCAGCTGTGTCTTTAGTTATTATTATACCCAAATATGGCAAGGTACTTTTAGTCCAACTGAATTGATAGCAGTCTTCCAAATGGGCCCTGCTACTCCTATCAATATAAATAGTAATCGCTATTGATTTGTGCACATTGATTTTATAGTTGGATATTGAGCTATATGCTTCCACCTCCATCATTAAAGCTTCTAAGGATACAACAGGATCGGTTAGGGTCAAGATCAAATCATCTGCGTAAAACTTCAGTTTGAGGTCTCTCTGTTTAGTGGAGAAACCTTTTAATAATTAGTTTTTTCTAATGTTGTTTGCTTATATCTCCATTGTCAAAATATACAGGATCGGAGATAGCGGGCAACCCTGTCTAGTCCCATTATGCAGTGTAAACCAATCAGCGCAAATATTAGGTCCCACCGTTCTTGCTGTGGAACTGTCATATAAAGACAGGATTACCCAGTGCATCCAACCCTGAATATCGAATTTCTCCAGTGTCTTACTCAAGAACTCCCAACCGAACCTGTCGAATGCCTTCTCGGCCAATAACAGCAAAGGCACTTTTTTCTTATTAGCGGTGTCTATTCTATCAATTATACACCTAGTATTATCCCCAGCGATACGTCCAGGGACGAATCCTATTTGGTCTTTATCAATGATGTAATTCAGAGTATCTTTAAGTCTGTTCGCCAATATTGCTGAAAAAATCTTTACGTCAGTGTTTAGCAATGATATTGGTCTGTAACTTTCAACTTTTGATGGATCTTTGTCCTGCTTTAATATTGGAAGAATATTGTCTCTAAGCATTTCCCTGGGAAAGCCCCCCATTTTGACAGTGTGGTTGAAAGTATTTGCTAAATGAATACTAATCAAGTCTGCAAAAGTTTTATAAAACAAATTTGAAAAGCTATCTGGACCTGGAGTTTTCTTAGGCTTAACATGAAAAATTATCTTCTTTACCTCATAGGAAGTTGTTGGGCAGTTTAATCTAGATTTTTGAATATACGAAATCATTAAAATGTTAGTATTTCTCAGTAGCCATTCATATCCTTATTGATTGTACAAAGATTATACAATTTATTGTAATATGCATTAAAACATTCTCGAATCGTCTTATTGTTAAGGTATTTCCCTATATCATCCGCCATTCATGTGATTTTACCTGAGGCAACCTTTTCTCTTAGTTTCTTCGTCAATAACTTGTCTGCTCGTTTCCTTTACTATAATACCTACTTCTTAATTTCTCTATCTTTGCGTTGTTTTCTAAGAGGTTTTGGTTTATTTGTTTCTGGATCTTAAACATATTATCTGAACTCTCTTTAGAGGGTGTCAATTTATTTTTCTTTGAAGCTTTTATTAACTCCGCCTGCAGAATTATCATGTGTGCACTTCTTTCTTTTTTAAATTGCGTGTTCAAACTAATGAAGTTCCCTCTCATCAGTGACTTAAAAGCACACCAGTTATTAGTATAAGAGGTGTCTTTGGGATCATTGTATGCAAAGAAACAGTTTATCTGTTTTTTTAAATATCTATATCTAAGTATTTTTGGTCATAGAGTAGATAATCATTTATCTGCCAAGTATCTCCATAATTATTGTTCCAGTTATCCTTAATTATCCACATATTAATGCTGTGATCTCACCAAGAATTATTTAGGATTTTATCTCCTCTTGATTTTCCAAAGAGACAAGGTTGCGCCTGGCCTCCCCACGCCTCCCTAAATTTAGTAAACTCTTACTTGTATTCAACTCTGCAGCTGCTGCTACTGTCCCTGATCTGCCTGCTTACAGCTGACATAATCAGAAGTGATTCTGTGAGCCAATCACAATGCTTTACCATAGGATTGGCTGAGACTTTCAAGGAGGCAGATCAGGGGCAAAGCTAGCACAAGCCAAACACAGCTCTGGCCAATCAGCATCTCCTCATAGAGATGCATTGAATCAATGCATCTCTATGAGGAAAGTTCGGTGTCTCCATGCAGAGGGTGGAGACACTGAATGGCAGTGCTGCTCTCTGTGCAGCACTGCCCGAGGAAGCACCTCTAGCAGCCATCTGAGGAGTGGCCAGTGGAGTTATCACTAGGCTGTAATGTAAACACTGCATTTTCTCTGAAAGACTTGTGTTTACTGAAAAAAAAGCCTGAAGGGAATGATTCTACTCTCCAGAACAAATACAATAAACTGTAGTTGTTCTGGTGACTATAGTGTCCATTTAAAGCTGAAACCATTAGGTTTATATTAACAATTTAGTTTCTGGAAAGAAAATTGTCTTTAAGATGTAGTACAGGCTGTAGTTGTAAATGCATTTTAGAATTGGACAGCAGTGGTAAGAGGAGTAACTCAAGGTTCTGTCCTGGGCCCGCTGCACTTACTCTGTTTATAAATTACTTTGACTAGGTTATTGAAAGTTATGTGTCGGTGTTTGCAGATGACACAAACCTAGGTGAGATAATGCATACAGAGGGATTTGGATCAATTGGGGACTGAGCAGGCAAGTGACAGATGAGATACAATACAGATAAG
Organism: Pelobates cultripes; assembly: GCA_933207985.1. NCBI lineage: Eukaryota > Metazoa > Chordata > Amphibia > Anura > Pelobatidae > Pelobates > Pelobates cultripes. The sequence goes on from OW240912.1 coordinate 276,573,204, forward strand.
TAATGTAGTCATGCATTTTTGTAATAAGGAACCCACAAGAAATTATACATTAAATGGGTTTAAGTTAGGGATAATGTTAAATGAAAATGACTTGGAATAATTTTAGATAACAAGCTAGGCAACAGTGTTCAATGCTAGTCTATATTTGCAAAAGGCTAGTAAGGTGCTATCAAAATATAAGTTTGCCTTGTTATCATTCAAGGGTAAGCCCCTACCTTCGAAATGCGTGCAATTGGGCATCAGTTTTTTTTAGTTTAAAAAAAAAAGACTTTGCAGCACTAGAAAAAGTGCAGAGGTGAGCTACAAAGTTAACAAGTGGTAAAAATTTTGGGCTAAAAAAGCAGTTTGGTCCGTCATCTAGCACCAAGAAGCGGCAGTAACTTGTTCACAGAGGTGTTGGTTCTGAAGACCTGTCTGGATTCCGTGCTCTGGAACAGGGTGCCTCCCTATGGGCTCTTGGGCAAATCAGAGTACCACTACCCGAGTCACACACAGAGCATGAGGCCCGGTCCGGGACGCTAACAATTGACACGGAGGACCAGAACAGGGAGCGTCTGAGATCCCCAAGACAGTTCTACATTTCAGTTTCTGGCGGGCCGCCAGAGACACCGATACACACCTCTTCAGCACATCTGGCTATCCTGCCTCGGCTTCCACTGCATTGCAGTTCCATGACAAGCCACTCTGTAGCATCAAGCGACAAACCAACCCTGGCTCAGACTTATTGCTGGCTGACCAGATCCAGGCGGCAGACTGGACGTCTAACACTAAACCTACAACTGCATCTGGCAGTGTTTCTGTGTGCTCATGGGCCTTTTTTCATCATAGCATGGTTCTCTTTGTTTTATTTTCTCCTCAAATGTATCATTCCCGATGCCATATAGTTTAACATGTTTCAATCTTTTTGCTTTAACAAAAAAAGTATTGCAGTATTCATGACATGTAATATTGATCTCTATTCACAACAATACTCATGTTTTTTTTTTTTATGTCTCAACCAACCTTTTTATGTCTCAACCAACATCTGCACCACAAAAAGAAAGAATGAGAAAAAAAAATAACAGGAAACATAGAAACATAGAATGTGATGGCAGATAAGAACCATTCGGCCCATCTAGTCTGCCCAATTTTCTAAATACTTTCATTAGTCCCTGGCCTTAAGGGGTTAAAAACCATTAGTTATGAAGAAAGGCTAGTAGAAAAAAATTACAATTTTGTTCTTTAGAAAAAATGGCACCTGAGAGAATATGTTTGCACTATATAAATATATAGAGTCAGTAAAAACCGCTAGGTGCTAACCTTTTCATTAGCAGGAATATACAACAGACAAGGTCATCCACTGAAATCGAAATAAAGTCATTTTTTATGTACAGCAGTGGAAAGGGTTCTCAGTAAGAACAAGATAGACGTGGAGTTCTCTATTTAAAGAGGTTATGTTATGTTTAAAAAGGCCTGAATGTTTTTTAAAACAAAAAACACAGAATAGTCAAGGATATACTTAATATGTATGTGAATAGGTTGTTGATGCAAGTAAACATCTGATTGCCATTATGGAATCAATAATGATTTCCCCCCGCTCTTTTTGTGGCATTACTGGCAATTGCCTTGTATTGTGTTTTTATGCTTTCTTTTGGATCAATAGCAAAAATGTTTTAATAAAAGTGTTTTAAAGGTTGATCTTGATAAGCTTGAGTCTTTTTTTTAACCTTGATCACTGTGCAACTATTCAAGGGAAGCTGGCTAAGGTGTATCCTTTTAATAAACAATATTGTATATTTTAGAATAATCCTTCCAAAATTGATGATGCCATAATCAGGGTTACCTAGTGTGCATCTACACTTAAGGAGCCGATGGAGAAAAGATTTGACTTGGACCTAGTCAAGACATATCTATCACTATGAGCCAACTTACAGCCTGCAGTCTCTATGATGTCTCTTTCAATGGCAATGAAGGTGTAGTCAGTCATTGATAGAGGATATCTCTGCAAAATAAGTTGAGTTGGCTACAGCTTTCTTTTCTAAAGCTCATTAAAGGACCACTATAGGCACCCAGACCACTTCAGCTCAATGAAGTGGTCTGGGTGCCAGGTCCCCCTAGTTTAAACCCTGCAGCTGTAAATATTGCAGTTTCAGAGAAACTGCTATGTTTACATTGAGGGTTAATCCAGCCTCTAGTGGCTGTCTCCCTGACAGCCACTAGAGGCCGCTTCCGCAATCCTCAATGTGATTTTCACATGCTGGACATCCATAGGAAAGCATTGCGTAATGCTTGCCTATGGGCGGTTTGAATGCGCGCGCGGCTCTGGCCGCTAATGCGCATTCGGAGCTGACGTCGTCCGAGGGAGCCTGGCGCTGGATTAAGGTAATTGGCTGAAGGGGTTTTAACCCCATCAGCCCAGAGGGAGGGGGGACCTTATAACCCTATAGTGCCAGGAAGATTTGTTTGTTTTCCTGGCACTATAGTGCTCTTTTAAATACAAAGCCTAGGGTATGGCATTGTGGGTTGCAGCAAGAATAGCATTGTTACATTCCTGGGGACAGATTATGCCCCAAATTTCTCCCTATTGTCCTTACCTTTTCAGGGAGACATGCCATGCGGAAAGAGATGTGCCTTACATACAGTAGCTTAGAGAGGGAGCTTTTCTATCTAATAAAATCATGTCAAAAAGGTCCTGTTTCTGGAAACCAAGTGGGGCTGGGATGATAGATATTTTCGGAAAGAGCAGTCTATACAGATTAGGTATAGAGTATTTAAGATCCTATTCCTAAAGAGGCTCCAGGGGAAAAGAAGAAAAAAAAACTTCAAGGTCCTTATGAAGGTATATCAGCTTAGACTAGAATTGTAGGCAGATGTCTAAAATTTTTCCTTCCAGACTGGGTCAATTACTCAAATAATTTCTGAGCCCTCAATATCATTGCCCATGAATCCAAAATAAAATTTCCAACATTTCATACTAAAAACTGGTTCCTTATGTCAAAAATCAAGAAGCACAAATGAACAAACTATTAAAAAATGTATAAGGAAACTATATCCACATAGGTGTTTTCCTTGATTAATCTCTCAGAAAGGTTATAGCGATATTATTGCCAGGTATTTTGTGCTCAAAAACCAAATGGGTAGTTGAGATTGATATTTGAATTAAAAACACTAAATTTAAAAATGTATTGATCGAAAAGTTCAAGGTGGAGTACCTATATTCCATTCGACAAGGTGACCTTATAAAGCTTTCCCATGCTTTAAAATTTCAGTAGAGCACTCTGGTTGTTTTGTAAGCCAACCTTTCACAGTGCTCTGAGAGGTAAATCTTGTCTATCATGAGACTTGCCTTGGAATATTTACAGTTTTGATCTTGGAATTCTAGGCCTTGATTTTAATCATAAGGGCCCGGATTCCATCCATCTAGAATTTGACTGAAATCCAGACCAAAGTAAGGCTCATTTGGAGCCTGCTCCACAAAATACAGACATCATTACATACTGTGAGCAATGCCTGGATTTTGCAGTCTGAATGGCCCATTCAGCAACAAATGGCTTTGCCCATTTAATACGTGGCCATTGTCACTTTAGTGAACAACCCTTAAGGGCAATTGAATAGCATTTCTGAGATAAACAGTATATTCAACATTATTATTACCTGGATGACATTCTGATAGTGGCTCAATTAGCAAATCAAGCATCTTGGGATACTGATTTTTTTTTGCAAAAAGTTAACTAAATAGTTCAAAATAAGATTCCTGGAAGCCAAAATTGACATTCAAATGAAGCTGGTATTTCTATTTTTAGAAAGGTTCTGTGGAATACAGAGGGAGATCTTTTAGATGCAGTACGATACCTACCAGACAGCATGGAAACCAATACATTGTCTGGGTTCCATTACTTCTGCCATAGACATCACAAAATGGGCTCATTTGCACATAATAGATCTTCACTGGTGCTTCATATCTCAATTCAACAAAGTAGAAGATTGGAACCAGATAATCAGTATACCAGAAGAGATTAGAATAAAAATACGTTGATGGCAAGACAGAAGTATATGGGAAAAAGTAATCCACTACATTTGTTGTTGTCAAAAACTAGCCAAAACTGTTCACCTCTCTCCGGATAACCCAGCACCTGTGCCAACACAGACAGTGCCTGTTGTTTTGGACACATCCAATCTCAACAGCATGTCCACTAAACTAACCCCACCTCATAGATATGGAGGTGATCAAAAGACTTGTCGGGGATTCATCAATCATATAGGATTTCACTTTGAGATGTCTCCCAAGTCTTTCCTTACTGAGACTTTTTTCATGCAGCCACTTACACACAAGGCTTTAGAGTGGGCAAATCTGTTACGAGAGGCTAATAGAACTCTGGTGTATGATTACAAGAGTTTTGTAAAGACTTTCTGTAAAGTGTTTGACCCACCAGGTAGGGAGAAGCGTGCTGCCAAATCCCTGATGAGGATCAAACAGGGAAACAAATGTATAGCAGCGTATACTATTGATTTCCGCACTCTTGCATCAGAGGTGGATTGGACTAACAGTGGGTTGGTCTCTACATTTATGGAGGGGTTGAGGTGGTAGCAAAAGATCTTCCTATAATTTATTATAGTTATTGATTAACTAATTGATATAGATAATCATTTAAGGGAAAGACATCTACAGAGGAATAGAGTCAGACGTCGTGCTGTAGCTGTTACTCCTAGGGTCACAGTTCCCGATACCTCTTCTGCATTTAAGTCTGAGGCCATGCAGTTAGGGACAACAAAACTATCCGAGGCAGAGAAACAATATAGGAGAAAGGAAGGGCTCTGCCTATATTGCATGAAGAAGGGGCATCTCAGAAATGATTGTCTGGTGCGTCTGGAAAGCACTCACACCTAAGGTCACTCAAGGGACCGGCCTTGGGTGTGACATCTAAGTCCCCATTTTCCATCAGAATAGTTTTTTTTTAAATAGATTTAGGAGCAGCTGACAACTTTATAGACAAAGATTTTGTTAAGACCCACACACTCCCATTAAGAGAGAAGGAGACACCCTTGGTCGTTGAGGCCATAGATGGTAGACCGTTATATTCTCCTATTATCATGCATGAGACTAAGCTTTTGAATATGCGTATTGGTTTACTGCATACAGAGCAGTTGTGTTTCCAGATCATATCCTCTCCCTTTTATCCTATTGTAATGGGTTATCCATGGTTGTGTCTATATAGCCCCAATATAGATAGGAGACAGGGACAAGTCATCTATTTCAGAAAAAGTGTATAAGAAAAATCACACTGCTGCATTCTATTAATGTTTCCACTGCCCCACCATTATCTCCCTTCACCATTATCTCCCTTCAACGTTCTGTCTGAGAGGAAGTGCTGTCACTTTCTTCCAGCATCCCATACTACAGGTGCCTGTAGTATGCCTGACTGGACCCCTGTTTAGTGATACCCATCGGGTGACACTAAATGCTTGGGTCACCTGATGGGCAAATTGCCTTGGAACCCCAATATTGTTCTTGCAGAACCCTAGGGTTCCGTGGAACAACAATTGGGAAATGTTGCCCTATAAGAGGGCATATCAGGGTGCTGTTACTTCCTCATGACTCTTTATCTGTATTAACGTTAAGTCCGGCAACTCTAAGACCTGGTTATACTTCTATCTAGTACCTCTGTTTGTGGGATTTGCCTTTCATGTAATTTGGGGTACAACCCTCATGTGGTCTTTATGCTGCGCTCATTTAGCTTGGCTCTTTCCTCTGCAAAAGTAAATTACTTTAATACCCTCATAACCACACTCTCCAGCGAACCCAAAAGACCATTTCACACATTTAGCTCTCTTCTTTGCCCTATTGTTCCTCCTCCACCTACTAACTTGACTGCCTCAGACTTTGCAACTCACTTCACTGACAAGATCTCTACAATCAGGGAAGAGATCTCTCATATTTCTTCTTCCCCTTTCAATATTGCCCTCTGCTGTTCTATGTCTATTTGCATCCGCTACAGCGTTAGAGGTTTCTGCTCTGCTCCAGTCCTCCCGCCCCACCACTTGCTCCCTAGATCCAATTCCCTTTCTCTAACTCTCACTAAAATTCTCAATCTCTCTCTCCTCTGGCATATTTCCATCGCCCTTCAAACATTCAACAATAACCCCAATTCTAAAGAAGCCCAACCTTGACCGTTGTCCCCATCCAACTACCGTCCTATCTCGCTACTGCCTTTTGCATCCAAGATCCTTGAAAGAGTTGTGTATGCGAGATTGACAGACCTCCTCGAGTCCAACTCTCTGCTAGACCCGCTTCACTCTAGTTTCCGCACTAAGCACTCTGTGGAAATGGCACTGACCAAAGTATCCAATGATCTACTACCTTCAAAATCTCGTGGTCACTGCTATATCCTAATTCTCCTTGACCTTTCTGCAGCTTTTGACACTTTATCATCAACAGCTTCTTCTCATTCTCCGCAATATCGGTCTAAAAGATATTGCTCTCTCCTGTTGCTCCTCCTGCCTCTCCCCGCGCTCCTTCAGTGTTTCTTTCTCTGACTCTGCTTCTTCTCCCCAACTCCTCTCTGTTGGTGTCCCCCACGGTTCAGTCCTTGGTCCCCTACTCTTCTACATCTATACTGCCTCCCTTGGTAAACTCATTATCTCCACTGGCTTCCAATATCATTTCTATGCGGATGACACGCAAATCTATCTATCCTCTCCTGAGCTCGCCCCGTCCCTCTTGACTAGTGTCTCTGACTGTCTCTCTGCTATTTCTAACTGGATGGCTGCCCACTTCCTTAAACTCAACTTGACCAAAAATTAAATTCTGGTCTTTCCTCCCTCAAGTTTTGCTACTCCTGTGTCTGTCTCCCTCCAAGTCAATGGTGCTACCATCAGCTCCACCATGCAGGCTTGCTGCGTAGGTGCTCTCTTTGACTCCAACCTCTCCTTTATGCCTCATGTTCAGTCTATCGACAAATCTTGCCGCTTCCATCTCAAAAACATTGCGCGCATCCGACCCTACTTAACGCCAGATGCGACTAAGGTGCTGGTCCATTCCACTGTCCTTTCTCGCCTTGACTACTGTAATCAGCTTCTCAGTGGTCTTACATGCTCCCAACTTGCGCCGTTACAGTCCATAATGAATGAGGTGGCGAGGCTCATCTTCCTGTCCGCCCGAACCTCCCACACCTCACCCTTCTGTCAGTCCCTACATTAGCTTCCTGTAAGATATAGGGCTCAATTTAAAATTCTGGCTATTGCTTTCAAATCTCTACATAATGCTGCTCCCATCTATCTAACCTCCCTAATACACACGTATGTCCTGTATAGGCCCTTACGCTCTGCTGAAGACTTACGTCTATCTTCTGTCCGTACTCCCACCTCTGCTGCTCACTGTCACGTATTCATCCGCTTATAAAAACGTGGTTAATGGCATTTACTGTCCACACAGGAAAAGTTGTGCTGAGCAGCAACCAAATCCACAGAAGGGTTAATGCAAATGGAACCTGGTAACTGCCTTTGGGGTCAAAGGCCGGTTACAGCCTATCAGATCTAGAGGAGGGGTATTTAGGCCCAGTTCTCATCCTGCTCAGTGCCCTGTCGTGGTTTCCCTTGTGGTTGTCCGAGAGCGCGTTATTGATTCTGGTAATTCTGATTATTTAACTTTGGCATTGTTTTTGACTTCCCTGTTTTCTGGTATCCCTGACTACTGGCTTTTCCTTATCACTGTGTCTCTTTCTGTTTCTTGACCTCGGCTATTCCTGACTATTCTATGGTACGTTAGTCCGGCCATTCTAAGGTCCGGTATACGTTACCTATCAGTACACAATTCTACGTGCTGGATCATTCTGTAATCCTGACACTCACCTTCAAGACTTCTCGAGAGCTGCACCGTTCTTGTGGAACTCACTTCCCTCCTCCATTAGATGCTCACCCAGTCTCCACTCTTTCAAAAAATCATTAAAAACCCACTTCTTCATAAAAGCGTATCAATAAACCTTAATAGCTCCCAACTGATTCCTCTCTTGCAACTGTCATTAGTCTAATACTATCCTTACCTTTTGTGTCACTTTACCCCACTCCCTCTAGCATGTAAGCTCATTGAGCAGGGCCCTCAAACCCTCTTTTCCTGTGTGTAGTTACAACTACATGTTTGTTTGTCCACCCACTGTAAAGCGCTGTGGAATTTGTTGGTGCTATATAAATAATAACATAATAACATAATAAATAATAGCAATAAATACCTATTTATGGTCCATAGAGTCCATGCCGCATTTGACACACATCTGTAATGCACCTGTATTATGTAGGTCATCAGAAAGCTTAGGATTGTCAAGGGAGGAGTGTACCCTGCCTGTAGCCTAACCCACAGGGCTGTCACATGGCCTGCATTGAGCATGCCTGTCTTCCTCGCATCTTGTGTTGCCTGGAAGACATGATGTGTGTGAGGACAAAGGTTGCACATCGCCACTTGTGAGGCAGCAACGGTTTAGAGATGTTGGCAGAGCAGTGAGGAAGTTGTGACATAACTCTTTCTTAAAGATATCATCCAGATGTGTAGGGGAGAGGACATAACAGGGTGGTCACAATGGAATGTACGGACATGAATAGAGGCATGTACATTGAACACAGGTTCCCAGGACTGTTCTCCTGGACCAAAAGTCTATGACGGATATGGGTATTAGAGATCTTTGGAGCTTTGTAATCCTACTTACTTTTGACTTGGACAGGACCTGGAGATGAAGGATGTCATTCAGAGAAAAGGTTGTCCACATACAGTTGCATGTAAGTGTCACGACAGCTAGTGTGGTCCAGCATTTAGAACTATGAAACATCTACATAGAAAGAACAGAAAAGGACAGAACGTAAACCAGTCCTTAGAATGGCCGGACTAATACGTTAAAAACAGAGAATAGTCAAGGGATAGCTGAGGTCAAGGAAACCAGAAATACACAATATCGTTAAACAAGCCAAGTCAGGGAAACCAGAAATCAGAATAGTCAGGAATAGCCAAGGTCAAAATACCAGAAATATCAAAGACAGGACAAGAAAACACGCTCTCGGGAACCTGGAATGGAATCTATGACAGGGCAATGAACTAGGAAACTTCAGGGATTTAAATATCCCTCCTTTGACTGTGATTGGTCAGAGGGTGACCTCTGACCCCAGAACGTGCGCGTGCATCGACCTTGTGATGTCACACGCACGTTCGTATGACCCTGGGAGGCGGAGCTATATATGGCGGCAACCGCCTGGTCAGCGCCATCTTGAATCTGGGCAGGCTGCCAGGAGAACCCAGTTCCTGACTCGCCGCTGAGCAGGTAAGCTCAGTTAGCTGGCGTGGTCGCACCGAGCCGGGGGCTGTGACAATAAGTTGTATCCGTACTGTCACAGGAGAGAGAATAGATACAATCTGATACAGTCCCATGTACTTTGGTCCTAACCTCTATGGAAGTTGCGGCAAATAGTTCCACATCAGGCATTGAGCATGAGATGAGTTGATCATCAGGAAGCATGGCACGACGATAGCCATAAGTGACATAGAAAGGAGAACTGTTGTAAGGACTGTGCATATGAGAATGAATTGTAATCAATTTCTACAGCAGGTAATAAAACATACCAGTCGTTCTGTAGGTGTGTGGTGTAACAATGCAGATATTGTTCGAGCGTCTGGCTTATTCGCTCAGATTGACTGTTTGTCTATTGGTGGAGAGCAGTGGGGAGATGGATCTTGATTTACAGGAGGGGACAGAACGATTTCCAAAATCTTGACATGAATTGAGGGCCTCTATCAGACAGGATCTAATTAGGCACTCTGTGCAATCTGAATATGTATTTATAAAATAAATAACTGTTTGACAGTAGATGTTTCTGAGAAAAAATTGGTCATTTTGATAAGCCTGTTTACCACAAACATTATAGCGATATGACCTTTGGAAGCAGGTAAATGAACAGTGATCTGTGACCAGGGTGGAAAAGGAATAGGAAGGGGTGGTAATAATCCAGCAGATCAAAAAGGGAGATCTTTAGACCTGGAACAGACAGAGCGGACTTTCATATAAACTAATACATCTTTCTGCACTGATAGCAATGCCCCCTGTGACAATCAATGGATCTTGTCCAATAAGTGATTGAGTAACCATAAAATATCCTTTATACAAAATAATTTGGGATAGGTTAGTTGTGGAACCAACTGTAAAAGTAAGCGGGATAGAGCATCGCCTGTACAATTTTTTAAACCTGGACAATAAGTCATGTGGAACTGGAACCCCTTCAGCCACTTACCTTTATCCAGTGCCAGACTCCCGACGTCAGCTCCTGAGTTGAGCCGAACGCGCATGCGCGGCCAGAGACGTGAATGCATTAAAAACGCCCATAGGAAAGCATTTCTCAATGCTTTCCTATAGACGTTCTGCGTGCTCAGTGCGATTTTCACATTGAGCATCGGGGAAGCGCCTCTATCAGCTGTCAGGAAGACAGCCACTAGAGGTTGAATTAACCCTGCAATCATGGGTGTCCGCAGGAATTTTTCCAGAGGGGGGGGACATAATTGTAATGACATCCATGTTTGGTTCCTTTTTGATAGTGTCATGAAAGGGAAGGGGCATAGTCATTATCACATAAAGCCAGGGTGAAAAGCGTTTTCACAACTATGATGTCAGGAATATATGTTTGTATTCCTGACACTATAGTGTTCCTTTAAGCAAATTAAAGGAACATTCTGGTCACCATAACAACTTCATCTAAATGAAAATGCTATGATGCCAGGAAGCCCCTGGGTGCTCTCTTTCCTTTAAGGGGTTAAACCGCTCTCAAAAGGTTTAACCCCAAAGGCTTCCTCCAGCTTCAGGTCACTCAGTGGTATTCGGCGTCTGAAACAGAGTGCCAGGAACTGCAGATTGGCTAGTGGTCAGCTGACGCTCTAAGCCAAGCGCTCATTCCCGGTTCATAAAAATGTTTTTCTTTTTTATGAATGGGGAGCTACTAATTGGCTTAGAGTGCCAGCTGACCGCTCTAGCCAATCAGCGACACACCTACCCAGCGGCACTCTGTGCTTCCTGACACTCAGTAAATAAATGTCAACACATTAACACTGATATTTTTTTTACCTGGGGAGATGAGAAGGTCCAAAGTTTCCCTGCCAGGCCCAGGTACCAAAGCCTTAAGATGTGGTGTCCAGAATAAAGTGGAGGGTTCACTTCACTTGTCCTTCCTGCTCCAATCTCCCTTTCGTCTCCTTCATTTGACACAGTCTTTTCTTCTGACACTGTCTTCTTTCCTCCTTGGCTTCTTCTGCTCCTTTACCTTTCTGCTACTTTCTGCTTATTTTGTGCCCTCCTGCTCCTTTCTCTTTCTGCTCCTTGCAGACCCTTCCTGCTCCTTGCTGCCCCTTGCAGACCCTTCCTGACCCTTGCTGCTCCTTGCAGACCCTTCCTGCTCCTTTCTGATCCTTCCTGCTCATTTCTGTTCCTTCTCCAACTTTACCTTCGTGCTCCTCCTGTCCCTTCCTGCCCTTTCCAGCTCCTTGCTGACCCTTTCTGCACCTTCTAGTTTACGTTTGTGCTGCTTTACCTTCCAGCTCCTTGCTGACCCTTCCTTCTCCTTGCTGACCCTTTATGCTCCTTGCAGCCCCTTCCTGCTCATTTCTGTTCCTTTGTGCTCCTTTTCCTACTTTACCTTTTGTGCTCCTTGCTGTCCCTTCCAGCTCCTTGTTGCCCCTTTCTGCTCCTTGATGTCCCTTCCTGCTCATTTCTGTCCCTTATCCTTTCTGCTCCTTCTCTTACTTTACATTCCTGCTCCTTGCTGACCCTTCCTGTAGGCTGTCTCCCCAATCCCTCACTTACCTGATCTATAGGCTACCTCCCCCCATCCCTCACTTACCTGATCTATAGTCTGTCTCTCTTCCCCCCATCCCTCACTTACCTGATCTATAGGCTGTCTCTCCCCTCCCCTCTTCTCACTTCCCTGATCTGTAGGCTGCCCCCCCATGCTTCACTTCCCTGATCTATAGGCTGCCCCCCATGCCTTGCTTCCCTGATCCATAGGCTGTCCCCCATGCCTCACTTCCCTGATATATAGGCTGCCCCCCATGCCTCACTTCCCTAATCTGTAGGCTGCCCCCCATGCCTCACTTCCCTGATCTATAGGCTGCCCCCCATGCCTCACTTCCCTGATCTATAGGGGCTCTCCCTCCCACCCCATGCCTCAATTACCTGATCTGTAGGCTGCCCTCCCATCCCTCACTTACCTGATCTGTAGGCTGTCTCTGCAGTCTAGGAGTTGCTGGCTGAATGTGCTGATTCCCTGCGGATGCAGTCGGGAGAGAGAAGCAGGGATAAGATGTAGCTTCCTATCTCTGTCTCTCTCCATACACAGCGCCACCTACCTACAGTATTGCACTGTGTTCCTCCTCCCCCGTGGATGCCATTGCCTGCAATGTAAACATAGCAGTTTCTCTGAAACTGCTATGTTTACAGCTGCAGGGTTAAAACCTGGGGGACCTGGCACCCAGACCACTTCATTGAGCAGAAGTGGTCTGAGTGACTATAGTGGTCCTTTAAGGATTTATTCAGTCTAATTCTGAATTGATCCGTCAGGGTTATTACGTTCCAACAAGTTTCTAATGGCTGCTTTGGATCATCATATAGGGGATCCAGAGATAAGGCAGTTGGGATCATCATATAGGGTATCCAGAGCAGCAGAAAAAGATACATAGGAATTAAGGATTGGATTCTGTGTATGGACCAGATAATGTGCCCAGGTAGAAGGTCAACCAGCCAACAGAGAAATCACAGTTCTAACTTTAATATAATCACTGTAATAGCTACATGGTTTCACAGTGAATATTGACATTCCATCATCAATACCCTGTATAAACTGTAGGTTCAGGTTCATATGGATCATCATCCAGACACAGGACCAGATGGAGTGGCATGAGGTCACAGATTTAAGCATGGAGCTGTCCCTTCTGCAGGTCCTGTATGCTTAAACACCCCCATTTGTCTGGTCATGATTGAATAGCCTCATCTATGTTTGCGGATACCGTGTGTGCTCAGTTGTTATGTCAGGCTTGATGAATGAAGCCCAGAATGCAATCCTCACTGTTGTAATATAATATGTGAATAAAGTCCAAAGCAAAAAATCCAAAAAAGGGCTAGGCAAAGGCATATTCAAGACAGTCCACAGTCAAAAATCCAGGCAGCAAGGTTCAGAAGCACTAATTAAGCCAAAGGTCAGCTAACCAGGTGAACAAAGTCAGCCAAGTGAAGCCACTGAAACAGGACAAAACAACTGAGCAATGATAGGATATGTGTTTATGTAGGCTATCAGGGGGCTTGGGATTGTTAAAGGAACCATGGGAGAGCGCCCTGCCTGTAGCTGGGCTCTCTGGACTGTCCCATGGCTTGCTTCAAGCGCGCACCTCTCCCTTGTGATATAAGTGCGGTCGAAGATACTGGCAGAGCAGCAAGGAAGCTTGGGTAAGTCATGACACCCGCTATCCATTAACCTTTTTGCCACAATTTAGTAGATAAAGCCCATAATGCAGTAATCAGCCAGAAGAGTAGTACATATAAGAATGCAGCAGAAGTGAGGTCAGGCAGGCAACAGGTCGCACAGGTTCTTAAACGGGAGAAAGGTAATGGATAATCAGAACAGGTACAGCATGATCCGGCGTTTGGCAGCAAGGAGCAGTGGAGGTAAATAACGGGCCAGGCAAGGGCATGACAGTACCCTCCTAATAGGATGTCACCTCTGGAGGCATAAAGGGGCAAGACAGTCAGGATGCAGAAGATGGATCTTCGGAGGAGATGTGGGGCATGCATGTTAGCAGCGGGTTCCCAGAACCTATTCTCGGAACCATAGCCCTTCTAATTAATTATATATTCCAAGATGCCCCTATGTCAGCGTGAATCAACGATGCTTTACACCTAATTTTTAGGTTCACTTTGTTCAACAACAGGACTTGATGGAGGAGGATATCTGGCAGGAAAGGGATCATAAGAAAGAGGTTTCAGAAGAGATACATGGAATATGGGATGTATGTGGTATTGGTTCGGAAAGTCTAGTTGGATAGCTACAGGCAAAATTATTTTGGTGATGCAGGAAGGATGTGTATGGGACCCAGTCCTTCTTGGAAGGACAAGATCATTTGAGATTTTTTATTTTTTTTATTTCACTTTTTCTTTATTTCCAAAGATATACGTTTATGGGATACAGAAAAGAGAAATAGGTGACATTCAATGCATACATAATGGGGTCATCTAACAGTTTGTGCAGTTACACATATCATTTTGTTCTGTGGTAAGATGTCTGCATGGTCCCTGGGGCGGTTTTAATAATATGTTAACTCCTGTATTATTCAACCGGATACGGGGCACTCTCTGTCATAAGTCGTCAGAAGGGTCGGTATGCAACTTAGTTCGGCAACGAGCCGTGGGTGAGAACGTGAAACAGGGGAGGGGGTAGGGGCTAGGGGTGTCCTGCCTCTTACTTCATCATAATATGGTAGTGAGTGTGCCTTGAACGGTGTCTACCATGGTAACTCAAACTGGGGCTGTAGGTCGCTAGCACGTCTGGGCCTTCGGTGTGCTACTCTAAGGGCATCTAAGGCCTTTGCTCTCCCAAGGGTTTCTCCCAGAATTCCGTCCAGGGGCTCCATCTTTGGAGATGTATGTGTCTTTTTCCCAACAGTGACCAGTGGATATCTTCCATGCATCTTGTGTGTTCTACCCTCTGTACCCACTGTTCTTTGGAAGGCGTGGTGGTAGTCCGCCAGTATAGCGGGATAAGAGCATTGGCTTCCCCTAGTAGGAGTTGTAGTAACTGTTGTTTATGAGATTCTGGGAATGTGCGGGGCCAACCTAGTAGGATCTGTGATGGCGATAGGTGTGATGGTGGTTTTAGTATTTCTGTGATGGTTGAGAGTATGAGAGACCAGAATCCCTGGATGTCTCTGCAGCTCCACCATATGTGTTCCATGTCACCGCGGCCATTAGAGCATCTCCAGCATGAACCGCTGATGGACGGCCAGATTGAGTGTAACTTATCTGGGGTTCTATACCATCGTGTGACCCTTTTATAAAATGCTTCCTTGTGTGCTACGCTAAGCGGGGTTTTGATGCCCGTTTCTAAGATATTCGACCAGTCTTTGTCAGAAACGTGTATACGGAGGTCTTTCATCCATTTCTGTTGGAATGATAAGGTTGTGGGTTCCCTTTCGGAGTCTTGCAAAATGTGGTATATTTTGGATAAGGGGTGTTTTGGGTCCCCCTCTGGGCCGCAAAGGGTCTCAAAGTGTGTGTCTGCTCTCTGCCTCCAGTAGGGTAAGACCGATCTTCTCAAGAAGGCCTTAAGTTGTGCTCTTCCTATTACCTCAATGAGTGTATCTTGCCTATGTGGGTTGGTTATAGTCTGGATAATGGGTGGGTCTCCCCCAATCAATTCTGTTATCCTTGGGGTGGGGGAGTCTAGGAGGCGGGTAAGGAGAGGGCCCCCGTGGCCCCCTTGAAAATCAGGATTGGCCGCTATTGGGAAAAACCGTGATATGCCGGGTGATAGTCCCCATATGTCTTTATACTTTCTCCATAGAGTCAGGATGTTATGTATTAATGGATGTCTCGTAGGGGTGTGCGCTGTGGGGTGACAGGTTTGCCAGGGCAGGGAGTTTATTGGGACAGAGACAAAGCTTTGTTCCAGGGAGTACCACGATTTGGCCCTGGCGGTGTCAGTCCACTCTTTTAATCGGGTGAGCAGCACCGCTATATAATACTTGTAGAGGTGGGATAGGCCCAGTCCGCCTCTGCCTGCAGAGGAGGTCAATGTAGTGTAGGCAATTCTCACTGGTTTATTGCCCCAGATGTATTTGGTAAAGCATGTGCGTGTCTGCGCAAAAAATGTACTCGGGAGTTGGATAGGCAGCGCCTGGAATATGTATAGTATTTTCGGGAGGACCATCATCTTGATGATGTTGATCCGCCCTATCAAGGAGAAATGGGGTAGATCCCATTTTTGGAGGTCCCATTTGATGCCGTCTAGGAGGGGGGGATAATTAAGTTTGTATAGACTGCTTGCGGAACAAGCTAGCTTTATTCCTAGGTAGGTCAGTCCTGTCCTGGTCCAGGGGAACGGGTGTAGCCGTTGGAGCCGTGTTTGTAGGGTTGGGGGGACTGAGATCCCCAGGATCTCGCACTTATCTGTGCTAATCTTAAAATTAGAGAGGGCGCTAAAGGTTTGTATCTCTGAGTTGATTCGTGGTAATGTGATGGTGGGGTCTGTGATTGAGAAAAGGATGTCATCCGCGAAGGCTGATACCCTCACTTCCCCTCCTCGGTGGCGGTAGCCCTTTATTTCACCGTGTTTCCTGATTGCATTCAGGAAAGGTTCCATGGCCAAGACAAATAAGAGGGGCGACAGAGGGCAGCCCTGTCGAGTGCCGTTACTTATTGGGAACGGGGTGGAGAATTGTCCGTTTATCCTGACGGTGGCCGAGGGTCCCCTATATAGGGCTTGAATCCAATTTCGTAGCCTACAATTAAAACACTCCCGAACGGTAAAAGCCCTGGTCCAGACGGACTGACAAGTCCGTCTGGACCAGGGCTTTTACCGTTCGGGAGTGTTTTAATTGTGGAGAGTAGTTCTGCGTGTGAGAAAGGTTCGTCCAGTGCATGGATCTGGTCTACTGGGATCTTGCAAGATATGTTGTCAGAGATATAGTCCCGCAGGGTATGTGGTTGTGTCTTCGGGGGGGTCAAGTTATAAAGGTCAGCGTAAAAAGTGGTGAACGCCTTGGCTATGTCTTCCGTGGTGTCGTGCTGTCTGCCTGAGTCGCCCACTATTTTATTTATGAATGACTTTTGCTTTCAAGGCTCTAGCCAAAAGTTTCCCACTCCTATTTCCTTGTGCGTAGAACGTCCCCCTTGTCAGTTGGATAGATCTGTATGCCCTAGTAGTCAGGAGGGTTCTGAATTCGAGTCGTAGGGCTGTTAACTTTTGGAGGTTATCATTTGTGGGGTCTAGTTTATGGCGGGTCTCCGCTGTTGTTATATCTGCTGTGAGCGCCTCTAGTTTGTGTGACCTTTCTTTTTTAAGTCGAGCGCCCCACTTAATAAGTATACCCCTGATGACTCCCTTGTGGGCTTCCCACACCCAAGGATCTGACACCTCAGTGCCACTATTCTCCTTAAAGTAGGTCGCTACAGTCTGCCGCAGATCCTCTAATACCCTGTGGTCGTCTAGTAGGGTTTCGTTCAGGCGCCACTGTGTAGTAGGCCTGGACCTATCCTGTAGGGTGAGAGTTAAGAGGATCGGGGCATGATCCGACCACGTAATGTTGCCTATGGATGCGTCATGGACCATGGGGAGGTGTCTATGGCTGATCATGAACATATCTATTCTGGAGTAGCTTTTAGCTGTCTGAGAGTAGTACGAGTAGTCTCTGCCTTGGGGGTGCATGATCCTCCAGCAGTCAGATAATTGGTGTGTGTGTAGCACGTTAGTGAACATCCTCCTTTGATGTCGTCTGGTGTCTGTAGTGGTGGAAGAGCTGTCAATTGAATGGTCAAGAACCATATTCCAGTCTCCGCCCACTACCACTACTCCCTCAGCAAATGCCTCTAACTTGGTCAGACATGATCGTATGTAGGAGGCCTGGTCTGCATTAGGGACATAGATGCTAGCTAGAGTTACCAAAGTGCCATTGTACATTCCTTTCACAAAGACAAATCTGCCTCTGGGATCAGTTCTAACTCCCATTTCTGTGAAGGCGGCAGTAGAGGCTATGAGTATTGCAGCGCCTCTGGACTTCTTTTGGGTGTTGTTACTGTAGTATGCTAAGTTGCTACGTTTATAGTGGATTCTTGGTTTGAACTCCCCCCTGAAATGCGTCTGCTGCATGAAAATTATTTCGGCACCTCGTCTATCAATCTCCTGCGCTAGCATTGTGCGTTTCATGGGTGAATTGAGACCCCTAACATTTAGGGACATCAGTTTGGTTTGAGTCATGGTGGTAAGAGCGGTGGTAAGAATGTCTCAAATAGGACATGGGGAGCACCTGTCGGCAGTATCTTCAGTACGATAGTAATGGCAGGGGTGTTTGGTGGTAAGTGGACAGGGGATAACCGTGAACTATATACATTAAAACAGTAGGTGAGGGCCATCTCTGGCGGTGAGATTGGCGCTACACTTGTGGATAACTCGCCGTGTCCACAAGTGGGGTTGTGGCGCCTCTCTGGGGGGTGGTGGCCGGAGCGCCCGACCGGGTGTATCATAGGGGCCTCACAGGGCATTGTAGAGGTGATGCCACCTACCTCCTCTACTCTAACTAGGGAGGTCGGAGGTGTGTGTTGATTTGGGAGTAATGTGTGCCCTGTGAGCCAGGCCGTCTGGAGCCCTGATGGGAAAGCTAACCTTATATTTTCCTCGTAAACTCTAGGGCCCGGTAACGGCAATGTAACATGTATTCATAAAGGCATAACAAAGTTTAACATAGTATAACATTTCAATATTTGCAACACAGTGTGAAAGTAATGCAAGTCCATTCACTGGGTGTGTCATAGTGGATACCCGCATGGCAGGATTGAGAGATAGAATGGTAGAGAGGAAAAAGAGAGAGAGTCTGATCATACGACCGTGTACTGCTCATGTCGGTGCTGCGTCTGCTCCAGGATGGTTCTGTCTACGACGTTTTCGAGGGGACTTTTGCCACTTAGGTTTATGCGGAGTCCGTCCCGCTGATGTGCCTCTCAGGCCCGTCCAATCCTCCACCTCGGACGACGGTAGTTTCAAGGCTCTTTTGAATTCGGGTATGTCGTCTGGTGAGTTTATAGTGTGCGTTTTGTTTTGGAGCGTAACTGTGAGAGCGAACGGGAAGCTCCATCTGAATTTGATATTTCTCTCGGACAGGGCCTGTGTGATAGGTCGTAGTGCACGCCTAGCTTGCAGCGTGGACGGCGCTATGTCCTGGAAGACGATCACCGGGTGCCCGTCGATCTTGATATCCTTGTTCTGTCGTGCTTTGTGGAAGATTTCTTCCTTTAGGGGGAAGTTATGTATGCGACAAATAATGTCCCGTGGTTTATCTGGAGGCAAGTTCCTAGGTCTGGCCGCTCTGTGGGCTCTATCAAATAAAATGGCAGTGTCCAGTGGTCTGGTTAAAATGCGGTTGAAGAGGGCTGTCAGGACCTGCACGGGGTTTTCTGGGACACCTTCTGCACTCTCAGGGACACCTCTCACTCTCAGATTATTTCTGCGTCCCCGGTTATCTACATCTTCTAGCTGTCTCTGCAGGTACCTGATTGCCTCTGCGTGTGTCTCCTGGGTAGTATAGGACTTAGCCCATTGTTTCTCAGTAGTTTCTGCCTCTTCTTCCAGAGCCTGGACTCTATCCCCTAGCAGATGCACGTCTGCAGTAACAGCCTGAAGTTTCTCACTGAAGCTATCCTCCAGTTTCTGGAATAAAGCTGCCAGGTCGGTCTTGGAGGGTAGTTGGGTCAACAAGGACCGAATATCTTGTTCCTCTGTGGGCTCGTCTGATGCCGCCGGGCTCGGGGGCTGGCTGCCTCGCGTTTGTGCCGCGGGCGCCATTTTGTCCCGTCTGTGTGCTTCTGTGTGTTCGCTGAAAAAGCGCCGCAGGGAGGTTTTGGCTGCCGGTGTTTCAGAGGTAGGAGCTTGCCCCGCGGTGTTGCGGTGTTTTTTGGATGCCATTGTGCACTTTGTGTAGGTAGTTTTAGCCAGTTCCATATCTCGCAGTCGGGTCTGTAAATTTAATAGGTTTTGTTGTGTTTCTGGAGTGGGCGAGTGTTTGTTCCTGTGTGTAAAAGTTTTGATCTCATTAATGAGGGCTAGGTATTATAACTGATGGGTTCTTCTAGCATGGCTAGCGTGCTTTATGAAGCTGCCTCTAATAACTGCCTTGTGCGCTAGCCAGACGTAATCTGGGTCTATGTCCTGCCTGTCATTGTCAGCAAAGTAATTCTGCAGGTCTAGTGTGATTTTTTGTGCGGGTTTGTAAGCAAGGTTTCATTTAACTTCCAAGTGGTTTGGCCATTAGCAGGAAATCTATCTTCAAGTGTTAGTGTAATGGGAACGTGGTCAGACCACGTAATGTCACCTATGTCCGTATCCAGCACTTTTGTGAAGGAGGTAGTCCTAATTAGGAATCTGTCTATTCTGGAGTAACTGTTATGTACTGCCGTATGACAGGAGTAGTCTGTTTCATTGGGGTGTGTTATTCTCCAAGGGTCTACGTAATCATGTGTTGCTAGGATATCACAGATGTTGTGAGATTGTGTGAGTCGTCTCTTAGAGGTGGTGGGTACCACCGTGTTTGAGGCAGATGAGTCTTTAGTACTGTCTAGAAGAAAGTCGCCTCCAAGTATTACCTCCCCAAAGCTGTACAGGTTCAGCAAAGCAAATACCTGGTTCATAATCTTTTTGATTATCATTGGGCCCATATATATTCATTAAGGTAAAGGGGTTGTTATTCAGATGGCACTGAATGATGAGATATCTACCTTTCCTATCACTGATTGTGCGGATCATTTCAAAGGTCACATTTTTGCTTACTAGGATAGAAACTTCTCTCTTTTTTGTGGAGTAGCAGGAGTGGTGATCTACAGGGAACCAGGGGGAGTTAAACATGGGCCGTGAACCCCATTTAAAATGGGTTTCCTGGAAGAAAGCTACCTGTGCTTTCTGCTTTTTAGCTTCCAATAATGCTAGTCACCTTTTATGAGGCGAGTTCAACTCTTTCATGTTAAGAGAAATTACTTTGATTGACATTTCGCTAGTAATTGTTTGACGGGTTGTAGTGCGTGGGGTTCCTTCTCGACAATTATCCCTGTCTTTTGCTGTTCTACTGTGGTTTTGTGGGTAGGGTGAGGTGGTGTGGGGCTGGGTGACAATGTATAACAATAAAACATGAACTATATACAAACCCGTTAGCCGGGTGGCCTAGCGCAGAGATCTGCAGACAGGTAGTTAAATGGCTTAGTAGATAAGCCTTGTGGGGTACCGTGGAAGTTATCAGTTAGATGCCTGTTGGGCGTTTTCTTGGGTTAAGCTATGCTAGCTGTTTCTGGTAGTATACAGACCTGTAGCTGTATGGATAATCCGCTTAGTTGTTCCACTTTACAGGAGGTATTTAGTAAGGGTTCAGTTATAAAGTAGAGTTAACAGTATAAATCTAGTAACTTAAATAATCATTTGTTTAGCCGCCTGGTGTGGACTCTCGGCTGTGGATCACATTGCAAGTGAAGACAGCTACGAGGTTACACAGGGGAGTTTCAGGTGTTCAGTCTCACGTATGATATACATATCTGAGAGTGATCAATGCTGATGTGCCGGTGTTCTGCGGTTGCATTGCTGTAAAGTCCGTAGTGTGCCAAGGGATGGGTCAGGAGTCCTTTGTGTGTTTTCGGGGTGGCGATGTTGTTGGTAATCGTGAGTTGGTAGGTTGCGACACAGGAATGTTCCATTCTCTGAGCAGTTTTGCGCCGTCACTTGGTGTGAAGATTATCTTATCAACTCCGTTTCTTTTCAGCAATAATTTTGTAGGGAATCCCCATTTGTATGGAATAGCGACATCTCGTAGAGCCATAGTAATAGGTGCAAATGCTCTTCTTTTGAACATGGTCACTGCGGACAAATCGATGAACAGTTTGATGTCAGTAAACGGGTTCGGCAAGGGCGGGTTACTTCGAGAGGCCTGCATTAGGCGGTCTTTCACTGTAAAGTAATGTACTCTTGTGATTACATCTCTCGGTTTTGAGGGTGGCAGATGTCTTTGTTCCGGCAATCGGTGAGTGCGGTCTAGGCGTAAATCGGCGGTTTCCAGAGTCGGAATGAGTGCTCTGAACATATCTTGAACAAATTTAGTCAGGTCTTGGGGTCTACAGTTTCAGGTACACCTTGCAATTTTATATTGTTCCTCCTATCTCTATCTTCATTGTCCGCGATTTTTCCTTCAAGGAAATACACTTTTTGCTGTAATGCTGTGTGTGCCTCTGCAAGCTCGTTATGGGCATCTCTCAGCCCTTCTGTTGTCTCTTCTAAGTGTGCCGTCCTATCTCCTAGGGCCTGGATATCTGCCCTGATGTCCGCCGCCATTTTGGAGAAATCAGACCAGAGGTTTGTTTGTAGCGAGTGTAACATGCTACTTACGGATGCGTCCGTGGCCGGTTGAGTGCTGGGGACGCCAGGAAGTTCTTGTCTCTCTCCATTATCGCGGTCTGGAGCCGTATAGATCGATCCTTCTGCGCCATCTTGGTTGCCGTTATTCCCCATTGTTAAGTGAAAATGCAGCGTTTTCTGTTTCAATTTTTTGGACGATTTGTTGGACATATCTTCCCCCGTGTCCTCGACAGCTCGTGGGAGAGTTGCTGTATGAAGATTGCTGAGATTCTCGCTGTTTCAGTCCACGGGATGGTGGTGCTCTCAGATTATGCTACTGCTTCCATGCTGTGTCAGGCCATGCCCCCTTCTATAATAATTTTATATCCTGACTCAATGGAGTATTTATTTTTCTCCTTTAGAATCTCTGGGACTGAGGTTTTAGGTTCTTCTAAAGTTAGTAAGATGTCATCTGCGTAGATATTTAATGTACTTTGTCCTAAGGAGTTCGTAAATCCTTTAATTTTTTGGGTTTGTCTTATTAGAATCGCAAGGGGTTCTAACACCATTATGTACAGTAGAAGGCAAAGAGGGCACCCTTGTCTAGTCCCATTTTTAACACTGAAGTTTTGTGATGTGAATCCTGACCGTTACTTTAGCTGATGGAGAGCTGTAGAGAGCGGATATAGCTTGTAATATTGGTCCAGTGATTCCATATTGTTTTAAGGTGGCAAACATGAAACCCCATCCAACCCTGTCAAACGCTTTCTCTGCGTCTATTGACAGTAACATTAGAGAGGTTCCATTGTTCTCTGTTTCTTCTAATATGTTTGTAATTTTTCTGAGATTGTTTATTGAAGACCTCTCTGGTATGAATTCTACTTGGTCATTATTGATTAGTTGTGGTATGACTATTTTTAATTCATCAGCAAGGATAGAAGATAATATTTTAATATCTGTATTGATTAATGATATGGGTCTATAGTTGCCAATCAGTTCTAAATCTTTATCTGCTTTTGGGATAGGGACAATATTTGCTCTTAACAGCTCTCGAGGACAGCTTCCGGTTTTCATTATATAGTTGAAAGTGGTTTAAATTTAAGAAGAATTCCACAATCTTTTTTGTTGCCATATATTTCTTTTGGTAGATTATATATATTCTGATAAAATCTCTGAAACGCTTTACCTATTTTTTCTAGGGACATTAAATAGGTTTCTTTATGTTTTATTTTAGATATTACCCTTTTTAAAATTTATTGGACATTACTGTTTCTGGCTTGTTACCCTTTAAATACCACTTGGATTGTAATGCGTCTAACTGCTTGGTTGCTTTATTCGTTAGCTGGATATTTATCGGTTTTTCTATTTCTTAAATCTTCCATGCTATTTGTGTGGAAGGGGTTGTTTTATTTTGCCTCTTATATTCGCTTAATGTTATATACAGTTTGAAGAGAGGCGGTAATCCTTTTTTATATACAGTGGCAGCTATTTTTATCAAATGGCCTCTAACTACGCTTTTATAAGTGCACCAGACCATAATATCCGGTGTACCTTTGTTTTTATTTTCTAAAAAGAAAAGATTTATTATATTCTTAATTTTTTCAACATTGTTTTTTTTTTTATATAATAAAAAATCTATTATACGCCACTCTTTTTAAAATATATCAAAGTTATCTCTATATTCCAACATAATTGGACCGTGGTCTGACCATGCTCTATCCTGTATCTCTATTCTTTAAACAAGATATAACATTTTACCCAGGATAAGGTCGATTCTAAAGTATGAAGAAGTCTGAAGGATGAAATGTTCTCCATATATCTCTTAGGTTATGATTATTTAGTAGATTTTGCAATATATTTTCATTTGTTTTCCTGGTTATCCTGTCATTCTGGCTCTTTCTATCTTTGAGAGGGTCCACTACGCAGTTATAGTACCTCATAATTAATACCAACCCTTGTTTAATCTGCTCTATTTTCTTAAACGCTTTTGTGATATATTTTATTGTAGATTTATTTGGTGCATAAATGTTAACTAATGTGAATATCTATTTCACATATTACAATGATATAACATCCTTCTGGGTCTAAGTCTTGATATTTAATAATTAATTAGACATTTTTTGCAAACATGAATGCTGCGCCTTTTTTTTTCTTTTTTTCTAGAGCCGCACTTATAATAGTCGGATATCTTGATGAGTACAATGTATTTTGATTGGCTCTTGTCCAGTGGGTTTCTTGCAGAACACAGATTTGTACCTGATTTTTTTTATCAGGAAGTCAAGAATTATAGACCTCTTACATGGTGTGTTGATCCCCCGGACATTTATTGATATCAACTTAAATTGTAATTTTTTTATCTGTTCTCAAGGCTCTGTCTCTCCATGAGTTTCCAAAGTTTTATAAAGAAGAATAAAAACATAATTATTAGTGATTACATAAAAATAAGACGGGTTGATCCCAAGCAATGGTGACAAACGTTATGTATGGCAAAAAACCCATACAGTACCTTCAGTAATACAAAACATACTGAGATATAGGTCCCAAATATCCTGTGGGAAGAGCATACTTAGAGTAGATGATCTAGGGGGAGCCTACATAAAGGTACTGCTGATATAAGAGAAGATATATATAAATAAATATATAAGTGTAACGGATCACCTGGCACCTGACTGGGTACCTCCGTTGAAGGAGGCTCCTAGCGCTTCCTGAGGACTCCAAGCACTCCAGCCGACACCATAACCACCGTGGACTCCTTCAGAGAGCAGGACAGGAACAAGCTCTTACAAGAGCTTAGCAGTGAATATAGCAAGAGAGTATGCAGGGCATAGCAATCCCTTGTAGCAGATTCCCCCAATAAGAGTGAAGTAGAACTGTCTAAAACTTTATTTTACTTGGGACTAGCCCATATGGTCATTACATTAACATTGCTGTGAAAACTCAATAAAATTACAAACAGTCAAATCATAGCAGGCAACATATAGTGACTTATTATAACAAAATGGCATTTTTTTAAAGAGGTGGGGGAGAAAATAATTAACAGAAAATATCTCACATGCCTGCAGAATTAGCAATATGCAAATCTACCCGAATATGTAAATGAACCAGTCTTGCTATTCAGGTAGTGCATATTGCTGTTGCTACCAACAGAAGGCACTAGACAAGCTCCGTAGCCAAATCCACCTAGTTGGTAGCAAACCTCAGCAGTACAGGAGAGCAGGCAATACATCCCAGGGGCCATAGTCACATGGCAGGAGGCTGGCAATCAGTCTTCTCCAATGCCCAGTGGCGAGGCTGCTTCTGCCACAATAAGTAATAAAAATAAAAGAGTGTGAAAGAAGAAAACAACCCATGTACGCATTAATGTTCCTAATGTGTATAGAAATAGGGAGAGCCTTGTAAATCGACCCCCTGCATATTCTCAGCTAAAGTGTTTTAACTGATTATTGTTTTACATTTTCATTTTACAAAACTTGTGTTATTCTTGAATATATCACTCTTTTCCCTTACCCCTTTCTTTCTTTTCCTTCTTGTGTGAGTATCTGCCCTTCTATATATTTATAAATTCCTTTGTTTCATGTAATCTTTAGTGTACATTATATCATTTTATTCTAATTTGTGTATACTTAATAGGAAGATAATTTTCTTCCGTTTTGTGCGTTGCTTATCTTATTGAGTGACTGTTTAATCAATGTTCTAAAATGTTCAACATTTTTCTATTTTCATTTCTTTGTTTCCCTAGCTTCTTAGTTATACTTTTTGTATCTCCCTGATATCCCCTTGTGCTAGAAGGGGAATTCCCTTCTCTTATTTCATGTTTGATTCTTTTTCCATTTTCCCTTGTTAAGAGGTTAGGTGTCGCTAGTACCTTTTTTTCTTTTCTCTCCCCTCTAATATTTGGGACCTCCCTCTTTGTTGACTAGTGATTGAAGTTATTTTTGCTTAACCAGCTTCTTAGGTCTTCTGCATAATTGATGGTGGTAGTGTTCCCTTCGTGAGATATGATAATTCTTGTTGGGAATCCCCATTGATAATTAATATTGTTCTGTCTTAGAATTAGTGTGCCGTCTGAGAAGGTCTTCCTTTTTTGTCTGGTCGGCCATGACAGATACTGGAATATTTTCAGTGTTTCGTATTCTTCTGCACATTTATTACTTCTTACGGCTCTTAGAATTTGCGACTTAATTTTGGAGGAGGCGCAGCTTATCAATACATCTTTTGGAAGATGTTCTGGGACACCCTTAGGTTTGTTCATTCTATGGCATCTTTCCATTATGGGAATTCTGGAGTCCCATTCTACCTTCAAATGCTTAAAGAATTCCTCTATGTGTGATTCAAGATTTTTTAGATTTATTTGTTCTGATACTCCTCTAATTCTTAAGAGGTCCTCAATGATATCGCTTGATGCCGAAAAGGCATTTGATAGGCTGAATTGGGATTTCTTACATGAAACATTATTGGCCTATGGATTTCCATCATTTTTTATTTCAGCAGTTGAAGCTCTTTATAGTGCACCAACAGCAACAGTGCTCTACTCAGGCCTTTTGTATTTCTAATGGGACTCGACAGGGGTGTCCATTATCACCCCTTCTTTATGTACTAGCTCTAGAACCTTTGGCCATATCTATGCGGAACAATAGAAATATTCACGGGGTGTCAGTGGGTAATGAGGAATATAAACTTAGTTTATATGCTGATGATATCCTTCTCACAATTACTCAACCATTCATAACGTTTCCATCATTACATAAAGAATTACAGTCCTACAGTCAACAATCATATTATAAATTAAATATAACAAAAACTCAAGCGATGTGTCTTAACACATCTAAAATTGCTGAGGAAAGATTAAAGGGAAATTACTTTTATGATTGGAGAGAAGATCATTTAGTTTTTTTAGGTATTAGAATAACTAAAAAAGAAAAAGATCTTTTTTCAGCTAACTATACGAAGTTATTGAAGGAAATTGCTAATCAATTAAAATCATGGAAGAACTTATTCTTATCTTTGGTAGGGAAAATAGCAGGGCTTAAAATGGTAATTCTGCCTAAGATTCTATATCTATTTAGATCCTTGCATATGATACTCCCACAAAAATATATATCGTGTATTCAAGCAACCATGGTGCGTTTTAGTTGGGGCGGTAAACATCCGCGAGTCCCTAAAGCATTATTGATGAGAAGTGTGGAAAAGGGAGGTATGGGGATACCAAATATAAAAGCATATTATCATGCTGCAATACTTATGAATGTTATCAGCGCCCACTCAATTAGTTATATCCCTCAATGGGTGGCAATAGAAAATATGTATTGTGGAACACAAGATCTTTCGACACTATTATGGAAACCTCAACATTTAAGACAAGTAAGCCTAAATATACTGCCATCCACTAAACATTTAGTCAAAATATGGGATAACTATAGAGATAAATTATGTACGGCTTACCCATGGGCTCTAGCAACTCCAATTAAAATTCTATATTCTTGTAATGGGACATTCCCATATCAGAAATGGGAGAAAGCAGGAATCACAAATGTATTTCACCTATGCAATATAGAAGGTCTTAAATCTTTTTAGAATTTACAAAAGGAGTTTACATTACCGGCGAGTTATACATTTGCATATCTTCAAATCAAAGTGATTCTATATATGGAAAAGGTCGCTATAAGAGCAGATACGTTGCAGTCTTCCATAACTAAGTTTGAAGAGCAATGTTTGTCGATGAGCTCTCCTAAAAAATCATTATCCATATGTTATCAAAGCTTGGCTAACCCTGTTGTAAATACAAACTGGAAATTTATGCAAGACTGGCAAGAAGATTTTCAAGTGAATATTCCCTTGGAGGAATGGGAACATATCTTTAACACTCATACTGGACTAACTACTAGTACTGCGCATTTTGAAGCAGCAAGAAAAATAATGTACAGGTGGTACATGGTTCCTGCATGCTTACATACTATGTTCCCTGCAACATCAGACATGTGTTGGCGCTGTTATACAGATAGGGGCACCATGTTACATGTCTGGTGGACATGTGAAGCGGTGAATGTATTATGGAAGAATATTGAAAGAATAATAAAACAAATTACAAACGAGCAGTTATCTCACGATCCAAAAATATTCCTAAAGTGTCCAAGAAAATGATATTCCTCCTATTGAGCACAGGGTCTATACTAATCGCTAGACATTGGAAGACTAATGATTTACCTTCGCTACAAGAAATTAAAGATGTAATGTCTTCTACAGTAGAATATGAACTTCTAATGTGGAACCAAAGGAAAACTGAGCCCCCAAATAGCCCAAAGGTGGCAAACATATTGTCAATCTATATGTGAGAACTAGCTAGGTATATTTAGTTAATATATTAGTTAATATATGAGATCTCTGCACTGAACAGTTTAATGTTCTTATATAAAAATATCTAAAAAATGTTAATATGACACCATAGAATATTATAATTCGATATATGTCTGAGTAAGTAATCTAAACTAATAGATTATCTATTCAGTATTATCTTAGATATAAAGTACTAAAATGAGATATCTAGTTGGGTGAATTATTTAATGATATATAAAAAAAAAATTATTTTTATTTTTCTCTGGAGGCTTAGGTTTGATATGACTTGTTAAGATAATAAATAATAATAATAAATAATAATAAGGAGATATGTCAAAAGGTATTATCTTTCTGAATATTTTTTTGATTAAAAGGAATGTTGTAATATATAATCTTGACAGTAAAATATGCATTTATAAGTATAATACAAGATGTTATTATAAGATATGTAAGTTGATAATTGTGCCTCTTCCCTTTTTTTTTATTATGTACCCTTCCTTTTCTTTTTTCTGTATCCCCCCCCTTCTTATAATTTGAAAAATAATAAAAAGTAAATTACAAAAAATAAAAGAGGTCCTCAAACATTTTAAACAGGGGGCCAGTTCACTGTCCCTCAGACACAGTTGGGGGCCGGACTATAGTTTGAAAAAAATTTGAACAAATTCCTATACATACTGAAAGAGACACATAGACATATACAAACATACAGACACAAACACGCATAAGGACATACATACACACACACATACATTACATACTGACATACATACACATACATACTGACATACTGTCAGGGTGGCGGTCCGAAGACTGGGACCCCTGTGCCTGATGTAGATGATGAGAGGAGTCTTCAGCATGGAAGTGGATAAGTAAGGCCTGGTGCAAGGTAACCACACGCCCCCTGGTGTTGAGCACCAGCGTTTGTGCGGCCACTTACCAAGACCCTGATGCAGCTTAGCGGAAGCCAGTGCAGATGAAGTACTAGAAACAAGGTAAGATTAGAATAGGCACCAAACAAGAAAACAAGACAAAACTAGAAGACCCCAGAACAGGAGAAGGATAGAAAGCAGAACCCAGAACATGTACACAATACATAAGGGAAACATTAACAGAACAGGAGCCGGCAGGACTATACATGGACTGGGAATACAAAATAAAACAAGACAAGAGATATAACGCAGAACAAGAGGAGACATAACTAAGTACTATATATATAAAACATTGGAGATTTAGACATACATAAATGGCCAAGATGTAGCAGCCTACCACAGCGCCAAACTACTCCAATTATGGTGGGTCCTAACTGCCTAGATATGCCTGACTAAATAAACAACAATAAAACACACACAGTACTTACCTGCAAAGAACGGGGCAGAGGACATGAAACCACTGACTGCAGGAACCAATTGAAACAAAAGGATTAATGGCAAAGGAACGGGTGTGGCAAAGAATCCAATAGACTGGGAATTCTAGGAACGGAATAAAGGAATGGACCAAAAAAAAACACAGCATAAAGAAAACCAGACATAGAATAGAAAACAAGAAAAAACAAGAATTGTAAAAAGAGTACTGGATACCAGAAGCCAAGGCCAGACATCTCTGCAAAACAGAACAGATCGTGACACATACTGACATACATACTGACACATACTAACACATACAGACAGCCATACATACATACATACAAACACATACTGACATACATAGACACACACAGACATACTGAAATACATACATATACATACACACAGACATATATAAATACACACACTGACATATATACAGACATACATACAGATAGACACATACAGACATACTGAAATGCATACAGATAGATACATACTGTGATACATACAGACACATACCGACATACATACACACAGACAGACATACAAACACATACATACAGATAGACACATACTGACATACATACACACAGACATATATACATACTGAAATAAATACACACAGACAGACATCCACACACACACATACTGACATACATACAGATAGATGCGGACATACATACACACACACACACACACATACATACTGAAATACATACACACAGACATACATACATACACATACTGACATATATACACACACACACAGCTAATTTTTCTTACTTTTTTTTGCAGGAGGGTGGCTCTTCCATCCTCGTGGCCTGTCTTTCTTCCCTCCTGCACGGAGGGAGCTGGGAGGAAGTGACCAGCCGTCACTTCCTCCAATCACTACCTTGCGGCTGCAATTTTTTAAAGGGGCCTGGTCGTGCTACTGCACAGCTGCAGCGCAAACCGGGCCCCTGAAGATATAGGGCCCATCAGGTGGCCCTAAATGCTTGGGCCGGGTTCATGACCCTGGCGAGTTGGATCCGGCCTGCGGGCCGTAGTTTGAGGACCTCTGCTCTAGGTCTATCAGTTTTTTTCCATGTCAGCCATCTTTTGTTCCAGCATCAGATGTTCTACTTTGTGGACTTTTTCCTTTTGTTCCAATCCATTTAGTTTTTCTTCTATGCCTAGGAAACACAAATTTGTATCTAAGTGTCTGAATAAGTTTTCATATTCATTTCTTCCTTCTCTTGAATTTCTTCCACTTGTCCTTTATTTATGCCTTCCTCTGATGGAATATTAGAGAGACGAGATTCCTCCAAGTTAGTTTTATTACTTGAAAGGTTTGGTGAAAAGAAGGTGAGGCGTTTTTCTGTTTTATTGTCAGGCTTTTTCTCTTTTTTTAGGTACTTGCCATTTTATGTCTTTTCTGTAGCCATTTGTATTTTCATTTGTTTTTATATTTTAGTTTAGCTCTTTTTTTTCTGGAAGGTATATGCTCTTTAGGCTAGTGCCCTTTCCTGTCTTGCGTTTCTTGCTCCCCAACTTCTTCTCCTCCACACCTTCACTCCCACCTTCACCTTTTTCTCTTAGTATGCAATTATGTTTTATTTTCTTATTTTATTGCGCAAAAACTCGCGCTAAGTAGCAGAAATAGGGGATAGGCGGAAAGTGTTATATGAGTGAAGAGAAAGATACAGACAGTAAATAAAAGAGAAGGCACTATAAGTGGCAAGATCCTGTGGGCAACTCCACCTGGCTCACTGTAGACCTTTTTAATAGTCTGTCCCACATCATGGGCAGAAATTCACTTGGATTAACTGGGTTTAGATAGTCTTTAAATCTTATATTAACCCTGTATGCAGCTCTCTATCATATTTCTATTACCCCTCTTCTAAGGGGTTCACTAATTGTCAGGAGACTCAATGCTTTTTACCAGCCTCTGCAGAATAAACATAGAAAAAAAAAAAGACAGAAAATTGGTAGCTATTGCTATTGCCACTTGGCCTATGAAGGTGTGCTCCCACTTGCTGTTTTCTCCTGTTGGTGTTGTTTTATATTCACTTTGAATGTATTTGAAAGGGTTAGCTGCCTTGTATTATTTGGCTGGCTGTGGCTTTATCCGGAGTGAGGATTGGTGGGCACTGCCATGGGTACCAGGTTCGCCCCCAGTTATGCCAACATATACATGCGCAGGTGGGAGGACCTCTGCGTATGGTTGGGTCATGACTGGGTGGAGAACCTGGTCCTATGGCGGCGGTATATAGACGACGTTATTATTATTTGGAAGGGGTCGAATTCTGAATTTATGACTTTTGTCAACTATTTAAATCGAAATGAGTACAATTTAAAGTTTTCTCCAGTATGGGACCGTAGAGAAATCAATTTTTTAGATCTCACCCTTTTCAGTGAGGGAAGTGAGATCAAAACTAAATGTTTCTTCAAACCAACAGATGGGAACAGCTATGTTCATAAACGTAGCTGTCACCATCAACCTTGGTTGAAGGGGATTACTAAGGGACAGCTCACTCGAGTAAGGAGGAACTGTTCCCATACTAAGGATTTTCAGGTACAAGCCCAACATGTAGCTAATAAATTAGTTGAAAAAGGTTACAATCAGAAGCAAATTAGGAGAGAGATTCAGATGATGTCCAAAAGAAGTAGAAATGAGTTTTTAATGGATGGCCCTAGCAATAGGAAAAAGGGGGAAGACTTTAAGCAAGCTTTTTTTACACAATTTAATGTGGATCATCCAAAAATAAAAAGGAGTCTACAGAAATATTGGCCAATATTGTTGGAGGACCCCATTTTGGGGGAGCATTTGTCAAAAAGGCCAAAAATCATCTATAGGAAAAAACAAAATCTTAAGAACTTATTAGCACCCAGTTATGCTTTAAAAAACGGATTTAAAAATATTAAAAAAGGGATAAAAGGCTTCCGAGGTTGCAAAAGTTGTAAAGCCTGTTCTCAAGTAAATACAGATAAGGTTACATCATATAGTAGTTCCGTTACAGGGAAACTTTTTTCGATTAAATCAGAGATTGGCTGCCGCTCGGACTGTGTTGTATATTTGCTTCAGTGCCCATGTGGCAGCCAATATGTTGGTCGCACAAAGAGATGTCTAAAAGTGAGACTTTTGGAACATATTAACAACATAAAGAAAAAATTAGACACTCATTCAGTCCCCCTCCACTGTAATAATTGTCCCTTGTTTTCTCTGAAGGGACTACGCTGTATAGGGATAGAACAAATTCAACCCCATTGGAGAGGGGGTAATAAAGAAAAGCGATTGGCACAAAGGGAATCATATTGGATTCATAGGTTACGTACCCTTGTCCCAAGGGGATTAAACGTGGATATGGATATTGTCTGTTTTTTGAATTAACTAATTTTAAAGTATAAAGATACATTTGAAATCGATCATATATAACTCATGTCATTTTATTTAAATGTTAAAATTGAATATGACATTGAGCATATGATTAGTTAATTATTTCAGTCTACACAATATGGATATGTAATTTAGTGTGTATTAATTTAGTGTGTATTAATTAATAAGTAATAATGTTCACTGGTTAATTGTTTTAGTTCACACAATATGGATATGTAATTGAGCATGTAATGATTAATAAATGTCAATTTTCATTGCACTTTACATAATACAGATTTGCAAATAAGTATAATATCACTTAAGTCACTTTAAAAAGATTAAGCACCTTAATTGGTGCTGTTTATTATGTTAGTGTATTAGACATTAATGTCAATATATGGACATATGAATTTGTTAATGATTGGTTGCTATTATATATACCAAATTTTTTGTAATACTATGATATATGTATTTTTGTTATGATATATATTATGAATGGTCAACTTGGATAGGAAGTTGTTATACATTCATTATAAGAATTATTATTTTTAGTGTTTCATTGTTAGAGGACAATTAATATAATATTTCAAATTCTCTCATCTGATTTCTAACAGTCCTTTTGCCTCTAGTTTTGTGTGTACAATTATTAGGTAAAGAAAAACGATGTTTCCAGGCTGCCACTATGTGGAACGCACGTCCATCTTTGTTCCCGAATGTGGAACGCATAACGATCACGTGATAAATCACGGAACACGTGACGCGAACGTAACGTATGACGTATGCGGAAGTGACTAGTTTCGTAATGAGCCCGGCTTTTTTCATTTCGATTAAGTGAACACACCTGAAGAAAAGAAACCCTGGACGAATAGGAGTCAGAAGAGGAGAGAACACCCACTATTCCACCAATGACTAGAAGGGATTAGCCCTATATAAGGTTATTCATGTGTTAGCGTTTTTAGGATGCTGTTTTTTATTCTCTGTAATTTTGGTGATTGAATATTGTGCTGAAAGAGGTCCCTGAGGAAGTCCTTTTGTATAAGGACGAAACGCGTAGGACCAGCATCTCTTTCTTATATTGCTTTTATGTATTTTTATATATACCTCTTGAATTTTATAAGTGAATAAATCGCCTTTGAAGTATTCCTTTGGTTGCATCTGCTTGGATCCTTTTGCTGACCCGGATACCCCACTGGCTATCACTTGAGGAGGGAGAATCAAAGGAGAATAACCCCCCCTTTTTTCACACTTAGGGGGAGGCACCCTGAACACGCTTATATTCTTTGGAATATGTGAGTGCATATTTTTTACCAGCGGTTTTATAGTGTGTAGCAATATTTGCACTATGTTTTGTCCTCTATTATAGGTACATCAGCAGAATCCCAAATATCCTATCAATCACACCATATGTGTATCTCATCTGCCCCTTCTGATCCGCACCTCCAACACTTTTGAGTATCAGAATTAGAGAATTTACCTAATTTGGCAGGGGTCAAGTACCACCTATTCACCGGTTTATAATGTGCCTCCATTATATTTAAACAGTGGACTAAAGAATATACGGATTGTAAAGCCGCATACCACTCTTTCATATCAATTTTAATATGTAAGTCCTTTTCCCATCTGCATTTAGCAGGGGTGAGAACAAGAATTTTAACCATTCTTATAATATCTACACATTTAGTTAATAACTTTGCAGATTTATCATTTGAATTAGCTCATTTAATTTGAAAACTGAAGATGTCCCATTCAGATAATATAGAGAGCTATATAGAAAACTGTTAAAATTCTGTGTTACAGAGAGCCCAAATACACTCTGTAAATCTGCAAAGGACATGATATTTGACTCTCTGAATAGATCTTAATACCCTGTCATGTCCACTCCCTTATAACCAGGTTATTAATCCATCCTCTTTATATAGGAAAGATAGGGAAGGCAAGAAAGGGGGAGGGGTGGCCTTGTATGTGAAGGATAGCATAAAATCTAGCCTAATAAAAGTTAGTGAGGCAAACATAGAGTCCGTTTGGGCTACGTTAAAATTTGGTAATCACACAGTAACTCGTATAGGTGTGATTTATAGGCCCCCAGGACAAATTGAAGAGTTAGATAATATACTAGTTGAAGAAATAGCTAAAATGACAATGAAGGGGGAAGTTATCATCATGGGTGACTTTAATCTTCCTGATGTAAATTGGAAAACAAAATTAGCTACTTGTGCCAGGAGCACACATATTCTAAACTCCCTACTGGGATTGTCTCTAAAACAAGTTGTTAAGGAGCCAACTCGTAAAGAGGCCATACTAGATTTCGTGTTAACAAATGGAGATTTGGTATCAGATATTACTGTAGGTGAAAGTTTAGGATCCAGTGATCATCAGTCAGTGTGGTTTAATATAGGAACAGTGACTGAGTCACACCACACAAAAACAAAAGTTTTAGACTTTAGAAAAACAGACTTTTCTGAAATTAGAATATGGGTAGAGGAGTCATTATCAGACTGGAGCAATTTAAATGGAGTCCAAGAGAAATGGGATTATTTAAAAGTTGCACTATTGAAGGCAACAGAAAATTGCATTAGGCTTGTCAGTAAAAGCAAAGAATTCAAGAAACCACTGTGGTACTCTGCAGATGTGGCCAAAATAGTTAAAAACAAAAAGCATTTAGGAATTATAAAAAAAACCCAGAGTGAGGAAGACAAATGATCTATAAGATTAGGCAGAAAGAGGCTAAGCAAGTTATAAGAGCTTCCAAATCACACACAGAAGAGAAAATAGCACAGTCAGTAAAAAGGGGGGATAAAACATTTTTTAGATACATAAATGAGAAAAGAAAAGTAAAACAAGGATTAGCTAGATTAAAAACAAAAGAAGGAAGGTATGTAGAAGAGGATAAAGGTCAGGCTGACTGCCTCAATGAATATTTTTGTTCTGTATTTACAGAAGAAAATGAAGGAAAGGGACCTCAGTTGAGAAAAAAGGATAAATGAGTCATTTATTACACGTGAGTTTACAGAGGAAGAGGTTCTATTTCAACTGTCAAAAGTAAAGACAAATAAGTCAATGGGACCTGATGGAATACACCCAAAGCTATTAAAAGAGCTTAGTGGTGTACTAGCAAAACCATTAACAGATTTATTTAACCAATCATTGTTAGCAGGAGTAGTCCCAGAAGATTGGAAATTAGCGAATGTTGTGCCCATTTACAAGAAAGGTAATAGGGAGGAGTCGGGCAACTATAGGCCAGTAAGCCTTACTTCAGTAGTGGGGAAAGTGATGGAAACCATGTTAAAGGATAGGATTGATGAACACCTAAAAACACATGGATTTCAAGATCAGAGACAACATGGGTTTACTTCAGGGAGATCATGCTAAACTAATCTTATTGAATTATTGATTGGGTAAATAAAATTATAGATCAGGGTGGTGCAGTAGACATTGCTTACCTAGATTTCAGTAAGGCTTTTGACACTTTTGTACATGAAGGCTTATCAATAAACTGCAATCTTTGAGTTTGGATTCCAATATTGTTGGATGGGTAAGGCAGTGGCTGAGTGACAGGCAACAGAGGGTTGTAGTTAATGGAATATATTCGAAGCTTGGACTTGTCACCAGTGGGGTACCTCAGGGATCTGTACTTGGACCCATTCTCCTTAATATTTTTTATTATCGATATTGCAGAAGGTCTTGATAGTAAGGTGTCTTTTTGCTGATGATACTAAGATATGTAACAGGGCTGATGTTCCATGAGGGATAAGCCAAATGACAAATGATTTAGGTAAACTAGAAAAATGGTCAGAATTGTGGCAACTGACATTTAATGTGGATAAGTGCAAGATAATGCAGAGTACAGAATATTTGATAGAGTCCTAACCTCAACATATGAGGAAAGGGATTTAGGGGTGATTATTTCTGATGACTTATAGGTAGGCAGACAATGTAATAGAGCAGCAGGAAATGCTAGCAGAATGCTTGGTTGTATAGGGAGAGGTATTAGCAGTAGAAAGAGGGAAGTACTCATGCCATTGTACAGAACACTGGTGAGACCTCACTTGGAGTATTGTACACAGTACTGGAGACCGTATCTTCAGAAGGATATTAATACCTTAGAGAGGGTTCAGAGAAGGGCTACTAAACTGGTTCATGGATTGCGGGACAAAACTTACCAGGAAAGGTTAAAGGATCTTAACATGTATAGTTTGGAGGAAAGACGAGACAGGGGGGATTTGATAGAAGCATTTAAATATATAAAGGGAATCAACACAGTAAAGGAGGAGACTATATTTAAAAGAAGAAAAACTACCACAACAAGAGGACATAGTCTTAAATTAGAGGGACAAAGGTTTAAAAATAATATCAGGAAGTATTACTTCACTTAGTAAATAGCGGATGCATGCAACAGCCTTCCAGCTGAAGTGGTAGAGGTTAACACAGTAAAGGAGTTTAAGCATGCGTGGGATAGGCATAAGGCTATCCTAACTATAAGATAAGACTAGGGACTATGGAAAGTATTTAGAAAATTGGGCAGACTAGATGGGCTGAATGGTTCTTATCTGCCGTCACATTCTATGTTTCTATTTAAATGTGTAAATGGTAATTCCGGTAAGATTTTATCTTTTAAATTTACTTGTTTTTTAAAGTGAGTCCAGAATTTAGAGATTTTAATATTAAATTGTCAGTTTGACATATCCTACTTTATTTCAAGTATTCATTCTTGTTGACCAGAACAAATTAACCCCGTTACCTTCCTCCTTGATATCATTAGATTTAATTCGAAACCAATTTTGGATATTTTCTTGCTTAATTGTGGTAATCGTATGCATTAAAAGGGCCACTTGATGGTATAAACAAATTTTAGAAAACCTATTCTTCCTCGTTTATGTTTTAAATATAAAAGATCAATCCCTATTCTGGGTTTCTTATTAAGCCATATATAATTTCGAAAGATTTTATTTATAACAGTCAGCCATGAGTGCTGTAGTCATCGGGATCATTCTTAATAAATAGATCTTAGGAAAGATATACACTTTTATAGAGTTGACTCTGCCCCACCATGATATTTCCAGTGTACTCCATTGTTTTAAAAGGTGAGTAATTTCTCTTATTAATGGAATTATATTGGCCTTCATTATGTTAGAGGGGTTGTATACAATGTTTATGCCAAGGTATTTAAAACCCTTCTTTTCCCAATTAAAGGCATAACGTTTATTCAAGAAAGATAATCCTTTTCTTTTATATACATGGGTAGCACAACAGTTTTTTAATCGTTGAGTTTATAGGTTTGTAAAAAGGCTATATTGCTCTACTATATTCATTACTTCTGGTACTGAAGAAATGGGGTTTACAAGAGTTAATAAAGTGTTATCTGCATATTTGTTAATCTGTAATTCTTTATAATTTATTTGAAAGCCCTTTATTTTTGAATTCGAATGGATTTTATGTGCTAATGTTTCGGCCACTGGGATATAAAGGAGTGGAGAAAGTGGACAACCTTGGCGGGTGTCATTTGAGATGTCAAACCATTCAAACCTAATTCCCACTCCCACTATTCTACTCAATAAAGAGGAATAGAGGGCCATAATTGCTGGGAGAATCCATCCCACCCCCAAAAAAAAAACTCTTAAGTTGTTCTCATAAAGTCCCAACTAACTATCAAAAGCTTTCTCTCCATTGAGAGCCATAGTGAGAAAGGGGATTTCCGTGGCATGGACTTTCGCATTTATGTTTAAAATTTTCCTGATATGGTTGGATGACGTTCTCCCCGGAACGAAGCCCACTTGATCTTCTGAAATTAGAGTGGACATGATATTTTTTATTCTTTTACATAAAACCAAAGCTTAGATTTTATAGTCGGTATTCAGCAATGCAATTGGTCTGCAACTTGCTATTTCTTCTGGGTTTTTATTTTGTTTGAGTATAGGAACAATGTTAGCTACAAGCATCTCTTTTGGCATCTCCCCCATAAACATAGCTGAATTAAAACAGCGAGTCTCTGAAGGACCAACTCCTTATATATTTAATAGAAAAATTAACAAAACCATCCCACCCAGGAGCCTTATTTATTTTCATTGCATTAATAGCTTCTGCAATTTTCTGTGGCGTTATTCTTTCATTTAATTGCTCTAGTTGATAATTATTTAAGCAGGGAAGATCCTTATCAGATAAATATTTATTTATAGATTCTTGGATGCTACAGGCAAATTGTATAAAGTACAATAATATGCTTTAAAAACAGTACCAATTTTTTTAGGGTCTAATATTACTTCTTGGCCTTGTCTTATTTTATTTATTATTTTGTTCTGATTTAAGTTTACTGGTAATTTATCTGCTTTATTCCCCCTATAGTAATAATTAGTTTTCATAAATTGCCTGTTTCTGTTTACTTTAAATATTAAGATGTCATTGATTTTATTTTCAAGAATATTTATTTGATAAAGCTCTAAAAGGGCACGATATATTTCATTTATTACATTAATCAAGTTCAATATATAAATCTGATAGAGACTTTTCTCTGGTAAACTTTGCATGTGTTCCTAAACTGATTATATGACCTCTAATGACACTTTTAAAGGCACACCATTTCATCATAGGTGAAACTTCATTATCCCTGTTATCTAACCAATATAGATCTATTGCCTTTGCGATATGGCTTTTGTTAACTTTAGATATAAGTAATTTATCATCTAATTTCCAATCTGGGCGATGTCTAGTAAATTGGGTTTTCAGTTGTAATTTAACCATATTGTGGTCCGACAATGTAATTGAAATAATGTTAGAAGATTTTACTCTCTCCAGCAAATGACAATCAGAATTAGGTCGATTCTAGAATATGCACAGTGTGTTTTGCTAAAACAGGTCAAATCTGTTTCGGACGGGTGATACAATCATAGAGAGCCACATGCTACAAAATTTCCTGGCTTGATTAAAGACATTCTTGTAAGGTTTTTTTTGCCTTTCTCAGACCTTTTATCTACTTTAGAGTCAAGTACAAATTAAAATCTCCCGTTACTGTAACTGATTTTTGTTTAAGTTTATCTAATTTCAAAACAAAGTTTTGTATATACTGGATTTGCGACATAGATATTAGCTATTGTGTACATTTTCTCATCTATATTGCGGATCGTTATGATCCATCTGCCCATTTTTGTCTGTGCACTGATGTTTTATAGAAACATTAAACTTTGCTGAGAATAAAATTACTACTCCTTTTTTCTTTTTCTCCTTAAAAGATGAGCAAATGGGGAGAGGAAAATCTTTAAACTTATTTTTTTTTTCCATCTGCTTGTTGCCAATGAATCTCTTGGATACATATAATGTGAGTATTTTCTTTTTTTCATGCAGTCAACTAAAATTCTCCTTTTTTGTGGCGAATTGAGCATTAATAGAAACAATATTTAACATTATGTTATCTAGTTTTGAAAAACCACATATCTAGACATACAAAATTCTATCCTTATAATATCAACTTGTGTCCCATATTTGGGGCACAAGTACCTTCTGTTTAATATCATGAACTCAGAAGAAAAAATTAGAACCGCCACATGGGTTCCCGACTCAGTTATTGAACACACCACTTGTTGATTAAATTTTACGTGAAGACAAGACAATAATACAAAGACAGTGACATGTAAAAAGAACAACCCTATAAGGAAGTCTGGAAGGGTCCCCAGTGGTTTACCCCACCTCATTGTGCCTTTCACCACGATTATATTTAATGGGAGAGAGTTGTAACAAATAATCACAGGAAACTCTAAAAGCTTGAATTTGAGAGAGAAGGAAGGAAAAAAAGGCAATACAAATGAAAATAACCTCTTGTAAAGCTTTTCCAACATAGAGAATTAAGAAAATTATCTTTCTAGGTTATCCTGCTTATTGTCCTACTTTAATTACATACAGTGATTTGTGCTTAATGTCATCTTTATCCTTCTTTTAAATTCTCCATATATTTGTTTTTTTTAAATCTATGTGATATTCGTGAATTATACAGTTATCCTGATATTTTAAATCTAGTTTGCTCATAAGAAAAAAATAAAAAATATATCAAAGTAATCACTTGTGATACTTTATTAGCGTGCATAATTACGTGAAATATCCCTCTTTCGAAAATGGTCATACTTATCAACCTGCTTTAAGTTGTATAAAGTTATTAATACTTAACGTCATCTTTATCCAAAAAACAAAACCAAACAAAAAAAAAAAAGTCCTTAGCCTCCGGTCTTTATATCTTTCTCTTTTCAGTTTTAGGTGCCTCTTAACTCAAATCAAAGTTCAGTTCCTTGAACCACTTAGATAAGGCTAGTGTATCCGAGAAAGCGTATGTCTTCGCCTCATAAGAGATAATGATTGTACATGGGTATCTCCAGGCATAACGAATGTTCCTTTGGCGTAAGATTTTCATGCAAGTTGCAAATGGCCTTCTTTTTATCCTGGTATAATAAGACAGTCCAAGAAAAATAGAGATTTTATTGTATGGTTCATTGAGTCTAAATCACTCTTGCTGCTTTCAAGACTTGTTCTTTCACTTTATATGATGTGCAACAGATGAGAACATCTCTTGGTATACTTTCAGGTACGATAGATGGTTTCATTACTCTATGACTACGTTCCAAAATGTTTAGGGGATTTGTTAGTTGAATGCCCAATTGAAGGAATAAATCTAGAATTAATTCATTTAGTTTATAATTTGCTTTTGTTTCTGGGATTACCCTAAATCTTAAATTATTGCGTCGCAATCTATCTTGTAGATCGGCTAGTTTAAATTCTAAATCTGCCATTTTATTTTTTAGACTTTCCTGTGAGTCTTCTAATTGGGCTTGTTGGTATACCAAGGACTGTTTTTTCTTCATTCATCTTTTTCTCCAATAATAGGGGTTCCGTTCTGAACTCTGAGAGACCTGTTTGAATTTTATCTCATAGGGTTTCAAAGCATGCATCTAGGTATTCACGTAAATCGTCCTGAATGATCTCCTTAGGAAGCTGTTTAGTAGATGTAATCTTTGGCATCATTATTTCTGCTTCTTTGACAGCAGGTATCAAAATATCCATTTCTGATGATCTGTTTCTTGTCTCTGTAAATGAGGCGGAGTAAAAAAGGATAACCGCTTTTCTGTCTTATTCTCCTGTTTCTTTTCTTTTTCCCTTTTTAAAAGTTGCTTGT
Organism: Pelobates cultripes; assembly: GCA_933207985.1. Classification (NCBI taxonomy): domain Eukaryota; kingdom Metazoa; phylum Chordata; class Amphibia; order Anura; family Pelobatidae; genus Pelobates; species Pelobates cultripes. Next base: position 276,615,457 of record OW240912.1, read on the forward strand.
TTTCTTGGGCTTGTTTTGAAGCCATAATAAATTGGACATTAAAAAAAAAACAAAAAAACAACAATGCAAAAACCTCTTATCTCTCTTTGTCCGAGTCTTCCACTGCTTGCTGCTTTTAAGGGATTTAGCAATTAAACACTAACCCATTAGACGTTTCTTCTCTTTATTTTTTGCCCTTCTTGCACCCTGTCAGGTATACTCTATCATCCATACTGCCGCCGGAACCCACTTCCGGGTTCACGGCGCTTAGCCCCGCCCCTTTTCTCTGACGCGGTCCTTCCACGATACTTAGGAAGACCGCGCCAGATTCAAGGGGCTGGATTATTCACGCAGGTACGGCATTGAGATCAGCTGCTCTATTGAATGCTACCGGCTACACTCCTCTCTCGACCTCGGCTTGTAACCAGATTTCAACCTTCCCCACTTCTCGACCTCGGCTTGGAAAACGGACTTCTACCTTCTCCACTCCCAGACCTCGGCTTGTAAAAACGGACTTCCTTACTTTCCACTCCTAACGCTCAGCTTATTCATAGAGAGTCATAATCTCTCCTCCATTGGGTGAATTAACCCTTCCAATACCAGAACTTCCTCTAAGTTAAGTAATCCTTTTTTCTCCAAGGAAACCAATTCATATTAATTATTTTCACTTCATTCCTCTCTTGTCAATAAGGGATTACTACTAAGTCTTATTTCTCCTGCAAATATCATTTATTATTAATTGCAACCTGTCCAGCTTATTTATCATTATACTAATAAATCATTCCATCTTAATTAAGTTGGAACTAGCATTGCTTTCCTTCCTGCATCTGTATTTAAAGATACAGTCAAGCTTGTTTACTTCAATATAAAGGAGGTGTAATTATTGTTTCTGCAGTTGAGTTCCAATTAAAGGGATATTACACAATCCCATCACAGAATAATCCAGCCCTTTCAATGGAACCAGCAGATATTAACTCACAAGTTACTGCTCTAACCAATAGAGTGGATACGATTGCTCAAGGGTTACAAGAACTGCAAATCACGAATGAGAGAATATTAACCTATGTCAGAGACATGCAAAACCATCTCCCTCATGCCGCTCTTCAATCGGCTGGTGATCCTGCTGTCTGTAATCCAGAAAAATTTTATGGAGATAGAACAAAGTACAGAGAGTTTTTGAATTCTTGCAAATTACTAATAGCTTTAAAACCTAGATCTTATCCCACCGAAAGATCCAAAGTCTGTTCAGTAATATCTTTTTTAAGAGGTGAACCTATGGCCTGGGCCCATTCCTTTTTGGAAAATGATGATCCCATATTAGATTCATTGGATGAGTTCTTTGAAGCTATGTCTTTATTATATGAAGATCCTTTTAAACAAACTACTGCTGATTTAACCATCAGAACATTACACCAAAAGAATAGACCTGTTGAAGATTATATTGCAGAATTCAAAAGATGGGCTACAGAAACCCAATGGAATGACATTACCCTACGCAATCAATTCCGTCTCGGATTATCTGAAGCTGTGAAAGATGAACTCTCTCGTACAGAACTTCCTCCTACCTTAAATGCATTGATTCAACTGTCCATCAGTATTGATAGACGTCTAAGGGAAAGAAAAGCTGAAAAGGTTCTTACTAATTATACCTGGAGAAAACCTTTCACTACTCTAAAATTACCTGAAAAAATTCCTCCACAAACTGAACCTATGGAAGTAGGTATAATAAAAAGTCCTCTTACTTCTGAAGAAAGAATAAGAAGGAGACAACTAAACTTATGTATGTATTGCGCCTCGAACGAACATCTAATTTCCGAATGTCCTCTACTGAAACATTCAAAAGGTGGTAAGCTTCATTCATCTACCTCTATATTGAACGTTTTTCAAAAAAGAAAAACATCTACTTATTTTTCTATATCTCTCATATTACAGTGGGATACAAAAAGAATCGTGACTGAGGCCATCATTGATTCTGGTGCTAATGGAACTTTTCTTGATTTTTCTTTTGTTTCAAAAAATAAAATTCCTTGTGTTCAAAAAACCAACTTTATTCCAATCAGGGTTATTGACGGTTCATTTATATCCTCAGGACCCATCAAAAATGAAACAATCCCTCTAAGAATGATTACCAACAACGTACATTTCGAATTCATTACATTTGATATTATTAAATCTCCACTTTATCCCGTCATTCTAGGAATTAATTGGTTAAAAAACCATGATCCTTTAATTAAGTGGTCTCCTTTCTCCATCTCCTTTGCTTCTGATTTCTGTAAAAAAAACGTGCTTACAACACATTCCTATTCTCCATACTACTGTAGAACCAGTTATACCTCCATTCTACTCCGACTTTGCAGATGTCTTTTGTAAAAAAGAAGCAGAAACACTTCCTCCTCATCGGGTATATGATTGCCCAATAGATCTCATACCCGGAGCTCCTATTCCTTATGGTCATATTTATCCACTCTCTGAAAAGGAGTTAGAAATTTTAAAAGAATATCTTAATGAAAATTTACGCAAAGGGTTCATCAGACCCTCGACCTCTCCTGCTGCTTCTAGTATTTTCTTTGTGAAGAATAAAGACCAAACCATCCGTCCTATTATAGATTACAGAGCCTTAAATAAAATAACTATTAAAAATCGTTATCCTCTTCCACTAATAAATGAATTAATTGAAAGGTTAAGAACTGCAACTATATTCACTAAACTCGACCTTCGAGGCGCATATAACCTCATTAGAATAAAACAGGATGATGAATGGAAAACCGCCTTCCGGACAAGATATGGTCTCTACGAATATCTAGTGATGCCTTTCGGGCTCTGTAATGCCCCTGCAACATTTCAACATTTTATAAATGATATCTTTAGAGATCTTCTGGATGTATGTGTTATTATCTATTTAGATGATATCTTAATATATTCTAACAATTTGGATGAACATAGGAAGCATGTTAGATGGGTTCTATCTAGACTGAGAACTCATAAATTATACGCTAAACCAGAAAAATGCCTTTTTGAGGTTACTGAATTCTCTTTTCTAGGATACATTATTTCACCTCATTCTTTGAAGATGGATAATTCCAAAATCAAATGTATTATTGATTGGCCTGCTCCTACTACTACAAAAGAATTACAACGTTTTCTTGGATTTGCAAACTTCTATAGAAAATTTATTAGAAACTATTCGGATGTATCACATCCTCTTAACCTCCTCAACAGTAGTAAACGTCCTTTTAATTGGAATAAAGATGCACAAACAGCCTTCGAAGAATTAAAAAAAAAGATTTACAACTGCACCTATTCTACAACTACCTAATCCAACATTCCTATATGTTCTTGAGGTTGATGCATCAGATGCAGCCATCGGAGCAGTTCTTTCTCAACAAAAGACTCCACAAGATCCACTTCATCCAGTTGCCTTTTTTTCAAAATCCCTGAGCTCTGCTGAAAAAAATTATCCTATTGGTGAAAAAGAATTATTAAGTGTTAAAGCTGCCTTCGAAAATTGGCGTCATCTTCTGGAAGATACAAAACAACCTATAATCGTTTATACTGACCATAAAAATCTTGAATATCTCTATACTAACAAAACCCTTACAGCTAGACAAGTTAGATGGAACCTATTTTTTAACCGATTTAACTTCCAATTAATATACAGACCTGGAAATAGGAATAAAAAGGCTGACGCTCTTTCTCGAATTCCTTCTAAAACTACTACTGATGATTATCCTCCTACCAAAATAATAGGGATCCTCTCTTCTCTTCATGATGACATAAAGAATTTGAATCAGAAGGATCTTGAACTTCCCAAAACAGCTATACTAACAAAAAAAGATGGTATATTTTATTTTAAAAATAGAATTTATATTCCTCCCATTCTTAGGAATAAATTACTTAAGATGGTTCATGATTCCCCCCTAGCTGGACATCCTGGAATAAAGAAAACACTTGAACTAACTTCACGATATTATTGGTGGCCTCGCCAGGATAGAACCATTGAATTATATGTCAAAACATGTCCTATTGTCAAAGGTCTAAACCAGAACATAATCAACCTTTTGGATTACTACTTAACTTACCTATTCCAGAAAAACCTTGGCAATCCATTTCCATGGATTTTATCGTTGATCTTCCACCTTCTCAACATTTCACCACTATTCTTGTCGTTGTGGATCGCTTCACAAAAATGTCCCATTTCATTTCTTTAAAAAAATTACCCTCCTCTGTAGAATTGTCCAAAGTCTTTATTGACAATATTGTGAAACTTCATGGTCTTCCTGAAGAAATTATTTCTGATAGGGGGACACAATTTACCTCCAAATTCTGGAAAGAGATGTGTCTCTCCCTTCAAATTCAACGCAAACTCTCTTCCGCTTATCATCCCCAAACTAATGGGCAAACAGAAAGGGTTAATCAATGTTTGGAACAATATCTTCGATGTTATTGTTCATACCTCCAAGATGACTGGACCACATGGTTACCTATGGCCGAATTTTCTTACAATAATACCATTCATTCTAGTACGAAAATGACTCCTTTCTTCTCCAACTATGGTTTGCATCCGTCTTCATTCCCCATCCAAACCATTACTTCATCCAATCCTACTGTTACATCAAAAAACGAATTTATGTCTTCTCTATTTCTCAAATTACGGGAGAATCTTCAACTTGCTCAAAACTACCAGAAAAAGTTTTTTGACAATAGAAGAAGAATTCCCCCTCCTTACAAAGTAGGGGATCTTGTCTGGCTCTCTTCAAAAAATATTACCACAAACCGTCCTTCAAAGAAATTGAGCTCTCTTTTTCTTGGTCCTTTTCAAATAATTACAATTATCAATGATAACGTTGTTAAATTAAAACTTCCTCCAAGTTTTAAACTTCATCCAGTATTCCATGTCTCTCTTCTTAAACCACACATCCCTGATCCTTTTCATAGAGAATAGTTACAACTCCTGAACCTATCATCGTCCAAGGTGAAGAAGAATATGAAATACACAAGATTTTGGATTCACGTGTCCACCGTGGCACCTTACAATACCTTATTAGATGGAAAGGTTATGGAGTTGATGAAGATACTTGGGAAGATTCATCTAATGTTCATGCAAAAAGATTAGTTGATGCTTTTCACAAACGCTGTCCCTCTAAACCAAAGTAAGTGCACCCAGAGGATGCCCCATGAGAAGGGGGTACTGTCAGGTATACTCTATCATCCATACTGCCGCCGGAACCCACTTCCGGGTTCACGGCGCTTAGCCCCGCCCCTTTTCTCTGACGCGGTCCTTCCACGATACTTAGGAAGACCGCGCCAGATTCAAGGGGCTGGATTATTCACGCAGGTACGGCATTGAGATCAGCTGCTCTATTGAATGCTACCGGCTACTCTCCTCTCTCGACCTCGGCTTGTAACCAGATTTCAACCTTCCCCACTTCTCGACCTCGGCTTGGAAAACGGACTTCTACCTTCTCCACTCCCAGACCTCGGCTTGTAAAAACGGACTTCCTTACTTTCCACTCCTAACGCTCAGCTTATTCATAGAGAGTCATAATCTCTCCTCCATTGGGTGAATTAACCCTTCCAATACCAGAACTTCCTCTAAGTTAAGTAATCCTTTTTCTCCAAGGAAACCAATTCATATTAATTATTTTCACTTCATTCCTCTCTTGTCAATAAGGGATTACTACTAAGTCTTATTTCTCCTGCAAATATCATTTATTATTAATTGCAACCTGTCCAGCTTATTTATCATTATACTAATAAATCATTCCATCTTAATTAAGTTGGAACTAGCATTGCTTTCCTTCCTGCATGTGTATTTAAAGATACAGTCAAGCTTGTTTACTTCAATATAAAGGAGGTGTAATTATTGTTTCTGCAGTTGAGTTCCAATTAAAGGGATATTACACAATCCCATCACACACCCCTTCCTGCGCTTTTGGTCTCAGTGCAAGTATTTTATGTGGTTAAATATGTTGCAAGCAGGTGCAAGTCGAAAGTTTGCAAAATGAACGAGCAAGCCATGGTTCAAAAGGTACCTCCTCGTACCTCTCTCCCTGGGTCACAGCATCGCGAGTGTAAGCATGCATGTCCTACTTCATCGCTCCCCACCCCCACTTGCTCTGTTAATAGCATGCTAGACACTGCAGGAGCCTACTGTGTGTGAAAAAAGTTCAATTTACAGAGCAGGAGATAAAAACTTTTATATAAGGTTATATCTGATTGAAAGTATTTTGTTTTCATACAGGCTGTGTAAGTCACAACCAGGGGAGTTGTGGCTAGGGCTGCATAAACAGAAACAAAAAGTGTTTTAACCCCTAAATGGCAGAGAATTGAGCAATGAAACTTCAGAAGCATGATTTATATACAAAAACTGCTTCATTAAGCTAAAGTGGTTTTGGTGACTATAGTGTCCCTTTAAATGTAATAAACTTCAGGAAATAACTGCCTTCTTCAGGTTCCCTTCAAGTTGTCGTCATTTTTCTTCTTTTGGCTTTCATTTCCTTATTTCTACTGCTTACTCTTTTCATGGACCTTACCTTGCAAATTGTCAACTTCCCTACCATACGGATGGGATTTTTAGAAAACTAGAGCACTCTGGAAAAAAAGACCAATTAAGACACAGGAAACAATATAGAAGCAAATTAGATGAAGTAAACTTTTTGTACCAGAGCGGCTTTAATTTTTTATGGCAGTACTGGACTTATCCCATAAACCAAAAATTCACCAGGAGTTATGTAATACTCAAACATTATCCATTACACACCATAACCTTTCTGCCCCTCTCATGCTTACCCCCCCCTCCCCCTCCCTACACACACACACACACACACACACACACACACCTTTTTTCCCCCCATTTAATATTTTTCCTATTCCCACCATTCCAGTCAATCCATCAGTTCATCTCCTCTTTTTAAGTATCCAAGTATGAGTGGGTGTACATCCGGGATTCCTGACTCCTATGGAGGGCTTGCTGAACCACTTATAACCACATGTTGTTATCCCAATGTCAAAGCTGGGGTCACTTCAGGGGCGCACTGAGCACATCGGTCATGGACCGAGGTTTTGGCCCGCTCCTGCTGCTGTGCAGTAATGGCGGAGCTGGGGAGTTCAGTAAGTTCCCCAGCTAGCCTGCACTCAGTAAAGGGCCCGCATAGCCTTCTGCGGGCCTCTGTTGCTAAAAAATCGTTTCCCCTTGCTAGGCACACTGAGGGATAACTAGGGGCCTTCCCAAAGACCCCACTAGGCTGCCCCTCAGTGTGCCAGTCTCAGTGCACACAGCCACACTGAGCTGCCTGTAACACTGCTCTGGGCAGTTCCATGCAGCTTATTCTGCAGGAAGTGACATCATCAGTCACAGTGCAGAGTGAGCTGTGCGGAGCTGCCTTGAGCAGTGTTACAGGCAGCATGTCAAGGTCCTATGCCCTGAAGCGGTGATGAACTTTCCAGGAGGGGATTTCTGGACCACCAGGGAGGTAAGTTTTAGGGAGGGGGATTTATTTTATTTAATCCTTTTTTGTTGTTGTTTAAATTAGAAATATTTTAATTTTGTAATCTTCCCCACTGCTGCCCCATCACAGACTACAGGTCCTATTTCCCCCTGCAATCACAACAGCCCCTATTACCCTCTGCAGCATGCAGCCCCTGCCCCCAGGCATACATTACAGCCCCTACACCAAGGCACCGTCTACAGCCCCTATACCACATGCACTCACTACAGCCCCTACACTTAAAACAGGTCCCATTTCCTCCTTCCATCACAACAGCCCCTATTATCCTTTACACACACTACAGCCTGTCCCTTCTCCGTTGCACCATCTGCAGCCCCTTCCCCTCCTGCACAACCTTCCAATGCCATCTTAACAGCCCTATAGGCCCCCGGGCAAAGTAGTGCCCCTACCTACACCACACCTCACAGGAATAAAATAGTAAATTATCGACAGACAGACTGCTGAATACAGACTGTGTATTCAGCAGTCTGTCTGTGTGTGTGTATTCAGCAGTCTGTGTGTATACTCGGCACACACACACACCCAGACTGCTGAATACACAGACTGTGGATTCAGCAGTCTGTGTGCTCTTTAGCCTGCAACTCTTCTGGCTGCAGGCTGTCTGTACTTCATTGATCTCCTCACCGGCCCGAGAGGGCCCAAAGAAACTGAGCAGGGCCGGCTCTTTGTGGGTCGGTGGGGAGATCAAAGGATCTCCCCTGTCGGCCTCAGCACATGGGCAACGCTGTGGGGTCCCTATATTTGTGGGCCCACTGGACAAGTGTCTAGCGTGCCCATGCAGAAAGACAGCCCTGGCCCCTTTGCACGCACAAACATAAAGGGACACTATAGTTACCAGAACAACTACAGCTTTATTTAGTTGTTGTGGTGCGTATAGCCTGCCCATGCAGGGTTTTTGCTGTAAACACTGCCTTTTCAGAGAAAAGGCAGTGTTTACATTGCTGCCTAGGAACACTTTGGTGCTTCCTGTGTCAGTGTTGCAAAATGTGCAGCACTGACATTTAGCATCTCCACGCTCTGCATGGAGATGCCGAACGCTTGTCATGGAGAAGCATTGATTCAATGCATCTCTATGAGGTGATGATTGGCGCAGCCTAACGTTTTGCTGCGTATGCACAATAGCCTTCCAGTGCTTTCCTAGGGTAAACATTGGGTTGGTTGAGATAATCTTAATTGATGAACCCGCCAAGGAGGCGGAGCATAGGCGGTCCAGCCACAAGTAAATCACAATTTTTAGGGGGGCCTATAAACCTATAGTGTCAGGATACACTTTGTACTCCTGACACTATAGTGTTCCTTTAAGGTGGCTCGTAACATTTAACATTTGGTTTGTAAATCTAAGATGCAAAATTTGGAGGCCTGCATACCTCATACAAACACATTGCCAAAATTGAACCCCTTATACATCCTGCCATGCTACTCAAACCACATAAAATTAATACTATCCTATTTACAACAACATATATTCAAATATACTCTAAATCCACATATCCTGACACTACACACAAAGACCTACATATATTCACTTACACCAGGGCTCACAGTGAATATACACACAGAAACATACATTCACTTTACATGTACATACAACCAAATACACCTACACAAGTATAGATACAGTCCGTCCCTGGGGTCACTTACAGACAGTATTTCTAGTGAATGCTTTTCTGCTTATATGGAAAGGACATTACTCCGTGTTTGTGTGTCTGACTTGATTCAAAAACATCAAATAAAGTTGCCTTGTGGCCGTTTCTGTGAAATCACTTACAAGCAACACTAGTCCAGCTGACAGGAGCAAACGTGGTAGGATCGCAATAGCCCGCAGGTGTAGTTACAGTGTGAGTGCTGGTGACAGCTCCAGTCACAGCGGGGGTCACCGCCCAGTAAACACAATGCGGCAGCTTATCACGTCACGGGAGTAACAGAGACAGTTCTGATTGACCCATCTCCCTGTATAATAAACACACACAGTGTCACATCCAGTGACCCATCAGAGTGTGTATGTGTGTAGGAGCAGCGGTGAGGTCAGGGCTGTCAGTGGGGGAGGAGAAGAGGAAGAGGAGGAGCTGGTTGACAGTCTGTGGAGCTTTCTCCTTGCCACTGAGAGCCATCACATTCCGTTTGGAACCTTGGCACTTTCTTTGCTCGAAGTGAGTGTCGGGCAGGCGGCAGGATGCGGCCCCTGATCCGGACAGGCTGCAGACTGCTTCTCGCCGCCTATAAACCACCCGGCGTGGAGGCAGGACACCGGAATATACGAGTCCACAGCGTGTACTCCTCAGCTTCCGGACATTGGGTGCCACCTAGTGGACATGACACAGGAATCCGCGTTTACAACAGTCTAAGCAAAAAGAAGGAACCGCTAATACTACAGAACCCAACACTTGCAACATGGTTAGCAGCTAGCGTCCCGTACTGTGCTCCAGTCTTACTACTGCAGCACCGTGCGTACTGTGTTCTAATGCATTGTGTTTAGTGGGTTTCCAGTGCTCTATGCGGCTTGTACATGAGTAGTTTTATGCATCTTGGTAGTTATTTACTAAACAGTAATTTAAAAGCTGAATTGAAGAAATTTTGATCTCCACCTGTTTAGTCTTAAGTTTACCACGTTGACTATTAATTTTCACAGCAATAGCTGTAGACATAACATTACATCCTTGAGGCTCCCCCCAGTGCTGATGATAACGTATAGTGTGACACAACAGATAATTGTTGGTTGTACAAGCCCCACACCTCGATTAATCCCCGATACATGCTATATGAATCAATAGACTCCATGAAAAAGGGGCTAAACAAACTTGCAAACACAGTATGTTGCCAAAACTTAAAGGGCCATTATGCAATTAGGATTACCAACATGTTCTCCTAAAGCTATGTTGTTTTATTAACTATTTAGCTTCAGGACCTCCCCTAAATGCAATTGAAAAAAGGAGGTTTACTCCACTTTTTTCCAACTCTAAGACACTCCGCATAGAGAAGCATTGGGATGAGAAGCACGTCAAGTGTCAAACACGCCTTTAATGGTTGTCCACTTATTTCATCAAGTTATTTGATTTTAAAAGGTCTTCACATTCGGGGTCACCATACAGAGCATGATGGCACAGAATGTGGCTTTAGGACATTGCAAGCAGCATGACTGCATATCTTAAAAGAATGGCTAGCTGAGCTGTCATTTGGCTAACCACTTATGAATGCCCAGACCATGTGCATCTGTGATATAGTTTTCAATGGCACTACAATAAACGAAAGTTTCATTATTTATTTTAATATAAAGAAAGGGCCCTAATTTTATACACAATTTTTTTTTTTTTAAATAATGAAATTTATTTTGCCCATATAATAATCGTTAAATAAAATTCCTAAAAGAACACTCCAAGCACCATTACCACTACAACACGCTGTAGTGTTTAAGGTGCCAGAAGTGCCCTGGCACCCCCTAATGTAAGTAGTCAAACTGTTTTAGAAACCGCTCCATACCTCCATTACAGCTTTCTATCTAAACTGGGCCATGTAGCATTATGGTATTTGGAGTATTTCTGTAACACCACCTATACACCGATTTTAATTCTCTAAAAAAAAAAATTCACATGCATGAAATCTGTGGATAATTAAATGTTACTGCTTTTTTTATTTTATTTTTTGTGCTTGTTGTGTACCAACCTATATATATATATAAACATGTTTCTACATTATTTTTTTTTTTTTACATTTTTTTTAGGTATAGCTGTGGACCCACAGTATATGATCACTCGCATCTTGGGCATGCAAGGTAAGTTACAAGTGATTTGTACCTGGAAATACACAACACGGATGCCATAGGGGGTTACTTACAGTAACAATTTCCTAGATATTTATTTTATGTAAATTGTACAGATAATGAAAAAATACCAAATTGAATACTACATCCTTGTTTCTAAGTATCTCTCTGTTGTAGTATGAAATTTTGCTCTAATTATCATACAATGCCTACAGCATTATCCAGGAAGTGGCTAAAATCTTGCAGCCAATCTAATCTTCCTGTAGCTTTCAATCTTGCCTTATGCTTGTTTTAAAGGGACACTATAGTCACCAGAACAACTACAGCTTATTGAATTTGTTCAGGTGAGTAGAATCATTACCTTCAGGCGTTTTGCTGTAAACACGGTCTTTTTAGAAAAAAGTTGAAGTGTTTACATTACAGCCTAGTGATAATGTCACTGGCCACTCCTCAGATAGCTGTTAGAGATCCTTCCTGGGTCATGGCTGCCTAAAACGCATCCAAACATTCAGTGTCTCCTCCCTCTGCATGCAGACACAACTTTCCTCATAGAGATGCATTGTTTTAATTCATATCTATGAGGAGATGCTGATTGGCCAGGGCTGTGTTTGAATCATGCTGGTTCAGCCTCTGATCTGCCTCTTTGTCAGTCTCAGCCAATCCTATGGGGAAGCATTGTGATTGGATTAGGCTACCACTTCTGATGATGGCAGTGGGCAGGTCAAAAGGAAACTGTGACAAAGCAAGCAGCTCTAGACTTCAATACTAGTAAGATTTTACTATATTTAGGGAGGCATGAGGAGACCAAGGTGGCTAGATGGTGGTTCTGCCATGAGGGCCTGCTGTAGGGGTTCGGAGTGTCAGGATGCTGTCCAAAGATAATCTGTCAGACTGTTTTAGCATGATTTGTGCAGTTATTCTGCCTCTGGTCTTCTTGTGCAGGAGAATATTAATGCTGATTTAGGCATTCATTCAATGGCTGAGAGCCTCACCGAGTGCTCTTAGCCAATGAATATGTCAAATGAGTTCTTGTACCGAACAAACTGACCAAAAGAAGCATCAAGGTGTCCGGTGAAACCCAGACAGGTGTCAAACCATAAAACAATTTAACTGTGATGTGATGTCTTCAAGGCACTCCTGGCATCATAATCACTATCTTTCCCTCTTTTTTATTTTTTTTGTTGTTGTTGTTTCCGTGTGTCAGTAAAGGATCTGTAATTGTAATGAAAGCTGCTATCAGTGATACACCCGCAAATTAATTGCTTGTTAAATAATGTGCTGTAAATTTTGTTTACAGTGGATTAATCACATTTTTGTGTGCCATAGTTTCCCTAAATGAAATGGCTTCATTTTTAATCAAAAGACCGAATAAATGAAGACTTGGTACTCTGCTGTAATTTATGTTTGTTTATTTGTGTTTATATATTTGTGGAGATACTGTGGGGGTATAGTTCACTTTCTTTTTTTTTTTTTTTTAAATGAAATGCCAAGATAAGCTCTTTCACAAATCCATGCAAACAACTGCAGTACAGATTCCGCACTAGTACATTTTTGAGAACCCAGATGCAATCCGCATGTAACCATTTTTCTTTCTTTCAGATTGCTAAATATGTATGAGTAGCTGAGGGGCACCTAGTCATTCAGAGTCCCTTTAAACTTAAAATCTATAGCTTTTTTAGGTATATTGACTGCTCACGTTTTTTTCTTTTTAATTCAGCAACTATTTCATATAAATTATAGAACAATTTAGTTACAATATGTTCCTAGACTGCAGTACCTCATAGATATTGTCTTGGAATGAGTGCGACAATAACTGGTTCCCAAAGCTGTCGCTAGCATCGATTTGTAAGAACTAACGAAACTTGACAGCGGTAGCTCCACCTTTTGTGAAAGTTTATCAAGTTCGAATTTTGCATTAACACTTTTTCTTATATCTTTTGACTGTCTTGAATTTCAGTGAAATTCCAATGCATTTCTACGAGTATTTCATGCACTTTGTATAATTGTAATTTCTGGGTGACAGGGCTGCTTTAAATGGATACAAAATAATTCTTATCATTGAGACTATTGTTAGCAGTTGTATACAATTCTATATTTTTATATGTAGCTTATGATTATGGTTCATATATACTAATATGTCTGAAAGATGTAGTGTGCTGTGAACACCAGAAGATGGTGGACTAACATTTATTTTAGTTTATGAATGTCCTTTTTCTCTAACTTTTTTTTTCTTTTCTCCCCATCTCATTTACTTTTATTTACTCGTCAAATAGTTTTTGTTCTTTTAAATTTTAAACACAAATTAAGCAAATTCAGCTATTTAGTTTACTCCTGACTAAATCCTGTGCTTCTGATAAGTTAGCTAAGTTTTAGGACTTGCATGAGATACAGCACACTCCCTACATGATGTATCAGCCTGCGTTACATAATGCTTTGCAGGGCTGGTGCAAGGATTTTTGCCGCCCTAGGCAAAAGTAAAGTTTGCCGCCCTCCCCCCCCCCATGTGACATCACAATGCTCCACCCATATGATCTGCCATGTTACCTAACGCCAGTGCTGCAGTGCCGCCGTGTTTACATTATAAGGCATGCAGGGACAGGCTATAGACACCAGAACAACTACATTAAGCTGCAGTGGTTCTGGGGACTATAGTGTTTCTTTAATGTGAGGTAAATTAGAGATTACTAGATTGCCTACTTACGAGATGAGGATGATGATGGGCTCTAGCTGCAGTCTGGCTCCACTGGTCTGGTGTAGAACAGGCTCTCTGGAGGCTGTTTGTAACTGTGGTCACAAAAATCAATATTCTGGGAGAACGGGAAGCAGCTCCATTTTTTGGGGGCCCTTTACATCGCTCAAGGTCTGAGTCCCAGGGTCCACCTTCATGTTCCACCAATGAGTTTGCTCACAGGGGGTGGAGTGGGTAGGGGATGTCCTGATATGTGTGTAAGGAATGCATTGTGTGAATCTGTTTGTATGTGTAAGGGCTGCAAGGTGTGTTTCTGTGTATGTACAGGATGCAGTGTGTGCGTGTGTAAGGGGTGCATTGAGTGTGTGTAAGGAATGCATTGTGTGTTTCTGTGTGTGTAAGGGATGCATTGTGTGTAAGGGTTGCATTGTTTGTGTGTGTGTCTGTGTGTGTAATGCATTGTGTGTTTTTCTGTGTGCAAGGGGTGCATTGCATGTGTGTGTGTGATGGATGTCAATCTCTCCCCCCTCCCTTGTCACTCTCTTCTCCCCCCTCTCCCTCCCTTGTCTCTCTCTTCTCCCCTCTCCCTTGTCACTCTCTTCTCCCCTCCCCCTCCCCACTCTCATTGCCCCTCCCTCCCCTGTCACTCTCACCCCCTGTCACTTTCTTCTCCCCCCCCACCAATTTCTTCTTCTCCCCCTGTCAATTTCTTCTTCTCTCACCTCCCCTACCAATTTCTTCTTCTCCCCCCTCCCCTACCAATTTCTTCTTCTCCCCCTCCTTCCAGTTTCTTCTTCTCCCCCCTCCTTCAATTTCTTCTTCTCCCCCTCCCATTTCTTCTTCTCCCCCCCTCCCTCCCCATTTCTATTCCTCCCCCCCTCCCTCCCATTTCTTCTCCCCCCTCCCCTCCCATTTCTTCTTCTCCCCCCTCCCATTTCTTCTTCTCCCCTCCCCATTTCTTCTTCTCCCCTCCCCATTTCTTCTTCTCCCCTCCCATTTCTTCTTCTCCCCCCTCCCCATTTCTTCTTCTCCCCCCTCCCTGCCAATTTCTTCTCCCCTTCCCTGCCAATTTCTTCTCTAGTCCTTCTCCCCCCCCCTCCCTCCCAATTTCTTCTTACCCCCTCCCTGCCAATTCTTCTTCTCCCCTCCCCCATTTCTTCTCCCTTCTCCCCTCTCCAGTATCTTCTTCTCCCCTCCCTGCCAATTTCTTCTCCCCACTCCTACCAATTTCTTCTCCCCCCTCCCCTCACAATTTCTTCTTCACCCCCTCCCCTCCCAATTTCACACATTAGAGAGCTACTGAGAGCTCTGCTGTTTTCAGCATGGACAGTATAATCCCCTTCTAAGTATATAATTCAGCAGTGATGGTATTGCTCCAAGAGGTAGATTATGTGGAAATATCCAATGCTATATTGCAGCAGATATTAAAAATATAAAAGTAGGTATCCTAATTGCATTTCCCAGAGCATGGAACTGCTCTGATATTTAAAACGTAGGTAGGGGTCGACCGATTGTCGGTTTTGCTGATATTATTGGCCGATATTCCAATTTGTAAAAAAAAATTTTTTTTTAAATATTGGACGATAATCAGGGCAATACAATACTGAATGAGTGGGCCGGCACGTCCATAAGACTGCACAAGCGGCTGCCTTAAGGTGCACCGGCCCAGAGGGCGCTAGATCGGAGTGACCAGCAGGAGGTGGACGCACAGCGCTCCCTCCTGCCAGGCACTCTGTGTAGCGTGGCAGAGCGGAGCAGTGCGCACCGCAGTACAGGGACTTATGTTTCTTGTACCCGGCCGGACTAAAAGGAAGTGCTCACTGAGAGAGCACTTGCTGTCAGTCTGGCCAGGTACAGGAGACTGAATCCGCTCTGCCCGGCCACGCTACCAGGAGGCACACTGGGGAGCGGGGACAAAGGAGGGGAGAGAAAGGGATATTAAGGAATGGGGGATGGGACACTATGGGACG
>OW240912.1:276631459-276719579 GCA_933207985.1 Pelobates cultripes
AAATTGGGCAGACTAGATGGGCTGAATGGTTCTTATCTGCCGTCACATTCTATGTTTCTATTTAAATGTGTAAATGGTAATTCCGGTAAGATTTTATCTTTTAAATTTACTTGTTTTTTAAAGTGAGTCCAGAATTTAGAGATTTTAATATTAAATTGTCAGTTTGACATATCCTACTTTATTTCAAGTATTCATTCTTGTTGACCAGAACAAATTAACCCCGTTACCTTCCTCCTTGATATCATTAGATTTAATTCGAAACCAATTTTGGATATTTTCTTGCTTAATTGTGGTAATCGTATGCATTAAAAGGGCCACTTGATGGTATAAACAAATTTTAGAAAACCTATTCTTCCTCGTTTATGTTTTAAATATAAAAGATCAATCCCTATTCTGGGTTTCTTATTAAGCCATATATAATTTCGAAAGATTTTATTTATAACAGTCAGCCATGAGTGCTGTAGTCATCGGGATCATTCTTAATAAATAGATCTTAGGAAAGATATACACTTTTATAGAGTTGACTCTGCCCCACCATGATATTTCCAGTGTACTCCATTGTTTTAAAAGGTGAGTAATTTCTCTTATTAATGGAATTATATTGGCCTTCATTATGTTAGAGGGGTTGTATACAATGTTTATGCCAAGGTATTTAAAACCCTTCTTTTCCCAATTAAAGGCATAACGTTTATTCAAGAAAGATAATCCTTTTCTTTTATATACATGGGTAGCACAACAGTTTTTTAATCGTTGAGTTTATAGGTTTGTAAAAAGGCTATATTGCTCTACTATATTCATTACTTCTGGTACTGAAGAAATGGGGTTTACAAGAGTTAATAAAGTGTTATCTGCATATTTGTTAATCTGTAATTCTTTATAATTTATTTGAAAGCCCTTTATTTTTGAATTCGAATGGATTTTATGTGCTAATGTTTCGGCCACTGGGATATAAAGGAGTGGAGAAAGTGGACAACCTTGGCGGGTGTCATTTGAGATGTCAAACCATTCAAACCTAATTCCCACTCCCACTATTCTACTCAATAAAGAGGAATAGAGGGCCATAATTGCTGGGAGAATCCATCCCACCCAAAAAAACTCTTAAGTTGTTCTCATAAAGTCCCAACTAACTATCAAAAGCTTTCTCTCCATTGAGAGCCATAGTGAGAAAGGGGATTTCCGTGGCATGGACTTTCGCATTTATGTTTAAAATTTTCCTGATATGGTTGGATGACGTTCTCCCCGGAACGAAGCCCACTTGATCTTCTGAAATTAGAGTGGACATGATATTTTTTATTCTTTTACATAAAACCAAAGCTTAGATTTTATAGTCGGTATTCAGCAATGCAATTGGTCTGCAACTTGCTATTTCTTCTGGGTTTTTATTTTGTTTGAGTATAGGAACAATGTTAGCTACAAGCATCTCTTTTGGCATCTCCCCCATAAACATAGCTGAATTAAAACAGCGAGTCTCTGAAGGACCAACTCCTTATATATTTAATAGAAAAATTAACAAAACCATCCCACCCAGGAGCCTTATTTATTTTCATTGCATTAATAGCTTCTGCAATTTTCTGTGGCGTTATTCTTTCATTTAATTGCTCTAGTTGATAATTATTTAAGCAGGGAAGATCCTTATCAGATAAATATTTATTTATAGATTCTTGGATGCTACAGGCAAATTGTATAAAGTACAATAATATGCTTTAAAAACAGTACCAATTTTTTTAGGGTCTAATATTACTTCTTGGCCTTGTCTTATTTTATTTATTATTTTGTTCTGATTTAAGTTTACTGGTAATTTATCTGCTTTATTCCCCCTATAGTAATAATTAGTTTTCATAAATTGCCTGTTTCTGTTTACTTTAAATATTAAGATGTCATTGATTTTATTTTCAAGAATATTTATTTGATAAAGCTCTAAAAGGGCACGATATATTTCATTTATTACATTAATCAAGTTCAATATATAAATCTGATAGAGACTTTTCTCTGGTAAACTTTGCATGTGTTCCTAAACTGATTATATGACCTCTAATGACACTTTTAAAGGCACACCATTTCATCATAGGTGAAACTTCATTATCCCTGTTATCTAACCAATATAGATCTATTGCCTTTGCGATATGGCTTTTGTTAACTTTAGATATAAGTAATTTATCATCTAATTTCCAATCTGGGCGATGTCTAGTAAATTGGGTTTTCAGTTGTAATTTAACCATATTGTGGTCCGACAATGTAATTGAAATAATGTTAGAAGATTTTACTCTCTCCAGCAAATGACAATCAGAATTAGGTCGATTCTAGAATATGCACAGTGTGTTTTGCTAAAACAGGTCAAATCTGTTTCGGACGGGTGATACAATCATAGAGAGCCACATGCTACAAAATTTCCTGGCTTGATTAAAGACATTCTTGTAAGGTTTTTTTTGCCTTTCTCAGACCTTTTATCTACTTTAGAGTCAAGTACAAATTAAAATCTCCCGTTACTGTAACTGATTTTTGTTTAAGTTTATCTAATTTCAAAACAAAGTTTTGTATATACTGGATTTGCGACATAGATATTAGCTATTGTGTACATTTTCTCATCTATATTGCGGATCGTTATGATCCATCTGCCCATTTTTGTCTGTGCACTGATGTTTTATAGAAACATTAAACTTTGCTGAGAATAAAATTACTACTCCTTTTTTCTTTTTCTCCTTAAAAGATGAGCAAATGGGGAGAGGAAAATCTTTAAACTTATTTTTTTTTTCCATCTGCTTGTTGCCAATGAATCTCTTGGATACATATAATGTGAGTATTTTCTTTTTTTCATGCAGTCAACTAAAATTCTCCTTTTTTGTGGCGAATTGAGCATTAATAGAAACAATATTTAACATTATGTTATCTAGTTTTGAAAAACCACATATCTAGACATACAAAATTCTATCCTTATAATATCAACTTGTGTCCCATATTTGGGGCACAAGTACCTTCTGTTTAATATCATGAACTCAGAAGAAAAAATTAGAACCGCCACATGGGTTCCCGACTCAGTTATTGAACACACCACTTGTTGATTAAATTTTACGTGAAGACAAGACAATAATACAAAGACAGTGACATGTAAAAAGAACAACCCTATAAGGAAGTCTGGAAGGGTCCCCAGTGGTTTACCCCACCTCATTGTGCCTTTCACCACGATTATATTTAATGGGAGAGAGTTGTAACAAATAATCACAGGAAACTCTAAAAGCTTGAATTTGAGAGAGAAGGAAGGAAAAAAAGGCAATACAAATGAAAATAACCTCTTGTAAAGCTTTTCCAACATAGAGAATTAAGAAAATTATCTTTCTAGGTTATCCTGCTTATTGTCCTACTTTAATTACATACAGTGATTTGTGCTTAATGTCATCTTTATCCTTCTTTTAAATTCTCCATATATTTGTTTTTTTTAAATCTATGTGATATTCGTGAATTATACAGTTATCCTGATATTTTAAATCTAGTTTGCTCATAAGAAAAAAATAAAAAATATATCAAAGTAATCACTTGTGATACTTTATTAGCGTGCATAATTACGTGAAATATCCCTCTTTCGAAAATGGTCATACTTATCAACCTGCTTTAAGTTGTATAAAGTAATTAATACTTAACGTCATCTTTATCCAAAAAACAAAACCAAACAAAAAAAAAAAGTCCTTAGCCTCCGGTCTTTATATCTTTCTCTTTTCAGTTTTAGGTGCCTCTTAACTCAAATCAAAGTTCAGTTCCTTGAACCACTTAGATAAGGCTAGTGTATCCGAGAAAGCGTATGTCTTCGCCTCATAAGAGATAATGATTGTACATGGGTATCTCCAGGCATAACGAATGTTCCTTTGGCGTAAGATTTTCATGCAAGTTGCAAATGGCCTTCTTTTTATCCTGGTATAATAAGACAGTTCAAGAAAAATAGAGATTTTATTGTATGGTTCATTGAGTCTAAATCACTCTTGCTGCTTTCAAGACTTGTTCTTTCACTTTATATGATGTGCAACAGATGAGAACATCTCTTGGTATACTTTCAGGTACGATAGATGGTTTCATTACTCTATGACTACGTTCCAAAATGTTTAGGGGATTTGTTAGTTGAATGCCCAATTGAAGGAATAAATCTAGAATTAATTCATTTAGTTTATAATTTGCTTTTGTTTCTGGGATTACCCTAAATCTTAAATTATTGCGTCGCAATCTATCTTGTAGATCGGCTAGTTTAAATTCTAAATCTGCCATTTTATTTTTTAGACTTTCCTGTGAGTCTTCTAATTGGGCTTGTTGGTATACCAAGGACTGTTTTTTCTTCATTCATCTTTTTCTCCAATAATAGGGGTTCCGTTCTGAACTCTGAGAGACCTGTTTGAATTTTATCTCATAGGGTTTCAAAGCATGCATCTAGGTATTCACATAAATCGTCCTGAATGATCTCCTTAGGAAGCTGTTTAGTAGATGTAATCTTTGGCATCATTATTTCTGCTTCTTTGACAGCAGGTATCGAAATATCCATTTCTGATGATCTGTTTCTTGTCTCTGTAAATGAGGCGGAGTAAAAAAGGATAACCGCTTTTCTGTCTTATTCTCCTGTTTCTTTTCTTTTTCCCTTTTTAAAAGTTGCTTGTTTTCTTGGGCTTGTTTTGAAGCCATAATAAATTGGACATTAAAAAAAAAACAAAAAAACAACAATGCAAAAACCTCTTATCTCTCTTTGTCCGAGTCTTCCACTGCTTGCTGCTTTTAAGGGATTTAGCAATTAAACACTAACCCATTAGACGTTTCTTCTCTTTATTTTTTGCCCTTCTTGCACCCCTTCCTGCGCTTTTGGTCTCAGTGCAAGTATTTTATGTGGTTAAATATGTTGCAAGCAGGTGCAAGTCGAAAGTTTGCAAAATGAACGAGCAAGCCATGGTTCAAAAGGTACCTCCTCGTACCTCTCTCCCTGGGTCACAGCATCGCGAGTGTAAGCATGCATGTCCTACTTCATCGCTCCCCACCCCCACTTGCTCTGTTAATAGCATGCTAGACACTGCAGGAGCCTACTGTGTGTGAAAAAAGTTCAATTTACAGAGCAGGAGATAAAAACTTTTATATAAGGTTATATCTGATTGAAAGTATTTTGTTTTCATACAGGCTGTGTAAGTCACAACCAGGGGAGTTGTGGCTAGGGCTGCATAAACAGAAACAAAAAGTGTTTTAACCCCTAAATGGCAGAGAATTGAGCAATGAAACTTCAGAAGCATGATTTATATACAAAAACTGCTTCATTAAGCTAAAGTGGTTTTGGTGACTATAGTGTCCCTTTAAATGTAATAAACTTCAGGAAATAACTGCCTTCTTCAGGTTCCCTTCAAGTTGTCGTCATTTTTCTTCTTTTGGCTTTCATTTCCTTATTTCTACTGCTTACTCTTTTCATGGACCTTACCTTGCAAATTGTCAACTTCCCTACCATACGGATGGGATTTTTAGAAAACTAGAGCACTCTGGAAAAAAAGACCAATTAAGACACAGGAAACAATATAGAAGCAAATTAGATGAAGTATACTTTTTGTACCAGAGCGGCTTTAATTTTTTATGGCAGTACTGGACTTATCCCATAAACCAAAAATTCACCAGGAGTTATGTAATACTCAAACATTATCCATTACACACCATAACCTTTCTGCCCCTCTCATGCTTACCCCCCCCTCCCCCTCCCTACACACACACACACACACACACACACACACACCTTTTTTCCCCCCATTTAATATTTTTCCTATTCCCACCATTCCAGTCAATCCATCAGTTCATCTCCTCTTTTTAAGTATCCAAGTATGAGTGGGTGTACATCCGGGATTCCTGACTCCTATGGAGGGCTTGCTGAACCACTTATAACCACATGTTGTTATCCCAATGTCAAAGCTGGGGTCACTTCAGGGGCGCACTGAGCACATCGGTCATGGACCGAGGTTTTGGCCCGCTCCTGCTGCTGTGCAGTAATGGCGGAGCTGGGGAGTTCAGTAAGTTCCCCAGCTAGCCTGCACTCAGTAAAGGGCCCGCATAGCCTTCTGCGGGCCTCTGTTGCTAAAAAATCGTTTCCCCTTGCTAGGCACACTGAGGGATAACTAGGGGCCTTCCCAAAGACCCCACTAGGCTGCCCCTCAGTGTGCCAGTCTCAGTGCACACAGCCACACTGAGCTGCCTGTAACACTGCTCTGGGCAGTTCCATGCAGCTTATTCTGCAGGAAGTGACATCATCAGTCACAGTGCAGAGTGAGCTGTGCGGAGCTGCCTTGAGCAGTGTTACAGGCAGCATGTCAAGGTCCTATGCCCTGAAGCGGTGATGAACTTTCCAGGAGGGGATTTCTGGACCACCAGGGAGGTAAGTTTTAGGGAGGGGGATTTATTTTATTTAATCCTTTTTTGTTGTTGTTTAAATTAGAAATATTTTAATTTTGTAATCTTCCCCACTGCTGCCCCATCACAGACTACAGGTCCTATTTCCCCCTGCAATCACAACAGCCCCTATTACCCTCTGCAGCATGCAGCCCCTGCCCCCAGGCATACATTACAGCCCCTACACCAAGGCACCGTCTACAGCCCCTATACCACATGCACTCACTACAGCCCCTACACTTAAAACAGGTCCCATTTCCTCCTTCCATCACAACAGCCCCTATTATCCTTTACACACACTACAGCCTGTCCCTTCTCCGTTGCACCATCTGCAGCCCCTTCCCCTCCTGCACAACCTTCCAATGCCATCTTAACAGCCCTATAGGCCCCCGGGCAAAGTAGTGCCCCTACCTACACCACACCTCACAGAAATAAAATAGTAAATTATCGACAGACAGACTGCTGAATACAGACTGTGTATTCAGCAGTCTGTCTGTGTGTGTGTATTCAGCAGTCTGTGTGTATACTCGGCACACACACACACCCAGACTGCTGAATACACAGACTGTGGATTCAGCAATCTGTGTGCTCTTTAGCCTGCAACTCTTCTGGCTGCAGGCTGTCTGTACTTCATTGATCTCCTCACCGGCCCGAGAGGGCCCAAAGAAACTGAGCAGGGCCGGCTCTTTGTGGGTCGGTGGGGAGATCAAAGGATCTCCCCTGTCGGCCTCAGCACATGGGCAACGCTGTGGGGTCCCTATATTTGTGGGCCCACTGGACAAGTGTCTAGCGTGCCCATGCAGAAAGACAGCCCTGGCCCCTTTGCACGCACAAACATAAAGGGACACTATAGTTACCAGAACAACTACAGCTTTATTTAGTTGTTGTGGTGCGTATAGCCTGCCCATGCAGGGTTTTTGCTGTAAACACTGCCTTTTCAGAGAAAAGGCAGTGTTTACATTGCTGCCTAGGAACACTTAGGTGCTTCCTGTGTCAGTGTTGCAAAATGTGCAGCACTGACATTTAGCATCTCCACGCTCTGCATGGAGATGCTGAACGCTTGTCATGGAGAAGCATTGATTCAATGCATCTCTATGAGGTGATGATTGGCGCAGCCTAACGTTTTGCTGCGTATGCACAATAGCCTTCCAGTGCTTTCCTAGGGTAAACATTGGGTTGGTTGAGATAATCTTAATTGATGAACCCGCCAAGGAGGCGGAGCATAGGCGGTCCAGCCACAAGTAAATCACAATTTTTAGGGGGGCCTATAAACCTATAGTGTCAGGATACACTTTGTACTCCTGACACTATAGTGTTCCTTTAAGGTGGCTCGTAACATTTAACATTTGGTTTGTAAATCTAAGATGCAAAATTTGGAGGCCTGCATACCTCATACAAACACATTGCCAAAATTGAACCCCTTATACATCCTGCCATGCTACTCAAACCACATAAAATTAATACTATCCTATTTACAACAACATATATTCAAATATACTCTAAATCCACATATCCTGACACTACACACAAAGACCTACATATATTCACTTACACCAGGGCTCACAGTGAATATACACACAGAAACATACATTCACTTTACATGTACATACAACCAAATACACCTACACAAGTATAGATACAGTCCGTCCCTGGGGTCACTTACAGCCAGTATTTCTAGTGAATGCTTTTCTGCTTATATGGAAAGGACATTACTCCGTGTTTGTGTGTCTGACTTGATTCAAAAACATCAAATAAAGTTGCCTTGTGGCCGTTTCTGTGAAATCACTTACAAGCAACACTAGTCCAGCTGACAGGAGCAAACGTGGTAGGATCGCAATAGCCCGCAGGTGTAGTTACAGTGTGAGTGCTGGTGACAGCTCCAGTCACAGCGGGGGTCACCGCCCAGTAAACACAATGCGGCAGCTTATCACGTCACGGGAGTAACAGAGACAGTTCTGATTGACCCATATCCCTGTATAATAAACACACAGTGTCACATCCAGTGACCCATCAGAGTGTGTATGTGTGTAGGAGCAGCGGTGAGGTCAGGGCTGTCAGTGGGGGAGGAGAAGAGGAAGAGGAGGAGCTGGTTGACAGTCTGTGGAGCTTTCTCCTTGCCACTGAGAGCCATCACATTCCGTTTGGAACCTTGGCACTTTCTTTGCTCGAAGTGAGTGTCGGGCAGGCGGCAGGATGCGGCCCCTGATCCGGACAGGCTGCAGACTGCTTCTCGCCGCCTATAAACCACCCGGCGTGGAGGCAGGACACCGGAATATACGAGTCCACAGCGTGTACTCCTCAGCTTCCGGACATTGGGTGCCACCTAGTGGACATGACACAGGAATCCGCGTTTACAACAGTCTAAGCAAAAGGAAGGAACCGCTAATACTACAGAACCCAACACTTGCAACATGGTTAGCAGCTAGCGTCCCGTACTGTGCTCCAGTCTTACTACTGCAGCACCGTGCGTACTGTGTTCTAATGCATTGTGTTTAGTGGGTTTCCAGTGCTCTATGCGGCTTGTACATGAGTAGTTTTATGCATCTTGGTAGTTATTTACTAAACAGTAATTTAAAAGCTGAATTGAAGAAATTTTGATCTCCACCTGTTTAGTCTTAAGTTTACCACGTTGACTATTAATTTTCACAGCAAAAGCTGTAGACATAACATTACATCCTTGAGGCTCCCCCCAGTGCTGATGATAACGTATAGTGTGACACAACAGATCATTGTTGGTTGTACAAGCCCCACACCTCGATTAATCCCCGATACATGCTATATGAATCAATAGACTCCATGAAAAAGGGGCTAAACAAACTTGCAAACACAGTATGTTGCCAAAACTTAAAGGGCCATTATGCAATTAGGATTACCAACATGTTCTCCTAAAGCTATGTTGTTTTATTAACTATTTAGCTTCAGGACCTCCCCTAAATGCAATTGAAAAAAGGAGGTTTACTCCACTTTTTTCCAACTCTAAGACACTCCGCATAGAGAAGCATTGGGATGAGAAGCACGTCAAGTGTCAAACACGCCTTTAATGGTTGTCCACTTATTTCATCAAGTTATTTGATTTTAAAAGGTCTTCACATTCGGGGTCACCATACAGAGCATGATGGCACAGAATGTGGCTTTAGGACATTGCAAGCAGCATGACTGCATATCTTAAAAGAATGGCTAGCTGAGCTGTCATTTGGCTAACCACTTATGAATGCCCAGACCATGTGCATCTGTGATATAGTTTTCAATGGCACTACAATAAACGAAAGTTTCATTATTTATTTTAATATAAAGAAAGGGCCCTAATTTTATACACAAATTTTTTTTTTTTAAATAATGAAATTTATTTTGCCCATATAATAATCGTTAAATAAAATTCCTAAAAGAACACTCCAAGCACCATTACCACTACAACACGCTGTAGTGTTTAAGGTGCCAGAAGTGCCCTGGCACCCCCTAATGTAAGTAGTCAAACTGTTTTAGAAACCGCTCCATACCTCCATTACAGCTTTCTATCTAAACTGGGCCATGTAGCATTATGGTATTTGGAGTATTTCTGTAACACCACCTATACACCGATTTTAATTCTCTAAAAAAAAAAATTCACATGCATGAAATCTGTGGATAATTAAATGTTACTGCTTTTTTTATTTTATTTTTTGTGCTTGTTGTGTACCAACCTATATATATATATAAACATGTTTCTACATTATTTTTTTTTTTTTACATTTTTTTTAGGTATAGCTGTGGACCCACAGTATATGATCACTCGCATCTTGGGCATGCAAGGTAAGTTACAAGTGATTTGTACCTGGAAATACACAACACGGATGCCATAGGGGGTTACTTACAGTAACAATTTCCTAGATATTTATTTTATGTAAATTGTACAGATAATGAAAAAATACCAAATTGAATACTACATCCTTGTTTCTAAGTATCTCTCTGTTGTAGTATGAAATTTTGCTCTAATTATCATACAATGCCTACAGCATTATCCAGGAAGTGGCTAAAATCTTGCAGCCAATCTAATCTTCCTGTAGCTTTCAATCTTGCCTTATGCTTGTTTTAAAGGGACACTATAGTCACCAGAACAACTACAGCTTATTGAATTTGTTCAGGTGAGTAGAATCATTACCTTCAGGCGTTTTGCTGTAAACACGGTCTTTTTAGAAAAAAGTTGAAGTGTTTACATTACAGCCTAGTGATAATGTCACTGGCCACTCCTCAGATAGCTGTTAGAGATCCTTCCTGGGTCATGGCTGCCTAAAACGCATCCAAACATTCAGTGTCTCCTCCCTCTGCATGCAGACACAACTTTCCTCATAGAGATGCATTGTTTTAATTCATATCTATGAGGAGATGCTGATTGGCCAGGGCTGTGTTTGAATCATGCTGGTTCAGCCTCTGATCTGCCTCTTTGTCAGTCTCAGCCAATCCTATGGGGAAGCATTGTGATTGGATTAGGCTACCACTTCTGATGATGGCAGTGGGCAGGTCAAAAGGAAACTGTGACAAAGCAAGCAGCTCTAGACTTCAATACTAGTAAGATTTTACTATATTTAGGGAGGCATGAGGAGACCAAGGTGGCTAGATGGTGGTTCTGCCATGAGGGCCTGCTGTAGGGGTTCGGAGTGTCAGGATGCTTTCCAAAGATAATCTGTCAGACTGTTTTAGCATGATTTGTGCAGTTATTCTGCCTCTGGTCTTCTTGTGCAGGAGAATATTAATGCTGATTTAGGCATTCATTCAATGGCTGAGAGCCTCACCGAGTGCTCTTAGCCAATGAATATGTCAAATGAGTTCTTGTACTGAACAAACTGACCAAAAGAAGCATCAAGGTGTCCGGTGAAACCCAGACAGGTGTCAAACCATAAAACAATTTAACTGTGATGTGATGTCTTCAAGGCACTCCTGGCATCATAATCACTATCTTTCCCTCTTTTTTATTTTTTTTGTTGTTGTTGTTTCCGTGTGTCAGTAAAGGATCTGTAATTGTAATGAAAGCTGCTATCAGTGATACACCCGCAAATTAATTGCTTGTTAAATAATGTGCTGTAAATTTTGTTTACAGTGGATTAATCACATTTTTGTGTGCCATAGTTTCCCTAAATGAAATGGCTTCATTTTTAATCAAAAGACCGAATAAATGAAGACTTGGTACTCTGCTGTAATTTATGTTTGTTTATTTATGTTTATATATTTGTGGAGATACTGTGGGGGTATAGTTCACTTTCTTTTTTTTTTTTTTTTAAATGAAATGCCAAGATAAGCTCTTTCACAAATCCATGCAAACAACTGCAGTACAGATTCCGCACTAGTACATTTTTGAGAACCCAGATGCAATCCGCATGTAACCATTTTTCTTTCTTTCAGATTGCTAAATATGTATGAGTAGCTGAGGGGCACCTAGTCATTCAGAGTCCCTTTAAACTTAAAATCTATAGCTTTTTTTTTTTTTTAGGTATATTGACTGCTCACGTTTTTTTCTTTTTAATTCAGCAACTATTTCATATAAATTATAGAACAATTTAGTTACAATATGTTCCTAGACTGCAGTACCTCATAGATATTGTCTTGGAATGAGTGCGACAATAACTGGTTCCCAAAGCTGTCGCTAGCATCGATTTGTAAGAACTAACGAAACTTGACAGCGGTAGCTCCACCTTTTGTGAAAGTTTATCAAGTTCGAATTTTGCATTAACACTTTTTCTTATATCTTTTGACTGTCTTGAATTTCAGTGAAATTCCAATGCATTTCTACGAGTATTTCATGCACTTTGTATAATTGTAATTTCTGGGTGACAGGGCTGCTTTAAATGGATACAAAATAATTCTTATCATTGAGACTATTGTTAGCAGTTGTATACAATTCTATATTTTTATATGTAGCTTATGATTATGGTTCATATATACTAATATGTCTGAAAGATGTAGTGTGCTGTGAACACCAGAAGATGGTGGACTAACATTTATTTTAGTTTATGAATGTCCTTTTTCTCTAACTTTTTTTTTCTTTTCTCCCCATCTCATTTACTTTTATTTACTCGTCAAATAGTTTTTGTTCTTTTAAATTTTAAACACAAATTAAGCAAATTCAGCTATTTAGTTTACTCCTGACTAAATCCTGTGCTTCTGATAAGTTAGCTAAGTTTTAGGACTTGCATGAGATACAGCACACTCCCTACATGATGTATCAGCCTGCGTTACATAATGCTTTGCAGGGCTGGTGCAAGGATTTTTGCCGCCCTAGGCAAAAGTAAAGTTTGCCGCCCTCCCCCCCCCCATGTGACATCACAATGCTCCACCCATATGATCTGCCATGTTAACTAACGCCAGTGCTGCAGTGCCGCCGTGTTTACATTATAAGGCATGCAGGGACAGGCTATAGACACCAGAACAACTACATTAAGCTGCAGTGGTTCTCGGGACTATAGTGTTTCTTTAATGTGAGGTAAATTAGAGATTACTAGATTGCCTACTTACGAGATGAGGATGATGATGGGCTCTAGCTGCAGTCTGGCTCCACTGGTCTGGTGTAGAACAGGCTCTCTGGAGGCTGTTTGTAACTGTGGTCACAAAAATCAATATTCTGGGAGAACGGGAAGCAGCTCCATTTTTTGGGGGCCCTTTACATCGCTCAAGGTCTGAGTCCCAGGGTCCACCTTCATGTTCCACCAATGAGTTTGCTCACAGGGGGTGGAGTGGGTAGGGGATGTCCTGATATGTGTGTAAGGAATGCATTGTGTGAATCTGTTTGTATGTGTAAGGGCTGCAAGGTGTGTTTCTGTGTATGTACAGGATGCAGTGTGTGCGTGTGTAAGGGGTGCATTGAGTGTGTGTAAGGAATGCATTGTGTGTTTCTGTGTGTGTAAGGATGCATTGTGTGTAAGGGTTGCATTGTTTGTGTGTGTGTCTGTGTGTGTAATGCATTGTGTGTTTTTCTGTGTGCAAGGGGTGCATTGCATGTGTGTGTGTGATGGATGTCAATCTCTCCCCCCTCCCTTGTCACTCTCTTCTCCCCCCTCTCCCTCCCTTGTCTCTCTCTTCTCCCCTCTCCCTTGTCACTCTCTTCTCCCCTCCCCCTCCCCACTCTCATTGCCCCTCCCTCCCCTGTCACTCTCACCCCCTGTCACTTTCTTCTCCCCCCCCACCAATTTCTTCTTCTCCCCCTGTCAATTTCTTCTTCTCTCACCTCCCCTACCAATTTCTTCTTCTCCCCCCTCCCCTACCAATTTCTTCTTCTCCCCCCTCCTTCCAATTTCTTCTTCTCCCCCCTCCTTCCAGTTTCTTCTTCTCCCCCCTCCCCAATTTCTTCTTCTCCCCCCCTCCTTCCCTTTCTTCTTCTCCCCCCCCCTCCTATTTCTTCTTCTCCCCCCCCTCCTCCTTCTTCTTCTCCCTCCCCTCCCCATTTCTTCTTTCCTCCCCCCCCCATTTCTTCTTCTCCCCTCCCATTTCTTCTTCTCCCTCCCCATTTCTTCTCTCCCCTCCCCATTTCTTTTTCTCTCTTCTTCTCCCCCCTCCCCTCAATTTCTTCTCCCCTCCCCTTTTCTTCTCCCCCCTCTGCCATTTCTTCTCCTCTGCCAATTTCTTCTCCCAATTCCTTCTCCCCCTCCCTCCCAATTTCTTCTTACCCCCTCCTGCCAATTTCTTCTTCTCCCCTCCCCATTTCTTCTTCCCTACCAATATCTTCTTCTCCCCCTCCTGCCATTTCTTCTCCCCCCTCCCCCCCAATTTCTTCTCCCCCCCCCCTCACAATTTCTTCTTCACCCCCTCCCCTCCCAATTTCACACATTAGAGAGCTACTGAGAGCTCTGCTGTTTTCAGCATGGACAGTATAATCCCCTTCTAAGTATATAATTCAGCAGTGATGGTATTGCTCCAAGAGGTAGATTATGTGGAAATATCCAATGCTATATTGCAGCAGATATTAAAAATATAAAAGTAGGTATCCTAATTGCATTTCCCAGAGCATGGAACTGCTCTGATATTTAAAACGTAGGTAGGGGTCGACCGATTGTCGGTTTTGCTGATATTATTGGCCGATATTCCAATTTGTAAAAAAAAAATTTTTTTTAAATATTGGCCGATAATCAGGGCAATACAATACTGAATGAGTGGGCCGGCACGTCCATAAGACTGCACAAGCGGCTGCCTTAAGGTGCACCGGCCCAGAGGGCGCTAGATCGGAGTGACCAGCAGGAGGTGGACGCACAGCGCTCCCTCCTGCCAGGCACTCTGTGTAGCGTGGCAGAGCGGAGCAGTGCGCACCGCAGTACAGGGACTTATGTTTCTTGTACCCGGCTGGACTAAAAGGAAGTGCTCACTGAGAGAGCACTTGCTGTCAGTCTGGCCAGGTACAGGAGACTGAATCCGCTCTGCCCGGCCACGCTACCAGGAGACACACTGGGGAGCGGGGACAAAGGAGGGGAGAGAAAGGGATATTAAGGAATGGGGGATGGGACACTATGGGACGGAGGGGGGGAGGTAAGGGACTCTATGGGAGAGTGGGGGGTGGAAAGGAACACTATGTAAGGGGGGGAGGTAAGAACACAATGGGGGAGAGGGGAAAAGAACACAATGGGACAGGGAAGGGGGGTGAAGAACACTATGGGACAGGCAAGGGGGGTGAAGAACACTAGGGTGGAGAGAGAAACATTAAGGGAGGACACTAAGGTATAGGGGAGGGAAAAGGAACACTGGGGTGGGGGGGCACTAAAAACGAAGGGATGGGAATGAGGGGGCACTAAGAGACAGGTAAGAGATGGGGTGGAGGGGAGTTCCTACCACACATATTTACACACACACACACACTGCATCCACTGCACAAACACACTGCATCCACTACCCTCCACTGCACAAACACATTGCATCCACTACACACACACACACACTGCATTTACTAATCAAATACTCTCACTGAATCAACTACACATATAAATATTCTTGAAAAAAACATCTGGCATGTATATTTTTACCAGACAGCCACTGAGGGCGCTTCCAGAATCCAAACTGACTTTTGGTCCGTTATCTGACGCTGGAGGTCCTACTGGACCTCCAGCGTCAGATTTTCCCTATAGGAAAGCTTTCCTATAATGCTTTCCTATGGGGAGGTCTAATGCGCGTGCGGCCATTGCCGCGGGAGGGGAGCATTGTAGGGACCTATAGTGCTAGGAAAACAGATCCCTTTAAGTCAGACTCTTTTGAATAACAAATCAATCTATACAAATTATGCAGTATTTTGTAATGAATAAAAAATATTAACATAGCTAGCATATAAACCTATCATAAAGAAGCTATTTTGTGTATGGATCACTTTGTAGACAAATGTAAAAATTAAAATTTATGTAAATTTACCCAATTTTTTATTTTCATTTATTTAATTATAGCTGTTATCATAATATTTGAGAAATGAAAAGCTTTAGACCATATGCAATATTTTACACTGTGTCTGTAATGTTAGTATGAAAGCAAAAATACTATTTTTCTCACATACAGTAGATGTGACAAAAATATTTGAATAACAATGGTCAAGTAACCTGCTTATAGGTATTTGTAAGGACCCTGAAGGCTTTACTAGCAGTGTAACAGAATGTAAAAAGAATGTCTGCATTTGAGCATAATGCCCACATACAATTATTACAGTTAAATCATATATTTCTAAATGAAAGAAAATTGCTATAGCTATCTTTCTCAGTCTCTGGACTGGTTATGAAATGCTAACAGGGAAACAGTAGAGTCCATTCTCTCCTCCCCTCTCCCTGACTGTAGAAATAAAATGATCCATTTAAACTTCCTGTACTGTTTAAAAGCGAGGATGAGCAGACATTTTCAACAACTTTATTGCCATTATATCAGTGACTAGTGGCTTCTGCCAGAGGAATTTGTTCCTCTACAGCAGTGGTTCCCAAACTTTTAAAGGATCAATATAGGGTCAGGAACACAAACATGTATTCCTGACCCTATAGTCTTAAAGGACCACTATAGTGCCAGGAAAACATACTCGTTTTCCTGGCACTATAGTGCCCTGAGGGTGCCTCCACACTTAGGGTCCCCCTCCCGCCTGGCTCTGGAAGGGGGAAAGGGGTAAAAACTTACCTTTTTCCAGCGCCGGGCGGGGAGCTCTCCTCCTCCGTCCCTCCTCTTCTCCGCCCCGTCGGCTGAATGCGCACGCGCGGCAAGAGCTGCGCGCGCATTCAGCCGGTCACATAGGAAAGCATTCATAATGCTTTCCTATGGACGCTGGCGTGCTCTCACTGTGAAAATCACAGTGAGAAGCACGCAAGCGCCTCTAGTGGCTGTCAATGAGACAGCCACTAGAGGAAATAGGGGAAGGCTTAACCCATTCATAAACATAGCAGTTTCTCTGAAACTGCTATGTTTATGAAAAAATGGGTTAACCCTAGAAGGACCTGGCACCCAGACCACTTCATTAAGCTGAAGTGGTCTGGGTGCCTAGAGTGGTCCCTTAAAACCACCATCTAGCCCCCCTAGGCCCCTCATACCTCCATAAATATAGTAACATCTTACTGTATTCAAGCCTGAAGCTGTAGATCTGCATGCTGTTTGCCTAAAAAAAAAACAAGTTTGCTGACATCATCAGAAGTGGTAGCCTGATCCAGTCACAATGCTTCCCCATAGGATTGGCTGAGACTGACAAAGAGGCAGATCAGGAGTAGAGCCAGCATGATTCAAACACAGCCCTGGCCGATCAGCACCTCCTTGTAGAGATGAATTGAATCAATGAATATCTATGAGGAAAGTTCAGTGTCTGCATGCAGAGGGAGGAGACACTGAATGTTTGGATGCATTTTAGGCAGCCATGACCCAGGAAGGATCTCTAACAGCTATCTTAGGAGTGGCCAGTGAAGTTATCACTAGACTGTAATGTAAACACTGCATTTTCTCTGTAAAGACAGTGTTTACAGCAGAAACCTTGAAGGTAATGATTCTACTCACCAGAACAAATTCAATAAGCTGTAGTTGTTCTGGTGACTAAAGTGTCCTTTTTTTTTTTTTTTTAATACTCGTCTACCTTTTGGCAGTCTGTTTCCATAAATTGTACCCCTCATATTAGCAAAATGTTGGTAATTAATATAGTTGCTGTTATTTTGAATGCATAGGTATTCCTCTGTACCAGGCTCTTCCCTGCTCTTCCTCTGCCCCAGGCATATAAATGGATCCAGTGACACACAGATTCAAATACTGACACACATGCGGATGCACAGACACAGAAATGCAAACACTGACACACATACAGATATACAAAAAGAAAAAAGGGGGACTGCACTTAATCATAAAGAAACCGAGAGTACTAGCTGAGTATAAGTCAACATATCCCATAAGATAGGGCTGGGCAATCTTCGGCCCTCCAGATGTTTTGGACTACATCTCCCATAATGCTATTAGGGCCATAATGCTAACAAAGCATCAAGGGAGATGTAGTCCATAACATCTGGAGGGCCGAAGATTGCCCACCCCTGCCATAAGATGTATAAAAGAGGCACTCACTGTGATAAATCAAGCAGATTTATTGGACACCCATACACTACAGATACATTAACACCTATGTAGATAGATACACTGAGACATACAGATACAGACACACACTGACACATACGGATACACACGTACAGATGTACAGACACATGAGTACAAACACTATCATACATGCAGATACATAGATACAAACAATGACACACGCAGATATGCAGACACACATACAGATACACACAGACACGTACAGATGCATATACACTGACCCGCATAAAGATACACACATACAAACACTGCCACAATTGCAGATACAAAAGTACAACCAATGACACACATACAGATACACAGATGCATATACACTGACACACATACAGATACATACACTGACACACAGATACAAACACTACATACATACAGATACAAACACCCAGGTCAAAATTTTAGCCACCCTCCAGTTTCCTACCTTTTGGGTGCAGGTGGGTGGCCTCTGCTGGATAGGGCTGTTGGCGGTTAGGGGCTTGCTCTTCTCCTGCCCCGTTCCCCCTCCTCGCGTGGCTGGGTCTGTATCATCTAGGAACAAGTGACTGGCTTTCATTTCCTTCCAGCACTCCTTGCAGGTGAGTAGGGGCCTGGTCATGCTGTTAAAGTGCTTCAGTGCACTACTGGACCCCTCATGGCACATGTCTATCTGGTGGCCCTAGGTACATGGCCCTGGCACACCCTGCCCACCTCACATCCTGCTGCCTCACATCCTGCCGCCCCACTGTCACCCTCACACCCTGCCGCCATACTCACATACTCACATCCTGCCCCCCACACTGTCACCGCCACACTTTCATTGTCACCCTCACATCCTGCCCCCCCATTGTCACCCTCACACCCTGCCATCTACCACTGTCACCCCCATAATGTCACCCTCACATCCTGCCCTCCCTCCCTGTCCCCTTCCTACACACTGTTCCACTCTTCCAGCCCCCAGGTAAGAGGGAGAGAGGGGGGGATAAGCCCAATTTAATTTAAACTGCCCACCCCACTACACAGACACTACATCCAGTAGACACACTGCATCCATCACATACACACTACACACACTGCCTCCTCTATACACACACAGACAATATATTCAATACACACACCACATACATGACACAATAACAGACGCAGCATCCAGGACACAGCCGCAGCATCCACGACACACAGACGTAAACAGACATTGCATTCACTACACACACTGCATAACATAATGGATGTTAGCGTGCTTTTGGTGGGGGAAGGGGCAGCATTTCATCCTTGGATGCCGGCAGTACAATGTCTTTCCGTCCCTGATTCTTGGTCACTTCTCTTACACCTCTTCTACCGATTGTTCAGTTTGAAGAGTCCTTGTCCTAAACTTATTTCATTTAA
Organism: Pelobates cultripes; assembly: GCA_933207985.1. Classification (NCBI taxonomy): domain Eukaryota; kingdom Metazoa; phylum Chordata; class Amphibia; order Anura; family Pelobatidae; genus Pelobates; species Pelobates cultripes. The sequence continues at coordinate 276,650,747 of OW240912.1, forward strand.
GAATTGTGGCGGCAATAGTGCTTTTGGTACCCTTCAATGCAGCCAATTGTTTACCCATTTATTTATTTTTTGTTTTTGTAGCCTTCTTACGATCTGTGCCTCGACACAATCCTTTCTCTGAGTTCCTCAGGAAATTAATTTGTCATTGAGCTTGCCAATAGAAACCTCTCAAATATAATCCAGAGAAATGTGATGCATCTGAGCTAAATTTCAAATCTCATAGCAAGGTGTCTGAATATTTATATCAATGTAATATTTCAGTGTTTTATGTATAATACATTTCAAAATGTTTTAAAAATCCTGTTATGGTTTTGTCATTATAGGGTATTGAGTGGAGATTAATTAACCACTAAACATTATTGGCATACAGCTGCAACATGAAAACAATGAAGGGAGTACTTTCTTGATGCACATTATAGAAAAGAACTACTGGCCATAAAAGTGTGCAGTTCTAGAGAAACGTTCTAAAAAGTATAGCAATCACAAATAAACCAATTCTATTCCTTTTGCTCCTCATTTTAGCACTTTGCTCTCCTATCACATATTTTAACTGTCTCCCCTCTGCAATTTTTGTTGTTTTGTAGTTATTCTGAATGCAGCTACAAAGTTTACTTAATACAACATTTTTATTCATGATAATTGTCTTTAACGGTGACTGGTCTTACCTTGTGTGCTTTTGACTTTGTTTGCATGAGAATGTACTGAGATTTCTTAGATGATCAATTCTTTGTTTTATCCTATCCTTTTTTTAGTTCATATGTTCGAATGGACACTATTCGTAGAATTCTAACCAAAATCTTCGGAATCGATGTTGTCATGGTGATGGTTATTACTGATATTGACGACAAGATAATCAACAAATCCAATGAGGTAAAACGGTGGCTAGAGCATTTTTAATTGTATATCAATAGAGAGGACACCTAAGTTTGAATAGAGAAGTGGTTTACTTCAGAATCCTGGAGGAAGAATGACACATGAGGGTATTTTTTTTATTTTATTTAAAAAAAAAAAAAAAATAATAATTATCATCAACTTGGAGGAGGTTTGATGATTAAATCTGTTTGTTAAAACATTGCAACAAAATAAAAAATTAAATAAAAAAGGAAGTATAAATTATATTGAAGGGTATGGAGAATAAACATTTAAATATAGATGGATGAGGGGGAAAAAACAATATGGAGTGTTAATTGAATTTGTTTGATAAACCTGTGGAGGAAAAAGATGCATGTAACTTTAGAGGGTTATGCCAAGTACAATGACCTCTTCATTGATTAGAATGATGTATGTGCAGTGTTTCACCCACTCTATCTATTTGTCTATCTACTCTTATCTATGCATAACTAACTAGTAATAAGTTAAGTAAAGATGACATTTAGAAGCTCCTAAAGACTGTTAAAAGATAAAAAGTAAATATGTCTTGGACATTTTCTCTTATTGATATGCATCTTGAGCCAAAAAAAATGTTTTGAACCTCTGATATACACTCGTAGTCCCTATTAAGGCCAAAGTATGTGTGAAACTTTTTTTGCGTGATAAAAGCCTTCTCACGTTTCACTCACAAATAATATTGTAAACTACTAAATATCTACTGCTCCAACTAAATTAGGAGGCACAAAAACACAGGGAATTTTAACTGAAGACCAATTTAACTAAAGCCCCACACTCACTCCAGTGCCTGACCATTACCAGTACATCAGGAACCTAATGTCTATGGGTGTCTTAGGTTAGCCTAAAATGAACAAATTACACAAAACCCAACACTATTTCATCATGGTGTTGGATAAAATACTATAAGTAAGATCTTCCATTTACAATTCACTGTGCTGATATAGTTTACCACAGATACTGCACTAATAGCCGTATACACATTGTTTGTGTGTGGTGTCAATTACCAAATGATCTTACAATAAACAAACCAAGAGTTACTAAACTAAAGTTTAATAGGAATAGATATCATCACAGGAAATACAATCATGGTCCAGGTATAAAAATAAAAAAACAAAACACCGTTACAGTCCTCCATGTTCTTAAAATGCCCACAAGCACGGCTCAGCTGCTGGCGTAAGAGGAAGAGCTAAATCCAGGGTATCTTTAGGAGATTTGCTACAAAGTCCCCTCTTCAACAAAAAACTTCACATAATTCTCTTGCTCTGTATGTTATACATGCTGCATGTAGGAGGCAGTGTATCTGCCCATCCCTACCTTTGTATAACCAGGCACATAGCAAGGAATCCAATCCGTTTGGTTTGCTCACTGTTTTTCACCATGTTAATGTCAGCTGTTTAAAGGACCACTATAGTGCCAGGAAACAAACTCGTTTTCCTGGCACTATAGTATTAATAGCCCCCCCTCCCGCCAGGCTGAAGTGAGAGGAAGGGGTTAAATCACTTACCTTTCTCCAGCGCCGGACTCCCTCGGCGCTTGGGACTCTCCTCCTCCTTCGGTCGTCATCGGCTGAATGCGCATGCGCGGCAAGAGCCGCGCGCGCATTCAGTCAGTCCATAGGAAAGCATTCTCAATGCTTTCCTATGGACGCTGGCGTCTTCACACTGTGAAAATCACAGTGAGAAGCGTGGAAGCGCCTCTAGCGGCTGTCAGTGAGACGGCCACTAGAGTCTGGATTAACCCTAATGTAAACATAGCAGTTTCTCTGAAACTATGTTTACAGCTGCAGGGTTAACCCTAGATGGACCTGGCACCCAGACCACTAAATTGAGCTTAAGTGTCTTTTTGTTTTAAGGAACACTATACACAAACATGTATTCCTGACCCTATAGTGTTAAAATCACTAATTCCCCCCCCACCCCCCCTCGTTCACTCCTTGCTATCCTTAATATAGTAAAAGCTTACCTTTATTCCAGTCTGCCGGCGCAGGCTCTTCCCTGATCCGCCTCTTTAGTTGACATAATCAGAATTGATGCTCTCAACCAATCCCAATGCTTTCACATAGGAAAGAATTCAATTGAATGAGACTGTCAATTCTAATGATCACAGCCAATGAGGAGGGCTGGAGCCAAATGCCACCCTCGGCAATCAGCATCTCCTCATAGAGATACTGAGCTTTTCACAGATAGATGCATATATTCAATGTATCTCCATGCAAAGTGTTGGAACAAAGGTGATGCAGCACTGCCCCAGAAGCACCTCCAGTTGCCACTGGAAGTGTCCCTAGGCAGTAATGTAAATACTGCCTTTTTTTCTGAACAACAAAAAGCCTGCAGGGAAGGACTATAAACACCAGAACCACTACATTAGGCTATAGTTGTTCTTGTGACTATAAGTTAATTTTAAAGGTACACTATAGTCACCAAAACAACTTTAGCTAAATGAAGCAGTTTTGGTGTATAGATCATGAAGTCTCACTGCTCAATTCTTTGCAATTTAGGAGTTAAATAACTTTTGTTTCTGTTTATGCAGCCCCAGCCACACCTCAAAATGTTTAATTTTCATTTAGATGTTAACTTATTTTAGACCTTTATATCTTCTGCTCTGTAATTTGAATTTTAATTACATACAGGAGGCTCCTGCAAGGTCTGTTTAACTCGTAAATGGCAGAGAATTGAACAGCGAGACTGCAGGGGCATGATCTATACACCAACACTGCTTCATTAACCTGAATTTTTTTTTTGGTAACTATAGTGTCCCTTTCAACAGTAAGTGGATAATCTGCGAGAGGTCGGTATCTTTGCGAGCAGCCATTATTGGTAGTAGCCAGTAAAAGAAAGCGACATGGTTGGAAACTAGTTGATAGTTTCTACTAACTCAGATTTGTTAATAGCGGCAAAACCTGAATGATTTATAACAGATCATCTGAGTTATTTTTTATTATAGTTAGAATTTTTGCATAAAATAGTAAAAAAGAAGAAAAAAGTGCAGGAGTGTTTCCTTTTCAACATAACCTAGCTCTTGTTTTTGTTACAGCTGAACATATCCCCTTTGGCCCTGGCTCGTGTTTATGAGCAGGATTTTAAACAAGACATGGCAGAACTGAAGGTATAAATGGTGGATCTCTGATTTGTAAATTTGACCTAGGTGTTCATTCTGGTCATCGCAGACACATTTTTGAAAATCTTACATTCACAATGCTCTAGAACAATTAATTTCTAGTTTGTGTGTGGGAACACTGATGTTTGGTTACTCAGAATATCTTTCTATTGTTTCTGTAGGTTCTTCCACCCACTGTATATATGAGGGTTACAGAGCATATTCCACAGATCATATCTTTCATACAGCAGATTATTGCTAATGGTCATGCCTATGCTACACCTCAAGGTAATGGCCTCTAACATACAATTAACTGTTTTACGCTAGCAATTTGATTGTGTGCTGCATTGATTTTCAGGTTTTAGATCATATTAATGATATTGAGAGAGCCATTTTATAATATGACACTAAGTGCTTTCCAGAAACACCGTTTGCAAAGTTAAGGATGAAGCAACTGTTCAATCTAGACTTTTTTGTAAAATCACTTACAGGGTTATTTGTTAATGTGAAAAGTGCCTAGAATTCAAGATCACTTTCAAATTTAAGGCCAAAATAGCAGAACTGGAAAATTTCTCCAAGTCAGCTATGCTCATGTTCATTTTATTATTTTAGTGTCTTTAATTTTCTTACTTGAACTCTATTCATATCCTGTGTAGGGTGGGTGAAACACGTACTGTGTGCCTTTTATACCATCAGAACTTAATTTGTTCCTGAAGTGCACAGAGCTGGTATCAACTCTTGTTAGACTTGTTAGATAGAAAATGATGTTTTAACCACGGTACTATAAATTTATAGTTGTTACACACATTAATTGATGAATGCTGATCAGAGCTGTATGATTTCTTTCAGGAAATGTGTACTTTGATATTGAGTCAATTGGAGAGAGATATGGAAAATTTACGGGTGCACTGACAAATGTCGGAAGTGAATCAGGTATTTAATTTAACTAAGAGTGGAGTACAAACATTACCAGGTTTATTCACAAAGTATAACTAAAGGAATATAAAGTGAATGTAATCAGGGGCAGACTGAGCACTCGGGCAAATCAGTCATAGACTGAGGGCCCGTCTGCTGTGCAGGAAGGTGGTAAGGCGAGTTCAACAATCTCCTCAGCCAGCCTGCACACAGCAAGGGGCCCGCACAACACTCCGTGGGCCCATGTTACAAAATTAATTTCCGCCTTGTCAGGTCCCAGCATGGCACACTGAGAGACACCTAATGGGCCTTCCTAAAGACACACTAGGCTGCTTCTCAGTGTGCCTGAAAGATGAACACGTTACAGACAGGAGAGCTAGCGGTAACACAAATTAGTCCGCTCCGTGAGGCTTGATATATAGGAAATTACATTGTGTCAAAAGTTCAGTTAGCCGTGCGGAGCTGTCTGATCAGTGTTACATGCAGCAAGCTGTATCTGCAACAACATGCCACAGGTAAGGCTAAGGGAGGGGTATACAGTTTTTATTTTATAAAAAATCTATATAATCTGACCCACTGCAGTCCCCCTACCCCATACAGTCCATTGAGTCCCTTTACCTTCTACAGCCCTCTACCCCCTGCAGCCCTTAAACTCCCTGCACCCACTACAGACCCCTTACCTCACACAGCCCCTCTAATCCCTGCAGCCCCTACAACTCCTCTACACACTACAGATCCTCTGTCCCCTTGCCCCCTACAGTCCATGAAATCCTTGCACCCTCCTACAGTTCCTTTACCTCTATACAGCCGCTCTACCCTCTAGAGCCCTTAAAATCCCTGCACACCCTACAGTCCCTTTACCTCCTACAGCCCTCTACCACCTACAGACCCCTTACCTCACACAGCCCCTCTACCCACTACAGCCCTACTGCCCCCAGCATCCCCTCTACCTCCTACAGCCATTATAACCCCTGCAATGTCCCTACCCCCTACAGCCCCTAAAATCTTTACCCACTATAGCCTTTAAAATCCCTACAGCCCCTTTTCCCCCTTACATCAACTAAAGCCCTATTAAATGCATGCATGCACTAGAGCCCCTATGCACATTACAGCCCTTTTCCCCTTCACCCACTACTGCATCTATTGCTCTCTACAGCCCCAATCCCTCCTCTGCACCTACCACAGCCCCTTCCCTCCCCTACATCCCCTATAGGCTCTATTACGCCCTCTCCTAACTAAAGCCCCTATAACCACTACAGCTCCTATGCCCCCGACATCCACTGTAGCTTTTATCCTCTTGCCCCCATGTCCCCTGCACACACTACAACCCCTATTACCCCCTGCACCCATTAAAGCTCCTATTAAACTCTGCACCCACTATGACCTTTATAACTCTGCATCTTATGCTATGACCTCTTACCCTCCCCTACACCCACTTTCCTAGCACTATAGTTTCCCTTTAAATAAATGAATATTCCACATATCCTGACACGACACACAAAGACATACATACATTCAATTACACCATGGCTCACAGTGAATATACACACATAAGCATACATTCACTTTATATGCACATATACGGTACATCTACACCAGCACATATATTGATCTGCAGGGGGCCCGGGTCCTAATTTTGTCCGGGGGCCCAAACCACTGTCAGTCTGTCCCAGAATGTAAGATATTAGGTCAAAATATCAAAAGAGAAAACAAAGCTGACTGAGAATTTTACAATTTGTCTGTGGTGGCCTACAATTTTTGTGTTTATATTTTAGTTTCACCCAGTTTTAACATTCTCAAGTTATTGTAAGCTTTTCAAAATAATGATGGGATTTAACAGTCACTTTCCAGAACATTTTGATATATATATATAATCATCAGGATTTCTAAGCAATAAACAAATAATGACTGTATGATCTATCTAACAGGTGTTATCGATGGTATACAAAATTAAGCTAGCTATAATAGCTCTTAAAGGACTGTCACAACATTTGAAAGGCAAAAGAAGATATGATAATTTCACACATGAGCTACAATCAATGTTTTATAATTGTAGATTATGCTTGCTTTAGTGTACCTATAATCTTCATTTTTGTAATGACAGGAAGCTAAGATTTGCTTAAGTCTCTCTTTACTAGCACTCCACAGCAGCCCAAGTTATTCAAGAAAGCTTAACCAATACGATAACAGAGAGAAAAACAACAATATATCCGTCCTGTGCTTTTCTAGGGCCCCCTCTTTCTTTTCTGTATCTCATCGACAAGGGTCTGAGTACCACTGTCTCCTGCATTACTTCTGGGTAGCTTTGGTTTTATTGAAATTCAATGTAATTTCTGTTATGGTTGCCCAGATACATCTCATGCATTTGCTTTTTCCATCTATCCGTTTTATGTATATCCTGTCTACTCATTTTTCACATTATTGAATACTTTTCTCTTATTTGTCACTTTTCTTTCTGTCGACTTTGGGGCTCTTCCATTCCTATATTATCACACTTGTTCCTTTCATGCAGTAAAATTTATGTATTTTAATTGAGTACATCTGTCTTTTTAGACTTGATTTAGAAAAATCCTTTGTTTAAAACAAAAAAAAAAACATTTTATACAGGTGGTATACACATGTACAATGGCTTTTTAAAAGAGCCATGTGTAGTTTACACTATGTATCCATCTTCCTCACTGATAGGCTAGAAGACAGCCTATTGGCTGAACTACAACTCCCTCAAACCCTACCTCTCATAGCAGTACTGCTACAACTGATTACATCACACACACTTTATTGTGGGAGTACAGAAATACTTGGCTAATGGATCAAAATTATTTTAACAAATTTGTGCAGGCATCACTCTGTAAGCAGAGTTGATCATGCCTGAGCACACCTAGTGCTTCATGAGATGATGTCTTCCAGGGCACACAGGTGTTGCATAATATGTAGCTGGCTGAGCAAAATGTAGGCTGTAATTCAATAAGCCCTGGAATGATGGAGGTTATTTACGCTAGCATATGTCAACAGCATTGGAATGGTGCATTAGAGTTTCCTGTTGGATGTCCAAGTCAGGAAAAGGAGTCTTTGTGAAATAAGGCATAAAGCTTGTAACCCTTCAATGAATTTCAAAGTTTTATGAACTGATTGCTGTGAATGACATAATAGTTCCTTGCCAATCAACACAGGATGTTGTATTATATGTTTAACAGCTGCAAGTGATAAGAGACAAATCCGAGATTTTGCCTTGTGGAAATCATCCAAATCTGAAGAGCCATTCTGGGTTTCTCCATGGGGTAAAGGAAGGCCTGGCTGGCATATTGAATGCTCCACAATTGCAAGGTTGGCATATAAAGAATAATGCTAAGTGCTCTGAAAAACATTGTTTAATATTCTCTTACCAATAAATAAAACTGTCATGTGCCATGAGCCCCTTTATCAAAGAGGATCATCAGTAGTGTTTGAAATCCGTAGCACGTAACAGTGGTTGCATGTGTGATATCTGCAGCCTTTAGTAGCAGATAGCCACATTCTTTTAGAGTAGGTGTAAGATGTTCCTGGCCATCTCACGTTTTATACTTACTTTCAGTTTTCCTTTCCTAATGCCCGTAATCGTAAAAATCGTAATAATTGTGCTCCCCTCATTGCCACTCACCTTAAATTATATTATCTTTTCTTCCTTGTGCTCACTATCTGGGTGCAGCCAAAATGTTTCTTTGCCTGTAATGCCTAGTGTTTGCACTCCTGTAGGGTTGGATTGATTGTAACAGATTGTGAAACAGAACCTTGCTTTAAGCTCTGCCTATTGTCAAGTGGACAGCTCTACAAAAGGAAAAGTATTTCTTACTTTTTTTGTGTGTGTATTTTATGAAAACTAGAGCAGTCAGGGAAAATTAAAAAGAGCTTCAGATGGAGAGAGTTATGTAGAAGCAGGTTACTTAAAGTTTATTTTTGATGACAGATCCACTTTAAGCCCTATACTTCCTGCTTCCTCTTCTTCCACCAATCTGGAGGTGTGCCTGGTAGGAATTTTTTTAAATGTCTTTGTGAGTACATAGGCGCTGTGATATTTTCCAGCACTGGTTCAGGGCGGTGTTTTAAGCTCTGCAGAGAATGTAGAATATGCAGATTAGTCAACAAATAGAAAATGGCATCCTGCATTGAGTACTACAAACATTTCATATTTTTAATTTTGTTGTGACAATTGTTTTTTAAAATTCTTTATTTTTGTGGTGCAATTATTGTACACATGCTTTTGCAATGCCACAGCAGCGGTAACAAGATTAGTAAAGAATATAGTTTGACATATATAATTACTGCACACATTTTTAAATTAGGTAGCAGAGTCACAGGCTTATCCAACATGTCTAAATTACGTGGAAATGGGTGTGAGTTGTCTTCGTTAACTATCCAGACATATGGATGATCATGCTAAAGTAAGTTGTATAGCAGGCTTTTAAATCAGGGAAATGATTAGGATAACTAAAGAGTGAAACATGTACAGTGCCCATTAGGCTAGACATCAGATCCTACGTTATGCTGACTAAGTGCACTGTGGTTGAGTAGGTAAGTGTTACACAAGCTTAAACAAAACTGGTAAACAGAAGTGATACACCAGCTTACTGAAAGATGTTTAGATCTGGAGTGCTAGATTAATGTGAGACCACGGCATCGTTCGTCAGGATTAGCTTTACAGCAGGTAATCCCTGGTGGTGATGGCAGAAGGGATGTGTGGCAGAAAGGTTGTGACTGTGTAAGGAGCGATTAGTGCTCTTCAGGTGGGTTTAGTCTCAGGTCAAGCCTAGGAAGGGGCCGGAGCAGTATGCTTCAGTGTTATGCAACAGCCGCTGCGTTCTATGTGCCGGCACTTGGTGCGTGAGGGGGTTAGTAAGGCTTCTTGCCGCCGCTTGTCCTAGGGCACTCTCCTCTGATTGCTGCTGTGAGTTTGTTGCCACCAACATTTTCGGCTTCCGCCACTGTCACTGCACAGAGTCGGTCCAGGACGTTAGCAGCCTGCTACTCTGGTGTGTGAGGCAGCGTTGTTTGTATGAGACATCGTGGTGTGAATTGCCGCCATCTTAGGTATGCGGAGTGTTGTTGCATGCATAGTAACAGGCTTGTGAGGGTGCTATGGTGGACAGTGATGACCTCCGACGGTCTGCAGGACATCAACTGCTAGGCCGCAAGTCGGACCTGCTTCGGCTAGTGCGTCCGGAGAGTCCATGATGCCCCATTCTGGTCCCACGAGGGTTCCGTGGGTGGGTAGGTGTGGAACCCGGTTAGCTTGTCTGAATTGCGACCAGGAAGGGTTGGAGTCAGCCATTTGGCGGGAGCTCTGGTTGCATGTGGCTTCTCTGCATGGCGGTCAAGCTTCTCCCCCCACCTTCTCACCAGTGCGCTTGCTTGAGGTCAGTTCTGCATTGGTATGTCTGTATAGGATTCCCCATTGTTGCTTGCTAGTTTTGAAGAATCACCCTCCACTCCTTCGGTTCTCTCCCTCCCTGCTACTGTATTCGTTGGATTTATCACCTTTTTTTACTAGTTCATTAGTTACTTTCTTTTCGTTAAAACATTACATCTATGGGGGTTTTCGTGCAATTTTCATCCGAATGGAGACCGTGGCGAGCCGGTCAAACTTCCACACGGTATAACTCCAAAACTACCGAACGGATTCACACGAAATTTAGATATGTTGCTCACATCACCCTCAGCTACCCAGGGATATGGTTTATTATATTATTATTATATTATATTGATATGTTATGCATAAAGTATGTTTCTAATAATTGTGAATTTTTTTTACTTTTTTGGCCATTAGATAATTGAGTTTGATAAGTTGCTCAAACCCAATTATCTAGCCTGGCCCAGAGGATGAGTTATGTACTGTATAAATTGTGTGCCCTGTTTCTTAGTAAATCAGTCTTGTTCCAGCATTAAGCTTTGGCTCATGGGTGGATTATTCGGCGTTACCAGAGATTTATTACTCTGTGGATTACTTGGCTATTTTATTTCATGGGGAAAAAGTCACAGGATTCTACCGTCACACTAGTATATTGTGATTATGTGATATATCCCCTATTACCGAAGTCTATAATCTTTTAAGTGAACCAGTGCTCAATATTACAAACGCTAATTGAGAACAATATTGGAAATATATCTTTGTTTCACATAGTGCCTGTTTTGCAAACCCTCAGGATTGTTGAGATGGAAATACATTCCACAGCTCCTTCATATGTCCAGTTTAATGATATCTGCTTTAGTAGTTCTTTACAGGTTGGTATTCTAGAGGATTTCCTCAATTTGGTTATCAGTTGTATTTGCAGCAATAAGAACTTGATACAAATCTGTTTTAGGGCTACATTATTCATATCTCTGGAAACATGAATAAACGGTTTATACTAAGGTAAAGGCTCCAATCTGGTTTTTGGTAGAGATGTCAACTTCTGAGCTATCATGTTGTGGTGGGGCCTGTCCAGTATTCCATTTTGTTGGAGGTTGTGACAAACCACATATTTCTTTGTCCCGGTTATTTTTTTCACTGCGTTTGGCATACTAATCTACGGAGCACCGACCACCCCCCTGGCTCATTTAACTGCAAAAAAACCACAAACTTAAGTGCTCTCGCTGTGTGGCGTTCATATAACAGAACAAAACGTGCGCTGGAAAATGGTGGCCATCTTGTCTACCGAAAGCAGGCAGCAGTATCTGGTCGTCGAGTGTTTTGAACTGTAAAGCGGACACTTGACCCTGCGAACACCAGTGATTTGGTATGAACGCCTGCTTCTTTCCACGACAAGTCAAGAGCGCGCTGTTCAGTAGGATTGTGCGTATGAACAAGGCGAACAATCGCTACCTATGAGCCAGGGGAACCGCTCAACTTTTTGTTCGTTTGGGAACTCCCAAAGGTGACCAACCACTAACCCTGATTCTCTGGAACTGATTTGGGCAGACGCCACGTGTGCGGTCGGTCAAATCTTTACCCCGGTAGCGATTCATATGTGTTCATGGGATCTAAGCTCTATTTAAAAATATGTTGAGCGCTCAAATCCAGGATATCTGGGGATATAATATTTGTAGGGGTTCCTATATGTGTTATCTGTATTTTGGGGTATTTTATGTTTTATACTTTGTACCTCTAGTGCCTGGGAGATAATTTAGTGTACTTTGCTTAAACTAATTATCTCCCAGACACAGAGACTCCTGGGCGTGTTGTGGGAGTGTTTTGGGCATGTTTTACTACATCTTTGCTTGAGACCCTACTGGGGGTCTGTGTTTATAAGTGGGGATTTGGTCTGAATAAAATATTACAGTTGTACTCTTCATCAAGTCTTGACTGATGTTTGGGTATGCGAACAGCAAACCGATTGATTTTTTTCCCTCGACCTTAGGATTTCGGGAGAGTACGAACCAGCGTACTATGTGAACGGGCTATAATCACTTAGGCCTCTAGCATTTCAGGAGTGTGCGAACGAATGGAGTATACGAAATACAAGGGGTTTATTACAGAGGTTAAGAGTGATTTGATTTATAAGTAGGAGAATACCATGTTATCTAATTTATATAATGTCTGTAGTTCAGAGAAGGAGCAAAATTGTCCTCTATTGTATAAAGGGTGTAAGTGAGTAAGACTTCTCAATATCTTTATACTATGATTTAAAGTTGGGTACCCCTAGTGATAGGGATATCATCGGTGTCGCTAATGAGACTTAGATTGTGCACATAAGGATGATTATACCCTGTCCCAAGTAACAAGCATTTCCACTGTATTAAGTAACATTTGTGGATAAGACTGTCTCAACTGTTTTGGTATCTATAGTAAATATCCTATCCCTTTTTGTGTCGACCAATGTGATTCTATATACACAAACTGTGGTGGGTGTGTCTGCAGTTGTGAGGATGCTTCTTTATAGTAAATCTTTAAGTTTGGTAACCATAGATTCCTGTCTTTAACTGATTTTTGAAATATCCTCTGTGTATGCTACTATTATATTTTACTTATTCCAAATAAAATCTAATGAATAAAAATTTAGCTGACTGCCTCAGTTTATATTTTTGTTCAGTATTTACAGATGAAAATGAAGGAAAGGGGGCATCAGTTAGGAAAAAGGGAAAATTAGTAATTTGTTACATATGAGTTTATAGAGGAAGAGGTTCTATACACACTATATCAGGCAATGTTTAGGTGTGTGTGTGTGTATGTATATATGTGTGTGTATGTGTATATATATATATATATATATATAATCATCTACAGTGACATATCATCCAGGAGGATACATGGTGGAACATGACCTTTAATTTAGTCTGTGTGAAACCCTCGCAGTCAATAGGAGCCAAGTTAATTGTACTCTGACAGTGAGGCTTGTATGTGTGCACTTGTGATACACTTAGTTTTAGAAGGGGAAAAGAGAGATTAGGCCACCCACTTGGCCCATCCAAACAACCGGGTAGCATTAACGCCTTAAGGACCGGACTGTTTTTGTGATGTTGTACATTTGCGACCAGGCATATTTTTACACTTTTGTGGTGTTTGTTTTTAGCTGTAATTTTCCGCTCTCTCATTTACTGTTCCCATACAAATTATATATTGTTTTTTTCAGGACAAAAGGGGCTTTCTTTACATACCATTATTTATATAATCTCATGTAATTTAATTTAAAAAAATAAAAAAATAAGATTTTTTTTACTTTTACTTGAAAAATCTTTTACTCATCTACAAAAGCGAATGAAAAAAACTGCTAAATAGATTCAAAATTTTGTCCTGCGTTTAAAAATACCCAGTGTTTATGTGCTTTTTTGCTTTTTTTGCAAGTTATAGGGCTATAGGTACAAGTAGGATATTGCGGTTTCAAAACATACATTTTTAAAATTTATCAATAGTGACATTGTAACACTATTATCTGTCATAAATCTCTGAATAACACCCCACATGTACATATTTTTTTTAAAGTAGACAACCCAGAGTATTCAATATGGGGTATGTCCAGTCTTTTTTAGTAGCCAAGTCGAAAACACTGGCCAAAGTTGGCATTCATATTTGTTTGTATGTGAAAAAAGTAAAAAACTAAATTGAACGCTAACTTTGGCCAGTGTTTGTGACTAAGTGGTTACTAAAAAAGACTGGACATACCCCATTTGCAATACCTTGGGTTGTCTTCTTTTGCAAATGGTATGCCATCATGGGGGTAATTCTCATTCCTGGGCTACCATATGCTCTCAAAGGCAACGTAACCAACCTGGCCATTTTCAATGTAAAAATATTTAACCCCTATATATTAATATCAAAATACAGTTAGAATAAAATTTCATATAGATATATAAAAAAAATTTAAATTTTTATTATTAAATTTTTTTTAATTTAAATTAATTATTATTTATATTTTATAATGTATATACTATATATATTATACATATACGTGTGTAATTTAATTATAAGTGTATTTTTATATTAATATATGTACATATTAATATAAAAATACAGTTAGTATGACATTATACACACATATATATATATATATATATATTTATTTATTTTTAACATTAACTTTATTTTAATTTTTAATGATTTTACAGTTGTAGGGAGACTGCCTGTCCGCACAGGCAGTCCCCCTGCAGGCATACACATGGACACCTATTGTGACCATGTGATCACTGTGTTGAGTGATCACATGGCCACAGGGGTCCTAATCCAGTGTGGGGAGACTGTCTGTCTGTCTGGGCTGCAGGCAGTCTCCCCACACCGGGAGCACCGCTGATCGCCGCCGGGGGAACGACGGCGATCAGGTAAGTAACTAAGACCGCGGTCGGCAAAGGAAAAATGCCGATGACGGTCCTGAACCGTCCGCGGTCCCTGAGGGGTTAAACAATAAAATGACAAAGAAAATGAGAGAGAGAACTCTAAAACAAGTAGGGTTGGAAGTGGTTCTAGTTTCTAACCTGAACCAGCAGAACATCTGTTAATACTGTACCTATGACTGCTCATATCACCGTATCTTCAATTCTCTTCACTATAGAACCATTAGTAAAAAATCACTAGTTGGGTTGGAATATATATATATATTTTTTATGATTTTTTCTTTCAACATTATTTTAGTTTTCAGTTACTTGCTGTTATATATTACCATTATAAAATTGTAATTTGTTATAAAAAAAATAAAAATAAAATATAAAAAGTACTTTACAAGTAACGCCAAACCTCCACAGCGAGCCAGTAACCAACCCCATACTGATGAGTTGCCTTAACAACGAAACCGCTGTCCATGAGTGGTTCACTGGCTTTGCTCCTCTTACTGAGTTGTTTCAAAGCTGTTGAATCCATGTATAAATGTGATTCTTTGTTGAGCTTATTTGCATATGCCTACCCAGATTCCCTAGCAGTAGTGAGAGCACTGTTAAAGTAAAACAATCACTTGAAAGGGTTTAAGTTAAGTTTAATGGGACTCTCCATTGCCCAAATAAGAAAAAAAATCTAGATTAGATCTACTCCGAATGAAAACCTTAATACATTTACTTTAGCATTTTTCATTCGGGGTATATATAAAAACTTCATGCATTTCTATTGAAATTTGCACTTTATATAAAATGGGAAAAAAAGAGGACACTGCTTCACACATAACGCACTACAGCAACCTAAAGTACTTTAGGTTTATGGTGTGTTCCTTTAAACAGAGTACAGGGCTATGTTGGAAGGGCAACAATCAAAATATAATGCACAAAGAGGAAGGGGGTTTAATTGGTGGTAGTTGTGGTGAAAATTCAAATGGTTGTAAATGTCTGTTCAAGTGTCTGGTTTTAAGGCCATGTTTTAAAACAACTCCCAGACAGCAGCTTTAGGATAGGTAGACGGGGCTGGTAACTATTCACAGTGTCACATGCGATGTGAGAGTATAACGTGTTGAGTTTTTAAATTGTTTATATTTATATAGATCACTTTATATTATTTTTCATTTATGCATTTAGTGGTTACATTCAAAAGCATACCACATGCTGTGGTTCAATCACAGCTAGCTACATTTCACGTAAAACAAGATAAGATTGAACAAGATACGTACATGACCTGAGGTTATCAAATACAGTGAGATAATATTACGAATTGTAGTCGTATATACTGATATACTGGTGATAGTGTAACAATCTTTGATATCGTATCACATTGTTATAGTACAGTGGTATATAACATTCTACATGACCTATTGTTTACATATCCACTATGTTTAATTTCACACACCATTCCTATGTAAGGAGGCCAGATGGGGATAGTTTATGATTATCCATTCGGTAGTGTTCCAGTCCGTGGCCCCCACCGGACATATTACATGTCACTAAGGTTTAACATAAGTTTGATATGCTTGTGTAGTGTAGGATATATCAGAAAAGCACAAAAACTGCATGACATTTTTGTTGTATTGCAAAAGTGAGACTCGTGGACATATCAGTCCGACCACCCTAACTAGGGTCTTTAAGTTGCTGCGCTGAGGCAGAAGGCAGACAGAATGCAGCACCCCATGGCCCATAATATGTATTGTGAATCTTCTGGGCGTATGGATCATTAAATAATTTCAAGCGTGGGAGGGTAAAGACAACAAACAGAAGTTACATTATGATAGAGGCTCTCGTAAGATATCACATTCTGTCTCTCCATGCATACTTCATATAAACTTCTAGTTATTGACTAGCGTACTCTAACCCATCAGACTTCACCTGAGCATGGAGTATTGCCAGTCACGTAGGGTGTTTAAGCATTTCAGTATTTATCCTGAAAAAGAAGGGTTAGTGTTTAAGTATTTCAGCTAAGGCTCCCAAGTAGAGGAGTATGTTAGATATTAGTTAGAGAGGCCGTTACTTCCTCCATCACCCTGAGTGATTCTACCTTTTGAAGCCATTCTCGTAAGGAAGGGGCACGAGTTCCTTTCCATTTAACTGTTATGAGGAGGTTGGCAGCTGTCAGCAAGTGGGTCATTAATACCCATTGTGGTTTGGGAGTAGGATTGGAGTATAATAGGAACAGCATATTTTCAGGGGTGTGTGCCAGGCCACCACCTGTGATGGCATTGATCATTTCCCCCACTCTCCGCCAGTAAGCTTGTATGATGGAAAAAGTCCACCAAACGTGAGTGGTTGTTCCCCCTGGCTGACCACATCTCCAGCATGTATCTGTCGTGTGTGGAAAGAGATTTTGTAGCTTAGCTGGTGAGTAGTGCCACTTGTATATTCTCTTATTGTTATTTTCCTGTATAGAATTGCTCACCGATGATTTGTGTATGCCTTGAAATATAGTGTCCCATTCCATAGTAGTAAGACTGATGTTACGTTCCATATTCTAGGGTGACGTGCAGTGAGGAAATTGTCCCTTGAGCCCATCTTATAACATATTATAAAATATCGATAAGCGTTTACGTCTAAGGCTATGAGATTCACAGTAGATTTCAAAGTTGGAGAGTGTACGGGATCCCTTGAGAAGTTGGTTTGTTGAACGTATGAAGTGGGACAGTTGTGTGTATTTAAAGGCTTGCAGTGACATGGGGTACAGCGTTCTTATAAGGGAATTAAGTGACTTAACTGAATTGCTTTCTAGAACGGTATGCAATCTAAGAGAAGATGCCTGCTGGGGGGTCAAATGAATGTGCTTGTAGACCTGGTTGGAACAGTGGGCTTGTCAGTCAATGGAAATAGTGGAGATGGGTAAGTGGATATGAAGGAGGATTATCTTGTGAGTTTCCAAATGCGGAGAGTGGGGATAATGGTGGGATGAAGAGACTGTTGAGGTGAGAGGAACATTTGTCTAGTTTTAAGCCACGGCATTGTATGAATTGGTTTGAAAGAAGGAGTTTTCCAACTCTACCCATTGTGTCTGTGGGTGTGGGTTAGCCCATTCATAGAGCCTAGTAAGCATAATTGCTTTATGGTATAGACACAAGTTTAGCATGCCCAGTCCACCTTGGGTTTTGGGTCTCATGAGTATATTAAATGCGATCCTTGGGGTTTGTTTGCCCATATAAATTTGGTAAATAATTGTTTAATTTTAGCAAAGAACGTTTTGCGGATCTGAATTAGGAGGGTCTGTGGGAGGTATTACAGCTTTGGTAGAGTGTTCATTTTTAAAATGTTTATGCAACACAGCCAGTTTGTGCCAGGCGGCCAGGTCATCAGCAATCTTGTGGAGAAGTGGGATATAATTAAAACAGCCCTTTCAACAATGTTTGAGACTGTTTGTCGATTTTTAGGGGTAGGATCTCACTTTTGGTAAAATTGACCTGGAAATTTGATTTTTTTTTTATATGTAGCTATTTCCTCTAATAGGGGAGTCAAAGATGTTGCAGGGGATGTCAGCGTAAAAAGCAAATCATCAGAAAAGCTGATATCTTGTATTCCTTGTTGTTAACTTGGAAACCTTTAATATCCCTATTGTCACGCATGCCTTAAAGGAAGGGTTCCATCGTCAATATGAAAAGGAGAGAGGATAGGGGGGCAACCCTGTCTCGTGCCTTTCATGATTTTCATTGAGTCCGACAGCTGTCTATTAATTCTAAGTTTGGCTGTGGGGCTAGAGTAAATAGCGTTAAGCCAGTCGTCCAGTTGGAACCAAAGCCAATTGTCTGTATAGTGGTTTTCAGTAGGGACCATTCTACCCGGTCAAATGCTTTTTCAGCATGGACCGATAGCAGAAGGCTGGGTAGAGAGTAGGATTGTGATAAGTGGATGAGATTAAGTAGCGTCCTCGTGTTGTGTTTAGTATCATATTCTGGGACGAAGACTGCTTGGTCTGCGTGTATTAAGTTTTGCAAAAGAGGGCGTAAACGGTTAGCAAGTATTTTTGTGCAGATCTCGAGGTCTGTATTAATTAAAAAAATTGGGCGGAAACTGCCACAACTGGTGAGGTCCTTCCCTAGTTTCGTTAGTAACGTTATGTGGGCTTCAATAGCAGAGTACGGTAAGATCAGGGTGTCTGTGAGGGAGTTAAAGGTGTGTAGAAAAGGATCAGCTAGTGTTTCCATAAATGCTTTATAATGTTTGGTTATAAAGCCATCTGGACCCGGACTTTTATTCAGGGGTAATGAGCATACAGCTTTGGTAAATTTGTCTTTCATCAATGGGCAGTCTAGGGTTTGCAACATATTAATTGGGACTTTATAACGCATCCTTGTGGCTAGGAAGTGTTCTATATCTGTTGTCGATGGAAGTGAGTCCCTCAAGTTGTATAGTTCAGAATAGAATTTGTGGAAAGCCTCCATAATATCTGGCAGTGTGTGTAATCGTCTCTAATCTGGGTGTTTAATTTTGGCCATAAAGATTGTCTGTCTGCTTTGTTTCAAAGCTGATGCCAAAAGGCATGTTTTGTACTACGGAGTAGTTTGCCCTTAACTTGTAGTTCTGACTGCTTTGCGATCAGCATTTTATACGTTACAAAAGAGTCTTTGTGTTTATGAGCTAACTCCAAAGCCCTATGTCAGCTGTACCTGATTTTATTTTACCTGATTTTTTTTGTGTTTGGATGCGATAGCTATGATTAAACCCCTAAGTACACATTTGTGTGTCTCCCAAGTTAGAGGAGGGGTGATAGACGGAGTGGTGTTTTCATCGAAGTAGCTTTGGATTGAACTCTGGAGCTTTGTGAGTATGGTCTGGTCATTTAAAAACAAGTCATTCAGTTTCCATTGGAACTTTTTCAAGGGTAGGGAGGTTATGTAAACGGTAAGAGACAGGAGCGCGTGGTCAGACCATGTGATAGGGCCATAAGAGCAGGATGTAACCAAGTGTAAAAACCTGTGTGGTAAAAAGAACATATCCAACCTTGAATATGTGTGTGTCGCTGGAGAGTAGTAGGAGTAATCTTTTGTAGTGGGATGGCATATCTGCCAGGAATCATAAGACTGTAAGCGGTCTAGTTGGTGGGAGAATTGTTTGCGCACTGGGTTTTGGCGAGTGGATGTTACAGAAGTGGCGTCTAGGGCTGAGTCAAGGGAGAGGTTACAATCGCCCCCCCCATTAGAAGTATACCCTCAGTAAATTGCTCTACCAAATGTAAACACTTTTTAAGGGTTTTGCATTGGCCTGTGTTGGGTAGATAGAGGTTCACAAAAGTGATAATATTGTGTCCTACGTTTCCCTTTACCATCAACACTTTATCAGTTTTCTGGTCTATGAATGTGAATGGTACTTGGGCTGAGATTAGTATGGCCTCCCCTCATGGTTTTTTTTTTTTCCCCCTCTGAATAATGGCCAAAATAGCCAGTAGGTTTTTTTTTTTTTTTTTAATCCGGAGCTACATCTTTTTTAAAGTGGGTTTCCTGAAGGAATGCCATGTCGGCATTGTGTAATTTAATCTTCTCGCATTTAAAGTAACTATACATAGGGTAGCCATTCTCCAACTCTTATGATCGAGCTTTCCCACCCACTCTTCTCCCCCAGCGGAGCCAACAACAAAAGAAATATATACACAACTACAAATATAAAACAACTATACTCAGTCAAACAGTGAGTTTGGAAGAAACTGTGTATGAATGAGCACCAAGAATAGGTGCGTAGAAAAACCTTCGGTAGCTGCCTCGCGTGAGGTTAATCTATCAGCTCGAGAACCTATATGATACCGCAGGATAGGTCAAGACGTGTATACGTGGTGTCCGTGAGGAATACCTGGAAGATATCATCCCCCCCCATGGGTTTATTATAGAAGCAATGTCAATCTTTGCCCCCCATTGTTTACTAAAGTGGTGGTGTATTACAGTACCAAAGGGGTAATAGTGAAAATAGAGGACCCCACTATATGGAGTAATTATGTAGTCTATATCAGTTTTCCTGTTACAAAGCCTCATCCATAGCCATAAGTGGAATACACTTGACCCTGTATGACCCCTCAGGAAACAATTATTCTCACATATGTATATAAGCTTTTTTTTTTTTTTTAATGTTTAAAGCACATATACATATACATACACATATATACAGACCCTTGTTTTGTTTTGTATTGAGAACGTGTTTGTGCATTATATAGCAAAGCGTTCTGCCATTCCTTATGCTCCACCTAACCTAAAGTGGTTGGCTAGGATCCGTTCGTGCAGGTCAGAGCTCTCTATGAGCGTGAAGTGTGGGACAACGTGCTGTAGTATGTAGTTTATATCAACTACGTTGTGTGTGGTAGCATGGACATGTAGCGAACATAGTGTATCATATATAGCATGGAATCCGGTTGTTGTACCGAATGCCCTATAAACGTAGATAATTGTCTACCATAAGGGGTAACTGGGAACATAAGACATAACCAGGAGATCATATTACCAGCCCTGATGTGGGTCTTCTGCATCATCAATGTCTCTCTCGTGTTCTATCCACACAAAGTCTCGGCATGTGAGAGAGGCAGTGTCCATGCAGCAGTGTCTGCGAGCAGAGCAATGACCTCCATTTATTCACTGGCGCCTTGCTGTGTGAGGCCTTGCCTAGGCGTTTAAAGTGTGTTCCATGGCATCTGTGCGTCTTTTCTTTGTCTCCTGTTGCCAACGCGGTCGCTGGGGGAGTTGAGGTATCCCATATGGTGCAATTGGGCCATACCACTGATGTGTGTCATTGGAAGTTCCAAAGCCTGTTGGTATATCGGTACATCTTGTATGAATTCTGTGTAGGTTTCCTTTAAATGTGGTGCAAACGGAAATCCCCATCTATATCTGACGTTTCTCACCCTCAGTTGTTCTGTGATGGGTTTTAGAGATCATCCAGCTTGCAGAGTGAGCCATGATAAATATGGATATATGTTGATTGGGTCATTATGAAAGAGTAGTGGTTGTGTAGAGTTGCGCAGAGCTGCTAGAATATCCTCTTTGCACCGGTAGTAGTGAAGCCTGCAAATTATATCCCTGGACCTGTCAGTTGACAGTCCCCTGGGTCGCAAAGCTCTGTGAGCCCTATCCAGCAGTATTGGTGAATCAGGTGGTCTGTCCAGAATTAAGTTGAAAAGTTTTGTGAGTACGTTTGGAATGTCTTCTTGGTCTCTTTCAGAGGGAGTGTCTACCTTTCCTTGGAAAGATACCTCTAATTTACCTAACATATTTCCAGGTCTTGATTAGATGGCATATTTCGTAGGAGATCTCTCATCTCCATGTCCACAGGCATGATGGACGTTTCTGAGTCTCCCGGACTTGATGATGTTGTGGTGGGGTGAGTCCGGCGCAATATTTGGGCCTTCCAGACCTGATTGTTGCTCCACGGTGTCGCGGAAATATTTAGTTAGGGCTCCAGATTTACCAGCCGGTGTCTTGCCAGAGGTGTGAGGAGTGGAAGTGGACCGTTTAGGGTGTCCCATGATTTATTTCGCCCAATGTAAGCGGATTCAGCACACAGATATGTGAAGCTCGTTTATGCTGCGGCCATTCCGCTCCGTGGTCAGCTCCAACCCTTTTCATCACTTTATATTATTATTATTATTTAATTTTCTTATAGATATGGGAAATTTACATCCTTCTATTTTAATTTTGCAAATAGAGGAATATTTGTAGGAGAACATAGTGCTGAATCATTATGCAATTTTTTTCCCATTTGGAAAAAATGAGAACTACTGTTCTTGTTTGGATAAGTCTGTCCTTATTTACTTGTATATGCTTACAAATTGTTTAAAACTGTGAAATATGTTGATACTTTATATTTGTATAACACTTGTGCATATTAATCTGGGCATCTTGAAATTCCAGATGCTTTAGAATTTACCTGCAAATTCAAGGCATTGATTTGTCCTTCCTAAAAAGTTAATATTATGTTTGCCTTGTGTTTCAGCTTTCTTCCCATCACACATAACTTGTAGCGCAATTAATGTTTCATACGTTGTTTTAGTGCCAGTTATGTTGAAATTGGCAAGCTGCAGTCTGCAAAATTTCCTATGAAAGCAAGGGTCATTTGGGGCAGAGTGATTTGTGCCAAGCCAACAATTTTTATACTTTATCCACAAATGAATTTCTTGCAGCACTTCTTTGTGATGCTGTAGATAATTCTCTCACATGATTTTGAATAGGTTTTGAAAGATGCTTGTTAAATTGATTTCCAGGTAATGGCGTTTATTTTAATGCCTTTTTGAGAGTGGAGGCTGATGTTAGATTGGCGTTGTAGTGCATAGCTTGTAAAGGACCATTGTCCTGTCCTCGATGATGTCTAGCCAACTCTACTGGCAGAGAAATACTGCAACCTCAAGTAAACTTAAAGGGGACGGACATCCACAAATAATTTTTTTCCCTGTCTTTTCATTCTATTCCACAACACACACAAATTCCTTGATGAATTTACTGAACTACTCCTATAGGAAAACCTGTTTCTATAGATATTTTGTTACTAGATGTGTCAGAATCCATAAGGTAAATCAGAAAGGAAAAGAGATCTATCTTCTTACTATTCTTAAGAATAGGTACAAGTTTTGCCTCTATAGAATTAGCTTACATGAAGTTTGCAAATGTCTGACTTAGATGATCTTGAAACCAGGACAAACAATATTCATATAATTTTGCTTGCTACTTTTTTAGTGCTACCCGACAGCACTGATTGCAACATTTCTTGCTGCAGCCATCCAGAAGAGACACTGCACATTCTGCACAAGACAAATATTTAGATTTGCAGGAGGCTTTTCGTTTAACTGCAGTCTAATTCTGACATTTCTCCAGTTTATCCGTATTGTCTGGAGGTATAGGGCTAGACATCTGAAATATATAGAAACCAAGTCTAATCCATTGGAAAATTCTAATCAAAGTCTTACTAAAACTTAAACAAAAAAATTTATTATATTTTCTAGACTTAACTGACCTCAGACAAGCCAGAGGCTGCGAAGGCATACCTCCAGGATGCACATAATAATGAATTCAACATCAAATCTGAATGCAGAGAGCTCATTAACCTCATAGCTAAAGTACCAGAGGGCCCCCCAGATAGCAATCCATGCCTTTCCCCACTGCAGCACCTGCATAGAGAATTTAGAGAGGAAACCTGATGGTCGCTCACAGAACAAGTAAGAGAGGCAATCTTTAAGCATTGAAGATAGGTGTAGTGTGCATGACCCAAACAGGACTGATACTTTCATACTCTTAGCTATTTCTTGCAAGGATATGCACTCTAGAAGCAGAGATTTACTAGTATGATATTATTAAACTTGAGTATAGCCGGGAGAAACATTCTTCAAGGTGCTCGGGCAACTTATTAGACAATACGTGTTGTGTGCACGATCTAAGCAGGATTGACGTTTTCATACTTCTATCATTTTAATGTGTGGATCTCTCCTATGAGTCCCTATTACCGATACACTATTGCCACTTGGGGAAGAGAGGTTAACATAATTTGCAATATTTAATGTTCCCTGCAAATAGAGGCAGACTTGCATTAATTTCCTCCCCTGTAGAAACAAACTTACTCCTATTTTGAGACATTTAGTGGACATACCACTTCACACGTATCCTATCAATTAATAAAGGATTTTTTCCCATACCAATCAGCACTGGTTATATGTGAGGGTATTGTCTTTTAGAATATTTTCAATATGGTGTTCATACAATTGTTATTTTGTGTTTGTCTTAATCTTAAAGCTATAAGCTCTGGATTTAAAAGGCTATCTAACATTATTTGATTCCTGATTTGGAACAAGTTTGGTAATTACAATTAGGGTCTGGCCCTCATAAGTTAGATGGTTCACTACTAAGAGACCTTACACTTTCTTTTTCTTTATTCTTAACAATACAGGATTCGCCAAGACAAAGTATAAAAATACAAATGGGATAGAGGGAACAAGACCGTAAAAACCACTAAGATAAATAAAACCAGATAGTGTCCTTACAAAGATTATGAGTGATGTGCCAGATAACACTATAATTTCCCTGCTGTAGTATAGGTTACAATGCAAGGAGGCCCTGTAACTGTTACTTGTTACTGCTTATAACTGTACCACTGCCCTTTTCTTTCAGAGAAGTAAAATTCCAAAGCACTGATTTTATTCAGACCATAAAGACAAATCATTCCTTGTGTAAACTGCCTTGATAAGGAGAACTCCACTATAGAGGAGTGATGGACCACTTATTATTCTATTGTCCTTGGCATATTTTATGTATTGGACATGTCTTTCACAAGGCAAAAAAAAGAATGTCCCAACCTTCTTTGACCTTTGAAGTTAAAAAAAAACCTCTCCTACTGTGTACAGTATACTCTTTCTTGATATGCATCTCAGGATAATGCCTTGCACAGCCTCATTCATAAATCTCTGAACAGAATGCGAGTAAACTGATGGCAGCTGTCAGTATGGACGTGTCTGTTGGATGACCATCCCATGTTTTCCTGTATTATGTGGATTACTATAGCATTCTAGTGATTAATTATCTAGTCATGCTATAGCTACTGTAAAGATTCAGTATCTTGGAATTCTGTCATCCTTCAGATGTTTGTAGGCTTTTACCTTCCCGTACATAAAAAGCTTAGCACACCAAGGAAAGAACAGACTACCAATGAACTTAAAGTAAGATTCCTTTTTTGGGGATAAAGGTGTTTATGAACATAACACTTGTAAAACTTATGGAATTTTTCTTGGTTGCTTGTTGTAGAAAGCTTTCATAATAGTTTGAGGTTTGTTTAAATATAAATTAATTCTTTCTAACGGACTGTCAAATGTTCACTATTTATTATTTTTATTATTTTTGTCTGCTTCGTATGGAATTATTGTAATAACTGCCTTCTAGAAGCCAGTTCCCACAAATCATTGCCTTTTTTAAAAATTTATATAAATAAATGTATTGTATTTATTTTGTTGCTTTGTTTGCACAGATTACAGAATGTTTTTGTGTCCTTTCATTCTTCCCTAGTTCTGTGTTTGGTAGACATCTTGACATCCACACTGGTGGGATTGATCTAGCATTCCCGCATCATGAAAATGAAATTGCACAGTGTGAGGCATATCATCAGTGTGACGGGTGGGGGAACTATTTTCTTCACACTGGTAAGTACTCCTCTAGGATTACTCTTCTCAAAATCTGGTAGATTAAGTTCTTAATAAAAAATAAAAAAAACACACACAGCTAAATTAAACCACTGATAAAATTTTAGATCTATAATTTTCAACTAAAGATTCCTCATATCACTACTCTTATGCCCCTTTTTTCCACAGTCATCTCCCTGTTTGTTTTTTCTTTGCTTCTTAACCCTTTAAGGACACATGACCTCTTCCAGAAGTTTGGTCCTTAAGGGGTTAAAGTAGTGTTGCTCTTTCCCTTTCTTTCATAACATGGGCCCCCATTTATATATTTTTGCCTAGGATTTTCAAATATTTTTTCAACATATTAAAATATCAGAAAATATATCACGTATGAAATAAAAAAAAATACATCCATATATCAAGATTACGATATTAAAATATTTTTCAAAATATAATTTAAAAAAAAAGTTTAGTTAGGATTAGTAATGCATGCAATATCTCTTTGTGTTCTCGACTGTATCACATTACATCTGGCTATATAAATGGATCCTTCCCTCACTATTAATGTGTTCTCACCTGTGTTGCAACTCCTATTTTCCTCCTTGCTTGCCAAATAAGTGATTTCACTCTGAGGCCCTAGCTCAGCTGCTGCTAAACCTTAGGATTTTATCTCCATCTCTCCATGTCTATTGACCTCATCTGCCACTATACATAATATACGTATGGATCACAACTTTAACCAGACGCAAGAGGACTTTTTCCAGTAATCAGACCCCTGGTTTTGTTTTATGGACATTCTTTTGGATCATGATTTGGTTAGGAAGTTCTCCTCATATATTTTTTTTTGCTTTCAAATATTTGTCACTATTTTAAGTTCCTCCCATGGTTGTTCATTGCCCAGTACTAAAAATGTGTTCTGTTTAATTAGCTGTTTTTCTCCGAGAATTGTCTTTTGCCGTGCCACTGGCAGCAAAAAAAAGGTAGAGGATTATCTACTAAGCTATTGATTTTTTTTTTTTACTTAAAGGGACACCATAGTCACAAGATCAAGTACAGCTTAATGTCCCTGCAGGCTTTTTAATGTAAGCAAAGCCTTTTCAGAGATGAGGAGATGCTGATTGGCGCAGCACTGTGGTTTTTCTACGCATGCACAGTAGCCTCCCAATGCTTTTCTGTGGGAAAGCATTGGATCGGCTGAGATCAAGTTTGAAGATCTCAAGCATGGAGCCGGAACGGGGCCAAGCCTGCCACAACAAGACTCATGCGGCGCTGGAAAAAATGTGAGTAACTTAACCATTTAAAGGCAGTAGAGGGAGCCGAGGACCTATTTACTGTTATTACAACTATAGCGTCAGGAATACATGTTTTAGTGTTTCTTTAAATTTGCAGAAACTGCTATCCTTTTTGCTCTATTCTTTACATGATGATTCTGTGGGAAGAAAGAACTGTTTAAGATATTCTTGAAACAGCCTAAATAAATTTTAAGAAACAATTATTTATATTTCTGCTTTCCTAGGAAACAAACCAGTTCTAATTAAGGAAAATAAAGATACAATTTCATTGCATATTAATAGTTCCCAAAAATCTTTCCTAATGAACATGGATTTAACCAAAAGCAACGTTTGACAAAGGTACTGTTGTGGGCCAAAACATTGCTTTTTATCTGCTCCAATTAATCTGCTCTCTGCATTTACCCTGAGTGCCTGGATCATCATTTATTTTCTGTAATTACATTGTGAGGATTGGCCAACCTCAGGCCTGGTTGCCCCCTGGAACCAAGAGAGTGTGGTATCCTATATGGCAATTAAACTGTCAAATAGAAACCAACAGAGTCAGATCTCTTATTTTAATACTTATTATTCGACTTCATCTTCAAACACACTTCCCCACTGTACCCTGCAAGTCACGTTGAAATACAGAGAGACTAGTTATGTTTGTACTGCTGTAATCAATTCAGGAACCAGTTCCTCTTTCATAAATGACACATTGGTCAATGAATACCATATTTCAAAGATTGAAGAGGATAAGTTTGATATATTCCTTATGTTTGATGGGTCCCTTAACAAATCTGGCCCTATTGTGGAAAAAACACCTCAAATTCACATTCTTACCAATAAGGTACATTCGTTTTTAAATAATAAAAGCTTCCTTGTTTGAAGTGATCTTATGTCTCACTTTCTTGAAAAAGTACAATCCTTATATTTCATCTGATCGATTAGAGGTCCTTTTCAATTCCCCTTGTTGTGTTGAGTCTTGTAAGTTTTGTATACGGTTTTTACAAATATTCTCAACTCTTGTCAAACCCAACATTCCAGTAGAATATGCCTCCTACACAGATGTTTTTAGCGAGCAAAAAGCCTCTCAGCTTCAACGTTGGAGACTGCCAAATCGATTTAATACAAGCAACCAAAATACCTTATGTACATATATATCCGCTGGCTGAACATAAATTACAAACACTCAGACTATTTAGACATTAATTTAGCCAAGGTTTTCATAAGGTCTTATAAGGCTTTCGTTGAACTCTAAGATTTAACAGTGCAATTTTAAGCAGAGTCTCAAAATAAAACGTACAGTTTGGTAAGCCTCAATAGTCAGTCTTTTAATTGGTTAAAAGCATGCATACACATATCCCAGAGATCATTATATGGTGAGTAGAGGACATTTACTTTAACCAGGAAAGCTCGGAGGAAAGATGAGCCGGGGGGGATATGATAGAAACATTTAAATACATAAAGGGAATCAACACAGTAAAGGAGGAGACTATATTTAAAAGAAGAAAAACTACCACAACAAGAGGACATAGTCTTTAATTAGAGGGGCAAAGGTTTAAAAATAATATCATGAAGTATTACTTTACTGAGAAGGTAGTGGATGCATGGTATAGCCTTCCAGCTGAAGTGGTAGAGGTTAACACAGTGAGGAAGTTTAATCATGCATAAGTCTATCCTAGACTAAAGATAAGGCCATGGGCTTAAAAAAGTATTTAAAAAATGTAGGCAGACTAGATGGGCCAAATGGTTCTTATCTGCCGTCACATTCTATGTTTCTATGAATGGAGATAGATTTATTATTTAACATCTTATGCTACATGTTTATGTACAAAAATCACGAGAGTGGAATGGAGATGTATTTAAATTCACATGCTGTTCTACAGAATGCATAATGCAGACCAGCAGGTTTTTTTTACCTGTGAATATACATTAATTTTCATCATGATTATAATTGATGGCTATAGCTGCATTACAAAAATGCAAAGAAAATATTCAAATACATTTTAATAACCATATATAATAACCATAACATTTGTCATATGTATATGTAATTTTTTTTTTTTTCTTTTTTTTTTTTACCTGACCTTAGACAATCTCTGGTAGACATGGTAGGAGCCCTGAGCTTATGCGAATGATGAACTATGCCACATTGTAACACAGTAAGAAATTAAAGATGCTCCAGGCACTCAATGGTGATAAGATGGCAGATTTATTAAAGTTTCAGTGCATGAATTAACAGCTGTTCAATAAACCTGCCATCTTTTCACCCTTGAGTGTCTGGATCATCTTAAATTTTTTACGTATTTATTGGTGTCCAGAATTGCACCTTGAATGACTATTTAAGTGACTATTTAAGAAGAGTGCAGACTCCATCTATTCTGAATATATCATTGTTAATCACTGACTTCACTCAATAATTTATACTAAGGAGCTACGTGGTTTAAACCCATTATTATCTTTGGACTAATAGACAGCGTTGTAAAACGGTTCTTAGCACTCCTACCCAGAGCATTTTCCAAAATCGTATGACATGAGTAGAGATATAACACTTACTTGAAAAGATGTCAAATTGTCTATTTTATGATCTAACTTGAAGCTTTATGCAGATGC
Source organism: Pelobates cultripes (assembly GCA_933207985.1). NCBI lineage: Eukaryota > Metazoa > Chordata > Amphibia > Anura > Pelobatidae > Pelobates > Pelobates cultripes. The sequence continues at coordinate 276,680,432 of OW240912.1, forward strand.
AACTTCCTGGTTTTTTTTTTCAGCAAGGTCAAGGTAGATGAGAAACTTCATATATCAGTTCTGTAATATTGATATTGTATTGAAACCAGGAATGGTGACAAACTCAGTGACAAATCAAATATTTTTTAAGAACTGTAAATAAAATGAAATTGAAGACCATTACTATCCCAGCTAGAAAAGATATCACCACACACACAGAGACTTACACTTTTTAAAAAATGTTATGTAATTTTTAAGATTACGAAAAACCTCTGTCATTTGGTTTTCCCCTCAGTCTTCTAGTGGAGGCCTTCTATATAAACCTAGAAGCTAAGCAGTTACTGGTAATGCAACTACCAAATTAGCAATTCCAAATTGAACGCGAATCATCCAATAATGTCTGAAAATCACTAGGTAAGCACTTTTAAACAAAATATAACTAATGGAAAAAAATCTGAAGTGGAGAAATATTAGGTTGTATAGCAATGGCACACCTATTTCTGGAACTATAACTTTAAGAAGTCCATAAACTTATGGGGATACTCTAAGCACCTTAAAGGGACACTATAGTCACATGAACAACTTCAGCTTAATGAGGTTGTTCAGGTGAGAACTATAGCTCCCTGCAGCCTTTCTCATGTGAGAAAATACAGTGTTTACATTGACAGCTAAGAACACCTCCAGTTGCAGTCACTCAGAGTGAACCAGAGGGACTTCTTGAGTTGATGGAGGCATAATATGCCTCCATCCACTCAGATCTGCTGTGCACGAGCATCTTGTGATTCAGTATCTCATCCCACTGCATGCAGACACTGAACTTTCCTCATAGAGATTCATTGATTCAATTAATCTCTATGAGGAGATGCTGATTGGCCAGGGCTGTTTGAATCATGCTGGCTCTGCCCGATCTGCCTCCTTGTCAGTCTCAGCCAATCCTATGGGGAAGCACTGTAATTGGATCAGGCTATCACATGTCAGCAGACTGCTTGTTTTTCCTAAATCTAACAGCATGCAGATTTACAGCTTCTGTCTTGAATACAGTAAGATTTTTACTATACTTATGGAGGCATGAGGGGCCCAGGGGGGATAGATGGTCGTGTTAACACTATAGGGTCAGGAATACATGTAGTTGCACTGGTGACTATAGTGTCCCTTTAACCACTACAGCACACTAGTTGTTGTGGTACCAGAAGCCTTTGACAACATCTCACGTTTTGAGTCCTATTTGGATCTGTCAGGTGCATAATTATGCAGAAGCAAAAGTTTATATTTCCTCATCAGCATACCAAGTTTGGATTTCCAGCTGACTTTCCTTATCTAGTAAATAATGTCCAAAACTGGTATGCTTACGCAAAAGGTTTTAAAGTTCATTTTTGTATATCAGTGCCAGGGGAATACTGGCACCATAGCCACTAGAACACACTGTAGTGGTTAGAGTACCTCTTCAAAAATATGAACATACAACTAAAGGGCCCTCAAACGTGTTTAGTCAAAGCCAATATATTGTCAACAAAATAAAATGGAAAAAAAAAACCACACTTCTATAAAAAAAAAAGACTTTTTGTTATAAAGTATCTGCTTTATTGTGGAACTGATAGAAGTAGTTTCACATGAGAAATCTGATACCAGACATAACCTATATATACATACAGTGGGGCATCATAGTGATGTGATAGGGCAAAAAGAGAAAAATAAACATGTGTTTTGCACACCAGACTAACCTTACTTCAGAGAAAAAAATAGAGAGAAATGGGATCCGTGTGAAAATGGGTGTAAAAGGGAATAAACACCACCTCCACACTGATCCCATGCACCAGGAGGGCACTCCAGCAATGCCCAATGGCTTAACCCTAGATACTAGCAACAGAAACAAAGAATCAAAAATTCACAAACTGAATATAATGCTGACTGTAAATAAAGACGTAGGCACCAAAACATCCAGTGGTATGGAACAATGTAACCAGAGGGAGACCACTAAATATCTGAAGTAACAGAAAGTATCAACACAGAAATAAATTGTGACTCCAAATAATAATAAATACCGAACTAGCCTTATAAGGCTACTCCCATTCCTTAGTAAGTGAAGAGATAAAGTTAATAAACACCTAAGTCTGCAATATTCATATAGGCTTTATTAGTCCTGGCCCTTTAATGCATAGGGTGTTAGTAAATCTCCCCTTAGTACCTCAGCACCAGAAAAAGTGCTAATGTGTTTCCATTTGTTTTAGGGGTACTTTCGGGGTGGTGGTGTATTGCATGTTTCTTGTACTGAGAGATAATTTAATTATATGTTTGTGTACTCAAGTAATTATTTCCCAGGCACAGGGGAGGGATTGACCTATTTTGTATGGGAGTGTCCTGAGAGCCAATGTAATCGTGTGTATGTTTTTACTGTTGTTTACTCTCAGGTCCAGGGGGGAGTGCCGCTTGCATGGGGACTTGCAAATAAGGCCAGTTGTGGCTCCCAATAAATGAGTTCCTGCTTACCCTCAACATAGAGTCTCATGTCATGTATGGGGGAAACGGCTGTATCTACCCTGGGGATTGCTATATCACTATATTCCCCTGGGATTATATTCACTTGCTCTTGTAAGAGCAGCCTGCTACACTCTCTGGAGAAGGAGAGGTCTGCCCACTGGAAGCTGGATCCTGGTCTTGGGTCGATTGGTGGAGCATCGATTGGCGGAGGCATGCGGTCGGGGTGCCAGGCGGTCTGTCACAGGTCACTGTCTTAAAGATTGGCAGCCCTAATAATCAAAAGTAGACAGACTGATAAAGTAAAGTGAAATAAAGAAAGCCTCACTCCTTGTGAGACTTACTAGATAGGCATAGAAGAAAAACTGTAAATCATAAATCATAACAAACTCCCATGCCTAAGTAAGTGAGGAGATGAAGTGCTAAACACCTAAATCTGTAACATACATCTAGGCTTAATTAGTCCTGGCCTTTTAATGCATAGGCTGTTAGTAGATCTCCGCCTAAAGGGAAACTCCAGTGGCAGGAAAACAATCCATTTTCCTGGCACTGCAGGTCCCCTCCCACCCCCCAATCCCTGGTTGCTGAAGGGGTGAAAACCCCTTCAGTAACTTACCAGAGGCAGCGACATGTCCCACGTCGCTGCTTCTTCCTCCGTCGCCGCTCCTCCCTGTGATTGTGTCGGCCGCTGGGCGAGACTGGTCCCGCCCACCGGTTTTCTGTGCTGTGGACAAGGAAGTGCCCTCTAGTGACTGTCTAATAGACAGCCACTAGAGGTGGAGTTAACCCTGCAAGGTAAATATTGCAGTTTATAAAAAAACTAGAATAATTACAGTTGCAGGGTTAAGAGTAGTGGGAGTTGTCACCCAGACCACTCCAATGGGCAGAAGTGGTCTGGGTGCCTGGAGTGTCCCTTTAATTCCTGAGCACCGGTAAAAATGCTAAAGGGAAAAAGGTTACTGATTAGAGGATCAGCAGCGCTAATAATCAAAAGTAGGACAGATAAAGTATAGTAAATAAAACCTCTTTCCCTGTTAAACTTACTAAATAGGCATAGAAGAAACAAATTGAAAGGAAAAACTTAAATCATAACAAAAATGTGTATCACACAGTGCAGTGAAGTGCCAGTGTGTGCAAGTTAAAATTGATCCATAGGAAAGAACCTGATGCGCGTTTCAGTGCAGCATATATGCACTTTCGTTGTTGATTATTAGGGCTGCCAAGCTTTTAGACCGTGACCTTTCTCCCTTTAGCACTTTTTCTGGTGTTGAAGTGCTAAGGGGAGATTTACTAACACCCTATGCATTAAAGGGCCAGGACTAATAAAGCCTATATGAATACTGCAGGCTTAGGTGTTTATTAACTTTATCTCTTCACTTACTAAGGCATGGGAGTAGCCTTATAAGGCTAGTTTGGTATTTATTATTATTTGGAGTCAAAATTTATTTCTGTGTTGATACTTTGTTACTTCAGATATTTAGTGGTCTCCGTCGGGTTACATTGTTCCATACCACTGGATGCTTTTGTGCTCAGCATTATATTCACAGTTTGTGAATTTAACTTTGCTTCAGACAGACATTGTGTGCATTATAATGTCCTTGCGGTATACTCCTCAAGTTTGATATCCCAGGGAGCGTCTAGACAAAGCTCTTGGATCCTTATTTGTCTCAAGTGTAATTAAACTGACAGTCCTTGGGGGTATCTCAGCAGAATACTTGCAATATTTAATGTAAATATTCTTGTTACAGATAGATCTGAGACTCAACTCTTTTGTGCAATAAAAAAAAAAAAATAAGAGTCAGAGAGTGTAATGTATAACTGCAAGTTTTGTTCGTATGTAATGGAAACACAAAGGATGAAGGAAAACAGACATAATGAACCTCAAATGTAAAAGAAAATAAGGACCAGAAAAATTAGAAAAAAAGAGAGAACTAAGAAAAAAAGGAAAATACAAAGATAGAACACACTAGTTTAAATGTTTGTTTTTTGTATTCCTGTTGCGTCTGTACATGGTGGCCCACTGCAGATTATCCTGCATGCATTTATTTTGTTTGTATTTTTCTTCCCACTGATTTTTACTTAGTTTTCGTTTGAGCACCCTTCCATTATGTTTTATTAATATATATATATATATAACTAATACAGCTCTAGAATAAGACAACAGTTCTGACATACTATTACTGACGTTCAACATATCCATGGTATAAGTGTTATAGGTTTAACATACTGCCGCTAAGTATTGAAGTGCAATATTACTATTTTACAAGCACTCATTTGTCAAGTGTCATTTTTGTCACAAATAAAGTGTTTTCTATAATAACTTGTAAAATGTAGTTAATAATGCATTTAAAGATTATTATTAAAGTGCAGCAACCATCATTGTGCAAAATAAATAGTATACTTAAGAATATCACAACTTAATTTACATGATGCAGTTGTGGTGCATAGAGTGTTCTTTTAAAGGAGGGTAGTCCAGTAAAATCTGATTAACACAAAAATAATATATAACCTTACATCTAAAGCTATTGACAGTTACATTTCCCAGGCTGTATTGTTGAATGGGTCTGGAGGCAGCAGCAGACAGATCCCTCACGCACCAAGACAGAATTTGTTAACCATTAAAAACCGGCGCAGCAGCTGACACTCCACTGCCAATTCATTCCAGCCAAAGATGGGCAAAATTGATATTACTGATTTAATGTTGTCTGTGAAATGGTGATGGACCGTGGTGATGGACAGGCATAAGAGGAAGCAGATAAATGTCTAAACCGTTTTGAGTTTTAGCTGTTGGTTGCCGTAAAGAAACTGCTGGCACCACAATCGTTACAATACGCTATAGTGGTTATGATACTTGATTTACCTCTTTACAAACTAAGAGGGGGGAACAAAATGTTTCTCTAGCTTGGGGATATGTGGTTATTTAGTTTTTCTCTATCTTTCTCAATCCTAATATGTGGTTACAAACAGGGTTCGCTAATTATTTTAAAACTGCTTCCTTCTTTCTCTATTTTTCTATCCACCCGTCATTTGTAAGTTACAGATCCCCTGAACTGTGCTTCATGGAAACTAGTATTTATGAGAATTGCCCGTGTTCGAGATCTTCCTTTATTCATTTAACTAGCTTTTCGCTCAGCAGTGCTTTTTATTCTTCTCCTTTCTCACACAGTCTGTGATCTCATATTCACTGAACATCATCTTGAAGTTTTTAATTTAGGTCAACACAATGTAATTACTTTTTAAGCAAAACTACTTTATTCATATTTATATCAAACAAGAAATTGAGGACACAAAAAAAATAGCATTTTCTTCTTACAGGGCATTTGCATTTGAAAGGAAATGAAGAAAAAATGTCCAAGTCCTTGAAAAACTACATAACTATTAAGGTAGGGTGGATTTCTGAATGTACATGAGCTCAGTGCGGTTTAGTCTTGGGGAAAATATAAAACTGTTCCTTAAGAAGAATTGTTCCTTAAAGCAGCATATGTTTACACAGTGCATATAAATGTGCAATCTGGTATTTTGGTGAATTTGATATTTACTAGTATTTTACACCGCACGGCAATTAGTTATGTTTATCACTGTATATCTGTCAAATTATTTTGTTTATTAAAGGATCACCATAGTCACTAGAACAACTGCAGCTTAAAGGACCACTATAGGCACCCAGACCACTTCAGCTTAATGAAGTGGTCTGGGTGCCAGGTCCAGCTAGGGTTAACCCCCTTTTTTTTTTTTATTATTATAAACCTAGCAGTTTCAGAGAAACGGCTATGTTTATAAATGGGTTAATCCAGCCTCCAGTGGCCGTCTCATTGACAGCCGCTAGAGGCGCTTGCATGCTTCTCACTGTGAAAATCACAGTGAGAAGACGCCAGCGTCCTGAATGCTTTCCTGTGGACTGGCTGAATGCGTGTGCGGCTCCTGCCGTGCATGCGCATTCAGCCGAAGAGGAGGAGAAGAGGGAGGAGAGCTCCCCGCCCAGCGCTGGAGAAAGAGGTAAGTTTAACCCCTTCCTCTCCATCCAGCCCAGCGGGAGGGGGTCCTTGAGGGTGGGGGCACCCTCAAGGCACTATAGTGCCAGGAAACAAGTATGTTTTCCTGGCACTATAGTGGTCCTTTAATGTATTGTCAGCCCTGCAGGCATTTTCATGTAAAACTGCCTTTGCAGAGAAAATGTAGTGTTTGCATTGCTGCCTAGTAACCCCTTCAGTTACAGTCACTCAGACGACTCACTAGTGGCTTCCTGGGTCAGTGTACTTACAGTCCGCGTCTCCACGCTTTGCATGGAAACGCTGAACTTTCCCCATAGAGATGCATTTATTCAATGTATCTTTATGGGGAGATGCTGATTGGACAGTTTGGTTTCTCAGATCATTACAAATCACTGTTTAGTGAATGCACTCTAAGAAAGTTATAACGTTTTGGGTAAAACACTAACCGGTGTTTCTGCTCAACTGCAGAGTCTTGGGAGAGACAGACATTCTTACTATTATCCAATTTAATCTTACTTTTATCAAAAGACAAAGTGTCATATTATACAAGGAGGTACAGGAAAGCAGAGCTGTGGTGGCATTCTCAGATCCGAAGTAATATCGGGGGTAAGAGAAGAGAAATGTAATATAGAGCAGTACATATTGAAAGGGTACAATCCCCATCTATGAATGTGTTGATGGTCCTTGTGCCTATTCAGAGGCATTTTCCACAGTTGAAGAAGTACTTTTATTCGATGTGCAGCAATCCTGCAAACAGATATCCTCCGTATACAGGAGGAAAAATAAAAACAGTATATAGTGCTTTCTGACTGGCAGCTCCTCCCTTTGTTTCCCAGCAATGTATCCACTACCTCTGCACGATCTCACAGTAATAAGGCTTCTCAGAAGAGACACACAGCAGCTGCTCAAACTTGAGTGCCCGAGTGCTGAGAACTACAATGTCATTTGCTGCACCTCAAATAAAATCACTTCTACAATTGTGGAAAATGCCTTGGAATAAACACAGGGACCATCAACACATCGACAGACGGGGCTTGTACCGTCCAGGCGCAGAAATCTGGAGCTGAATATAAGCTCCAGAAAATTGTAAGTGCATTTTGTTTTATTTATAATTATAAGGAATTCAAAATATACTACACTATATTAAGTTTCTCTCCTCTTACACTCTATACAACTTTGGATCGGAGAATACCACCACAGGCGCTGCACCCCCAGAATAGAAGAGACCCTGGTTTAAGAAGCTCAAGCTGCCAAACACAGCACACAAGTGCCCAAAATTCCATCTCTCTTTTCTATTTGTCATATTAATCCGCAACTAATGTAATATTGTAAATAATTATTTAAAAAATATCTTTATCAGAAGACAGAGCTATATTGTAATTCTGTGTAATTCTTTTTGTTTGTTTTTATTTCTTTTTTGTAGGAATTTTTAAAGTCATTTTCACCTGACCAGTTCCGAATGTTTTGCCTGCGCTCTAAGTATGGATCAGGTACAAATGACAAGATTACATTATAACTCAAAAGCTGTTAAATATGTTAACAAATTGTTGCCTTTTCTCAGAGCTGTGACATTTATACTTGCGTTAGTAGCAGCACTCAAAAAAATAAGTGATGTGATAATCTGACTCCATTTCTTAATGCTTAACCTAGCTGTTAACCTAGATAGTAAAATGTAAGGTTTTTGTTGGGTTTTTTTTGTGCATATTTTAACAAAAAACAAAACCCTGAAAGTACTAGATATGCACAAGATTATAAGAATAAGTGGTCAGAGACAAATTGTACAAAGAAGATATTTGGCAAATGTCACAATAATTCAGCCACCGTTTATAATTTCCCCCACCTAAAAAAAAGCCCATTGTTCACCGAGGTATGCATATGGTGGTGGCTCCCCACAACTAGCAACATTTTCAGGTTAAGGTTAGAAGTTTTTAAAAACTTAGCAGAGCATATAACAACTATAATAAAGTCACCAATAACGTCTCAAGTCTTTTCAGCAGTTGGAGTAGACCCATTGGGGGGAGGGAGGGGGGATTTTTCCAAGTCTGCATGGTTCCTGTACAGGAAGGAAAGAACCCCATCCTTCATTGCTACTAAGTTATAAGTTAAGCTTTAAGTGGACAGAGTTATACAAATGCTTTTCTTTGAATGTTTTATAGCTGTGGAATACAGTAAGGAATCCATGCAAGTCTCCATAAGCACTTTGCAGATTATCGCATCTTTCATTGATGATGCACAGGCCTATGTGAAGGGTCAGCTGATATGTGAGCCTGTGCAGGAAGCCATACTTTGGGAAAGGTAACATTTTAAAAACCACTTGTACCCGTTTATAATGTTAAAAGTATTGAAATAGTGGGATTGCACATTCATTGTGTGCTTGATGTTTGGTTTGTTTTTGAAATATGTTTTGCTTGACCAAATGTAACCCACCAAAATATGGTCTTTAATTATTATGTCTTACCATGGATTATCCAAACTACTTAAATCAGAAGCTCTACCGAACCTGGATAATACTAAATTAGTAGCACATTCCATTTGAGAGTAGGGCAAAAGGCCCCACATTGTTTTTATGATAGAGATGGTCATTGCAGCTTGGTGGGTAAGGCCAGGGCACATAAGATACTTTACTATACTTTATCTGTTAGAATTCAGGTATGAACCTAACAATGCTCTCAATTATGTGGTCCCTAATATCCCTGTATTGGCAGAAGAGCCCTGGGATTATCCCATCACTATGGTAATCAATCCCCAGCAGAGTGTCTTTCCTTCCTGCATGTCCCATTGACTATCTCTCCATCCATTACTTTCCTTTGATTTTACTGACTGCCCCACATAAGAATCTCACCACCTCCTCTTTTAAAAGTCAGGGCAGAGAGGGCCCGATTTACAGAGACGGTGCAGCATGCATTTACCCTATACTTTTTATTGGGTCAATTTCCTGTCTGGCACCTTTATGGTTAGTGTTTGGTTACATGTAAGGACAGCCTGTACACTGCTTCCTTTTTGACATATGTTTATCCAATACCAATATATCAATAGGAGGCACTATATAGTAGTTTTTATGTTTTTTTTATTTTTTTTATTTTATTTTTATATAGAGGAATCCACTGTAGGGAAATGTAATTAAAATCTTATTACTGATATATAATCTGAACACCATGAAGCAGCATTTTATATATAATGTATGCTATGCAACCAGTGTAATTATTTTAGTTTGTACTTACACATCTGCTTACAAGCATTATAGAATTAGCTGTTTTTAGAGTTTTATTTCAACTATCTTTTTGATTTGATGTTTTATCACTTCATTGTGTTTCTTTTTACGTTTTTTAATTAGGCTTATGATTTGCAATTAACAAATTAACCCGATGTGCTCTGTAGTCTTGGAACACTTTATTTCTGATATTCCTCCAGTTAATAACTTGGCTCTGAATATTCTGTAGCTTCCAAATGTTTAAAATATTGCTGAAGAATCAGCCACTGTTTGAAATATGCCTGTCTTCTCATGCTCATACAATATCCTTTTTTTTTTTTGTCAAAGCCTGAATGAAACAAAAGTAAATGTTAAAGCTGCATTCGCTGATGACTTTGACACCCCGCGAGCTGTCGGTGCTGTTATGGACCTCATTCACCATGGCAACAGACAACTTAAGGCTGTTTCCAAGGTAACCCATCAGGATTTAATCTAAAGATGGCAGCTGTCCACTACTGCAGTAACTACAGAAATACTTCCATCCGTTCCTCTGGATTCATTAGTGCAGAAATATTATGTTGTTATGAATTATATCCCCTGGATGTGTAAATTTACAAAATGAGAGTGTATGGATTAGGTGTTCTTTTTTGGTTGTATGTAACAGGGGATTTGCCTGATGTAGTTATTTTTGTTTAGTAGTGTTTCTTGTGTAATTGGCTCTTGACCTTTTCTAAAGTGGACTCTGCACTTATTGAATATATCCACCTATTGACACTGCATTTCCTTTTGAGAGAGACAGAGAGTATGTATTTGTATAATTATTATTATTAGGGTGGGTGTGTGTGTGTGTGTGTGTGTCTCGCACCATACCTCTATGAATATAAGATTACCGATGGTGGATAACAATCCAGAAACTGCATTTAGTCCTGTTTTCATAGTATTAACAAATTATGAAATTTTTACTTCAAGTGTTTCTGTTCTTGAGTGTACTGAATGAAGTTTCCTTCGATTAATTTCATTTTTAGGTTCTGTGATCAACTTGGTGACATGGTGTCTATTGTTTGTGGTTTTTATTGAATGTCTATATAGGTTCATCCTGAGGTGAATCTTTAATGAGGTTTTCCAAATTTGTAGCATACTATTTATTGCGTCATGTATACCACATTTGCAGATGTGCATGGAAATGAGCCATTCTGTTTGCTTTGTTATTGTGTCTGACTGTGTTGCTGTTGCATATATATGCTGACATATTTTGCATATTTTCTTGCCGGGTATAGTGCGATTCTGTAAGCTGCCCTGCTCCTGTGTATGCAGACAGATTTTTGCTTAGACATGGTGGTTGTTTGAATGTTGAAATATTTCTTTAAGTGCGGGTTTCTCTGAAAGATAAGTTTGTATATCCCTTGTAGGGTAGGATTAGATGTCGTTACTACAATGGGTCCTTGTTTTGGTCTTCTTCTCTCTATACTGTAGCAGCTCTGCACATGTTGCTTTGAGGACAGGTTTGTTTGTTTTTTGGTTTTTTTCAATCATACATGTTTTGTTGCTTTTTTGTTTGAATAAACCATACGCTGCATTGAGATGTTCATCACTATCTTCAGTATCCAAGCAAGTGTTTTTGGTAATTGATGTCTGGCTAATAATGTTGGCTTGTTTAGTGTGATTTGGATGAAAGCTTGGGCTGTGGAGACTTTCTGTAAACCGACAAATTACATTGATCTTGGAAAATGTACTTGGAGAAATTCATTTTACCTTAGTAAATAGGTGCAATGAATTGAAATAGATTTTTTGTTATAGATTTTTTTTTTTCCTTGTGTCCATGTGATTAAAATACCTATAAGGTTTGTGTGTGTGCATTCAAAAACCTTTCTAGATCAGCAAAGAATAGGTTGGCATCTTGTGGTGTCATTGTTGTGTCTATCACAGAACCAATAATCTGTTGGTATATGTTGTTGTTGAAACAGTTTGGGTATAACTGTATTTAGGTCTAGGTTTATGGGATGCTGGGAATTGGAAACAGGCATCAATTGCGCCTATATATGCGATGTTACTGTGTAGAGATTCTACATCTATAGTTACCAGTAGTAGAGATGGGGATTTGACTAGAAAATGTGTCCATGCAATTTGTTTATTTAACATTTGTCTAATTATAAGGAGGAAGCTACAGACTCTCTTCTTGTAATTTGACCAATATAAACAATGCCAACTTAGTTCAACACAGTACCCCCCACCCCACATTAAAAAAGTACTTGCCCATTGGCCTCATGCTAAGGCCCAATAAAATGCCCTTGTTAACTATATGCAGGTATTTAAATGTGCATAAGGTTTTGGGATAGTGTGCATGTATTGGGGCTGATGTGTCTTATAGTCATTTCGGTCACCCAGGAGAGGTGGGAGTTTAAGTGCAAAATTTAATTGTTACAGTGCTGCCACCCACCCTGTGTCCCCTATTAAGGGTTAACAAATGTGTAGGAGTTTAGAAAAAAATACCCCTCTCTGTCTCAGATTGAACCTTATAGCTGAAGACAACTAAGAGGGATTTGTCTTGACGTGACCGTAAGGTCTTACACTCAAATGGCTATTGGAGTGATCCTAAAAAAAACTTTAATTATATAAATGTGGATAAGGATTTGGGATAGTGCGCAAGTAACTTTTTTTTATTTTTTATTATTATTATTGAATGCTACGTACCTATTGGCCAATTATACATTCTGAAGTATTGATGGTGCAGTTGTACTTTGTATTCAGTGCCTACCGAAAATTTTCTTCAACTCTAAATATCCACTTTCTTCTGCGGAATATGTCAATGTTCTATAAAAATTACTACTAATAATTTTAATAATCAATAGTGAAGAATTGTTGTTATATATGAGAGTTTTGTCTATGCTGATGGCAGTAATGCTATTTTATGTTCCAGAACACCAGTGACATGAACTCTGCCCGAAGCACACTAGTTTACAGTGCCATAATATCTTACATAGAGCAGTTTTTGGATACAATGGGAATTTCCTTGAAGCACAAACAGGTAATTGAGAGAGAGAGAGTGTGTGTATACATTTAAAGTGTATTCTTTATCCATGTGATAATTTGATGTTTATTTATTTTATCTATTACAAAAGTTAGTGCACAATCACTTCATAGCTGTATATGTAAGCAAAATTGGACCTGTTAAGAAATATATGTAAAATGGAAACAATATTGGAATTTCTTCTCACGCTGTGCATGAGGGTGTCCAGGGTGTTGGAAAAACCCTATAGGAAAGCATTGAGTCACTGCTTTCTTATGGGGAAGGAAAATATGAGTGTGCAGCTTGCCGCACATTAGGTTCCCACTTCGGCTGACTAAGGAGTCTGATCCAGTGCTGAGGGACATTGACGCTGGAATTAGAGAAGTGTTTAAGGGTTTTTCCATCCTTTACATGACTGGGTGTGTGGCAGGGCAGATGGACACTATAGTATTGGAAATACAGCTTTATATTTCTATCACTAGAGTGCCGTCTTAAGAACTGTGATTGATGTTATTACTCTGCTTGCATTTGTTTAGATTGCTGCAGAAGACAGAAGCTCTGCTGCTTTCATAAATGTTGTTGAAGAACTTGTTAGCTTTAGAAGCAAAGTGCGCAATTATGCCATCAATTTAAATGACTCTGTGCCAAAGGATGTAGACGAAGGCACACTATCCAAAGAAGAAAGAGAGCTACAGAAGGAAAGGAGACGTCGGATATTAAAGGAGAGACAGCCTCTGTTACAGGCCTGTGATGTACTACGACAGAATTTAGCTGGCTTTGGGGTGAATGTTAAGGTTAGTTGGAACTTATATTCAATAATTCAAGAAAATGATATTGGCATGTATAGTACACAACATATCATTAACCATTTTTTTGGATTTTGTCAAAATATATTTTTCCCTGTTCTCAAGTGTTCTTTTGGCTCAAATGCATGTGACTATAGTATCTATTAGGCACCTTGGCTTATTATACCAATATAGGGATGATGTTACACGTAACTGACAATAGAAGGCAAAGACAAATATCTGTGGTTGCTATATACCTTGTGCAGGAGAGGCCTGCTTGTCATTTTTGATTTATGGATTGCCGTGGTGGACGTCACTAGTTGCCTCTTTAATAGCACAAATGAGCTAAAACTTGTATGAGAAATAAAGGCATAACTGCACACCTTTTTCTGCCCTCAGGCTTCAATTAAAGGACAACTTATGTTTTAATGAAGCAGTCTGAATTCAGTGGGCCTTTAGTTTTCACCCTGAAATGTAAAACATTGCCATTTTAGTGGATAAAGCGTTTCTCAACCTTTTCAGTAGAAGTTTCACAAGTACCCCAGAGCTGGCACAAGGATTTTTACTATGCTAGACAAAAATAGATTGCTGTCTCTTTATGTATCCCACATCACACTTCAGTCACCTTTACCTTCTTTTTTGCTTTTCTAGTTTCTCCCTCTGCCAATCTCTCTTCCTTTGTCTTTCTCTATCTCACACTGCATGTGTCTCTATTCTATAACTTTCTTTCCTTTTTCCCACTATTTCTATGTAGGCTCACTTTCATTGATCTGTCACCTGTAATTTTCACTCAAAGTATTATTTCCAAATGTCTCTCCACCAGTTTTCATCTGTTTAAGATTAGAAGAGGAATCTGTGTGCTGAGTGTTTTAAGCCTCCCTGCTAATTTCAGGATTATAAACAAAATTGTAGCACCAACACATGCATAGCTTTCAGCATGGTGTTGGTCCAGAGAAGGTGCTTGACATTTATCCCCTCAGCAGTAGTTAGAATTCCTAGTGATCCAGCAACGGACCATGCTGTCTGCACCTCTTGTGAGCGCAGATCTCTTTAAGCACTTCCTCCAATCTGACACCCAATGAATTATTCTTAATTGTTTTTTTTAATTAATGTTCTGCTTGTGTAAATACAAGGTGCCCATCCTTGTAACTCTTGGCCAGGTTGTGCATGTAGCACCGGCTGAGAACCAGAACTCTAAAACACTGAACTTTTAAGCATTCCTGGTTTTGTATGTTAAAATTTGTATCTAAATGAAATTATTCTACACACAACTGATAAATAAGAAATATAGGCTAATAAATATGCACTCTGTTATATGTACTTTCCTCAGTAATGTGACTAATGTAAAGCTTTGATAAAAACATTCAGACAGAACACATGAAATGTAAGTGATGAGTACGGTTTCTCAAGTTCTAACTTGAAAATGTTGTTTTGTTTTTAAGGACAGGGGTAATACCTCTACGTGGGAGCTACTGGATCATAAAGAAGACCTCTAGTATTTGTGTTATTGTAGAATTGTTAATGTTTTCAAATAAATATTAAAATGATCTTTTTCTTTATTTTTAGATAATGTGCAGTTTATTTAAAAATGTGCAGAGTTTAAAGTTACTTTAACCCTTTTGGATCACCCCTCCAATTTAAAAAAAATTGCCTTACACATACCGAGCCTGCAAGGTAGAGGTGATGGTAGCGCCGTTGACTTGGAGGGAGACAGACACGGGAATGGTAACACTTGAGGGAGGAAAGACCAGAAGTTCTGTTTTGGACAGGTTAAGTTTAAGGAAGTGAGCAGCCATCCAGTTGGAAATCGCAGAGAGGCAGTCAGACACACGAGTCAAGATGGGCGGAGAGAGATCAGGAGAGGACGGGTAGATTTGCGTGTCATCTGCATAGAAATAACGGAAGCCATTCTTCTTTTAAATATAGTCTCCTCCTTTACTGTGTTGATTCTCTTTATGTATTTAAATGTTTCTATCATATCCCCCTTGTCTCGTCTTTCCTCCAAGCTATATATGTTAAGATCCTTTAACCTTTCCTTGTAAGTTTTATCCTGCAATTCATGAACCAGTTTAGTAACCCTTCTCTGAACTCTGTCTAAAGTATCAATATCCTTCTGGAGATACAGGCTCCAGTACTGCGTACAATACCCCAAGTGAAGTCTTACCGGTGTTCTGTACAATAGCATGAGCACTTCCCTGCTGGTCTATTACATTGTCTGCCTACCTTTAATTCATCTGAAATGATTACCCCTAAATTCCTTTCCTCAGATGTTGACGTTAGGACTCTATCAAATATTCTGTACTCTGCATTTAGGTTTTTACGTCCAGGATGCATTATCTTGCACTTATTTACATTAAATGTGAGCTGCCACAACTCTGAAAATTTTTCTAGTTTACCTAAATCATTTGCTGTTTGGCTTATCCCTCCTGAAACATCAACACTGTTGCATATCTTAGTATCATCAGCAGTAAGACATACCTTACCATCAAGACCTTCTGCAATATCACTAATAAAAATAGTACAGATCCCTGAGGTACCCCACTGGTGACAAGACCATGCTTCGATTATACTCTGTTAACTACAACCCTCTGTTGCCTGTTAGCCACTGCCTTACCCATTCAACAATATTGGAATCCAAACTTAAAGATTGCAGTTTATTGATAAGCCTTCTATGTGCAACAGTTTCAAAAGCCTTACTGAAATCTAGGGAAGCAATGTCTACTGTACCTGATCTATTATTTTAGTTACCCAATCAAAAAAATCAATAAAATTAGTTTAGCATGATCTTGAAGATCTCAAGTAAACCCATGTCTCTGATCTTGAAATCCATGTGATTTTAGATGTTTAACAATCCTATCATTTAACATGGTTTCCATTACTTTCCCCACTACTGAAGTAAGGGTTACTGGCCTTTAGTTGCCCGACTCCTCCTAACTACCTTTCTTGTGAATGGGCACAACATTTGCTAACTTCCAATTTTTGGTTAAATAAATCTGTTAATGGTTTTGCTAGTACACCACTAACCTCTTTTGATGAAGTTAGGTGTATAACTCACACGTAACAAATTACTCATTTGTCTTTTTTTCTAACTGAGGCCCCTTGCCTTAATTTTCATCTGTAAATACTGAACAAAAATAAAAATCAGTGAGGCAGTCAGCTAGACCTTTATCCTCTTCTACATACCTTCCTTCTTTTGTTTTTAATCTAATCCTTGTTTTAATTTCCTTTTCTCATTTATGTATCTAAAAGATGTTTTGTCCCTTTTTTTTTTTTTAAACTGACTGTGCTATTTTCTCTTCTGTGTGAGATTTGGAAGCTTTTATAACTTGCGTAGCCTCTTTCTGCCTAATCGTATAGATCTGTCTATCTTCCTCACTCTGGTTTTCTTTTACAATTACTAAGTGCTAACTTTTTGTTTTTTTTACTATGTTGGCCACATTTGCAGAGTATTACAGTGGTTTCTTAAATCTTTTGCTTTTACTGACAAGCCTAATGCAATTTTCTGTTGCCTTCAGCAGTGCAACTTTTAAAAATTCCCATTTCTCTTGGGCTCCATTTAAACTGCTCTAGTCTGATGATGACTCCTTTACACATATACTAATTTTAGAAAAGTCTGTTTTCCTAAAGTCTAAAACTTTTGTTTTTGTGTGGTGTGACTCAGTCACTGTTCTTATATTAAACCACACTGACTGATGATCACTGGATCCTAAATTTTCACCAACAGTAATATGTGATACCAAATCTCCATTTTTCAACACTAAATCTAGTATAGCCTCTTTATGATTTGGCTCCTCAACAACTTGTTTTAGAGCCAATCTCAGTAGGGAAGTTTCGAATATGTGTGCTCCTGGCACAAGCAGCTATTTTGGTTTTCCAGTTCATCAGGAAGATTAAAGTCACCCATGAGGATAACTTCCCACTTCATTGTCATTTCACTTCCTTAATCTCTGAAGGGAGAAGCTCTTGTTTGCACTGTTTGAGCTTAGAGCGTGCTTAAGGGACACTATAGTCACCTGAACAACTTTAGCTTAATGAAGCAGTTTTGGTGTATAGAACATGCCCCTGCAGCCTCACTGCTCAATCCTCTGCCATTTAGGAGTTAAATCCCTTTGTTTATGAACCCTAGTCACACCTCCCTGCATGTGACTTGCACAGCCTTCCATAAACACTTCCTGTAAAGAGAGCCCTATTTAGGCTTTCTTTATTGCAAGTTCTGTTTAATTAAGATTGTCTTATCCCCTGCTATGTTAATAGCTTGCTACACCCTGCAAGAGCCTCCTGTATGTGATTAAAGTTCAATTTAGAGATTGAGATACAATTAGTTAAGGTAAATTACATCTGTTTGAAAGTGAAACCAGTTTGTTTGTTTTTTGGGGGGTTTTTTTCATGCAGGCTCTGCCAGTGATAGCCAGGGGAGGTGTGGCTAGGGCTGCATAAACAGAAACAAAGTGATTTAACTCCTAAATGACAGTAAATTGAGCAGGGGAATGATCTATACACTAAAACTGCTTTATTTAGCTTAAGTAATTTAGGTGACTATAGTGTTCCTTTAAGAGGAAGCAGCACAGGCAAGTTAGTTTATCAAAACAAAAAATTAAGGCATAACATCGAGGGGGAATTAAACTACAGCTTTTAAGGGAGGAAGGGGACATGCACGCTCCCCCTTGCAGGCACTACCTGCAAAGGTGAGGCTAATTAATTCTGTTGTCAGTGTGCAATACGCGCTGACAAGAGACTTTTTAAACAGTATTGACATGAGAGAGCCTAGAGTTCTGGGCATGTAATTAACACATAGAAACATAGAATGTGACGGCAGATAAGAACCATTTGGCCCATCTAGTCTGCCCAATTTTCTAAATACTTTCATTAGTCCCTAGCCTTATCTTATAGTTAGGATAGCCTTATGCCTATCCCACGCATGCTTAAACTCCTTTACTTTGTTAACCTCTCCCACTTCAGCTGGAAGGCTATTCCATGCATCCACTACCCTCTCAGTAAAGTAATACTTCCTGATATTTTTAAACTTTTGTCCCTCTAATTTAAGACTGTCCTTTTGTTGTGTTAGTTTTTCTTCTTTTAAATATAGTCTCCTCCTTTACTGTGTTGATTCCCCTTATGTATTTAAATGTTTCTATCATATCCCCCCTGTCTCATCTTTCCTCCAAGCTACACATGTTAAGATCCTTTAACCTTTCCTGGTAAGTTTTATCCTGCAATCCATGAACCAGTTTAGTAGCCCTTCTCTGAACTCTCTCTAAGGTATCAATATCCTTCTGGAGATACGGTCTCCAGTACTGCATACAATACTTCAAGTGAGGTCTCACCAGTGTTCTGTACAATGGCATGAGCACTTCCCTCTTTCTACTGCTAATACCTCTTCCTATACAACCAAGCATTCTGCTAGCATTTCCTGCTGCTCTATTCCATAGTCTGCCTACTTTTAAGTCATCAGAAATAATCACCCATAAATCCCTTTCCTCAGATGTTGAGGTTAGGACTCTATCAAATATTCTGTACTCTGCCCTTGGGTTTTTATGTCCAAGATGCATTATCTTGCCCTTATCCACATTAAATGCCAGTTGCCACAACTCTGACCATTTTTCTAGTTTACCTAAATCATTTGCCATTTGGCTTACCCCTCCTGGAACATCAACACTGTTACATATCTTAGTATCATCGGCAAAAAGACATACCTTACCATCAAGACCTTCTGCAATATCACTAATAAAAATATTTAAGAGAATGGGTCCAAGTACAGATCCCTGAGGTAACCCACTGGTGACAAGCCCAAGCTTCAAATATACTCCATTGACTACAACCCTCTGTTGCCTGTCACTCAGCCACTGCCTTTCAACAATATTGGAATCCAATTGCAGTTTATTGATAAGCCTATGTGCAACAGTGTCAAAAGCCTTACTGAAATCTAGGTAAGCAATGTCTACTGCACCACCCTGATCTATAATTTTAGTTACCCAATCAAAAAAATCAATAAGATTAGTTTGGCATGGCTCAGATGCAAATATCTCATTATGTGCAGCATTTTAAGTAGAAACACTGCATTTATAGATTCTTACTACCATAACACTTATAAAAGCAGAAGTGGTCATGGGGGTTTAAATAATCCCTTAAGTTTTAGGGGGAAACTATTAAGCACACTTATATTTAAAAAAAAAAAAAAATTGTGCTCAACGCGAAAGATTCAAATATGCACATGCTGATCAGCCACAATACTAAAAGCACCTGCCTAATATCTTGTAGTTCCCCCTCATGCTGCCAAAACATCTGATGCTTTGAGGTATGGATTCTACAAAACCTCTGGATGTGTCCTGTGGTGCCTGGCACCAAAACTTGTGCAGCGGATCATTTAAGTCCTGCAAGTTGGGAGATGGGGCCTCCTTATATAGAATTTGGAGGCCAATGCAACACCTTGAACTCTGTCATGTTACTAAAAACATGACTCAACAATGTTTGCAGTGCATTATACTGCCGAAAGAGGCCACTGCCATCAGGAAACACCATTGCCGTGAAGTGGTGTGTGTGCTCTTGAACAATTTGTAGGTAGGTATCTTAATCTGTATTTATCTGTCTCTCATGGTCCTACCAGATATAAAAATCTAAATTGACACAATAGGCACCCAGACCAATTCCTCTCATTGAAGCAATTTGGGTTAAAGGCTCTTGTCCCAATAATCCTGCAATGTAAAACCATGTTTACAGTGCAGGGTTAAGGCAACCTCTAGAGCAAGCATGTCAAACAAGGGATAACATGGGCTTTTTTGTTTTGAAAAGTACAGTATTAAAAATTTAAAAAAAAAACAGCATTCCCACCCCCCTCTGCTAAACCCCAGTCCTCTATACTAAACCCTGGCCCTGGTTAAAAAAAAATAGCCAACAAGCAGACTCCACTTACATTTCCGCTGTCAGTATGTGACTAGAGTCCAGTCTCTGGTATACCCCCAATGCCACCGCCCGCACCTGGTGCCAAAAGCAGATCCTCACGCTAATCCTTGAAGCCCTGTGAAGGTGGCGCACGTTGAAAAGAAAGAGGTATGTGTATTAAACAGGTTTTTAACCCTTTATTCATTAGAGTGGCTGCAGACCTACAGTAATAAGAAGGGGGGACACTATGGCGTTAGGAATACAATTTTGTATACCTAACGCTTTAGTGTTTTTAAATAAAACTCCCTTGGACATTAGAGGATAGCTTGAGTTCTGGCTAAAGCCTAAATGGTCATGTGGACACAATGTACAGCTATAAAGTGAAAGTCATGGCATAGTAAAGGAAGTTAGGGTCATAGATAAGCAATGGGGGAAAAAGCAGGAATCGAGTTACAGCCAAGTGCTAACTGTAGCCCCCTGCTCTAACAATAGCTTAGAAGGCTTATGCCTCCATAGAAGAGAAGGCCGTTGGTAAATATGCTACTAACAGCTGAGGTAATCACCTTTTTATTTATTTTCTACATTATTTTTCTTCTTTCTTCTATTGAGCTATTGATTTAGGGATGCACTTTATTTTGATCAATTGAGCTTCCAATGTTTACTTATGTGTTTAGTTTGCCTCTCTGATCACATTCTCGGCACTTTCAAAGATTTTCAAAACTCTTAGGCAGTTTAAAAGGACACTATAGGTACCCAGACCACTTCCACTTATTAAAGTGGGCTGGGCCCGTTAGTTTAATCCTGCAATGGTACTTATTGTGGTTATTGAGAAACTGAGCAGTTATACAATTATAATTAATAAAAGTGCTGGTTTCAGGGGAAATCAGCACTTTTATAAATTCATTTTGGACAATCTGAAAACACCATCCTGGCCTTGTACCTTACAGCCAGAGGGCTTCCGGATTCAACCCGATAGAACCATTGTTCTGGGACGAATTTTCAGCAGATAACTTATTACTGACAGTCTACGCGTGGAACTCTGGTGAGTAGAATTAAACATTCTAGTGTTAGAAAATGTTTTCATATTATATTGATCACTGAAGATCGGGAGTTTCCAGTCTTGGCCCTCCGCTACTATACCGCAATATTTCTTAGAATGATGGATGGATACACTGGTTAACAGTGGGGCATGCAGTGCATAGATTATGTATCTTTACATTGTTTAATAAAATTTATAAAGGTTGAGTAGTGTTATACATTTTAATTACTTATCAAAAAAGTAGGGTTTTTTTTCGTTTTTTTTTTTTTAAGGATTAAATAAATCATTAAAACAATACATATAGTGCAAATCTGTGTATAGGGACTTACAATTAAACTACTTTCAATCAGTAAATTTAATATTCGATGTTCTAACTAAAATACCAAAATGCTTTCCAGAAAGTCCTTTTTTTCATATAATTAACAAAATCCAGTCCCACTTGTTTTATTTCAATTACTTTTGTTGTAGACGTTTGTCTCAATCAGGATTCTTCTGTATTCCACCTGCCATGTTTGTGGGGTTAAAAAAAAAAAAAAAAAAAAAAAATCTACAGTATTTTCTTATTTTGTTTTCTACACTGAAAATTGAGCATGCCGGTATGGCATGTTTAAAATACTGCTACAGCATTAGGAAAGGGGCTCTATGTACATCTCTAATTCATTAGCAGTCCACAGGCCACTGTTCAGTGCTCTGCTTCAGTAGTATCAGGTTTCAAAGAGTTTGTTAAAAGCGGTTCCAACTTCAGTAATCATGTCGCCTGTCGTCATTGAACGTCCATGTTTCTGGAAAGCTTGGTGGTTACATTGTCTTGTAAGTGAGCAGGCACCAAAGGCTGCCACAAGGAATGGGTTTTGACTAGAGTAAAAAATAAAAAAATAAAGAGAGAGAAATGGGAGTACATTTTCAAATCACTTTCACTGAATATCCACCATTAATATGACAAAGACCACTTGTGGCTTGAAGAGAGCCAGTTGTGTTAAAATCTTTGTTAACCCCATAGTGACCAGACAGTTTTTCAGTTTTCTTACCGAAGTTAGCTTAAATTTTTTTTGTGTTAAAAATGCAAAAAAAACTGCTAACTTTGGCCAGTGTTTTTGACTAAGTGGCTACTAAAAAAGACTGAACATACACTGTTTGCAATATCTTGGGTTGTCTACTTTTGCAAATGGTATGCCATCATGGGGGTAATTCTCATTCCTTGGCTACCATACAGTCTCAAAGGAAACAATCAGTCTGGGAAGTTTCAATGTGAAAAAATTGAAAATCAAGCCTTAAATTTCACCCTATAACTTTCAAAAACACTATGAAAAACCTGTACATGGGGGGTACTGTTATACTTGGGAGACTTCGCTGAACACAAAATATTGGTGTTTCTAAACAGTAAAACTTATCACAACAATATCAGTGAAAGTGCAGTTTGTGCGAGAAAAATGCAAAAAAATAAAATAAATATCATCGCTGTGATATGTTTTACCGTTAACACTAATATGTGTTCAGCGAAGTCTCCGGAGTAAAACAGTACCCCCCATGTATTGGTTTTAGGGGGTCATGGAAAGTTACAGGGTTAAATACAGTAATGGAGGTCCATGGCTCAACTGTTAGGGCCAAAAAAAAATTAAACACACACAAAATAGTCTCTGCAGTGGAGCCTACCGTTGCGGTTACATTTATTTAACAAAATGCGTAGAAGTTAAAATCTGAATTAAGGATATTGCTTTCACAATGTTAAACATAACATACCTGTTGGAAAAATGCATATACAACCAGACAAAAATAAGTCCTGGACTCAGACTCCCACTACTCCTGAACAGCAGCAATGACCATAGTATACATGAACCTCAATACATACAACAAAAAACAAGTTTATTACCCGAAATCCCTGTGCATATTTAAAAAAAAAAAAAAAGTTTTTTTTATTTTTGTTTCACTCCAATGGCCTTTAGGTGTAAGACCACCTGCCACGTGAAAGCAAACATCTTAGGTGGGTCCTACACGAACAACTCACCTTGCTTCCTTTAGCTTCAGGCAGTTAGAGGCATTAGATATGGTTTTGGGGTTTTTTTTTGCCTGAAGCTGAAGAAAGCAAACCTCTTCTTAGGTGGGTCCTACACTAATAATTAATTTTGCTTCCATGTGGCAGGTGGGCTTACACTTAATGGCAATTGGAGTGATACAAAAAAAACTCAATTTGTTTGAATATGCATATGGATTTGGGGTAGTGCACAGGCAACTCTTTTCTTTGGAAAACTGCATAATTAACTTGGGATAGCATACCCATTAATTTTTTCGGGTCCAGCAAGAAATGCCCAGTGTACCAAAACTCCAAGAGACCCAGCCAGGAGATCTCCCTGTCCTCCACAGCGGCGGTTACTACCTTCATGGCTGCATACCAACACTGAAAAGCAAAAGGATAAGTGACAGGGAAAATAATTGCAGGTTTGGTAACCAGACTGACCTTATAGTATTAATGAACTACATTAATCATGGTTTCTTTTAATCTAATACCTGCCAAGAGAAACACACTAACAGTCCAATACCAGAGTTGGTAATTAAGCTTGATTAACTGAGATTATGTAATGTCATTAATGAAGAGAAATGGTAGTGTTGAAGTGAAAGGAAAGAGAAATATGATTATTTTATGCAGTACCAACACATTCTGCAACACTACAAGGATAGAAGGGGTATATTTCACAAGTAATTTGCATACAAACGAATACCAACAGAGACAAGTAATGAAGAAGTCCCTACTCAAACGAGCTTACAATCTACCAGGAAATAGTAAAGAAACAAAAGAGGAGGGATTGATGGATAAGATGCCTGTGTAAAATTCAGCTAGTACAAGTGGTGTATGGACGAACCATAGAGTGGAAGAAGAAAGAGTGAGCTGGGAAAAGGAAAGAAGGGTCACTTAAAAGATGGTAGGTGTGACAGACTGCCTAGCACCCAGACTGGGTACCTCCATCAAGCTCGCTCCCTAGCTGCCACAGCTGGGTCTCCTGCCCTGGAACAGTGTCCTTGGTACAGCTCCAAGTGATTAAGCGCTCCTGCAGAGAGTACAGCTGATACACCCAAACACTAGCCCAGACTGAGTGAAGGGTGAAAAGGAACTAATTTATTATGGCCAAGTTGCCTGCTTTTACACACAACCCCCAGCAGGGGGTCTCCACCCAATACAATGCAAGCCCCTTTTTAAAGATCAATTTGCCTGGGAGATAATTGCGTTAAAAACCGGTAAGCTAATTATCTCCCAGTAACAGAGAGGCAAACATAAAACCTAAAAATACCCAAAGCTAGTGTTCGGTTCCATTCGAATGAAGGGAAAGCTGCTAATGGCGGCTGGGCAGGGTTAATGCCCGAACAGGATCTTTGTATATGGCACACAGACCTTGGGCAGGAGGCTAGCTAGCAGGCTCTTCCAGGAGCTTGTGGCATACGCACGTTTGCCACAGTAGGCTTTCCTAAAGATTTGATTGTTTTAATCTATTATCAGAAATGCAAAGCCCAAAAGGAGTTCACAGAAAAGCAATTGAAGGGACACGCATCACTTTGAGACAAGTCTCATTAAAAAGATTTAGTTTAGAATGAGACAGGTGTCATCCTGTAGGCTAAGGGGGGGAAAAAAAAAAATGTTTTACTTACGGTAAATTTATTTTTCCACAGTCCAAGCGACAGTCATGACAGTCGTTATGACTGCCACTTGGACGTCTGGAAAAAGCAGCTAAATATGTTATTTTATATTAAACTGCTTGATATTTCTTATGCTTTCCACTCTATGGGGGACACAAATCTAACCAACTAAGTGTCCTATCCATAGAATTGCTGGAAATTTACATCAGGCATGTCTGACTGTTAGACTTGAACAGTTGGAAGATCTCTTCACCTTAAACAGGCTTCCCTCCTACTGCTACACAAAGCGTTGTCAATGGAATGGTCTGAAACCAAGATGGGTGGGTAAGAAGGGGGAAGGGAATGGAATTTATAAATATTTATTACTTACTGTTCAAAGTTGTTCGTGCTTTGTATTGGTTTGTATACTTTTTAAAAATATTTGTGTGCTGGTTTAAAAAAATATCAAGTGATCCATGTCCCTTTAATGGCAATGAGAGGATAAATAAAGTTATCCGTATAACTATTAAGTATTACACAGCTTGCAAGTGACAATGTTTATGTAAAACAGAAGATGGCCAAGGAAAGTTTAGGGTATCTGCATATTATGAAAAGTACTAGTTTGTATGATCTACATCGTGATGACAGAGAAAATAAAGAAAAAAAATTTCAGCAGTTAATGTAAATGAACACTTTAGGATTGGGAATACAGATACACAGTGCCTTGCAAAAGTATTCACCCCCCTTGGCATTTTTTGTGTTTTGTTGCCTCACAACCTGGAATTAACATGGACTGTTTGAGGATTTGCATCATTTAATTTACAGGACATGCCCATAACTTTGAAGGTTTTTGTTTTTTTATTGTGAAGCAAACAAGAAATAGGACAAAATAACAGAAAAAGTCAATGTGCATAACTATTCACCCCCCTAAAGTCCATACTTTGTAGAGCCACCTTTTGCAGCAATCACAGCTCCAAGTCGCTTTGGATAAGTCTCTATGAGCTTGCCACATCTTACCACTGGAATTTTTGCCCATTCCTCCTTGTAAAACTGATACAGCTCCTTCAAGTTTGATGGTTTGCGTTTGTGAACAGCAATCTAAGTCTGACCACAGATTTTCTATTGGATTGAGGTCTGGGCTTTGACTAGGCCATTACAACACATTTACATGCTACCCCTTAAATCACTCAAGTGTTGCTTTGGCAGTGTGTTTGGAGTTATTGTCCAGCTGGAAGCTGAACCTCCGTCCTAGCCTCAAATCACGCACAGAGTGGTACAGGTTTTTCTCATGAATATCCCCGTATTTAGCACCATCCATCTTTCCCTCAACTCTGACCAGTTTCCCAGTCCCAGCTGCTGAAAAACATCCCCACAGCATGATGCTTCCACCACCATGTTTCAGTGTGGGGATGGTGTTCTTTGGGTGATGTGTTGGGTTTGCGCCAGAAATAGCATTTTCTTTGATGGCAGAAAAGTTAAATTTTAGTCTCGTAAGACCAGAGCACCGTCCTCCATACATTTTGGGAGTCTCCCACATGCCTTTTCGCAAACTCAAACCGTGCCATTTTGTTTTTTGCTGAACGTAATGGCTTTCTTCTGGCCACTCGGCCACAAAGCCCAACTCTATGGAGCGTACGGATTATGGTCGTCCTATGCACAGATACTCCAGTCTTTGCTGTGGAACTCTGCAGCTCCTCCAGGGTTGTGCTTCCTCTCTGATTAATGCCCTCCTTGCCTGGTCCGTGAGTTTTGGTGGGCGGCCGTCTCTTGGCAGGTTTGTTGTGCCATGTTCTTTAATTTGGTTATGATAGATTTGATGGCGCTCCTGGGGATCATCACAGATTTGGATATTTTTTAATAAACTAACCCTGACGTGTACTTCTCAACAACATTGTCCCTTACTTGTTTGGAGAGTTCCTTCGTCTTCATGGCAGTGTTTGGTTAGTGGTGCCTCTTGCTTAGGTGGTGCCTCTGGGGCCTTTCAAAAAAGGTGTGTGTATGTAATGACAGATCATGTGACACTTAGTTGCACACAGGTGGACATCATTTCACTAATTATGTGACCTTTGAAGGTAAATGGTTGCACCAGAGCTTTTTATTGGCTTCATAACAAAGGTTGTGAATACATACGCACATGCCAATTTTCTGTTTTCTATTTCTAAAAAATTGTTTTATGTATATATTTTTCTCATTTCACTTCACCAACTTAGACTATTGTGTTCTGATCCATCACATAAAATTCAGAGTAATAAAACATTGAACTTAAAGGAACACTATAGTCACCTAAATAACTTTAAATAAAGCAGTTTTAGTGTAAAGATCATTCCTCTGCAATTTCACTGCTCAATTCACTGTCATTTAGGAGTTAACCCGATAACGGCGTTACGGCGTTCTATGCCATCCCGCGTTAAGTGGGCTTTAAAGCCGTTGCGGCGGCATTGAACGCCATAGCGGCTTTGAGCCTCTGGAGGTCCACGGTACTCACCTCTGCCGCGATCCTCTTCTGGAGGGCTGCCTGACAGCCCAGGGAGCCCGGCAAATATGGCCACCTATAGCTGGCTGTGGATCTGCCAGCAGGGAGACTGTCTGAAATGTCAGACAGTCCCCCTGCTGGTGGGAAAGTAAAAAAAAAAATTCATTAAACATGTTATAAAATAAAATAGAAATGTATATATATATATTATATATATGTAATGTCATACAAAGTGTATTTTAATATTAATATAAGTACATATATTAGTAGTAAAATACACTTAGAATGACGTTATATATATATATATATATATACACACACACATATATATGTAACGTCATTCTAAGTGTATTTTAATATTACACACATATATGTAATAGATATATACACATATATACGTATAATTACAATAAATAAAATAATAAAATAAATAAAATATTGAAAAACTAAATTTAATATAAATTATATATTCATATGTAATTTCATTCTAACTGTAGTTTGTTATTAATATATATATATAGGTAACAAAATACACTTAGAATGACAATATATATATATATATATATTTCGAATATCCCGCACTCAATTTGCCGGTCTTGTACCTGTGTCGGTGCTACCTCAGCCGTAATGTATACCAATAGAAAAAGAGTGCACTCAGGAGGACTTCTTTGAAGAAAATATACTTAGTTTATTCACAAACGTGTAGAATTTTAAAACGATCAAGTTGACGTTTCAGTCCCAGAAGGACTTTTATCAAGACGGTGAAAAATGGGAAAAGTAAGGATTTAATTATGGTGAGATCAAACTCTGATTGGAGAGTAAAAATACGAAACAAAAAAAGAGGTAGTGATGTCATAGGTGCAATGTCAAAGTTCAGAGAGCATCACCCCGGGTAGGATTTAACCCCGTAAAGTGTGAACTGGTGAAAAGAATATGAAATACGTGAGCAACCGAGATGTAGAAAATCCACATGCTCAGGTACCAATTAAAAAACAAGGATATAAATAAAGGATCAAAACGCCACCCAAGGTACAGATCTACTAAATGTCTAAAAAGGTTACGTACAAAAAGAGTATGATTAAACTAGAGCTGGGATAGCCAGATCCTATAGAGGAATTAGAGTTGCAAGAGGAGATATAATCTAATATATATAGTATATACAAAGCCACACAAGAGGGTTAGATAGTATCATATTCTAATTACACATAGTTCTAAATACATGTAGCAAATCTACTGGGATACAGAACACATGGTAAGAATACTCTAAGACTAAAGATAAACATAACCATAAATATGTGAAAAAAATCATTATCTTTTCGGAATGAAGCAATTCAGAGGATTAATCTCATTCAATCCTCCTGAATATATTGTTCCCAGTGTGAAAATCCAGAAAGCTTCTCTTTGAAGGAGCAAATTGTTTCTGTCACCTCCCCTCAAAGGGATCGGGACATGTTCAATGCCCATAAATTTCAGGGTTGGCAATGTGTGTCCCATTTCAAGGAAATGTTTGGCTATGGGGGTAGATGCAATACCACTAGAGAGTGCTATTCTGATAGTCGATCTGTGTCCCCTCATTCGTTGCCTTAAATCATTCGATGATTTCCCAATGTACATAAGACCACAAGGACATAAAATACAATAAACAACGTGTGTTGTAGTACACGTAATCCGTTGTCGTATCTTGTACTCTTTCCCTGAATGTGGATGAAAAAATTATTTTCCTGGGGTCATACTCTGGCCACAATCTGACTCGGACCTACCTGTCTCATCTGAACCACGGGACATTGTGAGAGAATTACAAAAACTTAAACAAAGACAAATAGATCTTGAATTACATGCCATTTACTTATCAGACTATTATCGCATGAAAAAAATTCCAAGGGGCTTCTGGATTAAGAATGTTCCAACTATTGGAAGGAATAACCCTGAAGTCTGTCGTAAGTGGATCGGCATATTGAACAAATGTTCCTTGGATCTGATGCTGGTCGTTATTGAGGAGGTAGGTCGAGAACTAAAAATTACTAAGTTTAAAATTTCTGATTATGAAGTGTTACATTCTACCACAATAGCTGCACCTAATTGTGACTTGTTGATTCAAAAATGGAAGATTTGAAACAGTATAAAAACGACCTTGTCAGATTTAAGAGAGAAAAACTTGCAAAAGTCCAGGCTGACTACTCTGAGCATAGAGTATATAGGTGGTTATCTGGAGAGAACACCAGACCTACATATAGAACATACAGGCCCCGCATTAGGAAACCTATTGCTTCTACAGTAGACTTCACTTTGGGCGAATCAGTGTCTGACTCTGATCAAAGGATTTCACAGAGGGAGAGAGCATACTCCAAAGATTCGGAACATATTGATTCATCTTTTTTAGAACCAGGACTAGGTCTGGTGAGAGAACCGACCAGTGGGAGTCATTTGAGCATAGCGCACCCTCCAAACTTCATCATTACACCAGGAGGGGGCAGAAAGGGAAGAGGCACTGGACACATATCATTAACCTATCTGCTAGAACCCTCACTACAGCAGAGATTGTGCTATTAAAGAGGGGTCTCTCATTTGTTCCTACATCTAGGATTAATAAATTTCAATGAGAAATTGACCAGTTTAAATTTAATAGAAAACTCCATTTAGCAGACCACTTTAAAAACTCGCATCAGAAAAATCAAACTAAA
Source organism: Pelobates cultripes (assembly GCA_933207985.1). NCBI lineage: Eukaryota > Metazoa > Chordata > Amphibia > Anura > Pelobatidae > Pelobates > Pelobates cultripes. Next base: position 276,710,538 of record OW240912.1, read on the forward strand.
GAGGAAGGCACAGAAAGGTTTAAATTGCGCAGCTCATTTGATCCCCTTACTTCCAATACTACAGTAAAAACGTTTTCACAAATCCTTAAAACTAACACCACGGAAATAATCAATACTAAAAGTAACTCTCCAACATCTCTAAATCTGAAAGGGAGGCTCTTTACAGCTTAGCTAATGATATGTCAATCATTATACGACCTGTGGATAAGGGTGGCGCTATTGTTATTTTACAATATAAAGACTATAGGGCTGAATTCCTGAAACAACTGTCTGATACTAGGGTCTACGAATATACTGAGATTGACCCAGTTAACGAATTCAGTAAAGTGATTGAACAGACACTACCGAGGGGATTAGAATCAGGCTTCCTCACCACAGCTGAATTTGAATACTTATTTGAAACGCATCCGAGGTGTCCAATTATATACACATTGCCAAAAGTACATAAAAATCTGAAATGTCCACCAGGCCGTCCAATTGTGTCTGTGATTGGTGGTCTCTTGGAACCCATTGGAAAATGGTTAGACACCAAATTCAAGAAACCTGTTATGTCATTACCTACCTATGTGAAAGACTCTGCCCAAGTTATAGCCGCCCTCAGCTCTATTGAATTACCTCCACAAGGAGTTTACTTGGCGGCCATCGATGTGAACAGCCTATACACTATTATTCCCCACAAAGAAGGAATACTAGCGATGCGACAGGTTCTGCTACAATATCAGGAGAAAATTGAGCCCCCCATTGAATATATCCTGGAGTTATTAGAACTATGTCTTACACTCAATTACTTCAGGTTCGAAAAATCATTTTACATCCAGATTTCGGGGACATCTATGGGTGCCCCTATGGCACCCATGTATGCTAAGGCATATATGCCTATATATGAACAGAGATATATTTTACAAGAATATAGCCAGCATATTTTGAAATGGATATATCGATGACGTCTTCATTATCTGGTCTGGGGAAAAACAAATATTACTCAACATGTTACAGTCTCTTAATCACCTTGATTTACCTGTTAGACTTGCATATCAAATCAATAATAAACAAATGGACTTTTTGGATCTTCGTATTTTTATTGAAAACAACAAGTTGGGTTATACTTTGTTTGCGAAAAAAACTGATCGCAATACTTTACTACATGCCACTAGCCACCATCCTTCCAATTTGATAAAATCTCTTCCGGTATCACAATTTGTAAGGGTACTGAGAAATAACTCTGACTCCATTAAGGCTGCTGTACAGGTACAAGAAATGTTTGAGAAATTTACCCAGAGGGGATATTCAAGGTACACACTGGAAAGAGCATACTCAAAGGCATTACAACTATACATCGATGGACCTATGACTAAGAATAAACAAACTAGACTAATTTTCCCTCAAACTTTCCATTCACAATCTCGTGACTTGTCAAAAATGGTACGGGATAATTGGGAGATACTTAAGATAAGACACTTCCAGTGATATTTCAACAAAACTCCATGATCAGTTATAGGAGAAACAGGAACCTAAGAGACTACTTGGTCCATACTGATATACAAGCATCAAGACGTTTTATACATCAGAACCCTGGTTGCTTTCGTTGCTTGAAGTATACAGCTTGCAACAATATGACCCCAGGAAAATAATTTTTTCATCCACATTCAGGGAAAGAGTACAAGATACGACAACGGATTACGTGTACTACAACACACGTTGTTTATCGTATTTTATGTCCTTGTGGTCTTATGTACATTGGGAAAACATCGAATGATTTAAGGCAACGAATGAGGGGACACAGATCGACTATCAGAATAGCACTCTCTAGTGGTATTGCATCTACCCCCATAGCCAAACATTTCCTTGAAATGGGACACACATTGCCAACCCTGAAATTTATGGGCATTGAACATGTCCCGATCCCTTTGAGGGGAGGTGACAGAAACAATTTGCTCCTTCAAAGAGAAGCTTTCTGGATTTTCACACTGGGAACAATATATTCAGGAGGATTGAATGAGATTAATCCTCTGAATTGCTTCATTCCGAAAAGATAATGATTTTTTTCACATATTTATGGTTATGTTTATCTTTAGTCTTAGAGTATTCTTACCATGTGTTCTGTATCCCAGTAGATTTGCTACATGTATTTAGAACTATGTGTAATTAGAATATGATACTATCTAACCCTCTTGTGTGGCTTTGTATATACTATATATATTAGATTATATCTCCTCTTGCAACTCTAATTCCTCTATAGGATCTGGCTATCCCAGCTCTAGTTTAATCATACTCTTTTTGTACGTAACCTTTTTAGACATTTAGTAGATCTGTACCTTGGGTGGCGTTTTGATCCTTTATTTATATCCTTGTTTTTTAATTGGTACCTGAGCATGTGGATTTTCTACATCTCGGTTGCTCACGTATTTCATATTCTTTTCACCAGTTCACACTTTACGGGGTTAAATCCTACCCGGGGTGATGCTCTCTGAACTTTGACATTGCACCTATGACATCACTACCTCTTTTTTTGTTTCGTATTTTTACTCTCCAATCAGAGTTTGATCTCACCATATTTATTTTTTTGAATTTGACAATTTTTATTGTACAATGCATCGATATACAGTCATGACATTTAAGTTACATCATATGCAGATTACACAATTCCCCACATTCTTGGTAGGTGTTACAGACAATATGAATTCGTTTTTATTCTCCCCTATCCCTCTGGGGGTTCAGGGCTGTAGGTGGTCATGCCAGAGTGTATCGTGCATATCTGTGCTAGGTTACCTTCGGCCACCAGTGGCCTGATGCTTTGTACGTCTCATTGTCAAGCATCGTACTTTCAGGGAAACAAGTAGGTAGGATAGAGGGTAGATGTGGAGTGGGGATGGGGGGAGAGAACTTGGGGGGGGGAGGGGGAGGGGGTGTAAGAGACTGGTTGCGTGGTTTATGTCGGTTCTGTTTGTAGTCCTTCTGATCGTAGAAAGTCATTCCACCTGTTATGTGCTAAAGTCATGTGTTTCTTTTCTCCAAATTGTCGTGCATATACCATCTCGTAGGCCCAGTTCAGTTTTATTTGGTTTATGAGAGCCTCTCGTGATGGTGTTGTCGTTTGTTTCCATAGCCTAGCAATGCATGTAACTGCAGAGATAAGGATGTGGTATATGGCTGCCCACTTATCTTTAGTAAGAGAGTCTGGTGGTATGAATAGTATGCACAGTTCCAGTGTTAGTGAGATTTGCGTTTGTATGGTGGCAGTTATGATCTTTTGTACCACTAGCCAATAGGATTGGATGATGGGGCATGTCCACCAAACGTGAGACATGGTGCCTTTACTCTGACCACATCTCCAGCAGGTGTCGGAGGATCGCGGCCACATCTGGTGGAGTCTGGTTGGTACCAAGTACCAACGGTATAACAGTTTGCGCTGCATCTCAATGTGAGTAGCACAAGATGTTACCCCCTTGTACGAGGAGTAAGCCTTAGTCCAGTCTGTCAGTGGGATTGTGCTGCCTAATTCTCTATGCCATGATTGGATGTGTGTTTCTTTGCCCTGATCTGATGCTTGGGTCAGAGCTTTATAGCTGATGGAAATAAGTTTTTTCAGTGGTTTTCTACGTGTGCATATCTGTTCAAACTCAGTCATCGGTTTTGTGGCTGTAGCAGCCGGTCCGTTAGGTTTGTTTTTAGCTAAGTAGGATTTAATTTGAAGGTAAGCGAAGCCTAGCCTGTGGGGTAACTGAAATTCTTGTTGTAGGTCTGGAAATAGTTTTAGCCCTTTGTCGTTGTATAGCTGCCCTATTTCTTGGATGCCCATCTGTAGCCATGGTTGTGTATTCAGGTTCGGTATTATATGTGCTAGGGTGCTGGTTGGGGCAGCCAAAGGTAGTGGGTGGTATCGCGTCATTAGGTGCTTCGTTGAGTCCCAAACATGTAGGGTGTATTGAGTCGTGGGTAAAAGGTGGCTAGTGTCCGTCCTATGTGATTTAGGTGTCCACAGGATGGAATGTAGTGTCGTTGGGTGGGCCCAGCTATTTTCTATTTCCAGCCACTGTGGGGCTGTGGGATGTTGTAGAAATTGTGGCACCAGCATCAATGTTGCCGCTTTGCAATATGCTTTTAGGTCGGGGAAGCCTAGTCCGCCCTGATTTATTGACCTTTGTAGTAGGTTGGTCGCTACTCTGGGTTTTTTATTTTGCCATGTGAAGTGTGTTAGCATTTTCGTGAGTGCTTTGATGTACTTATCTGGTACTGGAATTTGTAGTGTTCTGTATAGGTATTGGAGTTTGGGTAGTAGTGACATTTTTATGGCCGCGATCCGCCCCACCCAGGACAAGTATTTCCCCTCCCAGGAACTCAGCAGGGACTTAAAAGTTTCTAGCAATGGTTGGTAATTCGTCTTGAAGAGAGACATGGGGTTTTTGGTCATTTTAGTTCCCAAGAAGGTGAGGTGATCCTCTCTCCAGTCTAGAGGGAACGAGCTCTTAAGGTTCACCAGTTGTGTTGCGGGGAGATTGATACTTAGTGCCTGTGTCTTAGTGACGTTTAGCTTATAATATGACACTCGTCCATATTCCGTGATGTGGTGCATGAGATTAGGTAGGGATATGTGTGGTTGCGTGAGAGTGAGGAATATGTCGTCAGCGAACAGGCTTAATTTGTATTCTTTCTGACGAAGGGTTACCCCGTGGATTGCCGATTCCATCCTGATCTTGGCAGCCAGAGGCTCCAATGCCAGGACATAGAGCAGCGGGGAAAGTGGACAACCCTGGCGGGAGCCATTAGAGATTCTGAATTTGTCCGAGCAGAATCCTGCGTTTAGGACTTTAGCCTCTACTGTGTCTGTGAATTGGGAGGGAAAGCCATATTTCATCAGTACTGCCTTCAGGAAGCGCCAATTTAATCGATCGAAGGCTTTCTCCGCATCTAAAGACATTAGTAGGCTACTTGTCCCCTTCCGTCTGATGCTGTGTATTAGGTCTAAAACCTTCCGGGTGTTGTCTGTTCCCTGCCTCCCTGCTATAAATCCCACTTGGTCATTGTGAATAAGGGATGGGAGAAGTGGGCCCAATCGCCGGGCATATATTTTGGCGTATAGTTTGGCGTCTGTATTGAGGAGGGATATTGGTCTGAAGTTTGGGCAGTGTGTTGGGGGCTTCCCTGGTTTTGGTAGGGTGACGATATGGGCGAGCAGTAGCTCTTCTGGTAGTGATTTGGTTTGGGTAGCGGAGTTAAAGAGAGATGCCAAGTGTGGGGCTAAAGCGGTCGCGAATCTTTTGTAGTACCTGTTTGTGAAGCCATCCGGGCCTGGCGCTTTGTTTTTAGGTAAGGTTTGTATTGCATCCTTCACTTCGTCTGGAGTGATTAATTTTTGCAAAGAAGTAATTTGCTCTTTTGTTAGCGTGGGTAGGGGGACCTCCTGTAGGTAGGATTGTATGTTATGTTCTGTCGGGTCAGGTGCTCGCTCGGACTGAGCCAAGTTGTAGAGTTTATTATAGTAGTTAGCAAAAGCATTGCTAATATCTATGGGGGAGATCACTTTTGTGTTGTCGTGTGTGTACAGATGTGATATTTTCGCGTTCGTTTCTGCTCGCTTTAAGCGGGCTGCCAACACTTTGCTTGCTCTATTTCCCTGGGCATAGTATGTTGCTTTGAGTTTGCGTAAGTTAAAGCCTACTCGCTGCAGCGTGTGTAGTCTAATTTTGTCTGCTACTTCCGCGATGCTTTTTCGTATTGCCTCTGTGGGATGCGTTTTGTTTTTGTTTGAGAGGTCTATTAACTGTTTGTTCCAATTTATCCATTGGGTCTGGTTACTTTGTTTCAAAGATGCTGCTCGCTTTAGCAAGATTCCTCTAACTACTGCCTTGTGTGCCTGCCATAGGGTGCATGCAGATGTGTCTCCTGTGCTGTTGAGCATGAAGTATTCTGTTATGGCTTCTTCTAATTGGTTGGAAAAGGGTATGTCTGTCAGTAGTGCTTCGTTGAGTCTCCAGGGGCTCTTGTGTTTGTAGTCGTAGTTGTCTTTAAGGGTCAGTGTTAGTGGGGCATGGTCCGACCATGTGATTTGGCCGATAGAGCATTCTAGAACCTGGTCCAGGTGTGTGCTTTCCATATGGATTCTATCTATTCTAGTGTATGTATTGTGTGTGTTTGAGTGATACGTGTAATCCTTTTCTTGAGGGTGTAGGACTCGCCATACGTCATATAATTTATTAATGTCCAGCAATTTAAGGTATGATGCACAGGTCCTGCGATGTTTCGCGTGAACCTCCCTGCCTGCATGGGACGTTGTGTCGTTGATGGGATCTATGATGTGGTTAAAGTCCCCACACAATACCAGTATGCCCTCCTGTACTGGTCGCAATATGGCTAAGATTCTGTGTAGGAAGTCTCTTTGATTCGTGTTCGGGGCATATACATTTGCTAGGGTGTATTTAGTGTTGTTGATTGTGCATACTATTATCGTGTATCTTCCTTCCTTGTCTGTCTGTGAGTAGTGGTGCTGGAAGGATACTGTGTTGCTAATTAGTATTGATGTCCCCTTCGTTTTTGTCCCTGCCGTAGTGTGGTATTGGTGTGGGTACAAGGATGGTTTTAGGGTCGGTGGCGTTTTGAAGTGTGTTTCCTGGAGGCAGATTATGTCAGGCTGATCTCTCTTGAGATTTCGAAAGAGGCAATGTCGCTTATATGGGGTATTTAACCCTCTAACATTATAGCTTTGTATTTTCATACTATAGGTCAGTGTCGTGAAGCGCTAGGATTCGTTTATGTGATCTACTTATGGGGTAGGCTGAACTTGTGGCTGATAGTGCATTGGATTTGTTCCCACAATGCTGGGCAGTAGTGTGGGCCTGAGTTGTGTGGTTAGTGGTGGTGATGGCGAATTGCGCCTGGCTTTTGGTGGGCCCAGGGGTTGTCATTTTATGCAGGTGGACGTCACCTTCTTGTTCTATGGGTGCATCTGTCTCTTGGAGTAGTGTCGAGGGGGGAGAGGGGGGGAAGGGAGTAGGGGGGTCATACTGTGAGGGTATGAACTTGGGGGGGGTAAAAACTATAGCCCTTTGGCGGGCTTTGGTTCCGGCTAGCGGTACCATGAGAGCGTGGTTGGTGTGAAGAAAAGAACAGTAGGAAGATTGGCCTGTGTCAGTCCGTTGTGACCGGCGGTTGGCCAGTGGGGTGCCTCTTTGCGGCTGTCGACTTTGCGGTAGGGTACAGTAACTTGGGGCTGCGGTTGTCCCTTGGGTTCACGCTGCATGCTTCAACATTGGGTTTTTTTTTTTTTTGTATTGTGTTAAGTTTCAGCTTGGGGCTCTTGCCGACGGGGGGGGGGTCCAGGACAGTAGGGGGCATAGGTTGGCGGTACATGACTGTGGTTGCTACCTGGCGTGACGCATTGGCTCGGTCGCCTAAGGTGTGTAGGAGGTCGGGAGGGTCACGCTATGGTCTAGTTGTGGCGGGGCGGTTCAGTGGGCGCCTCTTCTGTCCCCCGGTGGAGTTACTTCTCCTTGGGGGCCTCGTGGAGGGGAGGGCGTTGTATGTGTCGGGGCTATCCCATTGGCCTATACGCTTGATTTGCAACTGTCCCCCACATATTATGCAAACATCCAAACCAAACATATTGCAATACATAAGAGGCACCATTATCGTCTCCCGTGGTACAATCCCGCTCCCTCCGGGCCCTGAACGGGCTGTCCCATTCACATATACTCTGAATTGGCAACTATGCCTCATACATTATTCAATGCCTGAAACAATCCCATTGTGACACTTGGAACAATATTACCATTCTCCGTGATGCCTCCCCGCTCCCCCCGCTCCCCCCCGCTCTGAATGGGGTTGTCCTATTCTCATGTGAGCTAGACTTGCAACTGTGTCCCACAAATTGTTCAGATATTCAAGGCGTGTACAATGCATTAAATCATATTCACAATTACCCTTCCCCATGGTGCCTTCCCGCTGCCCCAGCTCCCCCGAGCGTGGCGACTTCCCCTGAGCTGTGTTGCGTCATCCTCTGGGGGGGTCCCCTGCAGCCTTCTGGTGATTGCTTCCAAGGATGCTGAGGCTGTTTGCCTCCCCGCAGGCTGCAGCTGTGAGTGTGCTTCTGCCTGAGCCTACGGCTCTAAAAGTTCCCGTGGCAGCGTAGTGTGTCATTTTGTGTCGCTTTATTGTCCCTGAGATTGGCACGTGTTGTGTGTTGTTAGCCTCCAGTGTGCATGCAGTGTGTGTGTTGCAAGTGAATGTGTTTTGTTGACGCATGGGGCGCTGCCAGTGTTGCAAGGGCAGCATGGGGAGTTATAGTGCCATAGTCACCTGCTTGAAATCAATAGTCCTTCTTCGTGGCCTTTAAACAGTCCCGCTTCTGTTAGTCGTGGTTATTGGAGGTAGCGTATGGCATCTCACGCCATCTTTGCTGCTGAATGTGTTGCAAGTGTGTGCTCCTCCGTCAGGGCCTCAGGGCTTTAGTTACGTACTCTTTTCCAGTCGGCTGTAAGCTTACTCGGTTGTGGGTCGTTGTCGCTTCTTGCTTGGTTCTGGGGTTGTATACCCCATTTCTGCAGTGTTTTCCGTCCATCCGCCAGAGAGGTGATAACGTGCATAGCTCCATTTTTATGTATGAGGAGACGCACTGGGTGGCCCCAGCGGTAGGGCACCTCATGGGAACGGAGGGCATCGGTTATTTCTTTATACTCCTTTCTTTTTTTCAAGGTCTGGGCAGAGAGATCTGCATATAGTTGAATGGTGTTGTATTGGGCTGGAAGGTCTTTGCGGAGCCTGGACGCTCTCATCAGTGCTTCTTTCGCATGATAATAGTGAAGGTGCGTCAGTACATCCCTTGGCGCTTCAGCTGGGAGAAAGCTTGGTTTAGCGACTCTGTGCGCCCTGTCCAAGAGCAAGACATCTGCTGGGAGGTCTGGGGCTAATGTTTTGAAGTAAGCCGTGAGGTATGCCGCTATTTCGGGCTGCTTCACCGTCTCAGGGATCCCCCTGATCCGTATATTCTGTCTCCTTGACCTATCTTCTAGGTCCATGATTTTATATTGGCAGGATTCCAGCGCCTGT
>OW240912.1:276719679-276818865 GCA_933207985.1 Pelobates cultripes
AAAATGTCTTTAACCAAAGGAGGAGCTTAAAGGGACACTCCAGGCACCCAGACCACTTCTGCCCATTGAAGTGGTCTGGGTGCCAACTCCCACTACCCTTAACTCTGCAACTGTAAATATTGCAGTTTTCATAAACTGCAATATTTACCTTGCAGGGTTAACTCCTCCCTAGACAGCCACTAGAGGGCACTTCCGGGTTTATAGCACACATTCCGTGTGCTATAGCGTCGCTACACGTCCTCACGCTATGTGAGGACCTCCAGCGTCGCTGAAATCCCCATAGGAAAGCATTTCAATGCTTTCCTATGGGGAGGTCTAATGCGCTTGCGCGGTATTGCCGCGCATGCGCATTAGGTCTCCCCCGCCATCGGCCGCGCATGAGGTCTCCCCCGCCGGATGACGTCGGCAGGGGAGGAGCCTGGGCAGACCCTGAACCAGCACCAAGGGACATCGGGGCTGGATACAGGTAAGTCACTGAAAAGGGTTTTAACCCCTTCAGCAACCTGGGATGGGGGGTGGGAGGGAGAGGGGACCTGCAGTGCCAGGAAAACTGTTTGTTTTCCTGGCACTGGAGAGTCCCTTTAAGTCATCTCCATTTCCTGTGTCAATGAGAAGGGTGAATACTTTCTGACTTAAGCTCCTCCTTTGGTCAAAGTCAGTCAAGTATAGGACAAATATATAAGAGAAAGTCCCTGCTTTATCTTATGCTTTCAAGAAAACGATAAAATAAAAAAATAAAAAAAACACAAGAACAAATTCTAAGAGAAGAAGAGGAAAACAAGATACGATAATTTCAGCCTAACCCCTTAAGGACCAAACTTCTGGAATAAAAGGGAATCATGACATGTCCTACATGTCATGTGTCCTTAAGGGGCTAAAATACTGACTATATCGAGGAATCTCTGTGTGCCAGGGTGTCATTACACCCCCATGAAGCACACATAACTTAGGCAGTCTAGAAATCTCTTCCGGACTTCCTAAAATGTATTCTGTGCAAAAATTACATCAGTGTAATTACATCCCCACATACAAAGGTAAGTTAGCATGACATTGTCCTTTAAGCTAAAACATTACATCTACTCATGGTCGCTCACACGTGCCTAATATTCTTCTTTGTATTGCCAAACTAACAGCAGCATCGATTTTAAAAACTTGCTGAAGTTATAAGGCATTTTATGCAGAACACAGTGACGGGATCTCCATGCACCATATAACCTATGCAATGCGTATAGTAAGTATCTTATGATTCTAATACACTAACTGGAATACCTTGCAAATGCTATATAATGATTACATACCAGACTAAAGAATAAAAGAAAAATTCAGTTTTTGCATAATCAATTACTTCTAACTCAATGCAAATTCTCCAATGCCTATATATAAACGCAAATCCACATTGTAGTATTCTAATTATTGTGTCCGTTTTCGAAGTAAAATGTACATTTGTGTGACTCAGTGGGCGAAATTTATTGAAGTGTTACAGAGAGTTCTACACTTTTTTTTTTTATATCAATTTATTAAATATGTTGGATTTTTTTTTTGTCTGTTGATTCTTTTGCACCCTAACAATCACTTTTGAAAGTAATTTCAGCAGAGAAACTGATCTATCATTCTCCCAGCCAGTTTTTACACCAGAAAGGTATCCTATTTAACTTCTCTTTCACCGGGTTCTGTAAATGAAGTGGCATTTTCTAAAATGTCTGAGAAAAATGATGGAATTTATGACCTTTAATGTGCTAATTTCCACAACACTTTGATAAATCTCCCCCCACTATGTGCTAATCAAGCTGTTGATACTGTATATAATCAACTGCTCGCAGGGCACACTTATGTCAGCACAGACAGTGACACCACAGGACCTCTTTGTTGTTGTACAGTATTTTTTTTGGTTTTAATATAAATAAACCATTCCCCTTTCCTCTACAGTTGAAATATTTTATTACAGGGTGGCAGTGGGAGCACGTTGGTGTATTATATGATTGTGACTCTGCACAGCCCTGAATGCCATGTCTGTGCTTCACTGAGCTGCACGACATTGCCAGGGGAGTACCTGCTTCCTGTAGACAGTACAGCAGAATAGCAGCAAGGACCCCTGCAGTGGCGGCTGCTGCTACCCAGGCCGCCATGACAGGCCAGCCACTCCTTACCTAGAAACACGCACCGAGCACCGACCATGGGTGCCACTTCCGGGAGTGGGGGCGTAGGCAACTGCGTTGGGCTGGACCGACTGACTGACAGAAGGTTGAGCCAATCAGAACGCCTGGATAACGCTCGCGCGCAAGTCCAAATGTCATTAGCGTGCCGTGTGTGTGTGTGTCTGGTTACAGAAACCGTTTTACCGTTATACAGACACAACTAAAACTAGGTCTTCGAGAAAATGGCGGCTTCAAGAAACTAAGGCCTGTGATTCTAGGCAACGCGCAAAGAGTGCCGAGTGTGGCAGCACAGTGAACCAATCAGCGAGCAGCTGATCTCTAGCCCCTCCCACTGCTTCTCCACGAGGACAATGTCATTATGACAGGTGTAAACACACCATGCACCCTCTATGGGAGGGCTGTGTGACCTCTGTGTGTTATGATTATTGTGTGATCTCTGTGTGTTATGATTATTAATTAGTTTTTGGGTTTTTTTATGAAACAGAGACTTAGTGTCCTCCAAGATGAGCAAAAAACATCTTATAATTTATAAAAATAAAATAAAAAAGAGCTCTGAATTGGATCTCAGACAAAATAGACTCAAAAAAAGGCAAATGGGAATGGTTTGATAGATAACCACACAATATATTACTAAAGTCACTAAATAGATGGCTTGATAAAGACAGTCAACATGGAAACATAGAGTATTTCCAATTTGCTGTCGTTGACTTTTGATGTCTGGTTAAAACTGTCATTAGATCATTTATTGCTGAGTGTTGCTGTGTTTCACCATTTATTATAAACTTACCAAATAGTTATTAAAAAAGGATTGAAAGAAAAAGATGAACCATGGACACCTTTTTTCTAGAGGCACCATGGACAGTAAGAGTTAAAGCAGAACGGTCACTTCCAGAGACGTGACAGATGAGTGTTACCACACTCCAGTAAACACTATTCCATAAGGCAAAATAAATTAAAGCGGCATTTCACACACACACACACAAAAAGGATCTTTATGAAATATTCATATTGACTGTGTTGGGATTTAAATGAAATTCCAACCTAGAAAAGAGATATACAGAGACAAAGTATGAACTAGTATGTCTTTGTATATTCCCTAATCCTGACTGGTCGGAGCTACAGTGTCAATCCCAATCCCAGCAGGCATCGCCAATGACGGCTGCAGCGAAATGGCTCAGTCTATGGAGGGTTTCAGGGGTTCATTCATAGACCTCCATGCTGTACTTTTACACATGTGAAAGAGTACAGCAGTGACATCGACTCCTGGTGCTGAAAAGGACTGCTCAGAGGAATATGGCTATGCCCACAAGGGACAGGTAAGTAAATCTCATCATTACAAGCCCCCCGTCCACCAGCAGTGATTACATCATTGAGGGTCTTTTACAAAGTCTCTAGACAGTGTCAGTGGTTTTTTGAATTAACTCGATAGGGTTAGGAATACAAATGAGCATACATAATGCTTTAGTGCCCATCTCACGAGGTTTACATACCTTTTCCTCGCATTGCTGGTCTCTAAAATTCACTCTGTGTCTTTGGCCCATAAGAAAGTATTGTGAGGCTAGAGCGGATGCACAGCAAAACTCCACACTCTGCCAATCACATGGCCATCTAATTGAAATAGTAGATTTTACCACGAGAGGAAGGTTAAAAAGGGGGTGGACATGGTAGGATTAAAATGGAGCTGAACCTGGTACCCAGTCCACTTCATTGAGAAGAAGTGGTCTGGGTGACTATAGAGTCCCTTTTAAAAAAATGTACTTACGTCCACTGTACTTCTTTATTGTGAGTGACAAAGCATGCAAGCTTTTACACATATAGTGTCAGCATTTTCTGCAGCAATGCCATGCATGCATGCTCCATGATTATATCATTGCAGTCGTTAACTAACTTACATGCTTCGCCTAATATGGGTGGCACAGCATGAAAATGAAAAGAAATTTAGTTCAATTAAAAGAAAATTAGTACAACCAATAGCTAACTTTTATTTACCGAACACCAATCCGGTGAGAATGGCTGAATTGTATTGGCAATTCTCATATTTACGAAAGCCAAATGTGGCTGCAATTTAGTTGGCCCATGCGACTCTGCAGCAATCACCGGATGCAAAAAAATTGGTTAAACTCACCTAATAAAGGTCCTTTTGGTGGGGGGAAAGGGTGGTTTTCTGGTGTAAAATGCCCTACTAGGCACTATTGAGAAGAGAAATACGACCTGCAAATAAAAAGAGTTATACTCACCAAGTAGCTCCCAGTGTTAACCTTCTCATGGAGAAGCCTGTGATTGGTCCATTTCATCGGCTTAGAGTACATGCGTGTGTCCCAGTCTGACGAGGGGGAGAGGAAGGTAGGGTTTTTAAAAAAAATAATAAATCCTGAGGGCAACGGAGTGAGGTGGGATGGAGGGGTAAGCAATCTTCCTCTTGCAGGCAGAGATGCACAAAATGCACAGAATTGATATTGGCAGCCTGGAACAGAGTGCACTGCCAATGTCACGTGTGCTGGGGATGCAATTATCCATCCAGCACACAATTACAGATATCTCACTATGTACAGCGTTTCAAGCAGAAACGCTGCACATACTGACTCCTTTAACCCATTAAGGACACATGACATGTGTGACATGTCATGATTCCCTTTTATTCCAGAAGTTTGGTCCTTAAGGGGTTAAAGCCGGTGCTTTCACAACTGAATTGTATACAAAATATAGGATTTGGAAAATTCATAAAGTACCAGGTTTATTAAAATATGGTATGTTTGTAAGTGATCATTTATTTGCTTTCATGTAACTTCAATGATAATTAGAAGCACTATTTTGCCACTGGCTGTGCGGGCAAATAGTTAACCCTAGGCAATGCAAGGGTTAATTGTGTAGTGGCTGGCCGCCATTCGTGGGCATCAGGTGGGGGTGTTTTAATCAAGAAATCATGGAGGATAGATTACTGTCCACCCACCGGTCCGTACCAATGGCCAGTGGGAATTCTGATAAAATAATGGTAGTTATTTGTGGTTGGTGAGACTTTTAGGGAACAGGAATGGGGCAAGATTTGTGACCTGGTCCATCACTGTGCACTGGCCAGTAAAACTCAAGAGACGGCATACAAAGTTTTGTCATTGTGGTATAGGGCACCACAGTTCGTGTATATTTGATGGGAATGCCCTAAGATCATGCCTTTTTGGCAAGTGGTTCATGAGATCTTGTCAAGGTTTTTGGACAACACCCCTCCCTTTCCACCTGCAATCACTTACACCACACTACCATGCCAACTGCTAAGTATAAGAAACCACTGACTATTAGAATACTGAATACAGCAAAACACATTCTACCCCTATTTTGGAAAAAAGACACCCCTCCGCCTTTACGGACTGGTTTGACAAAATGGACGACTTGCGCAGATTAGAGGTACTGACGTTCTCAGCCCAGGGACATTTTCAAACTTATATGACGCATTGGTTGACGGTTGTTTACCATGCTGACTTCCAGAAATGGCTTACTTATAGACCTCTGACAGGATATTCAAGGGATGACAGGGATATTACCCCAGAGGAGGGGCAGACTTAGGGAAAGTCTCAGTTCACTGGCTGGGCATAGATGCTTTATTGGGGGGAGCTGGGGCTCCATCACCCCATTGCTCTCACACACATCTTCCTCATTGAGGCGGCCTTGTATCTATATTAGTGTTTATGCTCTGGAACCTTTCAGGTAGACGTTGCGAGATAGAGATGTACTAGAATTATTTGTCAAATACCACTTTTTAATCTTAGAGGTTGGGGTATGGTGACTTCCTAATGGTTTTTATTTTGGCCTCCATCACCCATCTGCTAATTTAGAGTTGGAAGATATTGTTGTATAACTTGTAATTATTACTTTTTTGTTGTTCTATATTTTATGCACATTTTGTCATTACGGCCTTCTGCTGGGCTTGCAAGTCCAAACCTCTTTCAGTATATCATTTAACGGCCTTGTGCGACCTACAAAATCTACATTGCTTGCTTCTAAGGACCAGTTGTCCTCTCTCAAAGTCTATTACTGGTGCTATCGACTTGCAATAAAACAATAATTTACAAAACAAAAAAAAGTTATAGAGGGGAATAGTAATATCCCAACTACAGTAATATTCATTATAGTACAAAAGCACTTTGTCAAAGGTGGTAGTTTCCAAAGATGGATAACACTGTGACAAAATGTTACTAAAAATGGTTACAGCTGTTATAAATGAAGTTGGAATATGCTAAGACGAAAACAGTATCAATATTGCCAGTTGTAGAAACTAAAGGAAACAAAGAGAGTGAGTTTTGTAACAATATTAATAGTCATAATATATCTTGAGGGAATCCCACTTAAATCAAAACTAAGCCTCCCTTCAATTTTAGCACGTTAATCTTGTCAATATACAAAAAAAAAAAAAGTATTGGGAGAGGTTGATAAACATAAACCACATCAAGATCATTAAGATCAGATCTTATAATAAGCATATCTTATAATAGGAATGTGTATCTGGTCCAAAAGTATCCTTGTGTCTTCATACAACACTCATTTTTTTGAGGAACACGAGAGCCCCTGATGCACTTGTTTTGCCAGAATGACTGATCAATTATAACATGCTAAAATTGTCTTGACTTAAAACTCCTTTGGTGGTGAGGGGGGGCTCATTTAATTCAATAAATAAGGGAGGGGTGGACATGCTATTGTCCACCCATCTAAAGGCATGACCCCCACCTAGATTGGCTTGGGGTCCCCAATCCATTAGCCACCCCCATAAAATATCAATTACCTTATTTAACCTCATCTCCCTAATAATACTGAGTTAGGAGCAACAAATCAAAAAAAAAAAAACAATACTTACCATCAAAAGTCTTCTTTTTTAATTTTTTTCTCTTTTTCTCCCCCCAAAAAGCCAAATACAAATCCATAGTTCATGCATAGTCGCTCCTTTTAGTACCTTAGTAGATATGTGTCAGGTTTGGGCATACCTTCCTTACAATAATAACATTTAAGAACCCCATAGGATTTTCATTTATTCCATTTTTTTTTTTTTTTTTTTAATCGGGATCAGATTCAGGCCTATTTGGAGCCTGAATTGCAAAAATCCAAATATTGTTGAATTACATGAAAAATGTCCAGATTTTGCAATCTGACTTTAGTGAATTGCCCCATTAGTTAACTATTAGGTTGTGCAAAAGTCTCTCAAGTGTCAGCAACGCTATAATATTTTTTGGGCTGTCGTGGCTAAGTAATAAAAGTGGTAAAAGTGGCACTCCAGAGGATCCTTCTATGCCTGGAATATCCCTGCCTGTGCATGGTATCCCCACTTATCTGCTCACCTGTGCACAGGGATAATATTCCCAACAGATAGATCAAAGGCCTAATCAATTCTCTATCCTCTGGGCTCTGGTTAAAAATAAAAGGCAGGATTTGAAGGGTGACCTGCCTAATTGTCATCCTTCAGCTGTTGTGAAGCAGGTAAAGAGTTAACATTTACATGTGTACAGTGGTGTATTCTGGTTTTGTGCTGCCCTAGGCATGACAAAACTCGAGCTTTCCCCCCAACATGCTCTTAGACTGACAGACATACTCCCATACTCATGCATACAACTGGCATACACTCACTGACAGATACACAGTCATTGGCACACACACTGTTTAACCATCACACACTTTAACTGAGACACACACACTCACTGACAGACATATACACATTCACAGACTTACACACACACTCACTCACATTCACTGACAGACATACACATTCACCGGCACACATACACTCACTAACAAGACACACATGCACACTCAGTGACAGACACACACACACACACACACACACACACTGACAGACACACATGCGCATTCACTGACCAAAAGGCATACACACTCATTGACAGACACACACTCATTCAGTGTCAAACACACCCAATTAGAGTCAGACACACACTGACAGACACACATACACATTCACTGACAGAAATGCATACATACACACTCACTGACAGAGAGATATACACTCAGCGTCAGACACACACATACACACACCCTATAGGGACAGGAATACATCTGTTCCTTACATGTGTTCTTTTAAGTAGAAGATAGTAAACATGGGAGTATCATTGGCTACTCTAGAGGTAAAGTACCCCCTGACCAGGGGGAATCGGTGTGGGGGCTTGTGCTCTTTGTGGAAGTGTACCAAGTGTGTTTGTGATACTAGACCAGGACTGCACCCATCAGCACCCAAGTATAGGCAGTAAAGACAACATAAGAATTTCAGTAATATAATTCTAAAACAGAACAAAAGCATAAAATCAGAAATTCTGTGTAGCTTTCCACCAGACATGAAATAACATCGCCTTCGCCAGTGTCAGTCAGGTGGCCGGTGAAGTCTTCTTGGTTGTTGTAGGTAGATGATACAATCCAGCAATGGAAATCTTTTTGGCCACAGCCTCTGATAGTAGAGAGGCTATGAGCCTTCTTAAGTAGTGTGGTAATTACTCCATAGTGATTGCGGGGAGTTTGCAGCAGACCTTTATATGGTTGCAGCAGTACCAGTCTTCCTAAACCTACACCACCGTGGGGAATCCCCATGCTTGAGAGCTGGTCATAGGTGTAAGAAGTCGTAAAACAAGTAGGTCGGAAAGTGAGAACCACATCTAGTCCCTTTCTTTTTTTATAATTCTTTATTTTGCATTGACATACGATACAACTTGTAAACAGACTTTCGGCTTGTGCAAAAGCCGAGTTACATGAGGTACAACGAAACTGTGCATGTACAGAAAGAAGACAATGATTTGGTTAGAGGTACATTTGTTTTTCAAGAGGTCTGTCTTTTCGGTCGTTGGTATTTTATATAGGGTTGCAGTCTGTCAATGGTCTTTGTTTGTTGTTTTTCTTCTGTCAATTTTGTTATGTGATCATGGGGTTCTAGATCAGGAGACACCGTATTGGTTGTGTTCCTGAGAAAGTAAAGGGTAGTTCTGGAACTCGGGTACCTGACCTGTGAGGCTTTGTGTTGTTGTCTGGGTTATGTTCCTTTTTTAGGGAAGGTCGCCTCGTTCCCTTGGTATTAACTTGACGTCTTTTTGACTGCAGTAGGTGGTGTTGTGCGGATGTGACGGTCTGGGTTGCATCTAGTCCCTTTCTGTGTGATACATAGTTTCTGTGTGGAACAGTCTCTAAATTGTTCTAGATCTTTGTAAACTCAGGGTTACTGTGTTGAATGTTTCTAAAAGTTGGTGGTAGTCTAAGATGGTACCCATATTCATTCAACTTCTTGCCCAGTATCTAATGCTATTATACAGTTCCATCTGATTAGGATATGCATTTTTTTTACCTTCTTTGTAAAATTGTGAGGCACTACAGACATTTCTATATAATGTCTGATGAGGATATTATTTGATGGCAAAGGTGATGTGTTCTAGGCACTCATTATTTAAGCAGAATGTGTGCAAATATGCCTGAGAAGAAGTGTGTGATTTATGCTAGTAAACAAGATATATGTGATTTAAAAGTATTGTAGCAGTGCGGTTGTTTTAAAGCACAGAGTTTAATATGATTCAAGGATCCAAGGACACATCTCACAGTGTCAAGGAATTTTGAAACCCAAGAACAAAGAATGTAATTTGTAGAAAAATAATGTAAAGGTGAAAGTGTTTGAGGTGTTGTAACGAATTGAGTTTAAAAGTTTTAAAATTGCTAGAAGAGAAACTAGATGGAATGTTTGTAAAGGGATTAAAGAATATAATTAAAATAGCTGGTGAAGAGATGTTATTGAAGTCTATTTTAATAACCTGAGAGAATCTGCATTGGTATTCTGTAAGGAGGTTGTCTGCTAATTTTGAATTGTATGGAATTAATGTAATCACATGAGTAAATTAGAATGAGGGGAGGAGGACTTAATGTCCTCCTCCCTGGCCCCCACCCCTGAGCGGTGGGTGGGGGCCCTAAATTAGAATGAGGGGGGAGGACCTATTGTCCTCCCCCCTGGTCCCCACCCCTGAACGGCGGGTGGGGGCCCTAAATACTAATTAGGGGGGGGGGACCTAATGTCCTCCCCCTGGCCCCCAACCCCTGAGCGGTGGGTGGGGCCCTAAATACTAATTATGGGGGAACCTAATGTCCTCCCCCTGGCGCCCACTCCTGAGCGGTGGGTGGGGGCCCTAAATACTAATTATGTGGGACCTAATGTCCTTCCCCCTGGCCCCCACCCTTGAGCGGTGGGTGGGGGCCCTAAATTAGAATGAGGGGAGGAGGACCTAATGTCCTCCCCCCTGGCCCCCACCCCTGAGTGGTGGGTGGGGGCCCTAAATTAGAATGAGGGGGGAGGCATAATAAGAGAGTGAGTATCACCTACAGCTGGCGAAGAGACAACACTTTGTGATTTGTACTAAGTACTAAGTCCACGTCCCTAAGATGAGCACATTTAGGTGCCAGAGGACGTGCCACCTTGATGCCTCGGAGAAGTTGACAGATGAAGGGATCCTGACCCATAAGAAAGTGGAATATGAGTCACAGAAATTATAGATTGCAAATCTTTTATGGAACATTATTTTTCCTCCTCTTCCGCTTTCCCTGCAATTTGATGGTACCTGCACCAGCCAGTCCTTGTAAGCTCGCTGTCTAGGTGTCTTCTTTTTATCCTGGCCTCACCTTTGTGCCTCATATCCAGCATGTTGCTAAACCTTTCCATTCCACCTTAAAAACAATGCCCGCAATCGCCCCTTTCTTAGGAAAGGTGCTGCCAATGAGCTTGTTCATGCTCAGGTAATTTCTCGCAATTACTGTAATTCTCTCTTAATTGGTCTCCCCAGAAGCCGTACTGCTCTGCTACAATCTGAAATGAATGCTGCCTCCAGAATGATCTTTCTCACCTGTCGCTCCTCTCATACCTCGCCCCACTGTTGATCCTTGCAATGGCTTCCTGTATTTTATAGGATTTTTTTCTACAGAAAGTGAGGACATCTAAAGTCATCTCGGTAAAACTCCAGGAAGTGCCTCTGTTGGCGGTAGACAACCAGTAGAGGCAGTACTAGTACTGCCATGTAAACATTGCAGTTTCTCTAGGTGGGACAGGGGTACTGCACCCAGACCATTTCAATGAGATTAAGTAGTCTGGGTGCTGTCAGGATTCCTCCATGTAATTCTGTTATACCACAATATTGTATTCACTCTCATCGGCATAACCTGTCTGACTTCCTAGTTTACCAATCCATTCACGCCCATGCGTCTGACGTCATGGATCTCCCTTTAAAAAGGAACCCTTGACTATAGCTGATTGCTCAATCAATGTGTGTGTGTTATTGTGTGTGGGTTTGAGTCTCAATCTCTCGTTTGGTTGGAGCCGCTCGCAACGCTGATACTTTGTTTCAGCTTGAGCTACGATACTGTATTCCTGTGTACCGAACCTCTGGCTTTGATCATGACAACTCTCTTCTCTTCACTTCCTGTAAAGAACAGACTTCACCTAGTATCCCTGCACTCTCCTCATACTTCAAGAAACCAAAATACACATTATCCAGGAAGGACTCTCAAGCTCATTATCCAGCAAGACACGTTCTCCTATACTGGGATTTGCAATCGGTTCATTATCTGCAGTTAAGTGGAAGTAAGGGATGCTAAAGTCTGCCTCTGGGGTTTCATTTTCATTTTATTTGAATTTGCTTATACAAGTTTTTCCTTATATTGGAGTCTAAGTGATTATATCTTTTCCTATCATCAGGCTCAACTTATACCTTAATTTACTACTGTAAGCATTGTGCTACTTGCTATAACAGATTTCACCTGTTCCATATTCTCCTAATTGAAAAGTATTGTGAACTGTGTTGCTAATTACACTTGCCTTATTCATTTTCCTTTTAATGTTCCAATTTTGTGAAGCAATACTAAACAAGATCGTCATTCATGCATTTTTACTCCAAGACCTTTTTGCTACAAACGTCTGCTAAGGTGAAATTTTATGTTTCTTTAAAGTGACAGTATCACGTTTTTTCATTAACCTGCAGTTGAGTTCCAAATAATTAAAATTCCAATGACAACATTACAGGTGCATATAGTGTCCCTTTAACATCTAATTTGTACTAGAATACCAGATGCATACCTGCATTTGCATACAGATTAATAGAGACTGCACAGTGCAGGGTGGACAGACTACAGTCCATACAGTCTACAGTCATGCAGACCATGAATGGAGCACTGCTGAAGTGCCTAAGGTAATATTGGTGGATTTAAGATTTATACTTTATTTGCTTTGTTTGCACATACATCTATATTGTATATATTGTATATTTGAATATGTAATTGCTTAAAGGAACACTATAAAGTCAGGAACACGAACATGTATTTCTGACTCTATGGTGTTAAAACAACATGTAGCCCCCCTGGCCCTCCCTAAATTTAGCAAAGTCTTACTTTGATTTCAGCCTGCAGCTGCTGGCTCTGACCCTGACTTGCTTGCTTGGTTGACATCATCAAAAGTGATTACCTCTGCCAATCACAATGCTTTCACATAGGAAAGCATTGCATTGGCTGAGACTATCAATGAGGCAGATCAGGGGCAGAGCCAGCACAAGCCAAACACAGCCCTGGTCAATCAGGATCTCCTCATAGAGATACATAGAATCAATGTATCTCTATGAGGAACGTTCAGTGTCTCCATGCAGAGGGTGGAGACACTGAATGGCAATGCTGCACACTATGCAGCACTGCCCCAGGGAGCACCTCTAGCAGCTATCTGAGGAGTGGTCAGTGGAGGTATACCTGGGCTATCATGTAAACACTGACTATATTTTATACTCTGTTATTGCTGTATAATATTTGATTTTAATTTTGGTCCCTGAGGAAGTTCCATACTGTGAACGAAACGCATAGGACCTCATTTTAAGTTTATGTTTTCTTTTTATTGCATCCTTAATAAAGCAGTTTTATATTTTTTCCACCATCCTGGGAGTCCTGTTTTCCATCCATTCTTTTGGAGCAACTGGAGGAAGATAATAGCCCCCCACCACTATCAGGGGAGGCACCCTAGAGCGCTATTTCTTGTCTAATCTTGTGAGTGCATTTCATGAACATTAACTCACTATTTGATACTGATTTACACTATGTATATTTATGTTTTTTAATTTTAGATTTCTCAGCCGTATCCCAAACGTTTCTGGTTGTTCTATAAACACTGACTTTTCTCTGAAAAAAAAAAAGTGTTTACTGCAAAAAGCCTGAAGGGACTGATTATACTCAACAAAACAAATACAGGCTGTAGTTGGCCTGGTGACTATAGCCCCTTTAATATGGTGTTATCACTTCCCGTGTTACCACATTTATTCTATGCTCATTAATTGTGGTATACCATTGCTATTTTTTATAGTAATGAATATTTTTTGCATAATGACATTGTCATGCTCTAATTTGATGTTTACTGTGTATTTTCTATCCTAAATGGGTAATTGGAATTTTAATTTAGCACCTGATATCATTTATTTGCATTTGGCATTTAACCCCTGCAGTCAAGCGCTACCTACCTAGAATCATTTCCCCCAGAGGGGCAGTCCTCCTCTATAATGCCAACATGCTGGCTTCACTGCCAGAACATTAGCATTAGTTTCCTACATTCACCTTGCAACCATGAAACAACAGAAAAGTGAAAGGGAGTAAAATTACTGCCTGGGGAGAGTTTTCATGCTCTCTGTGTCGCTCAGTCTTTACCAAAGACATTTGTGTCTTAGCTAGGTCAATGCTGAGAATTGACAGGAGGAGGAAAGGCTAAATGTTTAGAGAGTATTAAACTGAAATCTATACCGTTGTTAGCATTATTGCTAGCACAATGTTAGATGGAATTTAATGTGTATCATGCTAATTATACTTTAAGATACAAAAAAGCTTTCATCCTTAAGGGTATAAGAGTATAAGTCAGTTTTAAGTAAGATTTTATCATTTAAAAAAACAACAATGTGCAATAAACCTAGATAGAATGTTAGTATCTACTGGCTGAACATATTCTTACACAGTTTTTCTCATTCCCTTCTTCTCCCTCACCATCTTACTGCCTCTCTCTACCCCTCCCAATCTCTCCATCTCTGTCCATTTCATGTCATCTCTCTCTCCTTCCATTCAACGTAGACTCCATATAAACTGCTAAGAATTCGCTGAATACTGGTAGAGCCCACAGTTGTTTAATAAAGTGTTTGCTGTGCTCTTTCACACTGAAAAGTGAAGGGGCCAGCTACTACTATTATTGTTATTTTATTATTTATATAGCGCCAACAAATTCCGCAGGGCTTTACAGTGGGGGGACGAGCAAACATGTAGTTGTAACCAGACAAGTTGGACACACAGAAAGAGAGGGGTTGAGGACCCTGCTCATCTGGCAGACATAATAATATTATCACACACAGAGTTAACATGACCCCTTCAGGCTACACTGAGAATTTTACTAAGACTAAAACTGACAAGAGAATGCAAGAGTGCTCCGCAGCGCATGTTGTCCTTAAGTGAACTGCAGTGGGAACTTATATAGACAGCAGGAGGCAAGGTCTATTCGCAATCTTACATAACTATACACAGTAGCAAATCTATAATTTAGCAGTTCAGTTATTATTGAGCATGCATGAAACAATGTGTATTCCACTCAATCTGATTATTCATTCATATTAGAAAATTCTGAATTTATTTCCTGAACTCCTGAAGGCATTTTCTGTCTATAACAAGAGGGCACGCCACACTGATTTATCTCTCAGAATCTCCAAGTCTTATATTCCTTCTGATGGTTGTGTGAGGTTTAACGTACTTTGTATTATAAAGATATAACTCTTTAATTAAATTCCTGAGGCAAGATGATAGCTAAGAAGATATTAAGTTGCAAAACAATTGGGCTCCTTCTAATGGACTTCTCTTGACTAATACAGTTACGTGGAATATCACAGTGCAATCCAATATTCCAGGGATGGCCCCTAGCAGCAATATTGAAGGCACTCTCCCTGGTCAATAGCAGGTCTCCCAACTGTCCTGATTTTGATGGGCAAGTCCCTATTTTAGTGACTTGTCCTGCTGTCCTAGTGTTCTGCATCCTGAAACTGTCCCCAGATAACACATCACAATAGTATCATGTACTATGTGGCAGGCAATTGGACAATGAGAAGGCTGTAGTAAGCAAACACAGTCTCAAAATATATTATATTTAGATTCCCACAAACTGCCATATACCAGCCCCCTCCACACTTTGCTCCATGTGTGAGCCCTCCATGCTTAGCAGGGCACAACAAATGTTTATTAACCAATCATAATTGCTGGAGGTGCTCCCAAGTAGTGCATTCCATATTTGATGGAACTGACCTAACATCCACCACTTTTGGGAAAAAGACCAAGTCTTTACACTCTTTGCAAAATAAACCTGCCTTTATCTCCTGCAGTCCATCGATTACCAATAGGCTAAAATATTCCCTCATTTCAAGACCCAATTACCAAATTACATGTTAACTATTCCTCTTAATCCATGACGTTCCTTACTCTACCAAAAAAGCTAAATCTTATAAGGTATGGTACCCTTGGTAGGAGTTTATGACACCCTTGATTACTGGGGGCCAAGTCCAGTTAACCCTATCTGTCTATATATTAGATACACCTTAGGGAACAATAAATTGAGTAGTACAGACCTTGATTCCATGGGTTCTAGTTGACAAAGCAGGTCTTTCTGTTCTTGTGCCCTTAGCCCCCCAGACCTCTGTTCTTGTTTATGCTTTACAGCTCCAAAAGATACTTTGCCATTATATTCATTATTGCTACCTTGAGTCCAAAAGACGGGCAGAAATAGACATGCACACACAAACACAGACAGACACACAGCCACAGACAGGTACATACAGTCATAGACCGAGACAGGTATACACAGGCACACACAGGCATAGACAAACACAAACAGGCACACACAATATAAATTCTTACAAGTATTTGTGCATATGTCCTGGGTGCACAAAATATTGCATTGATGCTATAGGGTACAATAAAAGACAAAAACAATATTAATACACAATATATACAAAATTTAACATAGAGCAGGTAAGAAACCATGACAGGTGCATTCTGTTTTGAGGTATGTAGAGGTGGATCTCTTACAGGATTTTAGGTTTGGGGTAGATTTGAAAGTGTGCGTGAGATTGTTCCATAATTGCGGTGCTCTGTAGGAAAAGGAGGATCGAGCCACTTTCTTTTTGTATTGAGGTAGACTAAATAAAGTGCTGGAACTGGATCGGAGGTTATAGGAGGTAGGAACAGCCGGGGAGAGCATTCTGCTCAGGTAGGGTGGGAGCCTCCCAGAAAAGCTCTTAAACACAAGGCTGAAAAGATGAAGGGTGCGTCTGGATTCCAGCGACATCCAGTTTAGTTCTTTTAGCATGGCACAATGGTGGGTCATGTAATTACATTGTAGCACAAAGTGGCAGAATGATTTATACAATGTATTAAGCTTATTTAGGTGAGTGTGCAGTGCAGGTGCATTATATACTACATCCCCATAATCAATGATTGGCATCAGTATTTGCTGTACAATCTTTTCCTTTACTATAGGGCTGTCACGTATTCATCCGCACATAAAAATGTTGTTAATGGCATTTACCGTCCTGACAGGAAAAGTTGTGCCGAGCAGCATTACCGTCCTGACAGGAAAAGTTGTGCCGAGCAGCAATCATGCACATGGAAACCTGGTAATTGCTTTTGGGGTCAAAGGCTAGTCATGGCCAATCAGATCCACAGAAGGGTTTGTGCTGAGCAGCAATCATGCACATGGAAACCTGCTAATAGCTTTTGGGGTCAAAGGCCAGTTACAGCCAATCGGATCCACAGGAGGGGTATTTAAACCCAATCCTCCTTTTGCTCATTGCCTTGTTGTGGTTTCATCCTGATGGTAATCCGAGAGTGCGTTCCTGATCTTGATTTTCTGGTTTTTGACTTTGGCTTCGTTTTGAATTCCCTGAATTCTGGTATCTTTGACATCTGGCTTTCCCTCATCGTTGTGTCTGATTCTGTGTTCCTGACCCAGGCAAGTATTTTGACTATTCTTGGATATGTTAAGTCCGGCCATTCTAAGGTCCGGTTATAAATTATCCTTAGTCCTAGGTGTGACACAGTTCTGCATGCTGGATCAACTTAGGACAATGGCTTAGGCAGGATTTGTTTCTGTACAGGGCACCTAGTTTTGGGTAAAGTGATGCAAGTTTTTCTATGTGGAGACCAAAATATAGAATGGGGTCTAACAACATACCCAGGTATTTGAAAGAGTGGACTGTGGTCAGTGTACTATTTGATTTTGTTTTTATGCATAGATGGGTATTTTGTAATTTGTGGAATTTAGGTACTGTTCCAAAGAGCATTGTGACAGTTTTGTCAGTGTTTAGGAAGAGTTTGTTTTTTGTGATCCACTTTTCTACCTCTGTGAACTGGTCTTGGAGCACAGCCTCAAGCGGTGGTAGATCGGATTTGCATGCATAGATCACTGTATCGTCGGCGTACATGTGTACATTTGAGGATTTGCAGACATTAGGCAGATCATTTATAAATAATGTGAATAGTGGGGGGCCGAGAATGGAACCTTGGGGAACATCACACGTGACTGGGAGAGGAAGGGAGTCGCTATCAGAAATGGACACACATTGTGATTGATCTGATACATATGATCGAAACCAGGTTAGTGGACGATCACCAATACCTGAGTTTTTTAGTTTGTGCAGTAGAATGTCGTGGTTTACTGTGTCAAAGGCCTTTGCAAAATCAAGGTCTCCTTGTTCCATGCCAGTTTGGATGCCATTGCAAACTTTTAAAAGGGCGGTAGGTGAGTGATTCGGGCGAAAGCCTGATTGATCAGGGGTCAGATAGTTAGCTTGTTGGTAATACTCACATAGTTGCGTATGGAAGCATTTTTTAAGATTTTTGACAATACTTGGAGCAATGATATTGGGCGATAGTTAGAAACCAAAGTAGTATCACCACTTTTATGGATAAGCACTACTCTCGCAGTCTTCCAAAGTTTGTGTATGTACCCAGACACCAAGGATTCGTTAATTAGGGTTGTGACAGGTTTAGCAATTTCCCGCACACAGAGCTTCAACAGATTGCTGGGATTTGATCGGGTCCAGACTGGTTTTTAATTTTTAGATTATTAAGGTGTTTTGTAATTACACTAATAGGTACAGGTCTAAAATTTAACTTGTCTATATTGATTCTTTGCAAATTTAGTGGGGCCTGATCCACATTTGTAGTTTGAGGATGTGTGTCATTTGTTAGCTTGGCAATCAGGGTGGTGGAGAATCCGACAAAATAATTGTTAAAGGCATTTGCTGCATCTAAGGGAAATTGCAGGGTTTGGTTATCCACTTTGACAGTGGAGGGTTGTGAGTGGATTGGGGGAGTTTGTAAGTTATTTATTATTTTCCAAATATTTCCAGGGCTTGAGATGTTATTATTCACATTTTCACTGAAATATTGTGCCTTGGACAATTTTGTTTGTTTTGTGAATATATTTTGCCATTGTCTATATGCACAGTGATCGTTCATAGAGCCAGTACGCTTGAACTTTGACCACAATGAATCCAGAAACTGGTACATTTGAATGAGGTCAGCTGTGATCCAATTCATATGTGCCCCTGTTGATCTCACCTTACGCAGCGGGGCATGCAAATTCCAAACTTGTAGGAGTTAAGACTGAAAGAATTAAACTGCACAGTCTAAATCTGGGATAAGGTTTATTCTGTGCCATGGGAGGTTCTTGATGTCATTTAGAAAGGATTCAAAACAAATTTTTTTGAAGGACATGGTGATTTTAACCTTGGGAGAGGATTTAGTAGCCTTTATTTTGCACACACAGTACAATAAGCAGTGGTCACTGAAACTGTTAGGGAGAATACCTGCCTCCTGGATTCTATCAAGAGAAGTGGAGAGAATCCAATCGAGCAGGGTATAGTTATGGCTTTTAATGTTTATGCGAGTTGGTGAGGAGATTAATTACATTAGCTGCAAAGTCTTAAACAGCGAGCAAAAACTATTATTTTTAGGATCAATGTTAAAATCTCCAAAGAACAACAGTTCACTTATTGGGTTTTGAGCTATGGTTTCACTAAGGAGATGGGCTATGTCAGAAAGGGAATGCACTGGGGAGCTAGGTGGGCGGTAGATTCCTGCAACAATGATTGATTTATTGCATGGGATCTCAATTGTGCCAGAAAGTAAATCAAAGGTGGTAGGAGAGCTAATGTTTTGTAAGGAGGTAAACTTTATGGAATTGTCAACATAAATTACAATGCCCCCATCTCTTTTAGCTCTGTCATTTCTATGGCATGAATACCCATGTATTGCAATGGCAGTCAGGTATTTTTGCGGTTAGCCACGATTCAGAAAGAATATTGATTTTAGGGCTTGTAATGCTTGCAGTGCATCGATATTTGGTAGTAAGCTGCGGATATTGCAGAAGGCTAGGAATGGAATCTGTTTGGGGACCAGGGTTAGACTCTACACTATTTGCAAGGGCAAGTAACAGAAGTAATATGAATTTGGACATTGTTTGGTAGTGTTGCAATTGTAAGGTTTTATACTTTTGTGGGGATGGGGATTAGAGGGCTTGATTTCAACACTCTCCACCAGCACTCAGCAGATAAATTACAGCAACAATGCAAGCCATGATGTATAAGAATTTGGTTCTCATTTTGTGGTGAGTGGTGTTTAAAAGGGTAGTGGTAGGAACATGACAGGAGTGTGAAGAGGGTTGCAAGGAATATTAACACAGTCAAATTTGGAGCCATGTAAAGGAGGGGAGGAAATTAAAACAAAAATTAAATAAGTTACAAATAATGCATTTAGGGTGAGGAAGTAGTACTTACACTACACATATGGCTAGGTACAAAACACAAAACAGAAATGCAGCAAGCACAACAGCGTGTGGATAGTAATGAGAATGTTGATTGAACCATTCTCTGCTGTTCTCCTCCTTATGCCCCCCTTGGTTAACTCCCTTGCTAAACTCCTAGCACGTGGGGTGCAGGAGTGAAACAGTGTTACAGGGGTTAACTGGGATCAGAGCCAGAGATTACCTAGTACATGGGCTGCAGGGGTGAGACAGACAGTGTTGCAGGGGTTAACTGGGATCAGAGCCAGAGATTACCTAGTATGTGGGCTGCAGGGGTGAGACAGACAGTGTTGCAGGGGTTAACTGGGATCAGAGTCAGAGAATACCTGTGGATGAGAGTAGAGGGATGCCAGATTAGTTTACATTCATCCAGGTGTGTGGAGGAATTAAAGATGCTGTGTCAGTTCCTTTGGAATTAAGGCGGCATTTATTGGAAATTGGCACTTGATGGAATGTGGCCAATATATGGAAGGCGTGGCCTGAAGTTGTGGAAGGGGCTTGGTTCCCCTTCTTAAGGAGCATCAACCCTTCCCTCATTACCTGTTGGGTCTGGCGAATTGTGGGTAGAGAGATCGTCACTTCCGGTTTTCCTGGCGCCATTCTGCTTACCTGTATCTCCGTGGGTAGCTTCCTGGGTCCCAACGAGTGCTGTCTCATCCGGTTCCGCCCGTCTGGCTTCATTTCCTGGCCGGGCGATTCGCTGCGCTTTCGTTACGGCAAAATCATAAGTTATACGGCCGTCGCAATTTCGGCGCGGCCGTTTTACGTCATCCTAATACTATGGTCGCACACGTGAAAACTCTTCGGTAAATATTCACACGAATGCCGGCGTTCGGTTTTACGGCTTGTATACGCATATAGCATGTTACATATTATTTCGTATGGGGCAATTCGTTACATTCATATTATGCCCGTTCGTTTGCCGAAAGCTGTTTCACATTTTTACGTTACAACTTGTTGTATGCTCTAGGGCGACCTCTGGTGGCTGGTTCATTGTCACTGATTTCTCTCTCAAGTAACATTCCACGATGTGGTGGTCATAAAAGTTATGGCATTTGGCACGAGTAGCTTCTAATTCAGTTATGATTATAAGATATCTTATGCTGGTTAAAGATTTGTTGGGCAATTCGTTAAATATGTTTTATTAATAAGTTAAACAATGCATTTACACTTGGTCACCTTATAACCGTTCCGTTTGCCGAATCTCTAGTCTATTCTAGTGTTCTACAACAATTCCACTGGGTTCTGCTACCCCACCAACTGTTTCACTTTACATAGGTCAGTTCAATATTTAAATATACCTTAATGGGTCACGCCAGACCAGATTCCTCAAAGGTATTTTCTATATTACTAGGTATAAGCATCCTAGCACTTTGGAGTATTGGGGTTCCAGTCACCTAAACTGTTGGAAGGGCTACATATTTTAACCCTTATAAACTCATGTTACTCTCGTAGGTTACTACAGCTCACCTGGGTCACGTGTCCTACTTTCTGCAAAACTTCACTACTAGTGAAGTACTACTGGTAGGTATCAGATTAGCTGGGGATTTAGGGGCACAATTTCGTTTTATGTTACCCATACAAACGTCAATTACTCTTGTAGATTATGACAGATCTCCTGTACACTTCTTCTCATACTATCTGGCAACTTACTCAGCAGGTACGTCACGTTTCGACTACTTCTCCCTCCCTACCTACCCTTTAGGGTTTATACAGATACTGGCATACTAAAAATAGGACCCACTAGGTATGTTTTCTGGCCTTCTATGCCTTACGTTAGTGGTCCCGCGAGGCCAACACCCATCCTCAATTCGGAGGTATGGCATCCCCTTGGGCCCATTCATAGTTAGCCGCCTCGCTTAGTTGCATAGAGAGGGCCTCACTTGTCACTCCCATTCTGTCTTATGCCTTACAAGTCACAGAGAGGCCACCACCCCGCCATAATGCCAATGGCCACGTATCCCACACGCGCCAAATCATAGATAGTGCCTCTCAAAGCCGCTTGGCCACTAGTAGGGCCTCACCTGTCACGTCGCTTAGTAATTCTTCGCCGCTTGGCATTAGTAACAATAGCCAGTTGGGTAACCCCCAGATAACATACTATTTTATGTTGTAGCATGTCACAAGTTCCTGAAGAAAGGGAAGATGTGTCCATCGCCAGTACACCAGCTAGATCGGTCACTCCATCGCGGGGTGACGACAACGCAAGCCCTGCATCACTCAGGGCGTGGACTGTTCCAAGAATTACGGCTGAATTAAGGAAGAGAAATATTCCGTTCCCTGCTACAGCTAGGAAAGCTGAGTTGTACAGACTATTGAATACCCAGACTGATAATTCTGGGGCAGGGGAAGGATCCAGCGGGAACCATTCCTCAGATCTGCAGTCAGTTTTGTCGTCAGTCCTGACCTCTTTGGGTCGTATTACGGACAAACTCGACAAAATGGACGCAGATAGCCAGCAAAGGTCGCCTGCTACTGCAGGGAGCCCAGTTGCTGCAGTATGCTTGGACCCCCTACCGGGTAATTTACCAACTAGTTCTAAAGACCCACATATAATTAACCCAGCACACATGGTACCTGCTAAAACCAGAAAGGACATCTTGGAAGGAAAGGATATCAATCTGGTATCACTTTTGATTGCCTCACAAGATGTCCTTGAGAATAAGACATATGCATATGGGGATGTGTCGGTGGTTCTCAAGTCCAGAGATCCCAGGAATCAAAAGCTTTCTATTCCAGAATTTGTACTGGCTTTTGGTATATACAGGGACGTCCTATGCTCTGTATATCCAAATAGGAGGGAAGAATTGGACCTCTACCTCCACAAGCTGGTGGATTTGGGGCACAAGTACGGTGGTACGTCATTTTACGACTACCACCGTGCTTTTTCCGCAAAGGCGTCGGCCACCCTAGCACAGTTCAATATTCAGGCTGATTGGGGTGTGCTTGATACTGAGCTGTTTTGCCGGCACTTTGCGGGCCTGAAAACTCCAGCTTGTGCCATTTGTTCATCCAATTCCCACACGGCTAATTTATGCCCTAATTCTCCTGAGGTGAATGCTGTTTTTTCACCTGCTAATGTGGTACCCACAGAGAGGTCTGGCAGGGTGCTTAAAGACAAACTAGGCCGTGATATAGTTTTCTTGGGCAAATCACAGGTCTGTAACAATTTCAACACCGGCTCTTGCGGTTACAGTGCCTGCAGACTTCTGCATGTCTGTTCAATCTGTTTCAGGGCTCACGCCAAGGCAATGTGCCCCAATAAACTATTCCCTAAGCAGTATCAAACGTCTCTTCATGTCTCCCTACTGAAAGAACTTTTACGTAATCACCCATCACAACATCTCGATGACTTTTTGGTGACAGGGTTTACGATGGGGTTTCACACGGGTATTGTTCACATGCCTACAGGGATCCTGGAATGTAAAAACTTACAGACAGCCCTAGCAGCACCCGACACTATCGACTTACTCCTTCAGAAGGAAATGGACCAAGGTTTCTTGTTAGGCCCTTTTGACTCCCCGCCGTTCACGGTTTGGAGAACTAATCCCATAGGACTGGTCACTAACAAATCCTCACATAAACAAAGGCTAATTCTCGACCTGTCAGCCCCCCATGCCTCTCCTACTCCAAGCCTAAATTCATTAATACCATCTGAAGAATTCTCCCTCCAATATGCCAACATAGATAACGCAGTCACAGCCATCCTCTCAGCCGGGGTAGGGGCATGGCTATGTAAAACAGATATTGTGAACGCTTTCAAATTACTCCCTATTCATCCATCCCTATGGCATTTACATGGGGTTAAGTGGCAAGGCTCGTATTACTTTTTCACTCGTCTCACGTTTGGTTCAAAAAGCAGCCCCAGGATTTTTGATATATTTGCGGAGACGCTGTGTTGGATGCTGCTTAACCTCTGTAAATGCCCCACAGTTATCCATTACCTGGATGATTTCCTGACTGTAGAAAGTAACTCAGCACCTCCTACTAGCCTCCAGTCAATCACACGACTGTTCACACGATTAGGAGTTCCGGTATCACCGGCAAAGACTGAAGGTCCCGATACTATAATCAATTTCTTAGGGGTAGTACTGGACTCCGTGAACATGCAGGCAAGATTGAACGCATCCTGGCAGCCATCGACCTTTACTTGGGAGGAGGCTCATGTAATAGGAAGGAGTTGCAATCCCTGTTGGGTTCATTGAACTTCGCAATGAAAATCATTCCACAGGGGAGAGCATTCATTTCCAGGTTGCTTAGCCTGTTTCAAATGTTGCAAACTGACGCATCCCGCATTTCACTAGACATACATACCACAGCTGACCTTCGTATGTGGAAGGAGTTTTTGCTAAACTGGAACGGGAAAAGCATTTTTATCCCGGTTTGGTCAGAAAATTCGGTATCACTCTGGACAGATGCCGCAGCCACTTCTGGATTTGCCGCTATTTGGGGCAACAAATGGATGTATGGTAAATGGCCAGGAGAGATTACTGAGATCCCCAGGTTTAAGGAAACTTCAGCACTATTTGAGCTCTATCCTATCGTAGCGGCAGCAGTTAAGTGGGGAGCAGGCTGGTCTGGGAATACGGTTCGTTGCTTCTCAGACAACATGGCTACATGCCATGTTGTAAATAAGGGACGTTCCTCTTCCCTGGCCATCATGCGGTTCATGAGGACTCTCACATGGCTGGCCGCTAAACACAGTTTTCTTTTGTCTTGCATTCATGTGCCTGGTTTTCTCAATATTGCAGCTGATCACCTATCACGGTCTCGGTTTCAGGAGTTCCGGGAAGCCCTACCAACAGCTACCCTAATACCAACTCCGGTACCACAGTGGCAGGAAATGGTCTGGGACTAAAAGAGCTGCTATGTCATGGGCGGCAACTCTCACAGCTCGGTCTTTCTGCTAATACTAGGAAGGCATATGGTAGAGCTTTTGATGTATTTAATAAATTCTTGTTGGACTTTAATATCGTTGACCAGTTTTCCATGGAAACCATTATTGCTTTCATCTCCTTTTGCCACCTTCATCTAACATTGTCATACAACACCATTAAATTGTATATCACAGGTATTCAACACCACATACTCACTTCTTGGCCTAACAAACAACGCTTTCTATCCTCCTACCAAGTTAAGGCTATACTTAAAGGTATCAAAGACTCCACTCCTACACCCGCACCTGCTAGACTACCCATCCACGATCTATTATTCCAGGCACTATCAAATCTACTAGACACCTCACCATTCGAAGGCCATACCAATCGTGTTATTAAAACAGCTATCTATCTGGCATTTTATGGTTTTCTGCGGCCCAGAGAATTCACCACCACTAGCGTTAACTCGCTCACCTTCATCACTAGATCCGATCTCGTAAAGGTGCACGATCACTATCAACTGTCCCTACACCATACCAAAACTAGCGCCAAAGGTCAGACAGTCATTATACCCTATTACCCCACTAATAATATCTGGTGTCCGGTGGAAGTTTTTGACACTCTTCTGGCTTTCTGTAATATGGCTCCAACACAACCACTCCTATCCTTGCACGGTAATGTACTCACTATGAGCAAATTCATGATGTATGTTAGGATGTTGTTGATCCGGTTAGGTTTGAACCCAGCCAGCTATTCTGGGCACTCCTTCCGCATAGGAGCCGCAACTACAGCTTCAAAAAAGAATATACCGGCTCACATTATCAAAATATTAGGCCGATGGAAATCCACAGCATACACCCGCTACATCCCTCAGCCTGTACAAGAAGTACGTCTGGCTTTCAAAACCATGAATATGTAATGTGTAGTGTTGAGTTATAGAACAATAAATGGTTATATCTTTTTGCCCTCTTTTATTTCAGGCCTACTTCCTCGTCAGTTCCGGCACACCACAACTGACATTTCCATTCTATGTTTGTCTTATGTCAATAGTACTACGGCTTATGCCATGACCACAAATATATATATATATACATATATATATATATATACCCAGGATTACATATTGTTTACATGAAAATGACAAATTTTAGTTTGTGTTGGTCTAGGTTGAGGTCCCTATGAACATAAACCTTGTTTATTTGGCCCGTGTTAGCCTTTAAGTTTGACATGCTTCTGCTAGAGTGTCCCTTTAACAATGCTAGGAAGTAACCCCTTTAAAACACAACAAGGTGCTTTAACCCATTAAGGATATATGACATGTGTGACATGTCATGATTCCCTTTTATTCCAGACGTTTGGTCCTTAAGGGGTTAAATACATTTTTAGTAAGCTGGTAAACTGTAGCACTTTATAGGAAAGGCATTCTGTAAATCTCTTGAATGTGAAATATGTTTTAAATCCTCACTTGGGATTGTTTTTATGCAAAACACTGCTCACGCCATTTAATTAAACATGCCAGATTTAATCAGATTTAATGCAGAGAAAATTAATTTGATTTAGTTCAATGAGATGCTGACAATTTTTTTGTTTCTATTAATTCTACAGCTCTTCTCACATAAAGCTGTAGAATAGCTTCCTCATAAAATTATTTTCTCAACCGCTTCAAGATAAGTATTAATAGAGTATCCATTAAAATAGTGTCATCAAAATGTCCAGTTAAAAATGTCAAGCTTCAACATAGTGATGCTGTAATTGTGCTGCATATACATGGGCAGTGTAATTTCAGCACCATTGTCTGCTGTTTGTAATGGCATGCACAGTGTTAGGTTTTGTAGCAACTAAACCCAGAGAATACACACAGACACAGACACGGTTAATGCGGCAGTCTCAATCCTGCTCATACAATGCAGGAATACAGAAGGTTGGTAGAGCAGTTGTGTGTATTTTTGAGGTGCACATCCCTCTCTCCTTGCTTCCTTTGGAAGGGTGAAACTCTCCTGCACTTTGAGGACTCTGTCCACTGTGAGGCCGGTGTATATATATATAATTTTAAACAAACAGCAAGCACACCATGTTGCCAACATTCAGGTAAACCAGAAGCTATTTTTTCCTAATAGGAGTTTTGTGAATGGCATCACTGAGTTCCACGTTTCAAATGCAACCAGGGAGCATACTAACATTGGAAGATCTCCTTTTTGTTGCCTAATTTATATATGTATATGCCTGCAGCATATAGATCCCACATATTGCTAATAGTGTCCTTGATGTACAGCGGCTGCCCTAAAATGATGGCATTCGTGTCCTGAAAAGATATGTTAATCTGGAAACCCATGCCGAGTGTGCTGCTGAAGTGCTTGCTGCATTGTCCTAGTGGCTGAGGTCTCTAAAGGCACCAGGGAATAAAATCTGTACAGTGAGCATGGAGAACAATATCAAAATAGTCTTGCTTAAATCAAGACAGTTTTGCCTAAATCGGGACAGCTTGGTAACATGATTACAGAATGCAGTCAACCTATCACAGCCAAGGCCTGACTGGCCTACAGGGATACGACAAAAGATCCTGGCGGGCCACGGCACCTGGAGCTGGGAAGATGCAGCACATTACATGAAACATACATTTTTATTCCCGTCCTCAAACTACACGTTGGGGGTGGCTGATGCAGTTAACTAGGTGGATGCAATGAGGCTGCCAGCAGGCGGTGCACCACAAAGTTGGCAGCAGGAGGGATGAGTAAGAGAGCACTGAAAGTCTCTCACACAAACTCCCCTTCACCGATTCCAGCAGAAGATGGCCACATGGCTCTGGCAGGAGCTAACCCCTGAACTGAAGCTCTACCCCTCAGCCTTAACCAGCTGACCTTGCAGACAGGAAGAGGAATAGATAACTTCATACATGAAGAAACCTCACACTGCCCTCAGAGTCCCACTGCTAGTTATAGGTACTTTTAGATTTGCCTAGCAACTCATGACCAATAGTAATTTTGTGTTTGCTGTTGTCTGTAGTGAGCTTGTGTTTGTGTCAGTGAGCGTATCGGTAATGAGCTTGTGTGTGTGTTAGTGACCTTGTCTGTAGTGAGTGTGTGTCAGTGTGCTAATCTATAGAGAACTTGTGGGCACTCAGTTAAGCAATATGAAGAAATGAAACAGATTTCAAGGAACCTGAGACAAATTCAACAAAATGTGGTCCCTCCGGACGTGAATGACACCGATCAGAGACAGCAATACCAGGATCTCTCTCTGTCCACCCTCCTTCTATCTGCTCATCATCCTTCTACCAGAGGCAACTATGGACAGGGCCGATGCAAGGATTTTTGGCTACACAGGCAAAGATGCATTTTGCCGCCACCCGTTCCACCCCAATAAATGCATCTTCACCTGTATGTCCCTCTTGAAGTTCTTATCCTCTTTTGTGTTTCTTATCCTCTCTT
Organism: Pelobates cultripes; assembly: GCA_933207985.1. Taxonomy (NCBI): domain Eukaryota; kingdom Metazoa; phylum Chordata; class Amphibia; order Anura; family Pelobatidae; genus Pelobates; species Pelobates cultripes. Next base: position 276,748,010 of record OW240912.1, read on the forward strand.
CTATAATGTCTTACCCCATTTGTTGTATCGTATCTCCCTTTTGTCTTACACTTACCTTTCGGCTCTGTCCTATCAGGAGTCCCAGTGGTACTTCATGTATTGGATAGTGCAAACTCAGGTGGGGAGGGACAATCCTCAATGTACACATTGCAGCACTTAGAGGATGTGATCTCAGATCACTTCCTCCCTGCACTTGTGAATGGGAATCCACACTGGAGTGGAGTAGTATGTAGCAGTTATTGCAGCTCCTGCCCTTGATCTGCACCTGGTCAGCTCGGTCCATACTGGACCTCAGAGAAGTCAATCACACTGCTAGATATACACAAAGAGCTGCAGAAGAAGCCTCATACAAATGATATTAATATCCCACGAACAAAATACCACTGTTAATACACGCACACACCCCACAAGCAGCCCCACATATATACACCTCACTAAACACACAATGTGACACGCCCCCATACACAGCCCACATTCAGATATCATACACAATGCCACAAACTACTCATGAACATTTACCATATAACAGCTCACATACGCACAAATACAATACTACAAAGCAACTTCAGCGCCCATAACTAACACAAGCAGAATACGGCAACATACACACATCAATTTAAAAAAATAGGACCGGCACGCCAATGGACTTCAAGATTTTGCTTTGGCACAGTACTACTAAAAGGTAGCCTACCCCTGGTATAGTATATAATAGGATAATTCAGCCAAATTAATGAACTTTTGACAGTGTGTGAATATGAGTGTTAGATCTCTATAGTCTTCTCTGCTTGTGCAGGAAGTAAAGCAGGAAAGACCATAGAGTCGAACTGTCAGTTTTCAAACACTGTCTGTAAAATGGGGGGTGCTCCACCTTGCTCTCAGGGAGTAATTGTTCAATAATGTCCTCTGAACCTTGCCTCCAATTAGCACTCTCCTAGCTAATGGGGAAATAGGTGAAATTGACGAGTGAACTTGGCCGCTTGAGTGAATTTGATCATGATGTAACTACGGCCGAGCTGGGGAGATGAATACGGCCAGGTCCCACTGAAGATCTAGCGGCTTACCCCGGCTGCCCCTGAACCATTAGCTGGCATGGTGGGGAGATTGCTTAGTGGTAGTACATGGAGGGTTGGGTCGAGAGAGCCAGGTTTAGTGATATAGTCATTTGGAGAGAGGAAATAGCATGTATTAAGGCAGGGTCTGCACAATTAGGTTCAAGGTGTCCATTAATATACCTTGAAATTGCATTTTACCCATAATATTTTGTGACTTGTAACTACCAAAAATAAACTGAAATCCTACATATGTGATGCACTTTGTAAAACAGGACAACTAAAGAGTTTGTTTCAAATTACTTTTCTTAAAGGACCACTATAGGCTGCCAGGTCCATCTTTTGTTAACCCTGCATCTGTAAACATAGGCTATGTTTACATTAGGGTTAATCCAGCCTCTAGTGGCTGTCTCACTGACAGCCGCTAAAGGCGCTTCCGCGCTTATCACTGTGAGAAGACGCTAGATGTCCATAGGAAAGCATTGAGAAATGCGCATTCGGTGCTGATGTCGGAAGAGGGAGGAGAGTTCCCCGCTGGAGAAAGGTAAGAGGACCTCTTCAGTCCGGCGGGAGTGGGACCCTGAGGTTGGGCGGGACCTAAAGACCCTATAGTGCCAGGAAAACGAGTTTGTTTTCCTGGCACTATAGTGGCACAAACTACTATTGACAAAACTGTGGGGAAAAAATGTTTTTGCTTTAATTTTTTTTATAATAAATGAGAATTTATAGATCACAAATGTATTGGCACGATGAAAGACAAAGATGAAAATTGCATTTGAACACACACATAGCAGAAATTTCAAGATTGGAAACTGGAGCTGTTGTCACTTAGGTTTAAGCTGGTTTCACCAGATAGTGGGGAGGTAACAAATCCAGATGGGTGTATCTTAGTAAAACTTCCTGGAGCCTCCTCTTCCCTGTTTTGCCAAGTTAGTGGAGCAGAGCTAGAAAAGTATCTCAAGACTCTGAGTGACCTCACATATACCATATACCAGCTGATCCCTGTGGGTGTACAGAACGAGGGGTTGTAAAGTAACTGCAAGCCATGAGTGTCCTGGACTTTCACATCAGAGGCGGACTGCACCCGCCTGGGGGTAAATGGAGGTCCTAGTGTTACTTTTTAGGGACAAAGGGCAGATTGTCTGGCTCAGTTTACCTTGTGTCTGACTGTGTAATAGGATTTCGGGGTCTGCGCTCTTACCTACCTACACAGCAACAGGATGAAGAAGCCTGACCTGAAGGTGGTACTCCTGGGGGATATGAATGTGGGGAAGACTTCCCTGTTACACCGGTACATGGAGAGAAAGTTCCAGGAAACCGTGAGCACAGTCGGAGGGGCTTTCTACCTCAAGCAATGGGGTCCCTACCATATCTCCATCTGGGACACTGCAGGTATTGGAAGTGGTGGGAACCTGGCTATAGGGTGCTGTACAGTCACACTGCTCTTACTAAGCTGCACTCCAACACTGTATCACATTATCCTCTTTAACCCTTTAAAGATCAGATATACAATATGAATGATATCTTACTGGCCTCTAATGGGTTAATTTAGCTCCTACGAGGTTGTCAGCCTGGCTAATCTTTGCAGATTTAGCTGAAACATTCCACAGGACAATCCATTTCAGAATGTAGAACACTTGTGAAGAGGGATAGTTTGTCCTCATTGCCTACAGGGATTGCATGTGATTTTTAGTCACCACTTGTGTGTTCTGTTTGATATGTAAGAAAATAACACTATGTTTGCACTTCACATATGATCGACACCCCTTTGCACGTACACACATTCTACCTTTGCTGCTGATAACAAATATGGGGGATGGAAAGCCACTGGCTAGAGTGCCATCAGCAGTACATGCTATTAATATTGAGTTGTAGCAAGCAGTAGATTTTTTTTTTTTTGGATTCTTAGAAAGCTGGCTGAGCATGATGAGAGTTAGACAATCCTAATTTAGAAAGGTCACACCGTGATAATTCTAGTGTAGTTTCTATTTATAATACGTGTCAGTGATCAGTGACAATTCTAACATTAATAGGAAATGATTTTTGCTTGACTTCTCCTTTCTGTAACAATAGGGATTAAGTATACATATTGTCCTGCTGTAATGTAAAATGGGTGGAATTGCCAATGATTGCCCCTATTTCTAGTACGTTAGACCACTTTTTTTTTTTATATAAAACCCCCAATGTATTCTATTGACAGTGCATTTGCTGTGCTTGAGAATTTCCAGCTGTTGGTTTCTATTTAAGGGGCCCATTGCACATTAATGGATGGCATTTGTCGCCATTTGTTAAAATATGTTCAAATATCTGCTCTGTGTGGATGTTCCCTGTTGCTTATAGAAAAAAGTTTGTATTTAAGCGTTTCTCCAACCCTTTTTCGTTTAACGTAGAATATGCCCTTTTTGCATTATTCTGTTGTTCCCCACATTAAAAATTCTGAAAGATCATTTTAAAAATAGATTTAAATAACCTTAATGCAAAACCGCACAAAGCTCCCCGATGTTTGGTGCAACCCCGTCAGACGTTATTGGAATTGCTCTAAATTGCTCTCATCGCACTCTGAGCCAGTGCGTGCAAATAACACTGCACATCCTAGGCTCCTACCACTATGACAATCTCAAAAAGCAGAAGTGGCCATGGTGGTTGGAGTAACCCTTAAAAGAGACTGGGTAGAAGTGTGTCTTTAGGGATTTAACCCTGCTCACACTGAGATCTATTTATGGGTGTTTAAATGCCTAATTAGGGAGCTGCAATAATAACATTGCAGGACCAAGACTGCCTCTAGTGGCTGTTAATCAGACAGCCTATAGAGGCATTTGCTGGTGGCTAACCGACTTTTGGTTTCCTAAGTGACACTGGACTTCCTCACACTCTGCTTGAGATCATCCATCGGAAATCATTGAAGCAAGAGAGAACTTGTATTCGTTACACTATAGAATCATGTTAATCCCCATTTAAATGCATGCTTGCAGCACTCACTATGAGTGCTGCAAACAAAGCATCGGTCAGTCTGGGCCCACATATTCTGGCGCCAGCTGATAGAGGGGAGGAGGCCACAGGAATCAAATGATACCTGGGGTTACCAGCAGGGAAACATTCAATTCAACTGAATTATTCTATCATGGGACTTTAAGGCACAGACAACCATGATGTCATTGGTCTTTAAGGGAAAAAATATAGAAGTTCATTCAATTTTTGTTGACCAACACTGAGCTTACTCGGCACATTTCTATTATATCTGTGCTCTTGCAGTGGTTTCGTTTCTACTTTTTTTTTTATTTGTAGTCTTCCTGGTCAGACTAGATGGAACTGCATTGCAAAATTAGGGTACTGATAGTGTGCAGTTGCATCAAGGCCTAATGTGATGACTTTCAGAACATCATATTGATTTCCTATAAGGATCTAGCCTGACTCTAGACCACCAGACATGACCCCATGAGCAAACTTGGTATTGTAAATACTTCAGTCTGGCTGTTCTAAAATTGTCACTGCACAACCTGTCTCACCCAAGTGCACCATCTTCCTAGGTGGAACCTTAACAGAGTACCCTAGCATGTAAAAGTAGGGCAGTCCTAGAAATGGTCTGTGAGTCAAATTTGGGGGCCAGCATGTGAACAGAGCACAGGTGAAAGTCAAAACTGGTGCTATCAAGACATATGTACTAAAGAGGAGAGATATGAAAGGAGCTGTGGGTAAGGAGCATTATCCAGGTCGCTGCAATCATAATAGCCTGCAAGGAGTAATTTGGCCACGTTTAAGTATGATCCAATTGTAGAGCTTTAAAAATTAGAGAGAGACAAGCTATGTTCCTAAGATGGAAGCAGTAGTATTAAAGGACCACTCTAGGCACCCAGACCACTTCAGCTTAATGAAGTGGTCTGGGTGCCAGGTCCCTCTAGGATGAACCCATTTTTTTTATAAACATAGCAGTTTCAGAGAATATAGTGGTCCTTTAAGCTATTAGCTGGATGTGAGGTGTGAAACGCAGAGCCAATTACAATCCTACAATATGCTTGTAATTTAGTGGAATGCTTGTAACAGCCTGAAATAATACCTAGAAAGTAGAGGTAACACATGAAAGAGGAAAGAAATGATTTGTGCTGTTTAGGAGAGGCTGCATTTTAAGATGTAGACAGTTTGACATGGTACAAGAAGGTCCTAGAGATCAGGGAAGGAGACAAGCATGTTCTCAGCAGACGTGCTGTACCGGAATATTATACTATTATAATTTCAGACATGTTGCATGTAATGTCTCTTTTTACTTTCATGAAAATTGATAAAACGTGGATTTATTTATTTTTTTACTAAAGTTTAAAGGTTTCCTATAAACATGCTTACCATGCCAGTCCAGTAATGGTTATAATGCCAGGAGTACCCTCTAGTAATGGGGTAAACTGTTAAGGAGCAGTTTGCTTTCTTACCTGGGTCCCAGCTGGGCTCTGAGGCTCCGTATTGTGCCTTTATTAATGGTGGGGTTTTTTTGTTTGTTTTTTGTTTTTTAAAATGTTTTCATTTTTGTTGGGGTTAGGGTACAGAATAGAACAAGGAAGTAAGATTGTTACAGAGTTCGTGGAGCTTATTTTTGCAGTTCATGACAATCTTGCATATGGAACAGGTTTATGATTTTTCTCTGGTTACAGTATCTGTCGTTTGCTGATACGATATTACTCTGTACATAACATTTGTTGCTGTTCTAGATCTAAGGATTGGGGAGGTGTACAGAATAGGAAAGGGATGGAATTTGGGTACCCTATTGTGGTGTGGTTTTTTTTTTTTTTTTTTTTAATCTTTATTTTTCTATTTTGCATTTTTTACAAGAATAAGGTTGTACAGAAATGTGAAAGAATTGGATTAGAGCACAGTTTACACTTGAATGGTTACATTTGTTTGCCTTGTACTTTTGCCCGTGCGCATAAGCTTGTCTTATCAACGGTGTTGGTGGTTGTGTTCCCAGAGAGGTTTTGGGGTTCGAGGGAGTAATGTTTGCTGTCGGGACAGGGCCTCTCAGTAAAGTTGTTCCGTGTCTCCAGTCTGTAGGGGTGCGTTGGTTATGGTGGTTTGGTTTTCAATTATTCGGTATGATTAGGTTGGTTGTGTGCTAGTGGTTGGATGTTATTTGATAGTGATGCATGTCCCTGTGGGTCTCTCCACTTGCGTGTGTCTGTGTGGCCTTTTACTGTCCACTCCGGATTTGTTGGGGGTAAGTGCGCGGCTCCGTTCCGTGCCCGGGTGTTGGGGGTAGGGTCCAGGTGGTTATAGAGTGGGGTAGAGGGTTTGGGAGGAGGGGGTTTAGGTGGGTAGCGGTGTGGGTTGGGTGTTGAGGTTTGTCACCGTGCACTGCCCCAGCCAGTTGGGATGGGGGAGGAACGGGGAGTGCTATGGGGTTGGCAATGGATGTGTCGGGGGTGCTTTATGTATGCTGTCCGTTTTCTGTTAGGTGCTTTATTAATGTTTTAATGCTATACAAGTTTCCAGAAGAGCAAGCATTAGCCTGAGCAGAAATGGGTGGTTGTAATTTGCTGAGAATGTCAGCCGAATGCTTAAAGCCTATTACTGTGCCCATTCCCATATGGTTCGGAGGAATTGTGTAATCTCTGCTTTAGCCACATCTCCAGTGAAGGCGTTTGAGAAGCCAGGGAACATTATCTTTTAGGAAATCACTGAATGGAGTGACAGCACTAGTGGACTCAAAACGCTATATCCAATTACATGAGATGAAATGGTTATAGTGACTACAGTGTCCCTTTTAATCGATGTACGTGTGTGTGTGTTTTCTTCTTTAAGCTTTTACACTTATACTACCTACCTATACTTCCACTTATAAGTTTGATTTGTAAGCATAGGACTAACCTCATAATTTGAACAATATTTAAAGAACCAAACAAAAATACTTGAAATACTGGTCAAAGTCTTAACGCCATAGGGAACAGTCTTGTCTAACTAGTTTAAGACTTTTGTATTTAGAAAAGAGTTTTAGTGCTATTAAAAATTACAGTTATGGAATAAGATTTACCTCTAGCAGTTCATACATACTTTACATAATTTACCAGTTACCCCTTCTGAGTGGAATGAGATCGTTCCACTACATACAAGATCAGTCACTAGCTATTGTGAATTTTTAAGGCCTTGCTAATATCATAGTTACATAGCTGAAAAGAGACTTGCGTCCATAGAGTTCAGCCTTCCTCACATGTGACTTGATCTCATAGGACTTGCAATTTTTAGCTGTGGACTAGATTATTCATGGGACTTCTAAGTCAAGTCTTAAATCACAAAACCATCTTGAATTGCATGCCGGAGCCCACTCAATGTGTATTTAAAGCATCAGTCATTAAAACTGAAAACCGATGTAGTAAAACTTAAAGGAGGTTAAAGGATCACTATAGTGTCACTATAGTGCCTTGAGGGTGCCCCCACCCTCAGGGTCCCCCTCCTGTGGTGCTGAAGGGGTTAAAACCTCTTCAGCAGCTTACCTTATTCCAGTGCCGGGCTTCCTTGGCGCTGGTGATCTCTCCTCCCCCATCTGACGTCAGCAGAGCCGAATGCACATGCGCGGCAAGTGCCGTGCGAACATTCAAAGTGTCCATAGGAAAGCATTTCTCAATGCTTTCCTCCGGACACTCTGCGCGATGGAGGTATAATATGTCCGGAAGACAGCCACTAGAGGCTGGTTTAACCACAAATGTAAACATAGCAGTTTCTTTGAACTTGAGGGACCTGGCACCCAGACCACTTCATTGAGCTGTCAATCAGACAACAAGTCCTGTTACTTCCTGGTTTGATTATCTCAGTGTAACTAAACTAAAAAAGAGGCAGTGCACCTGCCTTGCAAAGACTTCTCATTGAGGTGCATTGGCAAGTCTGTCATACTGGACAGCCACAAACAATATGAGATGGGGAATAAGGGCAGAGTTTGCAAAAGCTTTAGACTGTTCTGCAGCTGTTTTTATTTATTTATTTTAATTCTTTGTTTTATTTGTGCGTGAGTTGAACAACCATGTCTGCACTGCCATATCAGCAGGTGCAAGCACATATATAAACAATCGATAATAGTTATATGGCATTGAAAAACATTGCACAGTTTTTCTTTGTTTTATCTCAGAGTGGGAAACATGTAATGAAGTGAGACACATTTAGAGCTAGGCTCGGCAGTCAACCAGTGATCGCTGAGATTTTTCACATGTGCACAATTAAGAATGATGTTGATGCGTTGTATGAATAGGTTTAGTGGTTGTTTAGTAAGCAGATGTCTCAGTAAGCGATTTGTAGTAGATAGGATTAACTGTATATATGCCTAGTGTGTGTAGTAAAAGGTGATGCTGGTATGTTGAGTCACTTGGCTTGAAGAGTAAGTTGCTTGTAATGAATCACCCTGGCTGGTCTGACATGCATGGTCTGACACAGGCTCTGGGAGTCATCCGCGTGGCGGGCGTGAACCTCGCCGGTAGGAGTCGACTTTCAGTTAGCCGATACCCAATCGGTCGTGTCGGTATGGCAGGGTATGATTGTCCACCAGGGCATGATTGTCCACCAGGGCAGGGATCCGGGCAGAGACCATTTGCCACCAGGGCAGGGATGCGGGCCATAGCCGTGAAGGACCTGGGCAGCTGGAGGGTAGAAGCCATCGGGGTAGGTAGCTGAGCGCAGTCCAGGAGAGCTGGTTGTCGGGTGCCACGCTTAACGCAGTTCTGGGACCGCCGCGCTGCTGGATGTGCGGTCTGTGGGTATGTGATCGGCCCTGCTGTGGGTGTACCTTTCTTGGCTTCAATGTCGTCATTCTCTGGCGGGGGTAGTCGCCGTGTGGCGTTCTGTCCTTCTGGTGCTGCAGCTGTTAACGGCTCAGCCATGTCCTCATCACTGCCTGCCGTCGGCTCGTATCATTGTTGGGACGGGTAAGAGCTCTCATGGTGGGCTACAATATAGGATGTGGAGGTCACGGGTCTCTGTCTAGGCGACTTGTCTGTTGCTGTGGGCCCTTTGCAAGAGCAGCCCTTCTCTCCGACCTCGGCGCACATGGCATCCGCCATCTTGTGTGCTGCGCCCGGGCCCCTAATCGGGGTGGTGGTGTCATTAGGCCTGGATTGTATCCGCCCTGGGCTGGGCCTCTGGTTGTGCACTGTCAGGCAGGATAGCAGGGCAGCTGCCGTCCGCCCCACTCACCGCTGGCGAAGGCCCCAACTTGGACGTCGAAGACCTCACCTCCAGGGCACTGAAACTCGAGGAGCCGTCCTCGCCCTGGATCCAGTGTCCCCTCAGCCACGAGGACCATTGCAGTCGGTTGGTATTTGGGTCGTTTTTCATGTTTATAAGCTTATGCAGTTTGTGAACAGCAGGAGCTATTCTCGCTTGCGACCGTACAGCTCAGCGGTCCGGCCCCGCCCCCCTTTTTTATTTATTTTTAATTCTTTATTCAGTAGTTTAACAAAGTGTGATATGTTTGGAGATAAACAGGCAAATGACTGCATGAGTTACATGGGTACAAATGTATGTTGTTGCTCAGAACATTGCAGGTGTCACAATAATGTTCAATCTAGTTACCATACATGTAGTGGTATAATGTCATAACAGTACAAAACCTTTTCCTCTCATTGACATCTTCTTAATAAAAGTTTGATAAGAAACTAGGTATGAGGGGAAGGGAAGTCTATTTCCAACTTCTGTTGTTAGATAGGAGAGTCAGAGCATAAGGATTAAAAAAAAACAAAAAAAAACATTGTGTAAAGCTTTAACATTGTGGTCCTTAAAGGGAAACTATAGTGCCAGGAGGAAAATGTTGTTTTCCTGGCATTAGCGCCCACTCTACCAGACAGACAGCTGTTTACGGAGTTTGACTCAATGAAACAATGCTGGACTTCCTCACGCTTTGCATGAGAACATCCAGTGTCTTCAAAAACCCCATAGGAAAGTATTGATTCAATACTTTACTATGGGAAAACCTAAATGTGCTTGCTGCGCATGCACTTAGGCCCCCTCCTCCCCCTCTGCACTTGTATCACAAAGCTGGTGCTGAAATAAGGTGAGTGATATATAGGTTTTTTGTAACCCTTTAATTTCCACGGGGGAGTGAGAATTGCAAGGGGCCAAGCAGAAGGACACACTATTCCTAATACCATAGTATTCCTTTAAATTAACAAAGTGGGTTGTTGCTGAACCCTTATTATTTGAAATGATAATTTTTTTAAAATGCAAGAAATGAAATGACCACACAACTCATGTTAGATGTGTAGTACTGAACTCTGCAGTTGTTGCTTTCAAATAGAAATTGATGACAAACCTGTTTCATTCTTGAACCAAGAAAAAAACAACATACTAATTGAGCTCCTCTAGTGCAAGTCTGGATATACAAGGACATACATAAGAAAATTCACTCAGATCTGTCCCACATTTGCGTGGTATGTTTGTTTGTTTTTTTTTGTTTGTTTTTTGTTCTTTTATATTCTATATCCCATAGACCATTAAGTTAACTTCCAATAGTCAAGCAGCTTTTACTTGCTGAGTAGTGTAATTCATACAGCCATATAAAAAAGCTATGGGATATATCAGGACATCTGCTTGTATACCTTTTTGCACAAGCATAACAGACGTTTAATGTTTTTCTTTGATGAAGGCTTGTGTACCAGGAACAGGTGTGACTGAACCCCAACACGGGGTCTAGTTTTGCACCGCTATATAGTTCTTCTCTACTCCTGTATCTCTAGGTATCCTTGAGAAATTTACATAATTTCTTGACTGTAAGACCTTGCTTACTCTCTTACTATCTAATCCTTCTTCCAGGCAGGTATCATCTTCCCTGCCTACTCCCTTCTTCCTGACATGTATTGTCCCCTCTGCCAAGACCTCACCCAACACCATCTTTACGAGGACACGTTTTGGCTCACAGACCGAAATGATTATGTTCAGTGCCAACAAGTCCCCCACAACTTCCATAACACTTTAGTCGACACCAGGATGGTGACTGCCAACACCAAGGATCAATATGGGCATATTTCAATGATTACACCTTCTTACTGCACAGTCCAACTTGTCTTGGGTGCATGGTCACATTCACAGAATTATTCACCAAAGCGAGAATTCAACGTGAATTTGAATACAAAGCACAAAGGCCACTAGCTGAACAGAAAGTATTGCTGATTGGAGAAATTGTTTTTCCAGTTCAGCTATTTCAACCATAAATTCAAATAAACTTTGAATTATCACTTTGGTAAATATCCCTGACCATCTTAAAATATAAAATATCTGTATTTCAAGCTCTGGAATGCGGGACTTTATTTTTTATTGATACAATCTATTACTAAAGGGGAGGGGAAGCTGATTGAGCAGTTTTCATCAGATTAGACTGAACTATATAAATACAAAAAGAGAAGTCCTGCGCTCACTCCCATCACTACTGGGCCGGCAGCAATGACTACAGTACACATCAGCCGCAATATATAGTAAAAACCAAAGAAAAGAAAAAAGTTACCTGCGCTCTCTCCTTAATCCCTATGTATATTTAGACAAATATAAAAAATACCCCTCTCTGTCTTATTAGAGATATCTTTGCCAGAAGCTCAAGGAAGCAGGCTGAAGGGTCAGTGTTAGGACCTGCTTAGGGGGGACTGCCTTGATATTGGCAGGCGGGCATTCCCTCCAATGGCCATTGGAGCAACTAAATGACCTCCATTTGTCTAAATATACATAGGGATTAAGGAGAGCGCGCAGGTAACTTTTTCTTTTCTTTGGTTTTTACTATATATTGGGGCTGATGTGTACTGTAGTCATTGCTGTCGGCCCAGTAGTGATGGGAGTGAGCGCAGGACTTCTCTTTTTGTATTTGTATTTAATTTGTATCACACAGCCTTGTTACAATGCTGCCGCCCTTCCCATGTGTTCCCTATTAAGGGTTAATAAGTATATAGGGGTGTATATAAAAAAAATACCCCTCTGTCTCATTAGAGATATCTTTGCCAGAAGCTCAAGGAAGCAGGCTGAATGGTCAGTGTTAAGACCCGGTTAGGGGGGTATGCCTTGACGTTGGCAGGTGGGCATTCCCTCCAATGGCTATTGGAGCAACTAAATGACCTCCATTTGTCTAAATATACATAGGGATTAAGGAGAGAGCGCAGGTAACTTTTTTTTCTTTTCTTTAGACTGAACTATATGATGCAAACAGCATTTTTAACATTTTTCTCTTCTTCTGCCGGAAGTCCCAGAAAGCAAAAGTGCTGTAAACGCATGTCTTTAGTGCTGAGCTCTACATAGATGCAGCCAAACCTAAACATACGGACATTGAACACTGCTTTTGTTACTGACTTTTAAGGAGTGATACCAGAAAGATAAGTCATTACATGAGTTATAAACAGCTCTAGCTGTTTTCTGGCTCTGGTTGCAGAGGGAACTATAGTATTAGGAATACAGATTTGTATTTCTAACCCTATAGAATCCCTTTAAACCAGGGTCAAACTCCAAATATAGAAGAAAAGTGCACTTATGAAAAGGCAATAGTGTATTTATTGCACATCATCTGTTAATATCTTACTTGTAAAAATGGATAGAACCTTTAATACTAAGAGTTCCAGAACCAAATTTGAATTCAGTATTTGAATATATGTCAGCTCTTTCTTTTACCCAAATAGCTCTGCAAGCCAGAAGAGCTCTGGTTGGTAATGAGTATCTTATTCTATGAGATTGTATGTATATGTGTATGGCCAAAACTATTTGGACACATGACCATCTCACCTATATGAGCCTGGTTGATGCCATATGTATTAATATGGAGTCTTGTCCCTCATTTTGAGGCAGTAACCACTCTTCTGGGCTTTCCACAATACTTAAGATTGTGTCTAAGAAATTTCTTCTCATTCAGGCACTTATGTAGTATATATGAAGGTCTGCCTCAAAGTCACAGTTCCAATTCATTCCAGACATGTTCAGTGGGGTTGAGTTCAGGCTCTGTGCAGACCATTTGAGTTTCTCCACACCACATTTGTAAACCATGTCTTCATGAACCTTTATTTTTATTTATTCTTTTTAATTTTTTTGCACTGGGGCACTGTCATGCTTGAACAGGAAAGGGAATTTCCAAAGCAGTTGCCACAATATTAGAACCACCCAATTGTTTAAAATGTCTTTTGTTATCCTGTAGTATTAAGATTACTCTTCCCTGAAATTTAGGGGCCTTCCCCAAACCATGCAAAACCGCCTCAGAAAATGATCTCTCTTCCATCAAACTTTGCCATAGACACTGTGCATTCCCATAGATGGTGTTCTCATTGGCATTTGTCACACACAGATTTTCTTGGCAGACTGCTAGATAGTTACATAGGATTAATCTCAGCAGAGAACACGTTTACATTGATCCATAGTCCAGTGGATTTATGTTTTACACCCCTCCGGCTCTTTCTTTGCAATTTGCATGTTGAAGTAAGGCTTGCATACAGCTACTCGTATAATAATTTTCATTTTTGATTTTATGTTAGTAGTTAGTCTTAGTTTTGACCCCCCTGGTCCCTTCTCATTTAATTAATTAAAATTATACTAAATTAGCCTGTACATACCTTTTTCCCAAGATTCCATCCTTGCAACTTCCCGCTCTGCATCCCATTTTATTTAATCTCCTTTTCAACTTCTCCAATCAAGTGCAAAAAAGATAAATTGATAAGAATGGCATATTAGACCACAATGAGTATTTATTTGCAGAATAACAGTCTAACAGGGTTCCATTGTTTAAACATGTTATATTATGCTGCCTACTACCTCATATTTAGCAGCCCACCAGCATTTGAGTTTAGAAGCCTAGTTGTTTATTGCATTATGTATGTATTGTGGGGGAAGTGTTTTTGACATTGTTTGAGATGTATTACTTCTATTAAATGGAAAGCATTTATTCCTGCATGGTCCACAACCAACTTCATAAATGAGTCGTGATATCACTCATAATATGTAGTGACTGCAGGGCTGATTAATCCACATACTGTATTGTCTACCAAAATTTTAGGCCAAAATTAGACCATACAGTTAGTATGTTGCTTTATGGAACTTTAGTTCAATAGTTATGTCAGTGGACAAAACCCTATAACGCTGTGTAGTTTGATTTGTTTTTGTAAGGTACTGGTATATGTTGGTATGCCTTCCATGTCTTGTTATTTTTGTGTGTTGTGTGTCTACCATTACCAGAGATGGTGTAGCCTGCATTAGCAAAATGATTGTAAGCTGGACTGCACCTCACTAAACAACTTCGGCTTCCCCACTCCCTCTTACTCACCAACTAATCTGCCCAGCTGCTTCACATGCACTAGCCATGCATAGGAAACTCAGTGTACGCATATGACTTTTGCAAATAAAAGAACAAAGAATGCTGATGACCAAGGAAATAATGACATACTGATTGTCTGCATATAGAAAATAAAGAGCAAGTGTAACAATTGATTGTGCATGTATATCTATCTATAAAATCACTCTGTGTATAGAGGGATTTACAATGCAGAGCAGTGTTTGTCAGTATATCGCTGGATCAATATAAATGACTGCACTGCAGTTGAAGATTGCATTTTGTAGGGATGATGAGGGAGGAACTTAAATGTTGCTTGACAAATGAGGTTGAGTGAGCCTGAGTGAATAATATACTGACTCCTAGTCTTCTCCATCTCCGTGCTGGGGAAATATCGGTAAGGATACACAGGTTGAGTACCTGTGGAGTAGAAAGAGGGTCAAGAGTTTAATTAATTACTTATTTTGCCTCCCTTATAGCCCTTGCTGGTATGATAGCACCCATATAAATTACCTTTTTATTTTACTTCCTCCAATACATTATGATTTGTTAGTCCAACCATTGTAATGAGCCGTGGAAAAAGTTAGCATTTTTGTAAATAATAATAATAAATGCTTACTCTATGCACCTTAACGTGGAAAAATAGATGGACATTCTTCAAGCTTTCCACCCTGACTACATTTTGTAAATCTGGCTCAACAGTTCCACTAGCCATTTGCAAGTGGAAATTTTTTTTTTGCCATGGACACTCCGGGTTTGCAGTAGCAAATCATTTTTGGCCTGTCTACTAGCTTAGAACTTAATTTTGAGTCTTGCTGTAGAATATTCTATATATTTCATTTATTTCACATATTTATAAACACTATTGAGGTCTTACTAATAACCAATTGTGCAACAAAATGTGTGCATATGGGCATTATGTCATGTAAATCAAATAAATTCGCTTCTACTACACTTGTGTGACAAGACCAAAACATGTTTGTAAGCTTATTT
This sequence comes from Pelobates cultripes, assembly GCA_933207985.1. Lineage (NCBI taxonomy): Eukaryota > Metazoa > Chordata > Amphibia > Anura > Pelobatidae > Pelobates > Pelobates cultripes. The sequence continues at coordinate 276,763,301 of OW240912.1, forward strand.
TAGATGAAAATCATAAAATAAAGTACAAGTGCTGTGCTTTAAAATTTCCTAATTTTAGTGAGCTTGCCCCCTGCAAAACATCGAGCATGTATAATTCCATATAACATGCCAGAAAAACTCTATCTATCTATCTATCTGTAATTCGTGCAATACTGTAATATTACTCTGTTATGACCAGTGCAAAAAGTGGATTTGTGAGGTGTTACACTCACATTTCAAAGAGTCTAGAAAGATCGCCTCTGATCACTTGCGCTTTTGTGGTAGCCCAGCACCACTCCTCTGGATCTCCTCAGTGTTGGTCTCAGACAGAATAAGAGACAAAACCAGACGACTAGTGCAGGATCTAAAGTAATTTTGGTTATATACATTGTGCATTAAAAGGAAATATGCTCCCCTTATGTAGAGCAGACTATTGAAGTGTTAAGTAGGTTTAAATTGAACTGACAAGTTAATCTGTAGATATTTTTGCAGCATCTTCTGAGGGCTTGCACACCTACCCACAAGTGATTGTCAGGAAAGTGAGGCACATTCAGTTGAAATCTTAGCCTGTTATTTCAAAGGACAAATTATGTTACTTTACTGCACAAACACTATATAGTAGTACTCAGTGGATGACATCACACCGTACATATAAAAACATGAATTGTGTTGTGACTGACTGACCCTGTGCATAAACTCAGAAAAGTACTTTCAGACACTAGCAGATCTTTACAGCTGCTGCCATTAATTGATGGCGTTTAAAAATACAAACAGATATGGTGAGAGAGGAGTAGGAGAGAGAAACAAGCTGGTTGTCACCAAAGTGTTAGGGATTTAACTAATGTCACAAGAATCTCACAGCTGCTATCTAGGACCAGGGCTGTTACTCCAACAAATGTTGGGTTTAGAGGGTTGTCCTTTATTTTTGTTCTTCTTAGATTCTCTACCCCTTCCCAATGCACAATGTCATCTAGTATTACTGATGCTGTTGAATGCAACTCTCTTCACCTTCTTTCAAACACACAGACATACACACCATAGTGTATCTATGAAGTATATCAATGGAGTTATGTCCAGTGCATGTGATATGAGATGGTAATGTGACTCCCAATAAAATTGGGTGACTGCATAAAAGTATGTTGTGTTTCTGTGTTATTCCTCTGGTGTGTGCTGGTGAGACATCGATGTTGGAGCACCCCCAGCACATTAGATCTTCTGATGCAAGCTTTCAATATGTTTTTACTTGGTTGGCTGTCCAACACTTTTGTACCATTCATGAACCTAAGCTTTGCTGACACGACCATTCTGAATTGGGGTGTGTGTCACTGAGATGGCAGCTGTTTCGACAATGCTTTGTGGGGACGAAATTTGTGTGGTATGCAGTGTAATTTGTATGTAGCAGTGTGTTGCTACAATTTTCATCTGACAGCTGTTTGTGAGCATTTCAAACAAAGACACTTCTCAAACTGTTCTGAAAAATGACATAGTCAGTATTATTTTGAGTATTTACTAAGGTTTTCTAGAAGTGACGATTTTCGTTATGGTGAAGTATTTGCAGGAATTTCCATTTCAAAAGACTGCCAAATTTAGAGTGGCTGTGTAAAAAAAAAAAAAGTGTTAGAAATGATTTATGAATTGTAGGCTACTTTTTCTGTTGCTGAACAAATAGCATATATTCCAAGAAATGTCTGTTATGGTGTAATAAAAAAAAAAAAAAATGGAAAAAAATCAGAATAGATGGGGGGAAAAATTAGTATTAAATGTGTAGGCAATACTTTTATAAAGTGGCATTGAAGTGTGGTTGGCATTGTTTTTTTTTTGTTTTGTTTTGTTTTTAGGGTTTTTATGTAATTTGCTTTTAGTTTTTCAGTTTCCTTTTCTTATGCCTTCATTTTATTTATCTTTTCTTTCAGTCTGCAGTTTGCCTCCTTGTGAGTTTCCTTTGATGGATGATTTGTGGAAAAATTAGCTAAGCAACTGAAATGGAACTTTGCTTAAGGCCCAACACGTTGCCAAAGATCATGCTTCCCATAAGAAAAAGTACTCCCTACTTTTTCTTATTTTATAAAAAAAAAGGAAAAGAATAAAGTAAATTTAAATACAAGGGAAATAAAAGAACAAAAAACATTAATTTAAAAAACTAAACATACAAAGCAATATTACTGCTTTAAGGTATAGCTGTTCTAAACGGAAATCCTTGTTACCCAGAGATTTTGCTGATTTTAAGAGATTATCTTTTCATATTTTTTTTAATTTTATTTTTTTAAATTCTTTATTTTTGCTGTGCATGAAATAACTTTCGCATGTCATCAATGCTATAACAGTATTCTTAAACAATTTGAAAACACATATTAGTTGACTGTTGTACAGCATTCAGATCACACGCACAATTTTTTAGGTTAACAATACAAGCTGGGTAACTACGTCTATCATAATGGATTTCTTTGTCGATTAGTAACAGTAGCTGAAGATTAATATTTATGTTGCATCTCGGTGTCATCTACATATTTAAAGTGTATGCGTCCTCTAGATCTAATGGAGCGTCTAACAGATTATAAAACCACTGGTAGTCAGTATTGGTGCAGAGAGTATTGTTAAAGTGAAATAAGGGGAGCTGCTGCGATGCAGTAACTCAGCTGCAGCAGAAACTTGGAGTCTGCCAGTTTGCCTTCATGCAGTGTCTCCCTTGAGCTAGTGTATGGGGGAGAGCCCAGTGTCAAGAAGTGTACCTAGATTAGCGTGGCTAATAATATAGGAGTGTGCCTAGTATTGAGAGGTGACTGGGCAGTAAGCTGTAATATTAGGGGAGGTTAACCCAGGCTAGAGAAGGGGAGCTGTAACCCTCTGGGTCGTAAATTAAACAAGTGTCAGTTCATGCAGATTAGACAGTTCGACAGCCGGAAGGTGTGTGCTCACGATGTGAAATACGGCTTGCCGGCTGTGGGGCTGAGTAATGGGCGTCTCAGCCTATGCCCAGTGCTGGAATGTCCCCTGGTCTGTCGCAGCAGGCACCTCCAATGGAGCTTGTGGGCTCGGTTCCTGCTCCAGCGGTGTTCGGCATGACGGTCTCCTGTTCAGCAGTACAGCAGTCATCCAATGCTGTGTGGCATGGAGCTGTGCTGATCTGTGAGTCTTGGGTCGGGTGGGTGGCGTGCAGATGAGGCTTGCTTGATGCAGCAGCTCCCATGTGAGCGGGAGAGTCTGTCTGAGTGGCGTGTTGCTGTTTCCCGCTTTGTTGTCTGCAATGTCTGGAACACGCTCTGGAATCGTGTATTAAGTGCCCATATTGGCGTCGCCGGGTCACAGGGCGGATCCAGGAGGCCACTGTTTTGACTACTAGGAAGTAGGGCATTCCACGCTGGCAGAGCACTGACCAAAATCTCCTGCAGAGCTGATTGAAAGCCTCCAGAGATTGCATAGGTGGCTGGGTTAATGTGCTCTTTGTCTGCGGCTTGCGCTGAACCGCCATCTTGCGAGTGCCTCGTTAGTCCGTTGCCCCCGCAGATTATGTAGCCGGTACGCTTGTCAACAGTTCTGGTCTGAGTGTCCAGTGGGGACCGGGATAACCCCCACCGGTCCGAGGGTGATGGTGTCGGGGGGAGCGTCCGCCTCTCCCCGGCTCAAGTCCCAGTAGGCCGCACGTGGCGTTCTGTCCCGACGGGCTCCAGAAAGGTGTTGCTTGATTCAGTGGTGTGCCCCCGATCTGGGTGGTGCACCCTGGTAGTTCCTTGGGCTGTATAGCCACCGATTTTGCCCCAATTTCTGTCTGCCAGGCAGGAGCTTGTGTGACCCACGTCTGCTCTGCCTGGTGGTCAGGCTCCGCCCCCCCTATCTTTTCATTTTTGATGTATTGTGAAAACCTGTTCTAACATTTTAAAATGTCACTTAAAACGAGTTTGATTAAATCTTGATTAGTTAGGTGTTTGTTTTTCCAGGATAACCAATGCATAATAGGTATTGCTGTTCTACAACTACTGAAGGTGCCCCCTGGTTCTTACATTTTTTACATTTTTATACTACCCTTTTTAAAACCATACCTCAAATAGGTGTTAACATTGCAGATCCACTTGAAAAAGTTTGGGAACATACAATAAGGTGATGTTTTCTTGAAATATAAATGGAACCTTTTATATAGAATAAGAGCTCTGCACAATGTACTGCTCTTCTAGAGGTAGTTATGGGGAATGGTAAATGTGAGTGTTATTCTTGCTGCCATCTTGCTATTTTTAATGTCCTATTATTTCTTTCTTCTTTTTCTTTATAGGTCGGGAGCGGTTTCATGGCCTAGGGTCCATGTACTGCAGGGCAGCTTCTGCAGTCATCTTCACTTATGATGTTGCCTGCATGCAGAGCCTAATGGAGCTTGAAGAAAGATTCCTGAGTCTGACCGATACAGTCAGTGATGACTGCATTTATGCCGTAGTGGGGAACAAAATTGACCTTACCGATGGTGAAGGTGATGGAGATGAAGAAATAACTCCTTCTGGCAATTCCACCAAGATTCGCAAACAGGTTCATTTGGAAGATGCTTTTGCCTTGTATAAGAGAATAATAAAAACTAAAATGTTAGATGAAAATAATGTCCCGCCTGCAGAAAAAATGTGCTTTGAAACTAGCGCAAAGACTGGGCACAATGTTGACGCTCTATTTGAAGGAGTTTTCAGCATGGTTGTACCGTTCTTAAAAAAGAAAGGACCAGAGGATACTGTCAACCTTGAACACAGCAATCACCAGCTAGCAGGAAAGAAGGGTTGCTGTTAAATATCAAATTTTTTTTTTCTTTTTTCATAGCACTTCTCAAAAAAGTTACTGTTGTGGTTTTCAAGTCAATGAACTATTGTTTGAGTAATTCAAAATGAGCACTGCAAGGAACAGTAGACTTGTGGTTGAAGGTCATTTGAGGTTATATTGAACTACCTATTGGCGGATGGATATCAGCTATCTGCTGATTAGAGGATAGCAAATTAATCCGTCCTGTTTAGAGCCATGTGGCTTGTGCAGCTACAGCTTGTGGCTGACAAGTTAACAATCTGTGATCAATATTGCAGAAGCCTTTGTGTCCATGCTAGCTTAAAGTTGAAGAAAAGCATACACGTAAAGAGGATGTTCAGCTTTCTTGGTGGACATGCAACAGGTCATTTGCTTGATTGCCAACAAAAGATATAATTTAGCAAACCCTATGGTTGGATATCCTTGGTTAGAGAATCCATTATTTTTTATTAATGGCCTCAGCCTTCGTTATAAGCCCAAGTCTGTAAAGGTATTGTGTGGGTGTTTGCACAGCGGAACATGACTTCGCTGCAGATGCCTAGGATGCCCTATTAAGTTGCCTTATAATTATTTATCACCTTTTCCACTGATAAACACTTAACAGAAACTGTTAATTCTTTGAGTCATATTTTTATACATGTGCAGGGATCCTCACCATAATTCTAATTACAGATGGATAAATTATTAAACATTAGTAATACATTTATTTTCTTGTTCAAAGCATGTTTCATTTGTTATAGGAAATAAAATGCTAGGTGCAGCAAAGAAGCCTATTTAGCAAGCGTACATCCGTGTTAGTAAGGTTTCAAAATTACCATTCTTGCTAGTGTTTCTCTTTGTGATGTTTTCTTTCATTACCATTATTAGTAACCAGAGCTTCTCTGCTGGAAACTCTGCCATCTAGTGGCTCATCATATCTTTTTATAGAAAAATAAGAGTACTTGCATCATTCTCCTTGTTTGAATGTTATTTGACATTACCACCACTGACCTGTTGAGGTGAATTCAGCAATGGAATGGACACTAGTTCACTGAAACCTTAGATAACTTAATTTTTTTTTAAAGCTACCTTTTTTTTAAAAAAAAAAAAGATGTGTATTGCAACTGTAACTTTTTATTTTTTTGCCTATTCACAGTTAACCTGGCATCTATATATTGTATGGATGGTGGGGTACAACTTTTGATTAGTATAAATTCAATCTACATACTGTTCTGGTGATTATTATTAAAAATGTGGCCTTAACTAAAGTTCATTTCCTTCATGGTGCCCTGAAGTGGACCTAAATTCACATTCAGCCCCCATCTTCCAAATCATATGGTTAGCATTTCACTAATTCTAGAGTGCATCACTTGATCCAGGTAGGTAATAATTAAACACTAAAATAATAATTAGTTGGAATAGTTATTTAAAGTGACAACAACAGTCATGCTGGTCCTATTTAAAAAAAAAAAAAAAATACAATAAAAAACATAGACTATTCTGCCATGAGCTCATACATGTCTGAAAATAAAACTATAACTCCTAGCAAGCAAGGCTGCCAGAAGCTGCAGAATGAAGACAGCAGTGACCAAGGAGCACTTTTCATTTTCCTCTAGGATGTGTCCTGCTCTTCACTTTGTAATAAAATTTTAATAAAATCTCAATTTGTTTTTTTTTATTGTAACTGTGTGGTCAAAGTCACGGGTAATCAATTTTTGCTAAATTTGTCTATGGAATTCTATCAGTAAAACTCAAAAAGCTACAGCGGTGTGTTTTTATAGTAGCCCCTGACTCATGGGCTTAAAAAGTCCTTGTAAAAGTAAATATTCCCACATGTTAATTCTTTCTATTTGTTAGAATTTTTGGAATGTCTTATTATTTTTTGTGTGTGTGTATATGTTCAGGTGTGCAGTAACTAACCAAATATAATTAATATTCATAATGACAAAGTCTAAACTGTAATCCTGTATTACTGACTAAATCTTATTTTAAAGATGTGATGTGGCTACTTGCTTTATGTTCTTTAGAGGGATCACAATTGCACTACCATGTTTGGTAAGGTTACAGTTAGTTATTCTATTTCTTGTTTGGGGTTTTATTCTTTCTCTATCCATTATATTCCAGTTTTCATGGCTTGTAGTGTGTCCGCTTTCTGTTAGCTACTGAACTACAACTCACAGAAACCATTGCAGAGTCTCAAAAACACTGCTTCTGGGAAAAGAAAAAAGCTCAGCAATACTATCTATTTGTCCATCTAAATTTGTATTTTTAGAACACTTACCATATCTCTGCATTTCATGTATTAAACATATATATAGGGCAAATCTAGTCTGGAACTTCTATAACAATTTAGTGTGGCCATGTGAGTCCATCAATTTTAGCAAACCTTATGTTGCTAGTTCTTTTGCAAGCCACCCTCTTACAAATTAGAATTGGCTAATATTGGCTCTTAACTGATTTATTTACATTAAAAGGATACTTTAAGCACCAAATTAATTGCTATTTACAAGCCAAATCACTTTTGTTTTTGTTTATGCAGCCCAAGCTGCACCTCCCATAGCTCACACATCATGTAAAAAGTTAATTTTTAATACCACGGTGTGTTTACTTAAGAGTTTTTTGGTTTTTTTTTAAATTTCCTTTTCTGCTAACTGGCCTTTAATCACACAATGGCTCTAGCAGGCATTTAACAGAGCAGGAGGTTAAAAATGAAACACACTGTGCAATAAAGGAAGCTTACAGATTAGACCACTCTTTACAGGACGTGTGCAGTAAGTGGTGTTGTGGTTAATGCTTTATTAGCAAAGTAATTTAACTACTAAATTGCAGTGAATTTATATACGAGCTAGTAGAAGTAGGATCTGCTTCATTTATCTAAAGTTGTTTTGGTGCATAGTGTTTCTTTAATTTCTCACTTTAATGTGCAACGTATGCATGGTTTGGAAAGGATTGAAATTTTGTAGCTCAGTGTTTATCCTTTAATATATTTTCACTGGCCTTTCTAGCTGACGAGAATTAAACGTATGCCTGCAGTGTGCTACTTGCAGTGTGCTGTTGCATGTAAATCGTCAAGTCTAAGTGGATTGTACATTATCCCCATGATAAATAGCTAGTGAGAATGGTAGAACACCACTCTTTTTTTTTTGTGAGGATGTGTGCAGCTGCTGTAACCTATGGCATTGTCCAACTTGGAAGAAGCAAAATCCAGTTTCAGGTTTGGCAATCATCAAACTCCTTTTTTTCCCCCCACTGAATGAGGAATTGTAAGACTTTTTAAATATTAGACAAACCATTTTGAAAACCTTTTCCAAATCTGCTACTCTTCTATGTATAAAATTTGCAATTTCTTTGTCAATGCTTCACAGTTCCCTGTTTTGTAAAAAGGTGTACTATGTGTATGCACATACTCGCCTACTTGACCTCAACGTCCACATGGTTTGTGGGCAGGAATCTGTTTAACAAAGTAAGTATTTGTGAAAGATTAACAACAGAAGTGATGCTGATACTGTATTTAAAAGGCAGAAGTTATGAAACAGGCAGCTATATACCATTGGTCATATGATATGTTTTTTTTCTTTGTAATGCTGTCTGTTCATAGTTTTCACATGCATTTTGAAAATGCACAATCTTGTGAGGTAATGGGGAATTTATAATTAAGCTACCAAAATAGAACAAATTACAAACCGAATACAAGACTGAGCACTTTAACCATTCATAATGATAAATTGGATCATATGTTTTACACTGTTGGTAAGTTTTAAAGTGTCTCAGAATCCTGCTGTAGTCAATAAACAGAGCATTCAGAAAGTATTTTTTATGTTGTAGCCTTATGCCACAATTTTTTTAAAAACTTTTTTTTCCCCCTCACATCTATCTACACTCTAAATAAATAAAATAATATAAAAGGAAACTTTGCATATTTATAGAGCATAAACCACTGAACTGACACATTGACATCAGTATTCTGACCTTTTTCTATGAAACTTGGCATTTTGTGCAGAAGCATTCCATTTCTCTGGATCATCTCAGATGGTTGTTTACTTTGATTTAAGGCCATCTGTGGGACATTCAATTGATTGGATATGATTTGGTAAAGCACACACCTATCTATGTAAAGTCTCACATCTATAAATGCATATCAGAGTCATCAGGTCAAACAAATTCATGGGAAGGATTGTGTTAAAGCTCAAAATAATTTTATCTGCACTGAAGGCTCCCAAGAGCACAGTGGCCCTTTATAATTCTTAAATTGAAGATATTTAGAACAATCAGAACTCTTCCTAAAACTGGCTGCCCACCCAGACTGAACAAAATGGGGGTAAGAGCCTTTCTAAGAGAGGTGATCAAAAACCCAATGGTCACTCTGGATGAGTTCCAAAGATCATGTGTGGCAGCCTCTCTTCACTGTAAGACAGATGAAATCCCACTTGAAATTTGCAACAACAAAAAAAAAAGCACGGACTCTTTGACTCTGAGAAATGAGACTGTCTGCCCTGATGATTTGAGCATTGAACTGTTTGGCCTCAATTCAAAATGTCATGTCTTGGAAAAAAAAAAAAAAAAAGCTGCACAATATTGTCCCACAGTGAAGCACAGTGTTGGTAGCACCCCATGTTTTGTAAAAATGGTGTTTGCTGTAAAAACACAGCAAAATACTGCAATATCTCTAATGAAAACCTGGTCCAGAGCACTCAGGACCTCAGACTGGGCCAAAGGTTCACAATACAAGTGGACAATGACCCTAAGCACACATCCAAGACCACACAAGAGTGGCTTAGAGACAACTCTTTAAATGTTGTCTCTAACCCAACATTACTGGAGAGACCTGAAAATGGCTGTCCAGCCAACAGTCTCCATCTAATCTCACAAAGCGTAAGAGGATCTTTAGAGATGAATGTCAGAAACTGCCCAAATCCAAAATGAATTGAGGCCGTAATCTTTGCCAAAAGTGTTTCAGCTAAGTACTAAGTTAATGGCCTGAATATTTATTTATTTATAAAATATTTTACCAGGAAGGATACATTGAGATTTCTCTCGTTTTCAAGTATGTCCTGTATGTCAATGTGATGTTTCATTTTTTTTTTATTTCTCATATACACTGATCAGTCACAACATTAAAACCACCAACAAGTGAATAACATTTATTATATCATTACAATGGCACCTGTCAAGGGGTGGGATATATTAAGCAGCAAGTGAAAAGTCACTTCTTGAATTTCATATGTTGGAAGCACAAAATAAATGGGTAAGATGTGAATGATTTTGATAAGGGTGGAATCTCCAAAACTGCAAGTGTGGTGCGCTGTTCCCTATTTGCAATGGTTAATACTTACCAAAAGTTGTGCTAGGAAGGACAACCAGTGAACCGATTTCAGGGTTATGGGTGCCCAAGACTCACTGATGCATGCGGGGAGCGAAGGCTAGCCTGCCTTGTCCGATTGCACAGAAGGGCTAACGTAGTTCAAATTGCTGAAGAGCAATGCTGGCTAGAATAGAAAGATGTTAGAACACACAGTGCATTGCAGTTTTCTGTATATGGGACTGTGTAGCTGCAGATTGGTCAAAGTGCTCATGATGACCGCTGTCCACCTCCAACAACACCTTCAATGGGAACATGAGCGTCAGAACTGCACTATGGTGCAATGGAATAAGTTTGCCTGATCTGATGAATCAAGTTTTCTTTTACATTAGGTAGATGGTCATGTGTATGTGCTTTGTTTACCTGGGGAAGAGATGGCAGCAGGATGCACTATGGGAAGAGTTATGCTCTGGGCAATGTTTTTGGAAAATTTTGGTGTCTCGTATCCTCCGTATCATGTGGAAAATAATGGAAATAATTACTTTCCAAAGATTGAGGGGAGTGCCGCTCGGCGGTCTTCTGCCATGATGCCTGGTTTGTGCGGCATGTCGGTGCACAGTAAAGACGACGTTGACATGCGGGTGACGTTACGCAAAAGATGCACATGCACGTTTTTTGGTTAAGGGCTAGGTACAGCCAATCGGATCTGCAAGAAAGTTATTTAAACTCACTTATTCCTTCGCTCATTGCCCTGTCGTGGTTTCCCTTACGTGATTATCCGAGAGTGTGTTCCTGTTCGTGTTATTCTGTTTTTTTACTTTGACCTTGTTTTGATTTCCTCGACTTCTGGTACTCTTGACTTTTGGCTTTTCCTTATCGCTGTGTCTTGTTCGGTGTCCCTGACCTCAGCTAGTTTTCTGACTATTCCCGGGTACGCTAAGTCATTCTAAGGTCTGGTTAGACGATACCCTTAGTTCTAGGGTGTGATACTATTCTGTTTGCTGGATCAATATAATCCTGACATTACGACATGGCCATAGATCCTGCAGATATGTGTCAGCACATATTAGCTTGTGAGAGAAAGCTAGAGGAGAATGATCACCGTATGGATCAATTTGCCCAAGCTTTCGATACGCTACTTATACGTACGGCTCATTTGCAGCCTGAGGTCCCTTTGGCAGGTACACCCCCACCTACTGTACCAACACCTATCATATAAGGCTACCTACTATCACCCTATCTTTACCCCACATTTTGAAGGTAATATTCATGAATGTCGGGGATTCCTTAATCAAATTGAGTACCATTTTGAAGCCTCACCTTGGTCTTTCCCCACGGATAGAGCTAAAATTGGGTACTTAGTGAACCAATTGCAAGGTAAAGCCTTAGCATGGGCCAATCCATTATGGGAGAGTAATAAGACTGTTGTCCATAATTACCAGGAATTCCTTGTGAAATTTGAATTAACGTTTGAACCATTGGGAAGGGAGAGCAACGCCTCCACTGCCCTAATGCATATCAAGCAAGGGAACCTGCCTGTCTCAGAGTATGCCATAGAATTCTGCACCCTGGCTTCTGAGGTAGACTGGATCAATAACGGATTAATCACCGCATTCTCAGAGGGATTATCCAAGACTATCCTTAATGAGATTACAGCCAAAGAACTACCAGGTAGATTAAATGAATAAATCCGTTACATGATGCATATATATAATTGACTTCGGAAAAGGGAGATAACTAGAAATAGAACCAGACATATGAATATGTCATTGGTACCTCGCTTCTCTAGTCCTGTTGTTTCTGGCCCTCCTGTGCAGTCTGAAACTGAACCTATGCAGTTAGGCGTTATGAGACTGTCAGAGGCAGAAAGACCGTTTAGGAGAAACGAGGGCCTTTGCTTATACTGTGGCAAGAAAGGACAAATGAGAAATGCTTGTCCCATACGTCTGGACAACTTGCGAACCCCTTAAGAACCTTAAGGGGACCGGTCTTAGGTGTGATAGATATGTCCCCTGGTACTACCCAAGGTAGATTTCTCCTTAATATTACTGCTATATGCAACAAGAAAAGTTTTTCATGTAAAGCCCTGATGGACTCCGGTGCTGCAGGAAACTTTTATCAACATACAATTTGTCAGTAAACACCTCCTACCGATCAAGGAGAGATCATTGATGGGATACCTCTCTCTTAACCTCTAATTACCCACGAAACTATGCCTATTACTGTTACTATAGGAGCATTACATAAAGTAATTGTTACATTTCTGATTGCTTCCCCTTCTTGTCCCATTATGCTAGGATTCCCATGGTTTGTTAAGCATATTTCTCATATTGACTGGGCTAAGGGGGAAATACTGGAATGGAGTAAAGAATGTAGTGAGAGATGTATGTTGCCCATTGCTAAAAGAGTGGGCATTGGTGCTCTACCTACTCCTACGCCTCAGCCTTACCGAAATTTCTGTGCAGTACTGGAAGTGTTTAGTAAAAGTCACACCGATACGCTACCTCCTCACAGATCTTATGACTGCTTCATAGATTTGTTACCTGGCACTATGCCACCTAAGGGGGCAGTTTATGCCTTATCACCACAGGAAAATAGGATTATGGAGGATTACATTATAATAAAAGATCACATACGTAAATCTTCTTCACCTGCAGGTGCGGGGTTCTTTTTTGTATCTAAGAAAGATGGAGTTATGGCCATGTATTGATTATGGGGCATTGAACAAAATCACCATCAAAAGTGCTTATCCCATTCCCCTTATCTCAATTGTTTGACAGACTCCAGGGCGCTAAGGTCACTTGAGTCCTGCAATTCTTGTGGATGTTAATTTGACACGTACCACCTACCTAGAGATTATTGCAAACCACATACATCCCTTCATGGCACCCTGCAACAGTTCAAAAAATGTTCAGGAATGGTTTGAGAAACATGACAAAGAGGGTAAGATGTTGTCTTGGCCTCCAAATTCCCAATATCTCAATGAGCATCTGTGGAATGTGCTGGAACAACAAATCAATGGAGGTTCCACCTTGCAACTTGCAAGACTTAAAAAATCTGCTGCTAAAGTCTTGGTGGTGTTTTGTGGAGTGCATGCTTTGACACATCAGGGCTGTTTTGCCAGCATGAGGTTGGCCTACACAACATTAGGCAGGTGGTGTTCATCTTGTGGTTGGTCAGTGTATTTTCACTGGTGTCAATAAAATTTAGATTTGTTACTAGTGGATATACAGTGTAAACTATGAGGCGTGTGGGGGGGGGGGAATAAAGAATTGCAACATAAGGTTAAAAAAATGTGAATGAAATTGAAGGAGTCTGAATACTTTCTGAATTTACTGTAGATGAGGCCTGTTTGCATATATCCTTGCTATTATGCAAAACCTACACATGCCTTATTACTCATCTCCCTCTGCGCCATGTTAGTGAATATTTATCTTGAAATTTTATTTTCAATTTATTGTGCTACTATATTATATACATGTGAATCATGGATGATAAAATAAAGATATTTTATTCATAAAAATTACAGCAACACAAAATGCTTGACAACCTCAAATAAAAAATAAAAAGTTATAGTGGTAATTATAAAATTGTAATATGAAGAACGTAATATACACTGATGTTACATGGAGAAATACTAGCGTAAATGGAAACAGTAATTTTTTCACCAATGTTAGGTAGAGCATTTGTTTTCTAAAGATACTTTTTTTTTTTTACATGTTTACTTGTTATAGGTTGTGGCAACAAATAAAATGTAACACGTTACATAACTGTACCACTAAAATAAAGCAAAGTGCCAAGAATATGATAGTGTTAAAAAATGTGTTCTGTATTTGAAGCCTATTCGCTAAACAGCAAACTGTTATGAGCTGATTATAGACTAGAAGAATTTACAGGAACACTCCAAGCACTGTAATGGTTTATGTGTCCTGACTGCCTCCTAGGGCAAGTATTCAACACTTTTGAGAACAGTTTAAAAACTTACCTGGGGTCTGCTGTTTACTGCACCCCTGTAACTGGATGCTCCTGCAAGTAGCTTCTATGACTGCTGTAAGTGCTAGCATGCAAGGGTGGCCCACTGACTGGAAAGTCTCAGATGATGAGCTCGTCACTGAACCACTGGGCATACCCCAAGTAAGTTTCTCAGATGGTTTGAATACTTATCACAGGAGGGTACTACTGGCACTATAGTAACGCTAGAGGTCTACAGTGGTTATGGTGCTTGAAGTGTAAAAAAACAAATTCATGCTGTGATAGACTCCCCAGTGCAGACTCCACCTCTTCTGAGATCATCAATTATGATGATCTTGATCTATTTAAAAGCTTCTCATAAACAAGCATTGTGGACAGTGGTGCATGGGTGGCAGTCGCCACACTCCACCACACCAATTGAAGCATTAACAGCATTGATGGTCTTCAATGGGGAAGTGCCTAGTCTGATACCCACTATAAACATGGATTAGGCAAAATGTTTTCCATACCAGAAAAAGCATAGGCCTATGCACCAAAAGCACTTCATTGAGATTAAGTGGTTTTGGTGCTTAGTGTCTATTTAACCTATATTGCCTGGTACATAATACATAAACTTGATATTTAGTCAGGGATATAGTCTTCAGTTGTAATATAGTTACTGAAAAACAGGAAAAAAAAGGTAAACATTCAGTTGCCTGGAGGCTTAATGTGATGGGACTGTTTCAACTGCTGGCAAACCACTTAAATGGCATAGAGACCTACGTATGGGTTCTGACCTAGAGTCATTTTTTCACTGATGCACCTTTTCGTAATATTGACTTTGTGATAACAGTAATAAGTATTGGTGATGCTCCCCTGGGTATAACAGATTAAATTGACATGTGAATGTAGAGAAGGCATGTCACACTGCAGTGATAGGAGATATATATATATATATATATCTCCTAATTCTTTAGAAATTAAAATAAAAGAATCACAATGGAAAATATAATAGCATATATGTAACTACATCTTCAAGTTTATTGATTAGATTCTGACATGTTTTTGGTTTTCATTTTAGTTGCTAAAAAAAGTGTTAAGGTTAGAACTTTTATGGAGGAATTTAACTTTGTTACTATAATCTTTGTTTCTAATGATCGTGTACTGGTAGGCATGCCAGGCACAATATGTGTAGACCTTACTGTTATTTTCGCAGTGTTTATGAAAGCCCAATATAGTGTCCTTTTTTGCAACTAACATACATTGCTAAGACTATAACAACACAAATAATATGTACACAATGTACGTATGTATATAATACTACAATAGAAATTCGTCAACCACTTTGGAAGCTGAAACATTGGCTTAATCTAAGCGTCAAAGTATTGTTTATTATTGATTTTATTTTCTAAAGGAGAGTGCTTTTTGAATCTGTTGTTAGATTAAATAAGTCAACAAAAGTACACTTTGGACTATGGTAATGCATTTACACAATATGAAGAAAAAATTGATCTATCATATTTTCCTGAATATTGGATGCAGGTTTGTTTAAGCCAAATTTAGGGTGAAAAAAAATCATCCTCACTGTGCCAATGCAGGCCTCTTTTGCAGGAGTGGGAGCCCGTATTACATTTCCTACTTTATTAAACACACACCACATTCCCATTACCAGGTGTAGGCAATATTTAGCACTTTGAGATTATGGCTGTAAGAACATTATGTAGGATGTTGTCCAGAGCATTTGGAGTGCCGAGGGGTGAGACACACACAGACAAACACACACGCATGCACCACCACCACCCCTCATACCCCCACCACTGGTTGTTTTTTTTCTTCTAACTTTTTAGTTGAACTATATGGGTGCGTCTTATGTGCAGGTGCATCTTGTATTCTGAAAAATACAGTGTTTATTCTTTAGGAGGACACAGTGTTTACATTTTCATATAGAAGGCTTTTTCTTGCTGCATAACAATGCAGTAATGGCTATGGAATAGCAATGTCATAAAAATGTTTATGAAGTGAATACATATATATATTTTTTTTGCTTATTACTAGATTATGCTAAAGGAAAAACTTATTGTAACATGGGAAAAACTTCAAATGAGTTGTATGTTTAGGTAAAATAAATAATATATAAAATATGTATTTCAAAATAATTTTAGGCTCACTTTGCAATTTCTTGGCTTCTGGCAGGTTACTCAGTAAGTTACAAGCAGAGCGGTTCACTCATACACAAGAAGTCGATACTAATACAGAGGATCTTTTACAAGCAAGAAAAACTTAATTTGATGTAAAGCTTAGTGCATATTGTGGGTAGTAGGCAAGATATGCACGTCAGAATATTATATTCAAATTCAAGGTGGTGAGGTAATAAGTTAAAGTTTAGCACCAATATAAATTTTGTTTAGTGTTTATCTTTTTAATAAAAAAAAATGAGATTTTCTATTGTTTTTTTTGTTTTGTTACAAATTCTTCATGCAGACTTGGCATCGGCTGATATGAGTTCGAATCAGCCCTGCTTTCAATGTATCTGCAGAGGGTGAACTCTGGAATGTCTTATCAATAGTGGTAAGCCAGAAGCTATATTTGTTTGCAAAGTAGTGGCAGGTTCCACGAGCGCCATTACATTCAATGAACGGTGTAGCTCTGAAGTCTTCTAAACAGCTACCTGGGGAAGAGAGGGACTGTCCACCACCCTCATCTCCTGCTGCCGTGTGCTGTAGCAAAGAAAGGAGAGTAAAGTGTTAGGACTAAAGACTAATGCAAACATAGACCTTTGCTGTCCCAGCAGAAATTGACTCTGACTCTCATTGTTTTATAAAACAAACAGCTTGACCTTTAGTTTTTATCATTATGCATGGACTAGACACATTATATTGGAATAGTTTTTAAAATACTACTTAGAGCACTGATGTTTCATCAGATATATGGGACTTGAACAGAAGTGATGCCATCAGGAGCAATCTTTTGATGTGGACAAAGCTACTACATATTAATTAATCTGGCCAAAGATGTATGCATTTATAATAAATGTAGACTAGTGTATGGAAACTAGAGCTCCACAAATCTATTTATTGTTTATAAATGCATGCACAATACTACCAAACCCCAAAATATCAAGCTTGCAGACTGAAATCAAGCACACACAAAATATAAAAACAAAAGTAATACCATGAGGAATGAGTATCCGATCCATAAACTCCTCCAGCCTGATGGACATAGTGGAATGGACATATCTTGACTGTGGACAGCGACTGCCACTGCTGGGGCCTCACATACAGAACAGCGGCTAATGTACGGTTTAATCTCATCTTCAACCACTGGCATCATGGGAAGAGGTGCAGTGGTTGAGAGCCAGTAGGATTTATCATTCCGGCTGGCATAGTAACACACGTCACCAGGGTTGCAGTATAGGAAAGGCATTGTACTGAAACGTTGCAAACACGACCCAGCTAAACCTGTAAAAACAAACCACACACCCACCCTTATTTTCAGCATATATAAGTATCAAACAGGCATGTGCCGCTTGATAAATAATGGTACCATCCTGTAAATATTATTATTATTTATAAACTGCTAACAAATTCCACATCATTGTACAATAGGTGGACTAACAGACTAGTATTTGAAACAAGACGAGTTGGATGCACAGGAACAGAAGGTGTTGAGGGCCCTGCTCAAATGAGCTTACGTTCTAGAGGGAGTGGGGTAAAGTGGAACATGGGGTAAGGGTAGGATATATTCCATGTATGGGTAAAAATAGGTCACTAGAATAGTTTACAGTGAAGTTCATTGGAGAGGAAGCAGGGTAGGTGAACAAGGAGGGAAGTCTGCTATAAACAGTTTAATTGATATGCTTTCCTAAAGATGTGAGTTTTTAATGATCTATTGAAGGAACTGAGACTTAGTGAGAGTCTAACGAAGCACGGAAGGAAGTTCCATAGGAATGGCTCAGTCCTAGAGAACTCTTGAAGGTGGGCGTCAGAGGTGCGAGTACGAACAGAGAATAGATGCATATCTTTGGCAGAGCGTAGGGGCATGACGGGGCATATTTGTGTATTAGTGAGGATAGGTAGGTTGGAGCAATGTTATGTAGAGATTTATAAGCAAGCACCAGAATTTTAAATTGAGCCCTATATTTTACAGGAAACCAGTGTAACGACTGACAGAATATCATAAAAGAATGTTTGTGTTTTCTTGTATGTCTAAGACAGGTGAATCTGCATACACCACAATAGTTAAAATTAATTATGTTGTTTCAAAAGTGTACACAACATACAACTTTGGTGAATATGTTTTTTTCTGTAAAATAACAGTAAGTATATTAATACCCAAGTCTTGGTTGTGTGCCTTTTCTTGCCCTTCAAAGTATAATAGACTGTATCCACTCCAGAGCTTGGCCATGCCGACAGGACACATTGGTTCTTGATCAGTCTGGCTGTGCTTTACTAGAAGATAACCAATGTTGACACTTCTTCCAGGCATACCGGGTAGTCCTACATTCCCTGGTGGACCAGGGGTACCTGAAAAACATAGACAGTATTACAGCTCCTGCACAGACACATGCATCTAATTACTGTCATCCTAATGTTAAAAAAATAGATTTCCAATGTGTCACAGTAAAAATAATGACTAAAATTAGCTTAAGATATTATTGCCATGCTCTCTTCATTAATTTTTCTTGCCGTAAAATAAATATTGTAGATGCAGTTAGATTTCCAATGTCAAGATAGGTGAGGCCATGCATTTTCTTTAGTAGCTGGTAGGGTATAATTACTATGGGGAGATGTTAAATACAAAGTTAATGTTGCGTTCTCAGTCCAAATAATATTTTACTGTGAATGGAAATGAGCATATCAATTTTTGCTCCTGAGAAACATTACTATGAAATGCTCAAAAAAAAACATATATATATATATATATATATATATATATATATATATATATATATATATATATATAGCGTATATTACCACCTGCACATTACCACCAACCCTATTCACCTTCAAAACCCACTGGCCCTCTTTGTCCTATTAGTCCTTCTTCTCCTCGATAGCCAGGTGTAGCAGGCCAGCCTTGTCTGCCAGGCAGTCCTTCTCTACCACGGTCACCTCGCACACCTAAAAAGACAGAAAAACATGTGGCATGTGACAGAAAAGCAATACTATGTTGTCTAAGTAATTCTAGAAAAATGATTTTATTATTAATATAAGCATACCTTGATCTCCGGGAGGACCTTTAGGTCCCCTTTCACCTCGCGTTCCTTCAGGACCAACAATTCCATGTACCCCAGGAAGTCCTCTGTCCACTATCATCTGCATGGGCTTTGGAAGCTCTCCTTCTGCTCCTGGAGCACCTTGCAATCCTTTTAAAAGGAATGGGAACTTTATTTATGTTTGCTAATTTATATACAGTTAATGTGTACCTTCATGGTACTTTATAGACGTTTAATGTGATTTGCACTTCAAATGCAGCATGTGTATAAGGGTATGTTATTTACTAAATTGTGAATTGTCAGGAATTCAACATGAATTTAAAGTTTTAGGCCAAAATAGCTGCAGTTGTCCTGACAGCCGCCAGCTTTTAATGTGTATATGTATTATATATATTTTTTTCCAAAATGGTGCAGATCAATTTGACCAGCACCATTTGATCTATTTATATATGTTATGCGGCAGTTAGAAGGCTGCCCACTATAGATTATCCCCACGATTGGTGGTAATGTGCAGTGACACTTATTACTGCTTTTTCCTCGATATCCTCCTAATGAACAGAGTTTGTGGGTGGGTGGGTGATGTGACAGATGTGACATCACAGACCCCACTCACTAGAATAAAAAAAAAGTGGAGGGGTAGAGCTATGGAGGACCTGCCAATTGCTCTCTCACAATGTGGCTCATATACCATACTCCCAACTTTTCAACTTGACAAAGAGGAACGCTTGAATTTTAGGGGTGTGGTCAGGGGTGGGGCTGCTCTAAGGAATTTTAGGTGACTTACTAATAATTTAAGCAACTAAAATGTAATTTAGAACTAGAGCAATGTGTCTTATTTACACAGACTGATTTCTAAACACATTTATAGCAGTTTAAAGACACATTACTGGGAGTGTTATTGCTGGGAGCTCTGTTATACACTCAGACACACCAACAATATAGAGTTCCTAGAAAAGAAGGACATTACTATAGAAAAGAGGGACAAGGGTATTTGTGCCCAAAATACTATGTACAGAAAAAGGTGACTACGCTGCCCTAAAAGAGGGTTACCCTCTGTCAATAAATATGAGAACAAGTCAGCTGCGTTCCACAAAAAAATTCAACTTTTTACAACCAACGAACAAAAGTTCAAAATATAATTTATTGATCCTTGCATATATATAAGGCCAGTATTTATAACAATGTTTGCTATTTCTGTTAATATCGTTAAAAAAAAACAAACTGCAGAAATATTACATCATTATAAAAATTCAATATAAGAAAAAAATACTGGGACTTGAACTTCCCTGTCCTCTGCCAGGCTTTCTAGCAGTTTCTTATGTAGTTTAATGGAAAAAAAATAGTTTTTACTTCCTTTTGGTGAGTAAAGCAGGGAAGTGAGAATGTCTTTTTCCAGTAGCAACCTTGTCTCAAACACATTTCCCCATAAACTAGGCTTTGTCTGTTGCAAGTGTCTTTATAAATGTTACTGCTAGTCACATGTTTCTCAGTTTATTTCTAATTGGTTGGTTGCTAGTATGCTTGTGTTATGCAGTTCCCCTGTTCACCTAGGAGCCTGTTTTAAATCAATTAACTTCTCTAGTCAGCGTAACCTTGATTTCGTCAGAAAAAAAAAGTAATGAGGCTTTACGTATCATGCACCCAAGACGTAGCTATATTATTGTGTCTGCCACCTGATATATGTTTTCTTTACTTCTTCTCTCCTACAAATGTCTGTGGGAGTTAAAAGGTTACATGTTTTGTTTTCCTACTCCGTATGATAAAATTTCTTAGTTTTGTTTTTGTTGGTAATTGTTCAATTTATGAAAAGAGAGAAGGTGGGGCAGCGCTATAAAACAAAGGAGAGAGGGCAGTACACCTAAAAAGGGAAAATTCTCTCCAAAACAGTAGTGTGAATAGGCAAAAATATTGGGTGTGCCAATGGAGAAATAAACACTAAATATAGTTATATATCTGAAAAGAGACTTGCGTCCATCAAGTTCAGCCTTCCTCACATTTGTTTTTGCTGTTGATCCAAAAGAAGTGTTTATTTCTCCATTGGCGCATCCTATATTTTTGCCTATTCACACAATTGTTCAATTTATCTCTGTCAGATTTGGTTCTGATTCATTTTCTCTCTTTTACTTTTCCCTTCTCCTTTCCCCTCCCCTTTTTCTTTCCTTTTATACTTTAGTTCCATTATATTCCATTAATATACACCATATATTCATGTCTTCACTATCAACACTTGTATGTGTAAATAATTGTTGTTGTAGTTCTTTAAAAATGAAAAGGGGGTAGGGAGAAAAAAAAATAGTTATTGGTCCAAGAAATGACAAAGTAAAAATTCTACATTTAGACCACTTGGGTGTAGCCAGCGCTGTATTTACCACAAGGCTAACAATGCCTTTGCCTGGGGTGGCACTTTCCAGGGGGCGGCAAAAAATGATGCTCCAAAGTGTGCTTGTCAGTGTATCTGAGCGTGTGTGACTATCACTGAGTGGGTGGGTCCGTGTGTGTCTGTTGGTCTTTAACGGGAAGAAGTGTGGTCTTGACAAGAAGGGAAAGGGCAAATTTAAATTAGGGTGTACCTAAGTTCCGTCATGCCTAGGGCAGCAGAGATCCAAAATATAGCACTGGTTGTAGCGTCTTTAAAAGGGAGATCCACTCCATTTCTATTCTACCAAGTTCCCTAACACCTTTATGAGTTTTCCTTTTAGTGTTCTTGCAAGAAATGCAATTGTTGCATGCATAAAAGTTTTTCTTCCTACTTCTGGTATTCAGTTTCTTCATTGAGTCTCTATGACTTATTTTGAAGACCATTTTAAATTTTGTATTGTATTTATAATGCTGGTAATATCTTCTGAGTGAGAAGGTATTGTATTTACAATGCTGGTGGGATTTTTCAAGTAAGAATCTTCTCATACGATACAAAATTTCAGATGGTCTTCAGAGCACTATTTAGTAGTGGCAGATGTGACATTACTCTATACTATAAAAGATCATGAACAAGCATGTAATGCCGTATACAATGCACTTCAATCAGCCAAAAAACTGGAAGACACTCAGAATTCATCGCGAAAGGAATAGAATTTACTCTGAACCACAACTACTTCTGGTTTGAAGACAAATACTACATACAAAAGAAAGGAATGGCGATGGGGACAGAATTTGCCCCAGCTTTGCAAACTTATTCATGTGTGAAAAGATCATAAGTGGAGAGACAACATCAGTGTATATAAAAGATACATAGAGGATATCATTCTCATCTGGAAAGAAGAGAGTAATAGTTTAGAGTAATTCTTAAAATATTTGAACTTAAAACACTTTGGGTGTGAAACTAACAACTACACACAGCAAGATATCAGTAGAATCATACCTTTTATATATAAACGAAAAAAGAAGAACTGAAAAAAGACTTTTTTAAAAAAAAAGAGGTTGATGTTAACAGCTTTATCCTAAAGAAGAGCTACCCACCATGGCTGAAAAACTTACCTAATAATGAATTTAAGAGACTAAGGCACAATTGTACAGACAAAGAAGTATACTTGGAACAAGCAGAGATCATGAAACAAATTCTTAGAAAAATAATTTAAAGAAGAGGAACTGATCACAGCAATAAAGGAAGTGGAAGATCCACTATGACAATCAAATATCCAGAATAATATCCCCCCATTTTTTCTTGATTATAATCAAGAAATTGTGCTCCTAAAATGAATAATTAACAGACATTGGAATCTGCTAAGGAAAGACAAGATTCTACAGAAGAACATTCAGTTTAAACCGAGCAATAACTTCAGAGGCGCAAAAAACATTAAAAGCAAATTAATAAGAAGTCATAGAGAAGTTCCAATGAAGAAACTGAATACCAGAAGTAGGAAGAAAGGCTTTTGTAGAAACAACAATTGCATTTCTTGGAAGAACATTAAAAGGAAAACTCTTAAAGGTGTCCAAAGATTGCTTCGACACATACAAAAGAAACTTTCAAAATAAAATATTTCCTCGCATGTGATAACAGTAATGTAATATATGTCCTCAGATGCCCATGTGGACTGTAATACGTGGATAGAACCACCATAAAACTCACCACCAAAATACGTGAACATATGCACAACATCACTATTGTGAGCACTCAGCCCTCAGCACTCAGTATCGGCACATTTTGCAGAAATGCATGACGCTGATGCCAGTCTCCTAGACTTTGAAGCTATCTGTCATGTGACAAAAAATTGGAGAGGAGGGGACCATATTAGGGAACTTGGTAGAAAAGAAATTTAGTGGATCTTCCTATTAAACACACTACAACCGAATGGTCTAAATGTAGAATTTGCACTTTGTCGTTTATTGGACCAATAACTACTCTGTAGTGAAAAACTAGATCTGTCTATAATCTTGAATGGTTTCTTAGTTTTTTGTTGTTTTTTCTTTTTTAATGAATTACAACAATTATTTACACATACAAGTGTTGATAGTGTGGACTGTAGACTGTAAGCTCGTTTGAGCAGGGTCCTCTTCAACCTATTGTTCCTGTAAGTTTTCTTGTAATTGTCCTATTTATAGTTAAATCCCCCTTCTCATAATATTGTAAAGCGCTATGGAATCTGTTGGCGCTATATAAATGGCAATAATAATAATAATAATAATAGTGAAGACATGGTATATTAATGGAATATAATTTGGCACTAAAGTATAAAAGGAAAGGAAAACGGAAGGGGAAAGGAGAAGGGAAAAGTAAAAAAAAAAAAAGAAAATGAATCAGAACCAAATCTGACTGAGATACATTTTTAATTACCAACAAAAACCAAACTAAACAATTTGGTCATAAGGAGTAGAAAAAAACAACAAGTGTGTATCCTTTTAATTCCCATAGACATTTTCAGGAGAGAAGAAGTAAATAAAAATAAAATATATCAGATGGCCAACACAGGAATATAGCTACTTCTTGGGCACATATGTAAAGCCTCATGACTGGTTTTATTTTTGACAAAATCAAGTTCACACTGACTAGAGAAGGTAATTGACTTAAAACAGGCTCTTAGGTGAACAGGTGAACTGAATAATACTAGCATACTAGCGATTAACTTCCAACCAATTAAATATAAACTGAGCAACATGTGACTAGCAGTAACATCTGCATTCTGTTACTGTGTATCATTGACAAAGCCTAGTTTGAGACAAGGTTGCTACTGGAAAAGACCTTCTCACTATCCTGCTTCACACACCAAAGGGAAGTAAAACAATTTTTTTTTTTTTACTAAACTACCTCAGAAACTGCTGGAGAGCCTGACAGTGGACAATGGACGTTATGACAGGGAAGTGCAAGTCCCGGTACTTTTTTCTTCTATTGATCTATTATAATTAAATGTATTCATTTTAAAAAAATGTTTATATTTGCTTTTTTTTTCAGTTTTAAATGTTTGTGTGTTTTTTTTAATGATATTAACATAAATTACAAATATATATATAAATAAAATATAAGACGTACACTATAACAGCCACAATAATCAAGTGACATACACCTATATACCACAAAATTCTTACGAGCCCCAAGGCAGAAACACAAGTGACTAACTCCCCCAACGTTTCGGCTGGTAGCCTTTATCAAGGGTACCTGTCAGGCACCAGTTGGTGCCGAAATGTTGGGGGAGTTAGTGACTTGTGTTTCTCATATATATATTTGGATATTTAAACACTGGAGGGAGTGTTTATATAGCTTGCACTTGGCTGATTTAATTATAACTGTGTCTCTCCATGGGATTTTGTTTTTTGTATTAACATAAATTGCAAACATTGCTATAAAGAATTTTATACATGCGAGGATCAATAAATTACATTTTTAAGTTTTGTTGGTTGTTATCTTTGTACAAAAAGTTGAATATTTTTTGTAGGTTATGATACGCAACTCAGTTGTTCACATATTTGACAGAGGGTATGTCTATATTAGAGAAAGCGCTGTCCCCCTTTTCTGAATATTTTTCCACATATTTAGGTTAGATGTATTTTCCTAATTGGACTAGCTGCCTCTCTAGTTTTATCCATTTCCCACCCCCCACCCCCTTTTTTTTGCTCTGCTCCACTATTTTTCTTATAGGGGTACTTGGGATGTATGATTTCCTGTATACATTTGGCAGTATTCCTGACATTATCCTCCATTGGCAAAGTAAGCTGACTGAAGATCTATTATTGATCTACAAATGGCAAGCAAGCACACTGTAATAGTAATATTGCCACTTACCAGTAGGCCCTGTGTCACCCTTGGGTCCTTTAGGTCCCCTGTCCCCAGTTGGTCCAATGACACCAGTAAACCCCATAACTCCTTGGTCCCCGTTTTGACCTGAGGATATAACAGATACATGGACATTTTAAAAGTGTACTTTGATGCAAAACAAAGCAGCCATGAGCTGTAAATAGAAACATTCACTGTACCCTTTAGTCCAGAAACACCAGTAATTCCAGTCTCTCCCGGTTTACCAACATCGCCAGGGACTCCTTTGAATCCAAAATTTCCCTGTAGGCCTACTAATCCTTCTTCTCCTTTTCTTCCTGGCCAGGAGGACAGACCAGGAATACCCCGTGGACCAGGTGAACCTGAAATAAATTTCAGTTAGATCAGTAAACTAGAAGTCAAAGAAATGGTTAGTATTGCATATTGTAAAGTAATGCACCACAAATAAACCAAAACCAAGAAACAAAACTCTCCTTTTCTTGCCGTTCATTAACTGTAATTCTTTAAGCCAAAAATTAACATGTGATTGTGTAATTTATACCTGTTTTACAACGGCTCGCACTTACGACCAGCATTGTAGCGTGGGGATTCAAGGAAGTCCCCACTTTAGAGAGTTGGTCTATGTTGGGGAATTTTCCCGGAACATGGATTTTAGCGATTCCCTGCACTAGTGAACTGGTCTATGTTCAAGGGAATTGACCCGAACGTAGACCTGCTCTCTTGCACATGCTCGCAAGTGCATCCTCACTTACCGACCAACTAGTTTAATGACCGGGACGGAAGAACGGAACCCGGACGGTAAGTGAGGAGTGTCTGTAACTTGTATTTATTTATTGAATCAATGCTCTAACCGCCACATTCACAATTGTGCACTTTAAGTCGTCAAACCATTTTATGTAGTCAAACCAAATTAGAATGATTTGACTTCTTACCTGGGGTCCACTGGGCACTGGTCCATGCCTCAACTACGTCAGGGTCAGAAGCTCTCTGAGCTAAGCCTGGTGGTGCAAGGTTTAGTTCATAGACTGAGAGCAATGAGCTGATAATCTCAGCCAATGAACTATCCCTGCACGCCAGGGCTTATCTCAGAAGAGCTAAAAGAATCCCCTAAGCAGGAGCTTCTAGCTCTGTCAGCAGTAGTGACGTTAGAGAGCAGTGCACCGCAAACCCTAGGTAAGAAGTCAAAATGGTTTGTCTACATACAATTCAGGGATGCCAGGGCTCCCCTGGCATTATAAGAGCTACAGTGGGCTGTAGTGGTGGGAGTGGTCATGGTGCGTGGAGTTTATTGAAAAACTGTACATTAGTGGATACTCATCCCAGAAAATTCTGGTTTACAGAAATAGGTACTTTTTATCATAGCAAGACTTGCTCACTAAAAGTGCTGGGCATGTGCCAGCATCCTATCACTTTTACCCAAAATATGGGTAGTCTAATGAAGCAAATTTCTGCGTTAGCATTAGCAAATTTCTGCATTAGCACAGCCACATCAGAGGGGCCAATGTATCAAGTGACAAGGGAGCCTCATTTTGTATCAAATTAATTAAAGAAGTTTTGGCACAAGTCGACAGGGATGGCACCCACAGAGTCTTTGTACTAGAAAATCAGCTGTGGTAGTTATAGTGCTTACAGCACACCCTTACAGTGTATGTAGTGATCAACTGTTACATTGTTATACCTTTGGTGATCAACAACACACACACTATACTTTGGCAGTTAAAAGTGTAGATTGGGCTATTTATGAGAGCTCAAAGAAATAGTCTTTCAGAGATGCCCCTCGCAAGCAGTTGCTCAGACAGCATCCTCCATCAATCATACATCTCTCACTTGCAGCCAGCCTGGTATCTTCGATTTGAAAGCGTACATAGCATAATTGCACCGATTGCATCGTATACCATTGATAACTGTTACATTATTGCTTATTTTTTCAGCTGTTGAATTGTTACATTATTGTTCATATTAGGGACTGTTTCATTATTAGTATAAGCTTCTATGTAAAAGGGCACAACTTCCTTTTGATTGTTTTCTGTTCTTCTTGGGCTAGAAATTGAAAGCATTAGCATTAACATATTGCTGCTTACTGTTTGAGTTATGTGATATATATTATATGTTTTATTTTATCTTTAATTTTGTTATTTTTTTTTATTTATTTTTTACGTACTTCATTTTCATGGGGAATTTTGCAGACCCTGCGTTTATTATTTCTGTAAAGACCTTAGTTATGTATTTTGCTAAAGCCCAGATAATAGTAGCATATGAACAGATATATTATTGTTTCTGCTGCAGGTATTAGACACTGCTGGATTATTAGAAGTTTCTGTGTAAAAGGATAAAGCTTCCTTTATTGTTATTTGTACTGATTTAAATATTACCAGCACATTTGGCAAATGTTGGTGATAAAATAATACTAATGAAGGTGTCAAAAAGCTTGTATTTTTATACCCTGGTGGGTTTACATTTTAGTAGTTAACCATTTGTAAAGACCGAGCTTTAGAACTGCAATCCAGACCTTGCATATAAGTCCTATAACTTCCAAAAATTCGTTGAAATGCTAGATATATGCAGCATTTCAGCAATCAGGACTAAAAAGTAAATATATTTTAACTTATTTTATTTTTTTTTCAGTAAAACTAGACGTGTAGAAATTCTAATATGGAAAACTGAAAAAAAAGTTTTATTTAAATTTTTAAAAATTTCTCAATATTTTACTCATGCTTAACATTGTGTTATGTATGCTAATAAGGTGTCAGGAAATAAATGCAATTTATACCCTTCAAAGAACCATACATAACATGTATGGTTCACTCAAAAGAATAGTTAGATTATGGTGGAATAAACACATAGCAAAAGTGTTAATAAGGTCATGATTGTGAATTCACTGAATATCGGATTACGTCTTGTATGTGAGGGAGTTGATAACTACCCATGTACAGCCAAAGCAAAACAAAGATGTTACCTGGTGAACCACTTGGCCCTGGAAATCCCACGTCTCCAGGAATTCCGGATCTATTGAACAACCCAGGGAGCCCACGAGGTCCAGGAATGCCAGGAGAACCAATATTGCCAGGTAGACCTAGAAGACAAAAGAAGGCCAGGTCCTAAGATTCAAATGAGCATAAATTCCGTGATACAGAATAAATTCCAGAACAAATAAAGATGCTGTTTTATGAGTAAGCTTGTAAGTTGGTATTAAAGAAAAATTGTCATCATATCAGATCAAGGCCACCAATTTCTTCCATGAACAGTTCCACCAAACATGCTTTTTTAACTTATATTATCAGTGTAGATTTAACTAAATTATTATTGTTAGGAATATTCTGCATGCGATTTAGCTAGACAAAACATATGTATAACATCATGGTGGAGGATAATACAGTTTAATTTCTCTCTTAAAAGAGTACATAAAAGAGTATGCCAAACACCATAACTTCTTCAGTATGCTGTACTGGTTATGGAGCCAAGAGTGCCATGGCATCTCCACCCCTCCAATACAAGTATATAAGTAGTGAAACTGTTTGCAAATGGTTTGAAAACTTACCTAGGGTCTGCTTGGTGTCAGTTACCTCCTCCCTGAGAGCCAGAAGTTCTCTTCATAGGTATAAGTCTAGCGGTGCAGCTGGGCAATCAGCTGACATTGTCAGTGAACGAGCTGGCCTTATCTCAGGAGATTTAACAAAAGCTCCGTGCAGGAGCTTATGGCTCTCAGTGGAGGAAGTGACAGACAACTTGCTGACCCCAGGTACGTTGTTTAATTATTAGCAAATGGTTTGACTAGTTACATGGGAGGGGGGGGCACCTCTACAACACACAGTAGTGGTTATGATGCTTCAAGTGTTCCTCTAAACATATCTGAAAAAAAATGACATGTATATTCATATGTAAATATTACTTACCTGGGTGGCCTCTGCTTCCCTTAGCACCAGAATTACCAGGGAATCCTCCAATTGTGCTAGATTCTCCTGGTTCACCCTTCTCACCTGTAGCACCTTTCATCCCTTGTGCACCTATAATATCTGGTCCTGTTTAAGAGAAATTGCATATAGATCCATTATTTTGGACAAGTTGAAGCAGTGCTTGATTGACAGCACCTTTGATAGTAGTTTTGGCAGAAGTTGTACCTGGCTCTCCTGATATCCCTTTATTGCCTTGCAAGCCATATTCCCCAGTATCACCTCTTAAACCTGGAAAACCTGTCACAGAAACACATACACAACTATCATTAGACCTATTGAATCAATGAGGCAGTATGTATTTTAGATATTGCATTTATTAGTATGTGTTGCCTTAGAGATCATCTACCTAATGGGCATTTATTTAATTTAAAGGATCAACCTATCATTAAATCTACAGCCTATTATTGCCACTAGTGCAAGATTGGATGGATAATGCAGAATTAAACACTTCATCATTATCATGTCAGCAACTGTGGATAGAGTGCCAGAAGAACCCTGTTTTTTTTTTGTGAAACCGCTTTAAAATGGTTGGCAAAAAAAAAAAAATTAGTCTTAATATAATATATAAGTGTAATTAATAAGAGCAGAATAAATTCTTGGAAACCTTCATGGACATATAAGGGCTTTAGAAGTATGTGGATATAAACACACATAAATATTTCCAGTCATCATAAACCATATGAAAGGGAAGAGATCAGATATCATAGAAAACTGCAATAGACTGCTATCGAAACTTATGATTTTTTTGATGCCAGAAAGAAGATGTAAAGCCTCAGTTTGATGGGCCTAATAAACTGTTATCTTACCAAAAGCGATTCACATTGAATTATATAAATTAAGAAACATCTAATGGCCATTTATTTAAATAGTTATAGGGATTTAGGCTAGTGTACATATTACACTTTTCTACTTAAAGAATTCCATTACTGCTTTGAGATATTTACCTTGCAGACCAGGTAAACCAGGATTGCCAGTGTATCCTTTATCACCATATAGACCTGGGACACCATGGTCACCCTGAGAACCCTTTAATCCCTGCTGACCCGGAAATCCTATTGTAAAAGAAATAGGTCTGAACAGTTGCATAAAATAATCAGGGAACAGAAACACAGTACAACAGGGATTTGTAGACACCAAGTTAATAAGAGATACAAATTAATAACAAAGACAACAAGAGAGATCCACGACTGACATATCACTAGTACTTCCACAGTCACATAATGTACCTGGTTGTCCTGTCTGTCCCGGTGACCCAGATTCTCCCTTCATTCCTTCAATTCCTGGGAAACCAAAATTTCCAACAGTACCTTTCTCTCCAGTTATTCCTTTCACTCCTAGAAAAAATATACATTATAGTATAGATTCTCAAGAGGCATAAAGCTGCAAAAGTTGGAGGTTTCGTGCAATGGGATAGTAATAAGTGAAATTTACTTTCAAACACATACAATTAACACCTTAAATAGCCTGGATGAATTTCTATGAGAACACATATAAGGAATAAATTCATGTTAAACAAATGGAAAATGCTTCAACACTGAGATTTTATTTTACCATTTTTATGATGTTACATTGCATTACAGTTTATGATGTGAGTATCAATAGGTAAAAAAAAATAACCAGATTCACTCTACATAGAGCTGAAATAAATACCTGGAAATCCAGTAGCACCGGGTTCACCTGTTAACCCCCTCTCCCCTGGTAAATCTATAGTGTCCCCTGGATCTCCTGCAGGTGACATAGAATACATCAAATATACATTTTCAGTTCACAATATCCTAATTACTTTGATTTGTCATTGTTTCTGATTCCTACCTGTTTCTCCAAGAACGCCTTTTTCCCCTGGAAAACCATAAAAACCAGGCAGACCTTGCGAACCCTACAAAATGACAAAATGCATACAATTTAACAGCTATATTTGGATTGGATAAAGAAACAAGATGGCGTTTCTACATACTTTCCCACTTGTGTGAAACCATTTAAACCACTATAGATAGGAACAAACTGTATTATATCTGTCAGTTTGGCTCTGCTTCAAGAAGAGCTCAATATCTACAACTTGATCCATTTGTAGTAGTGGAGTAATAAACCTGTACAATAAGATACACTTGTTAAATCTTTATTGAAAAGAAATTAAAGCTCCTTCGATGTTCAACCACATCTTTCCCAAGCCCTGATAGTTGCTGACTAGAACGTCAGTGGATAAACTATAGAACATTGGCCAAAATCATTACTTACAGTCATAAAGTCCATAAATGTTTTTGAAATAATGAAAAAATCTATTCTGGAAACACACCATGGTGTACCTGAAGTTTGTTTAAAGGTCATTATAGTTTCTCACTTTATGTATGTATGGATGTTTTCTACCTTCTACGTTTTTTCTCCCTTCTAAATGGGACCTGCTATATATAAACCTTTTATTGCACAAAAATAAATGTTTTTGTACTTTAGAAAGAATTAAAAAGATCTTATTAATTGAGGAGAATCTTACTCTGGGACCCGTAAATCCAGGAAATCCACCAATGCCGGGTGGACCAACTTGTCCTGGGACTCCTGGATGACCTTCAAAGCCTCTTTGTCCACTTTCTCCTTTATCACCACTTTCAGTGCTTGGCATTCCTGGTGAACCCGATTCTCCAGGCTTACCAGGGTGACCTGGCATCCCTTTAGTGCCTAACAAAACAAAAATATTTATGAACCTCCAATAACTGTTTATCTCTGCACACATTAAAGTTGTTTTTAGAACAGAATTTGAATTAATGAATGAGTATAGAGGAGCAATAACAACATTCTTGGCTACACTGCAAAATGTTTAGTGAAATAATAAAAAAAATATATATTTCCTGATATTTTTTACTCCCACCCATAAAAAAATATTTTTAGAATTGCTGTGAAAGTTTTTATTGGTAGTATTTTAATAATATTGATTTTGCAATTGTTATCTCCATAGGCTCATGAAGTATACGATTGTATGTTACTGTAGTTTACAGTTAAATGCATTTTAATCAGCTGCATTGATCAAAAGTTGTTGTGGTTGGGGTTAATTCAAGATTGAATCATTCTCTAGAACAGTGGTTCCCAATCTAATTATCAGGTATATCATTAGTTCAGGATTTAGTGTCAACCATTTCTCGTTTCTCTGCTCCTTTGTGAATTCAGGACAAAACTTGAAATGTTGTGCTTTGAGGATTGGAACTCATATTACACTCATACTTTCAGTCAGGCCCGGACTGGCCATTGGGCATTCCGGGCAAATGCCCTGTGGGCCGCGATGGCCGTGGGCCGAGGCCGGCAGGGGAGATCACAGGATCTCCCTTGTTGGCCCATATAGAGCCTGCGCTATCCAAGCGCCGGCCCTGCTGTGTGCCTCCATGGGCCGGTGGGTAAACCAAAGATTTCCCTCACTGGCCCAGAGGCACTGATTTGCAGCCACTGGCTGGGGAGGGAGGGAGGCAGGAGAGGACCTGGGGAGCTCTAGCCAGCAGCTACGCCGGTTTCCTCTTGCAGGTCTGAGCGTTGCTGCGGTAACGCTCAGATCTCGTGAGAGTGAACTCTAACCCTGCAGGCTAGATTTCACTCTCAACACTGAGACAACCAGGGATGGCAGCATGGCTCCCCACTCCATGGCAGGATGGCTCCTCTCACCCCCACTACCAAGCTAAAGGTAAGAAGGGAGGGGGAGATATAAAGTTTTTTTTTTTAATACAAAAAAAAATACATATTTATATAAACATATTTACACTCACACTAAGAGCACTCACACACATCACCCTCACACACACAACACAATCACACACAGCACACTCACACAGCCAGCACCCTTACTCACATATCACACTCACTCACACAGCACCCTCACACACACAGCCAACACCCTCACTCACACAGCCAGCACCCTTACTCACACAGCACCCTCAGACA
The DNA here is from genome assembly GCA_933207985.1 of Pelobates cultripes. Lineage (NCBI taxonomy): Eukaryota > Metazoa > Chordata > Amphibia > Anura > Pelobatidae > Pelobates > Pelobates cultripes. The sequence goes on from OW240912.1 coordinate 276,796,570, forward strand.
CACAGCACCCTCAGACACACAGCACACTCACACACACAGCCAACACCCTCACTCACACAGCCAGCACCCTTACTCACACAGCACCATCAGACACAGAGAGCACCCTCAGACACACAGCACCCTCACTCATAGAATGTGACAGTAGATAAGAACACCCTCACAAACACAGCACCCCTCTTACACACACACACTGCACTCCTCACACACATGCTGCACGCTTCACACAAACACACAGCACCCCTCACACTGCACCACTACACACATTACACTCCAGATACACGCTAGATCCCTTACCCTATATACACTCTATACACACATACACACACACACATACACACAATCTCCTATACACACTCTGGGTCCTTTACACACAAGATACACTGCGCCACCTACACACACTACATTCCTGACATACAAACTCTGGATCCCCTATGCAAACACTGCATTCCTTGTAAGCAAACACACACAGCATTCTCTAAACACACTCTCTACAACCCCTACACACATTACATCACCTATACACACACAAACACACTACAGCACGTATGCACACACTTGCTACATCCCATATACACATTATGCCCCCTATGCACACACTCTCTACAGCCCCTAGCCGCACATATTACACCACAAACACGAATAAAATTGACATATTTACACAATACCACACCACAATCAGCTCACTCTACACACACGCAATCCCACAAGCAGGCTCCAAACACATGCACCATACGCTTTCCTGGCCCTTTTGTCCTCTGGTATCCCACTTATGAGAAACCAGAGACAAGTTAAAAGCAAACACAGTGCAAGCATGTTATTACATTTGCTTGCACTGCAAGGAACAAATACAGGACCTTTTTCCCATGCTAGAGCTCTTCAGCGGGGCTCTGCACATTGAACTAACATACTCACTTTGAGAGGGGGTGTGCTTGTCATTAGTGATGACAAAACACACCCTCTCTGGCCCCGCCCCCATCTCAGCGGGCCGCTGTGATTGAAAAATGCCCGGGCCGAATTTTTTTCACAGTCCGGCCCTGCTTTTGGTAAATAGAAAATAACATTCTAGCATTTGTCTGGTTACATTGTGAATTGCAGTCAACAACTGAAGTGACAGAGTTTGAACACCCCAAGAACAATAATAACTACCAGACACTCTAATGGGTGTGGGCAAAGGAGTGCCCTAGCTCCCCACCTCTAATCAGCCTACAGATAAGCTGGTAGGTCCTGTTTAGGTGCTTCCATTAGCTCTCCTAACTTAGTTTAAATTTATTTTTATTAAATTTTTATAGACATATTGATAGACAGAACAACATTTGGGGGAAGGAGCCATACAGAAAGAAAAATAGGAACTCCTATCCCCACTAGACATACAAAGGTATATTGATCTATTTTAAATTACATCAGAGATACGCCGTCTAATACACAGTACTATACTAAGATTGATATCCCAGAGAGGGAATATCATGGTCTAAAAACGGCCTTAAATCCTATGTGGATAAAACAGACAGTAACAAGGACAAAACTGGTTAAATATATTGCAGAGATATAAAAGAGAAAAAAAAAAGTTCCAGTATTACATTAGCTAATATCAGATGTGTGGTCGAGGAACCCCATAATAGTGCCCGCTGTGATATCATCGGTTAGGCATGTGACGAGACCAATCTCGCCACATTGCATTGGAGAAGCCTGGTTGCTCGCCTGCTGCCTTTAGACTATGACCCCATGTTGAAACGCTTTAATTTTCCCTGCGAAGACATGAAAGCCGGGTCATTTGGTGCTTGCCCTGTTTGAGCAGTAATACCCCAGATAGCTATGCCGTGGAGCCCATTCGTATAATGAAAGACTATGGGAAAGACTTTGGCTCCATGGCAATTGAACTGTATGTATGTGCTCTGAGCGCCATTCAGTAATAATGTGCGCTTAGACCTAAGCTATCTGGGCATATGTTGCATGTCTGTATTTTATGTCATAAATGTAACCTTGTGTATTTTATTGTATTTTACTGTCTTTTTGCTGCCATGTGTTCAATGGAGTTTTGCCTCTGTCTTTGGAGATAATTGGATTACTTCTAATTATCTCCAGGATAGAAGACTCTGTGGAACTGGTTTTGGGCAGAAAAGCCATGCTTCCTGTGGTCACAAAGGACTACGATCTATCTTTTGAACCACTGGACCAATTTGTATGATTTTGACGTATGTTTGTATTTGGAGTATGCTGATTCTGAAAATGTTTTATGTGAATGTGATGCATACTTTTCAAGTTATGAATAATGTGGAAAAATTGTATTTCTCTGCTTGTGCTAAATTACATTACCCATTGTGTAAGGTAATTGAATCACATGCAGAGGGGAGGAATTTGTGTGGGAGTGTCTGAGTGTATTGTATGTGTTTATTGGTTGTGTTCCAAAACCCTGTGGGTGGTACTAATGTGTAAGAATGTGTACATAAGCACAATAAACCCACAGCTCTGTCTGTTCACTGCTTGACCCTCAACACGGAGCTTTGTCTCGTTCTTGGGGGGATTTACTGTATGCTGTTCCAGTTTGACTGCTGTTTACAGCATTCGTATGGTTTCCTGTTCGGCGGATTGGTGTTCTGCAGTAGCTGTGCCTGTGTTTCTGGAAGGGGAAGATCTACTAAACGGCGGTTTAACCCTTTTATGCTGAGGGTGCCGTTACAAGGCATAAGATGATCATAGAGAGTAGCCCGACCGCCTCAAACTCATTAAAGCCCTTTAATTTTTTCAACAAGACTGGAATAAAATGTCAAAATATTAAAATTGGGATAGTCTCTCATATAAATTAGTCCCTTTTCCATCTCGACTTGGAATAAGAGTTGGGCTTTAACTTGATCTCTAGTAGGAATGTCAGTGTTTTTCCAAAATCTAGCCATTAATATTTTGGTAGCCATTAAACAGTGTATAATCACAATATCGAGATTATCCTTTATTTCAAAGCCCATAAGATGGAGTAGGGCAATTTCCGGTTTGTGTTCCAGATGTATACCTCCAATTCTATATATAAAATCAAATGTAATATTCCAGAGAGACTTAATTCGATGGCAGGTCCACCATATATGATACATAGAGCCATCTGGGTGTAGACACCGCCAACAGTTAGATGGGTTAGTAATAGAAACTTTAGCGAGTCTAGTCGGTACCAGATACCATCTATACAATATTTTAGTGAAAGTCTCTAGAATATTCAGACAATTAATGTTTTTTTTAGTCTTCATAAAGGATTTACACCAACTATTAAATGGAATGGATATTGCTAGGTCAGTTTCCCATTTGGTTAAGGCTTTGGGGATAAATGGAGTCCCCTTAGTTTTTATTAGTTCAACTGCAATAGAGAATATCTTTTTAACCTTACACCCTGAAAAATTTTTCCTAAACAATTTTCCAAAACGGTCGTCTAATACCAATATGTTATCTTTCAAATAGCTCTTAATACGGAGAAAATTAAAAAATTCTCTAGAGGGTAAATCTAACCATTTTTTCAAAACCTCAAAGCTTTTCAAATGATGATCATTATAAAGATCTTTTATCTTATGATTAGGATCTTTAAACCAATTTGTCAGATTTATCTCTAGCATAAAACGTTTTAACGACCTTAGACTCAGGTTCTCATATAGTTTTTTGTTAATATTCAACTTCTTCTTTATATTAGTCCATTCTTTTAATGTCTGTGATAGAGACAAAGGAAAATGAGAACCAATCTCGCACAACTGCTTATTCTGACTTGCCTCTCTCCATAAGAGGAATTCAAGATTATCTAAACCAAGTCTGGCTGCCTCAATTTTATACCAAGCCTGGTCAATAGAATCACTTAGTTGTAGTTAGCTCTCCTAACTTAAACCCTGCAGTACAAGGCCAGCTCATTTGATCAGTACATCAGCTGATAACTCTCAGCCTTAAGCCTTGCAATACTGAGCTTAGCTCAGAGTGGAGAGCTTCTGGCTGAGAGGAGGAAGTGGACATCTCCTGACCCCCCAGGTAAGAAGACAAACTGTTACTCAATAGTTTAACTACTTACATTGGGGGTTGCCAGGACACTCCTACGCTGTAGTGGTTGTTATTGTGCCTAAAGTGTTCATTTACATGGTGTGCTTAAAAAATTATTTTAGCGAATTCCTAAAAAATGCATTTTACTGTAAAATCACTAAAAGGAGGGCTTACCTTTATCTCCAGAGAATCCTTTAAACCCATCGATACCCTGTTCTCCTTTTGCCCCTTTCACTTCCATCATCATTTCGGGCTTTATATGAGGTGGTGCTCCTGGTGTTCCAACCTCCCCACGATCCCCTTTAAATTAAATCAGAAAAAAATTGATTACAGGGAACAATTTCACTCAGTTCCAATTTAAATAGAAAGGTATATTTAAGAGGGATATTATACCATAATTGTTGTATGTGTCGTAAGTTAATATATCTATGTTCCCTAATATTAAACATTGAATGTGACGGAAGATAAGAACCATTCGGCCCATCTAGTCTGCCCAATTTTCTAAATACTTTCATTAGTCCCTGGTCTTATCTTATAGCTAGGATAGCCTTATGCCTATCCCACGCATGCTTAAACTTGTTCACTGTGTTAACCTCTACCACCTCAGTTGGAAGGCTATTCCATGCATCCACTACCCTCACAGTAAAGTACTACTTCCTGATATTATTTTTAAACCTTTACCCCTCTTCTAATTTCAGACTATGTCCTCCTGTTGTGGTAGTTTTTCTTCTTTTAAATAAAGTCTCCTCCTTTACTGTGTTGATTCCCCTTATGTATTTAAATGTTTCTAGCATATCCCCCGTCTCGTCTTTCCTCCATGCTATACATGTTAAGATCTTTTAACCTTTCCTTGTAAGTTTCATCCTGCAATCCATGAACCTGTTTAGTAGCCCTTCTCTGAACCCTCTCTAAGGTATCAATATCCTTCTGGAAATACGGTCTCAAGTACTGCGTACAATACTCCAAGGGAGGTCTCACCAGTGTTTCTTCCCATGTGGACATATTTAACTTTGTTTTATAACCCTTGCATGGTGCTCAGCAGTAACCTTCTTCCACTGGTCAATTTCACTGTCACTTACTTAGAGCCACAGAGCACAGCAAACCCATTTGGGTTGGATGAGTAAGACACATGCCAACAATCTGGTATGTAGAACGTAAAGTTTGTTGGATTAGTTCCACTAACAACCACTAGGGAATGCAAAGAGCACCAAAATCACATAAAATATAATTTCTTTCTTACTCTAGTTTATCTCCACTGTTAAGAGTCAAACAGCTTTCAAATAATAAGACACATACTTGCGGCCCACTGGAGCCTGCAGTCCATCTGCTCTTCACAGCTATAGCTAAATAGCAAGTCTCAATTCTGTAACAGCCAATACATTCCATCCAAAGACAGATGGAATTGATCTAATAATGTAGAAGATGAACTGTTTCCAGTAACAATATTACAAAAGACTGAAAGAACATAAGGAGAGGTGTAATTACTGGGGTAGTGAAATTTCATATAATATCCTCTTATTAGAATGAATGGGAGTTTTGCATAAATTCAGTTTTTTGAACAAGGCCCTACATATCGTTATTGCGGTCCCTTTTGTCAAAGCTAAATTTTTTTAGAGAATATATACTGTTCTTAAGACAAGATAAGGTGCGGGAATCAAAAGAGCATAGAGTCTGTTGGCAATCATTCTGCTAAAAGAGGCTTAAATATTCTGCATAATTTGGCTCACCTCTCTAAATTTATGGAAAAGGTAATTGTGTACCATTAGAAGGGACTAATGAAAAGTGCTTGCCAAATTCCCAAAAATGTGTTACATATCATATACGATTTTAAACATGCGCCACTGAGGTCATTTAAAAAAGGATTGATTACCCAGCTAAGACCGTGTACCAAACTTGGATCTCAATCAAAAAACATTTTAAGAACCACCTCTCTATGAAGTACAGTTTGCTGTTGACCTTCACACAAAGTATCAGTATTACTACACTTACCTTCTTAGCTGACTCTCACATATGAAGTGTGTTCGATATAATTTGCAAAATATAGAGAACATTTGTTACAAATACCTTTTGTTCCTGAAATTCCTTGATTTCCTTTCACGCCCGGAAAGCCAGGGTTGCCAGTCCCTCCCTTAAGTCCATTCCAGGCAGGCCTTCCCTTCACACCTTTCATACCCTGGAAGCCTTCCATTCCTGGGGATCCTTTCACACCTTTTTATGATTTTGAAAAAAATGAAACATCATCAACAGTGTTTAAAGAAGAATGTTTGAAGGTTAATAAGATAAGTGATACCTTTTTCAATACCACCCAGGCAAAGAAAATTCACAATGGTTATACATTCACAATGTCACCATTGCCTCCTTAGGCCACATACCATAGCATATATTCTTTGGTTCCCACTACTTTTAAGACAAAAAATCCCCCCGGTTTCAAACTCCATTGCTTTTTTAAATGTAGGAGAAATATAGAGTGCCCTAAGCTGCACTGAGCCACTATTCAATAAAATACCACTTTCAGCTCTCCCATACTGTCTGACAACTTTTAACCCTAGGCCTTTGTGTCATTCAGAAACAATATACATTGCAAGAGCCTTCCTTACACTCTTCCCTCGACTCCAATCTCTCATTTCCCATCTACAATGAAAAGGGAAGTTTAGTGGAGATCTTTTACCCCCACTCACTCCCATGTAGCACGTGTGTATTGATGGCAAACTTCATTCTGATTGTAAACTGATCTACAACTGTTACAACTAACATCTACAAATTTGGATTTGCAGTGCGTTACTTCACCAATTCAATGGTCCAGAATACAGAATGTACAGAAATAATTACCGTACTCTGTTCATCTTCCCTCTTTGAACAGTAAAGAAATAATATTTATAAGTGGTATATGGAATCTCCCCATTTAAACAAATATTTTCCTAACACTTCAAAATAATGCTGGCACTGTGGGGAGGATGAAGGTACAATGCTTCACATATGGCGGAGTTGTCCTATTATCAAACTGTTTTGAGAAACCATCCAGAAACTGATATGGGACATGACTGATAATGACCTTTCTCTTACACCCTTCAATTAGGTCTGGATCTTTCTACTTAATACCTTGAGGCATTACAAGAACTCATACTTTACATAATCCTAATAGCGCAACAACAACTCACATGAGCCTGGAATCTTCCTCAGCTTCAGTAGCACAAACATTGCTCAATTCATTAGGCAAACAAAGCATCTATGTGTGTAAATTCACTGCTTTTTATACTAATTATAAGATTTTGACCACAGTGTTGAATAGGTGGGACACTTGGAGATTAGGAGCTGGTTTTTTTCACTGATTACCTACTTCCAGGTTCTTACATTGTTCATTAGAAAATAGTCCCATTTTCCCATACTATTTTTCTTTATATATAAATATATATTTTGTAGATTGATAGCACATACTGTGTTAAGCAATCTAAATTGTATTTGTATTCTATACTTTTCTGAATGTTCATTTAACATTATACAGATTTGTTCCTTTCTGTACCCAGTTCCTTTATCTGAAACAAATAAAGTACAAATGCTAAAAATTGTCACCATTACCATAGTATATTACCTTTCACACCTGGATGTCCATGCATGCCAGGCAAGCCAGGGAAACCTGGTTCACCTAGTTTGCCTCTTACACCAATAAATCCCACATCTCCACGATCTCCAGGTGTTCCCTTCATGCCAACAGGACCAGGTGGTCCTTGCTCTCCTTCATCTCCTCTTTGTCCACGGGGACCTATGTGGAAAGTGGACAGTGCCAATTAAAGAAACAACTTCATAAAAACACAATATAATTTTTTTTCCCAAGTACAAGCAATGTTATGGCACAGTTTCCATGTATTAAACCTTGTGTAAAGTGCACAGAGCAAGTTATAGATCAACTTTAATAAGCTTTTTTCATTTTACAAAAATATCGTCATTTTTTAATATGGATGCTCCTAGGGAAATTGAGGTAACATAATTGACTGGAATACAACATGCAAACAACAAAAGATTCCATGTTGCCTAAAGTTAGCATTCCACTACTAGACGTTTGATGTATTGAATCTCACAGAATTCAGCTTCTTGAACTGTTATTCCATTAAATGTAACTACCCAATGCTTAGTCAGTTACTTTTTTTGAGTTTACTTAAAATATAGCACTAAATAGAATTATCTAACCTTGAAGTCCTGTTGTACCAGCAGCACCAGCTGTTCCAGGTTTCCCAGGCATTCCAGGGAATCCAAAGGCTCCTTCAGGTCCTGGCAATCCAGTGGAGCCAGGGACTCCAGAATCACCTTGAGCACCTTTAAATCCAGGTAGTCCAGGTCTTCCATTAGTACCTGAAATGTAAAATGTTAATGTCACATTGCCGAGCAACAGTGGTATTTAATGTGCAAATGATGGGAGGAGAGACCTGGATTGAATATATGACAATTATTTAATTTGTGCCATCACAAATGTGCCAAGCAATACAACAAAACAAGTTCAATACTATTACGCTGCTGGAAAAGTTAGATAACACCATTTAAAAAGACAGAAAATGAACAAATTTGTGGTTCAATTATAAAAGTCCTTCCAGTAGAAAACCATACAAGATTATTGTTGGTAATCTTACCAATGTCCCTATATTCACTTTTTGCCAGTATGCCAGTAGGGTAGTAACAAAGCATACTCTGCTATTAGATAGTGTCATTGTACTGTCTAGGAAGGATTTAATAATTATGGTCTACAATGTTTTTTTTTAGACTTTATTAAGAAAATATTCCACCAGAAAGAATACATTAAGATTTCTCCACAGAAGTAAGCTTCTCATCTGTCCTTCTTTCTGAGGCAAGGGCTATAAAGAAAGTAACAGGAAGTGGATTGTGGGACACAGGTATACAGGTAGCCAGAGTGAGCACACTGCTCAAGTAGTGTGAGCTGTAGATGCATATGCTACTTTCCTATTGTCTAAGACAGGGGATTCCCAACCCAGTCCTCAAGTACTCCCTACCAGTCCAGGATTTAGGGATTACCCTGCTGTATCTAAAGTGTTTTCTTTTTTTTTTGTCTTTCTAAAAATACCTTAGACACAACCGGGTAATCCCTAAATCCTGGACTGTTAGGGGGCACTTGAGGACTGGGTTGGGGACCATGGTCATCCGCAGGGGGTCCAAGGATTTTTCAGCATGTGCCGGTATTTTTATTTTCAGATTGATAATACATTGTAATACTGGCGCCGGCCAGTAGGTGGCGATGTATGTGGAGAGAGGCAGGGATAGGAAGCTACATCTTATCCCTGCTTCTCTCTCCTGACTGAATCCGCAGGGGAGCAGCACAGAGTAGAGCCAGAAACTCCCAAACTGCAGAGACAGCCTACAGATCAGGTAAGTGAGGGATGAGGGGAGGGGGCGAGACAGCCTATAGATCAGGTAAGTGAGGGATGAGGGGGAGAGACCACCTATAGATCAGGTAAGTGTTGGATGGGGTGGCAGCCTATAGATCAGGTAAGTGAGGGATGGGAGCCAACCTATAGATCAAGTAAGTGAGGGAATGGAGGTGGGGGGTGCAGCCTACAGATCAGGTAAGTGAGAAATGGGGGTATCCACCTACAGATCAAGTATGTGAGGGATGGGGGGGAGACAGCCTATAGATCAGGTAAGTGAGGGATGGGGAGACAGCCTACAGGAAGGGTCAGCAAGGAGCAGGAAGGTAAAGAAAGAGAAGGAGCAGAAATGAGTAGGAACAGAAAGGAGAGGAAGGGACATCAAGGAGCAGAAAGAGGCAGCAAGGAGCTGGAAGGGGCAGCAAGGAGCAGGAAGGGACAGAAGGAACAGAAAGGTAAAGGAGCAGAAAGAATCAGAAGAAGTACAAAGGTAAAGTAGGAGAAGGAGCAGAAAGGGACTGCAAGGAGCAGAAAGGCAGAAAGGGGCACAAAGGTAAAGTAGGAGAAGGAGCAGAAATGGTCTGCAAGGAGCAGAAAGGGATCAGAAGAGAAAGGAGCAGAAGGGCGCAAAACAAGCAGAAAGTAGCAGAAAGGTAAAGGAGCAGAAGGAGCCAAGGAGGAGAGAAGACAGTGTCAGAAGAAAAAGAAGACTGTGTCAAATGAAGGAGAAGAAAGGAGATTGGAGCAGGAAGGACAAGTGAAAAGAACCCTCTACTTTATTCTGGACACCACATCATAAGGCTTTGTTAACTGGGCCTGGCAGGGAAACTTTGGACCTTCTCATCGCCCCAGGTCAAAAAAAATATCAGTGTTAATGTGTTCACTTTTATTTACTGAGTGTCAGGAAGCACAGAGTGCTGCTGGGTAGGATTGCCGCTGATTGGCTAGAACAGTCAGCTGGCACTCTAAGCAAATCAGTAGCTCCCCATTTGTAAAAAAGATTAACATTTTTATGAACCGGGAACAAGCGATTGGCTTAGAGAGTCAACTGACCACTCTAGCCAATCTGTAGCACCAATGCCTGACGTCAATCTGCACTTCCTGACACTTTGTTTCAGAAGCCGAATACCACTGAGCGACCTGGAGATCTGGAGGTGGAGGAAGCCTTTGGGGTTAAACCATTTGAGAGCACCTAAGGGCATCCTGGCATCACAGCATTTTCATGTAGATGAAGTTGTTAAGGTGACCAGAATGTTCCTTTAATTTGCTTAAGTGTCAGGAATACAAACATGTTTTCCTGACAGCATAGTTGTGAAAACGGTATTCACCCTGGCTTTATGTGATAATGATTATGCCCCTTCCCTTTCATGACACAAAAGGGACCAAGCATGGATGTCATTACAATTATGCCCCACACCCGGAAAGATTCCTGCGGACACCCATGTTGGGAACCACTGGTCTAAGACCTGTATTAGTATTTGCTTTACAATTTATTTTCTTATGAGGAGATCTAAGCAGGCTGTTTGAAAATTTTTTTTTCAATATATAAGCTGAATGAGAGATTGAGGTCCATCGACATACTGAGATATTTATTGGAACTGATATTGTTCAAGTTACAGTTAGATTGTAATGCTTTATTGGGTTTTGTTAGTTTCAGAGTTTGGGTTTGTTTGAAATACTATTGCAATTGTTTTGTCAGTATTTAAGGAAGGCTTTTTTTTTTTTTTTTTTGCTTTAGCTGTTGTTGTTTTTTATCTTTGGTAACTTAAGTTTTATTGTGGCTTTTAGGGTACATTACATGTGTACAGCTGATGTCTTACACACAGAGTAAGGTCTTTAAAGGGACACTTTAGTCACTATAAGCATTTCATCTCCTTGAATTGGTTATAGTGCCTGGAGTGGCCTGGCACTGTCCCTCCATTCAGTGTTGCACCATGTTCGTACAGTATGCCACAAAATAAAAGTCCCTGGCCACCCACAGTCCTGCCCCTTCAGTATGTGTAGCTAAGGCAGAGATTACACACTTCCTTGTTGTCATACCCATTCATACCGTCAGTTGAAACTCTGACAGGGTAAAAGCAGTCAGCTGACACACTCAGCCAATCACAGCTGCCCATTGCTGCTCAGGCTAATACTTCCTTATTAGCCAAAGTAGCACAGAGGGGATGGATTGCCGGGGACTCTTGTTTAGCATTAAAACATTAAAACTTTAAAAACTGTTTAATGCTGATAGAAATGATGGGACCAGTGGACTCCTGACACTATAACCAGTTTAATGAGATGAAGCAGATACAGTGCCTACGGTGTCCCTTTAAAGGAACACTATAGTGTTAGGAATACAAATATGTTTCCTGTTTCCAGTGCCTGCGCACTCTTGGTGCTGTTCATCCCCCAGAGATGTCACAGAGGAGTGATGGCCACCACTTTGTTGATCCAATTCAATGTTCCTCACAGAGAAGCACTGGGGACCTACTGTGCATATGTGGCAAGTGCTGCACGTGCATTAAAATTCCCCAAAAGAAGTGCCTTGAACCAGTGCTTTCCTATGGGGACCTCTGTGTCATGTGATCAAGTTTTACTTGGTCAGTGCAGTGGAAGTTCCTCTAATGGCTGTCAGTCACTAGAGGAAGACTTAGCATTGCAAGATAAACATTGCAGTTTCTCAAAAACTACACTATTTTACATTGCAGGGATAAGAGGAAAGGGACACTGTACCCTGACCACTTCATTGAGATGACTATATGGGTGACTATAGTGTTCCTTTAATTGATATGGAGAACAGAAAGGGACAATAATTAAACCATGTGGAACTCCACATGTAATACTAAGAGAGTTGGAGACAGTGCTAACAATGGACACAAATTAAGCCCTGTCAGATATAAAGCTAAAACCAAAAGAGCTAATGTAATAAATAATGAAATCTCAATAGGTTTGTATTGGTTAAAGCTAAAGCAGATATATAGGAATTGGTAATATGTAATTTTCATAACGAATCTGAAAACTAGTTTGGCAATATGGCTATTCACACTGCAAACTATGGTTTCTACACAATTACTGGTGTAAAACAATGCAATGGTGTTATTAATAAGACTGAGAAGTGGTGTTAGAAATGTTGAAATTATGTACCTTGAGTGCCTGGAATTCCTTGATCGCCTTGTCTACCCTTCAGACCTGGAAAACCAGGAAGTCCCATATTTCCACGGACTCCAGAAGGTGCTCCTAATACATCACCTGCAGCTCCTTTTTCTCCATCCAATCCCATTAAACCAGGTTTTCCTGACGGACCAGGCACCCCTGGGAGTCCAGGCAACCCAGGTCTACCTCTATCTCCCCTGGGCCCAGGAAATCCTGTGGGAGCAATAAGAAATTTACAATTTACAAAGAATCTCAATGAGACAGTAACATTACAAAGAAGGAAGGTGGAAAGAGAGAAGTAATTGTAAGTGGCATATCTAGAGATCTGACATTTTAAGGCAGTTCATATCGCACCACATAGGGTCTTGAGACATACATAACTATTGTTTGTTGGAAGCCTAAAAATGAAAAGACTTGCTTGTAAAAAAGAGAAAGGGATAATACACACAAGAAACCATGTGCAGCACCTTGTAAATTTTAAGCAAAAGTTACCTTGTGGACCAGGCAGACTTTCTGTCCCAGGGTCCCCTTTGGTTCCTTTAATGCCCCAAGCACCATCTTCACCTTGTGCACCAGGCTGTCCTTTTTGTCCTTTTACACCTTGTGTCAAAAAGGTAAAAAATACATCACTGATTAATTATCGATAAATACTAAAAGAGTATACATAGGAAGCTCAGAGTAAATTTAAATCAAAACCCTACTGCAATGCTACTTGTCTCATTATTTATTTGTTACATTTCAGCACATTCTGTCCCATATAGGACACTTTCTGCAACTCAAAGAATTGCTATTAACATTAATAATATAAACAAATATTCAGTTGCACAGTTAAAATAAACTTGTCTCCAAGGAAGGAAGTTCAGATCCTAGAGAAAACCCATAATAAGCACAGGTTTAATGAATGTCCCATTTTCCCTGGAATATCAGGCACAAGATCAGAATGTTTAGTTCCTGCACTTGCTAATTAGTTTTAAATATATCCCTGCCTGACCACACCACATGTTTTTTAGGATAAGTACGAAATTAAATTTGAAATAAAATTTTCCAACAACATGTGAGCAAGCAGAGTTGTCATTATATGTGCTTTCACCTGTTTTATGTAAGATGTTTTAAAATTACACTACAATTTGGTTCACCTCCTATTTTGTAATGAAGCATCTGCTAAACGTTTATGTCAAATACAGTTTTTTTTTATTGCTGTCAAGCAAAGCTGTTTATTGAGCAGGACATAAATAAAACATGCAGAAAGGTGCAACGTGTAGCGTGGACGTGCAGGTCCAAACATGTCAATACAAACGTAGTATACAATGATATACATCATTACATCTTTCCATAATGCAGGTTAGATATCAGCGAAATGTGCAATGTAGCGGAATGTTGGCTAAGACAGTGTCTTGACTGACTCTCAGCCTCAGTTGGCATGGTGGTGACTCACAGACAATGAAACATCAATCAATGAACAATACTGAACAGATAGAAAGCGTACTTTAAAAGCATCACATGGCTTTAGACATGCGCAGTGTCTGTTAGTCACTTTGACCGTGAACAGAAAGTACCAGTCTACCCGTCTGTATAGGGGCAAGTTTATGAGGTTGGAGAAAAGAAACTGTGGAGAGAAGGGGGAGGGAATGGAGGTCAGGTGCTAGCCCAACTGCCTAGAGTTTGCGGTTCCCCCAGCCATTGGGGATGGTCCCAGTAGCGGTTAGGTATATCAAGGGTGTGTTGCACAGAAGGGTAGCCCTGAAACGGGGTAGGAGTGCTCCAACTCTATCCCTTATGGCCGTGCCTCCTTCCCTGCCCCCCTATCCCGCACCGCCACGTACGCCAGCCACGACCGCCACCTCTTCACTTGCTTTTCCTCAGCTCCCAGCAGCGATTCCTGCACTGACTCCTCCATGTATATCTCCTCCACCCTTTCCATCCATTGCCCCATAATGGGGGTCGTGTTCTGCTTACAATGTAGTGGGATCAAGACTTTGGCGGCATTCAGCAGGTGTCGAAGTATAGATTTTCTGTAGGCCGTAACTGTAGTTGACATGGAGTGTAGGAGAACTGTTTCCATGTCGAAACATCCCGCGTCGCCAAGAATCTCCTCCGTTTTCCATTTCACTGCATCTCAGAAAGGCATAATGCGTGGGCATTCCCACCATATATGCGGTATCATTCCCAGTTCCTCTCTGCATCTCCAGCAAATATTAGGCACAGCTGGAAAGATTCTATGTAGGATGTCGGGTGTTCTGTACCAGAACGCAAGAAATTTATAGTTGGTTTCCTGATATTTGGAACTCGAGGAGCATTTGTGGTGGAGGATTATGATCTTCTCCCATTGAACCGTAGTGAACGACTTATCAAGAGTACATTCCCAACATCGGCAGAAAGTATCTCTATTCTCCAAATGTCCCACAAGAAGGTGCTGGTATATATCAGGTCTTCAGCATTTGAGCCACTGTTGAGGTAGGATCAAAAGCCGCTTGTGCGGGCCTTTTTGATTTCCACACTGCCATAACAAGGGATGGGCGCAAGTGACCCTTATCGAGTTCAACCCATTGTTTATGTGTCGGGTGGATATGCCATTCCAGTATCCTCTGTAGTACAGTCACATGGTGATATTTGCGTAAGTCAGGGAGTGCCAGACCATCCCAGGCTCACGGCAGGCATAGTAGTTCGTGACGAAGTCATACCTGGCCACCACTCCAGACGAATCGTATAATAGCGGAGTGTAGGGATGTGAAGTAGGCCGTAGGTAGGGCTAGAGGGATTGTTTGGTAGAGGTAGATGATCCGGGGTAGGATATTCATCTTGAGTATTGCAAAATATTAATTACCTCACATTTGGACATGATCAATTTAAATCGAGATGTCTCGCCATACAACCCGAACAGTTCCACCAATGTAGTCTCGGGGTCTTTTACAAAAAACAGGCGGTGATCTGCATATGGCATAGGCTCCCTCCGGGAGAAACCCTGGATCCTATCCAATTTTTGCACAGCCTCCAGGAATGGATCAAGGGTAAGCGCAAACAGCATAGGAGAGAGGGGGCATCCCTGCCTTGTATTATTCCTATTTCTGCAGGCGTCAGTGAGCACGCCGTTCACTCGCACCTTTGCGCTGGGGTAACTATAGAGCACACCAATCCATTTCAGCATGTTCCCACCAAGGCCTAACTTCCATAGCGTAGCCATGAGGAATGACCAATTCATCCGATCAAATGCTTTCTCTGCATCAGTTGATAGGAGGAGGATCCAGTCTTGTGATCTTTTTGCTAGGTGTTGACAGAGCTCTAAGGGTACTATTCCTAGCCTCTCTCCTGGAGATAAACCCCGTTTGATCCAGGTGAACAATCCTCTGTAACATTATTCCGATTCTATTGGACTAAATCTTTGTTAGTCTACATGAGTAGGGAGATTGGCATGTAACTACCACAGAGTTCAGGATGCGTGCCCGGCTTCAGGAGGATGGTTGCTAGTGGCTGCTAGTAACTGGTGATGGAACTGGATATTCGTTATGAGGGCATTAAAAGCTTGTGTGAGTTTTCGAAGCAGTATAAGTCTGAACTTTTTATAGTAGTCCAAGGTGAAGCTATCCGGACCTGGTGCATGCCCCGTTTTAGCAGCCTTGATTGCACTCCGGTTGCAGTCTCGTATGCTAAGTATCTTATCCTCTCTGTCCGCTATGTCTTCCGGTCGATTGTGGGATGTTGTATAAGGATGAGTAGAAGGAGCGAAATTCTGAGGCAATCTTGTCTGGGAATTGGGTAACCGTGCCGTCGGTGGTCCGCAACTTGTGAACTTGGGCAAGAGCTTGGGGACCTTTGAGCATCCTTGCCAACAGCTTCTCTCATTTGTTAGTATGGTGAAAGGCCTTCGATCGCAGTAGAGATCAGAAATATCTGTGGATTATGTGTATGTGTAATTGCCAAAGTGCCTCCAGCAATTCACTGTATGTTGCCACGAGTTGGGAACGTTTGTGCTGTGCCTCGAGGGTCGTGATTTTCTCCACGAGTTTGATTGTCTGTTGCTGTGAGTCTCTCTTTTTCTTGGAAGCTAAGCGCATCAATGTACCCCTGATTACGCTTTTGTGAGTTTCCTACATGGTGGTAGCTGTAAGTTTGCCCCCATCTTCAGCTCAGAGTAGGTGAGAGCGTCGGATACTTGTTCTCTCACTTCCAGATCTAAAAAAAGGGAATCGCGAAGGTGTCAGGTCCAGGTAGCCGGGCGCATCCTTGGGGGATCCATCTCCAGGGTTACCAGGCTGCCATGGGCAGCCCCTATCTGTGCTTTTTGGATGGTCGCCAGCTGTTCTTGTTGTAGAAATATATAGCTGATTCTCGAATATCGTCTATGGGACGTGAAATAGTGGGCATATTCCTTATCCTCGTGTGCTCCGTAAGTCGGAGTCCGTTGAACTAAAGTGATGGTAGCCATGGTGTCTCGGAGGCCCTGAGCAGTCTTGCCAGTAATCATTACCAACTGGCTTTTGGTTGTCTGTGTTTGCCGCCTGTACAGGGTCGGCCTCATGTAGGAATCCCAGGGGTTCTTTCCGAGTCAGCTCCCGGGCTTCCGAGGTGGTAGTCCACGCAGTGTGCAGCCGAACGTTGGTTGGGGATCCCTGGCCAGGTCCAATTGGATCTGGGTGGTTCCAGGGAACAATCTTTGTGGTAGTATCCCACTTGCTTGCACTGGTAGCAGCGTGGACCGGTCATCTGGGGTGGTCTATACACCGCTGGAGAGGGTCGTGGAGGAGGTTGATAGCTCCCCTTGTGCTGGGGACTCGATTCGGGAAGGTTAAACTCTGAGGTGAGACCGCTCCAGCCTACGAGCATCTGTGTACTCGTCTGCGAGCTTGGCTGCCTCGGAGAGAGTAAAGGGTCAACGGTCTCTCACCCAATCTTTAATGTCAGATGGAAGCAGGTTGAAAAACTGCTCCAGTAACATCAACTGCAACAAGTCTTCCAACGTGGTAGCCTGACAGCCATTAATCCAGTGGGTGGCCGTTCAGCAAGCCCACTCCGTGTAAGAGTCATTATCTGTTTTTCTGGAGTCTCTAAACTTTTGCCAGTACGCTTCAGGGGTTATTGCGTAACTGGCTAAGAGGGCTTCTTTCACCCACTCATAGCTGTGCACTTCATGGTCTGGAATGGCTCTGAAGACATCCGCTGCCTTGTCAGACAATTTTCCCGCTAAAATAGGGACCCATTCCTCCTCCGCTACTTTGTGAAGGGCACATTGTTTCTCGAAATCGGCTAGGTAGCCGTCAATCTCGCCTGTGGCTTCGTCAAATGTTGTAAATGCGCTAAACGGTACTTTCCGCGGTTCTGAGTTGAAGCTGGAACTCTTTGGTGAAACCGCTGCAGTTCGTTGCTCCACTAGTAGACGTACTTGCAATTCGCCCTGTGCCCGTTCTTTGGCGTTCACATCATCAATAATCCTCCTGATGATTTCGGGAGAAAGGTTTGGCCTGAACAGTGCCAACTGTTCCCTTATCTCCCTTATTGTTTCGCTTTTGTTTGTGCGAACATCCGGGGTCGCTGTGAACAAGTTCTCTCCGTCCAGCTCCATCAGCTCACTGATAATAAGACGCTTGGCTTTATTGCTGGCAATGCCCCCAAGAATCTCCGGTAATTCCTTAAAGGTGCTGCGCTTGAGTTGCGCGGTCCAGCCTTCCATCCACTGTACTCCAGTGCCAACCTTGGATTTTAAGTCTGTCAAGGTATCACCACCACGGATACCCTTTTTCCAATATAAACAAGCAAATAATCCCATAGGTAAAATATAGCTGGTGTAGCATAACCCCCACACATGAGCCAAGGCTTAATGCTGGGAGACGACTGGTTTAATGGAAGTACAGGCATCAAATTTGTAAAGTCAGTAAATTCTTCCTCTGTGCATGAGACATACCGTACATACTCGAGTATAAGTTGACCTGAATATAAGCTGAGGCACCTAATTTTACCACAAAAAATTGGGAAAACTTATTAAATCGAGTAAGCCTAGGGAGGGAAATGCAGCAGCTACTGGTAAATTTCTAAATAAAATTAGATTGCAATAAAATTACATTAATTGAATATTTATTTACAGTGTGTGTATATAGTGAATACAGTGTGTGTGTGTTTGTGTAGTGTGTGTATATAATGAATGCAGAGTGTGTGTTTGTGTGTAGTGTGTGTATATAATAAATGCAGAATGTGTTTGTGTGAATGCACTGTGTGTGTATATAATGAATGCAGTGTGTGTTTGTATGAATGCAGTGTGTGTATATAATTCAGATTGTGTGTATATAATGCAGAGTGTGTGTTTTGTATGTGTGTGTGTGTATGTAATGCAGAGTGTGTGTTTGTATGAATGCAGTGTGTGTATATAATGAATGCAGTGTGTGTGTGTGTATAATGCAGAGTGTGTGTTTGTATGAATGCAGTGTGTGTTTGTATGAATGCAGTGTGTATATAATGAATGCAGTGTGTGTTTGTATGAATGCAGTGTGTGTATATAATGAATGCAGTGTTTGTATATAATGAATGCAGTGTGTGTATATAATGCAGAGTGTGTGTGTATATAATGCAGAGTGTGTGTGTGTTTGTGTAGAGTGTGCAAACTGGGTGGAGGGAGGGCATTTTTATTATTTTTATTTTAATATTATTATTTTATTTTAATTTTAATATGATTATTTTTGTAAAAATTTTTTTTAATTCTTTATTTCTTTTTATTCCAGAAATCCAAACATACACAGGACACAGTGGACAGTGCAATCGAACAGTAAAGCGGCAGTATGCTTTGTTACAGTGGTTGCATATATTCGGTGCATTAACATTACGTTACAATTCCTGTTGAAGAGGCAAATAGAGTAAGGGCTGGGTACCTATGCCAAGGACCGCTTCCTAGCTGGAACAGGGGCAAACCACAGCACTTCTGCCCACAGTCGCCGTGGCTTGACTGGGGTCCTGGAACAGCTCCCTTCTGGAGCCGAATTGGGAATCCGCTCTAGACACCCCCAGACACTGGACAACACTCCAGTGGTGTACTGGGAGCTCTAGTCATTACAATGATTTTCCCAGTTGAATCCTCCACACTGGAACAGTGATTAAAGAGTAGCCCTTTCCCCTCCCAGTAACTAGACAACACATAGGTCTGGGAGTACAAGCTGTAATATGTTTAATCTGGCCAGATTGCCTGCTTTTATACATTTTCAAATACAGTTGAGCACACCTATGACACTCCCACAGAAAACAGAATAATCCCTTCCCTATGCCTGTGAGATAATTGAGTCAGGAACTGTACAAAACTAAATTATCTCCAGGCACAAAAACACACATTTCACAAACACCCCAAAAGTACCTTAAAAATACATAAACCCCCCTAAAAGTTACATTCCCCTATAGCCCCAATCAGGGTGACCAACATATCCAAAAATCACCCAGATCGGTTCAGGGGTGCGGGAATTTCCTGGAAGTCTTAATTTCACCGACCAGACAAGAGGATCCTGCCCAAAACAGTTCCATAAAATCAGGGCTAGCAGTCAGTCTAGTTCGGTAGTTTAAAACCAAACAAACTACCAAACAGAATCCATTGACATACCATGGAGATTGTTCCCTTCTTCCAGAAGAACGATCCCACCGAACAGTGTTCTTCTAAGTTATATAAAAACCGAACGCATGAGATCATGGAAGTCCAGCGTTGTTTGGGAGTTTCAGTGTTTGACTTTAGTTCCATGATCTCGACAACCAAACACCGCTGCCTGCGTTCACGCTAACAAGATGGCAGCCACCTCGTGGTCATCCATAGGAAATATGGCCACCCAGATGAACACTTAGAACACTGCGGTTAGGATTGTTACAAAGTATCCATAAGGCTTAACAAGCTCCCAGGTGGTCCATAGTTCGTGCGGTTCCCGAACCACAGAGGAGAATCACACAAACCAAGCCAGTTAAATAGTCTTTTATAGGTTTCCCTGCAGGGCCCATAGTCTGTGGGCAGGAGGCTGGCAAGCAGGCTCCTCCAGGAACTCGTGGCAAACTCATGTAGGAAGGGGAGTTTGTCACAGACTGTATTCAGGCCATGAACCCTGTGATGAGCATATTACTGATGTAGGCTAAGTTAGACGGGTTACTTCCCAACAGTGGACCCCTGCAAAACTGCGAGTGTGTGCTCGAACCCGCTTCCCCTCCCAAAGAGCCATACCAGTGAGCCAAATTCCCACCTCAGGTGGTTACCACAGAGCTACACATGGGGAAAAAGGGGCCAGTATAGTAATTACTAACAGCATTGTGGGTAAGTCTCGAGTGGCCCTGTTCCTTCAAACAGCCTCACAAACCAGAAGTAGGGGGCTGCGAAACAGGCGGTGAGAATTTTTTACTCCTCAGAATTTAGCTGGGTGAGGCGGTATGTTCCGTGAGCAGCCCTCTCGGGAGCCCCTCCGGGTGCATTGTGGGATTCTTTGGGGTTGGGGGCCGCGTTCCAGTGGCTCCAGGATCCAGTCAGGAACCTCCATGGGTGGCAATTCCAAGTGTTGCAAGAAGCATGGTACTCCTCTGGCCAGCGTGCTGCCATCCTTTCATTTTGGTGACGGATCTGAATGCTGAATGTAAAACCCAATTTGTAGGGGTCATTCCTCTCCTGCAAGGCTGATGTAACGGGTCAGAGCGCTCGCCTGGCTTCCAGCGTGACAGGAGAAAGGTCATTGTAGAGTGCTACTTCAGAGCCTTGTTACCTCCATGTGGCTCGCGCACTAGCTTGTCTCATAATAGGTTTTTTCAGGGGAAAGGAGTGAAGGCAGCATATTAGGTCTCGAGGGTCAATGCCATTTCCGCCGTGGCATCTTCCCCGAGTATCAGGCGGAAAGTCCCCTGTCAAGGTAGCTTCAACATTCTCTGCCTGGTCTGGCTCAGGCACCCCTCTGACCCTTATGTTGGAGCGACTGCTCCTGTTATCCAAATCCTCGATCTGGCGGCACAGGGCTAGCAACATGCTGCCCTGTTGCGCAATGGTATCTGCAAAGGTGACCTGCTGTTTTTGCGGCCTGGGCTTGTATCTAAAGCTGCTGGATGTGGTGGCCTCCACATTGGATTGCAGTGCCGACATCGCTGAGGTGAGGCAAGCTGTAGGAGTACTTGCCAGTATTTGCATGTCTGTTTTTTAACCATAGAAGCTGCCATCCTCCTAAGCTCTGCTCTTATATCTTATATATCTTATATATAAGTGTGGGCTGCTCGAGATCCGAGTTTATCGATGCAGGAGACGTCAGTGGCGGATCCAGGGGGGGGGCAACGGGGCAATTGCCCCCCCCGAGAAATCCGCCGGTCTCCCTCTCCCCTGCCGGCACATGCAGGCGCTAGCCCTGCAATGTGCCTGCGGACCGGAGGCGAGATCAGAGCTCTCCCTCCCCGGTCCGCAGGCACCGTGCTGGCGGCCGGCAGGGGAGGGAGGGAGTGAGAGAGAGGACCCGGAGCTCAGCCTGCAGCTCCTCCGGGTCCTCCTCTCGCGTGATTTGGAGCGTTGCCGCGGTTACCACGGCAACGCTCCAAATCTCACGAGAGTGAACTCTAGCCCAGGAGCGTGGGCTAGAGTTCACTGTAACCACTGGGACCACCAGGGAATCACCACTGGGACCACCAGGGATCGAAATATGTCCCCCCTCCTCCTCAATAAAGGTAAGAAGGGAGGGGGGGACATAATGATTATTTTTATTAAACTAAATAAAAAATATATATATTTTTAAAAAAAAGTCCCCCTACCCTTATCACACACACACTTTACACACATACACTGATCCCCATACTGCCCCCCCATACACCC
>OW240912.1:276818965-276859643 GCA_933207985.1 Pelobates cultripes
CACAATTTCCCCAGAAATTGTAGTTTTTCTAGTTATTAAGTGTTCTTGCATAGCAAGACCACTTAATGTTATCTCACATATATATTATTATTATTATTATTATTCTTATTATAGCAAAATTTGCCACCCTAACTCCTCCCACAGTTTTTTACACTACATAGACAAAAATTTACCAAAACGTGCAGATTGTTCCCGATCGGATTGCTATTACTTTGTGGAACGTTTCGCCGAATGGTTCACGGAATATCGTCGTTCTTGTGGCGCAATTTGTCCCATAGGAATGAATGGCAAAGCCAGAGTGGGAGCTGGCAAAAGCTGAAAAATCAGGACATGATTTCTAAACTGCCACCACTCCCTCATTTTCAAGCCCACCTACACAAATCTTATATCAAAACGTTCAGCTATCCCTGCTGCCACTAGACATGTAAACGGCTAAGCCGTAGTCCTGATAGTTTTCACAATATGACCATTTGTTTGCAACCAACGCCGTCCATTGACATTCATTGAAACTTCACTCTGCAAAGTTCAAATTTGAAGTGCAATTTCTAAACTGCGACTGTGCCTTCAATTTTAATACTTCAGAGACATACTATGCATCAAAATGTAGGTCTGGGTCTTGTGATTCTCATAATATAAAGCTCTTCGCTGTAGGATTTATAGTTTTTAAAATATGACCGTTTGAATATGGCAACCGCCAAAATACTCTGACCTGTGTCAGGCTGCAGCAGCAAGTGATGTCATAGACAGGGCCTTTTGAACACCTGCTAATGTTTTTATAAATGTATGGTTTAATGTAACTGTGCAACAACGTTGGAATTAAATGTGCTATATAAATGATAACAGTTAATCCGCCCACTCCAGTTGTAGACTACTGGTGGAGGCAAGAACACTTCACACAATTTCCCCAGAAATTGTAGCTTTTCTAGTTATTATTCTTATTCTTATTATAGCAAAATTTGCCACACCCTAACTCCTCCTCCTGTATTGTGCCTTTTACACTACATAGACAAAATTTACCAAAACGTGGTGATTGTTCCCATCGGATTGTTACTACTTTGTGGAACATTTCCAATGGTTCCCTGAATATCGCTGCTCTTGTGGCCAAATTTGTCCCATAGAATGAATGGCAAGCAGAGTGGAGCTGGCAAAAGCTGAAAATCAGGACATGATTTCTAAACTGCCACCACTCCCCTCATTTTCAGGCCCACCTACACAAATCTTATATCAAAACGCTCAGCTATCCCTGCTGTCACTAAACATGTCAACGGCTAAGCCATAGTCCTGATAGTTTTCACAATATAATCATTTGTTTGCAACTAACGCCGTCCATTGACTCTCATTGAAACTTCACTCTGCAAAGCTCAAATTTGAAGTGCAATTTCTAAACTGCGAATGTGCCTTCAATTTTAATACTTCAGAGACATACTATGCATCAAAATGTAGGTCTGGGTCTTGTGATTCTCACAATATAAAGCTCTTCGCTGTAGGATTTATAGTTTTTAAAATATGACCGCTTGAAGATGGCAACCACCAAAATACTCTGACCTGTCAAGGTTGCAGCAGCAAGTGATGTCATAGACAGGGCCTTTTGAACACCTGCTAATGTTTTTATAAATGTATGGTTTAATGTAACTGTGCAACAACGTTGCAATTAAATGTGCTAAATAAAGTATAACAGTTACCCTACCACCTATTGTAGACTACAGGTGGGAGGCAAGAACACTTCTCACACAATTTCCCCTGAAATTGTAACTTTTCTAGTTATTATTATTATTATTATAGCAAAATTTGCCACCCTAACTCCCTCCCCGCAGTTTTACACTCACATAGACCAAAATTCTACCAAAACGTGCGTAGATTGTTCCCATCGATTGCTATTACTTTTGTGGAATGTTTTGCCGAATGGTTCACGGAATATCGTCGTTCTTGTGGCGAAATTTGTCCCATAGGAATGAATGGCAAAGCTAGAGTGGGAGCTGGCAAAAGCTGAAAAATCAGGACATGATTTCTAAACTGCCACCACTCCCTCATTTCCAAGCCCACCTACACAAATCTTATATCAAAACGTTCAGCTATCCCTGCTGCCACTAAACATGTAAACGGCTAAGCCGAAGTCCTGATAGTTTTCACAATATGACCATTTGTTTGCAACCAACGCCGTCCATTGACATTCATTGAAACTTCACTCTGCAAAGCTCAAATTTGAAGTGCAATTTCTAAACTGCGACTGTGCCTTCATTTTTAACACTTCAGAGACATACTATGCATCAAAATGTAGGACTGGGTCTTGTGATTCTCACAATATAAAGCTCTTCGCTGTAGGAGTTATAGTTTTTAAGATACGACCGTTTGAAGATGGCAACCACCAAAATACTCTGACCTGTGTCAAGCTGCGGCAGCAAGTGATGTCATAGACAGGGCCTTTTGAACACCTGCTAATGTTTTTATAAATGTATGGTGTAATGTAACTGTGCAACAACGTTGCAATTGAATGTGCTAGACTACTGGTTGAGGCAAGAACACTTCACACAATTTCCCCAGAAATTGTAGCTTTTCTAGTTAAGTGTTCTTGCATAGCAAGACCACTTAATGTTATCTCACATATATATTATTATTATTATTATTATTCTTATTATAGCAAAATTTGCCACCCTAACTCCTCCCACAGTTTTTTACACTACATAGACAAAAATTTACCAAAACGTGCAGATTGTTCCCGATCGGATTGCTATTACTTTGTGGAACGTTTCGCCGAATGGTTCACGGAATATCGTCGTTCTTGTGGCGAAATTTGTCCCATAGGAATGAATGGCAGAGCTAGAGTGGGAGCTGGCAAAAGCTGAAAAATCAGGACATGATTTCTAAACTGCCACCACTCCCTCATTTTCAGGCCCACCTACACAAATCTGATATCAAAACGTTCAGTTATCCCTGCTGCCACTAAACATGTCAACGGCTAAGCCATAGTCCTGATAGTTTTCACAATATAATCATTTGTTTGCAACTAACGCCGTCCATTGACATTCATTGAAACTTCCCTCTGCAAAGCTCAAATTTGAAGTGCAATTTCTAAACTGCGACTGTGCCTTCATTTTTAATACTTCAGAGACATACTATGCATCAAAATGTAGGTCTGGGTCTTGTGATTCTCACAATATAAAGCTCTTCACTGTAGGAGTTATAGTTTTTAAGATACGACCGTTTGAAGATGGCAACCACCAAAATACTCTGACCTGTGTCAAGCTGCAGCAGCAAGTGATGTCATAGACAGGGCCTTTTGAACACCTGCTAATGTTTTTATAAATGTATGGTTTAATGTAACTGTGCAACAACGTTGCAATTAAATGTGCTATATAAAATGATAACAGTTACTCGCCCACTCCAGTTGTAGACTCTGGTGGAGGCAAGAACACTTCACACAATTTCACCAGAAATTGTAGCTTTTCTAGTTCTTATTCTTATTATAGCAAAATTTGCCACCCTAACTCCTCCCACAGTTTTTACACTACATAGACCAAAATTTACCAAAACGTGCAGATTGTTCCCGATCGGATTGCTATTACTTCACACAATTTCCCCTGAAACACTTCACACAATTTCCCCTGAAATTATTATTATTATTCTTATTATAGCAAAATTTGCCACCCTAACTCCTCCCACAGTTTATACACTACATAGACAAAAATTTACCAAAACGTGCAGATTGTTCCCGATCGGATTGCTATTACTTTGTAACTTCACTCTGCAAAGCTCAAATTTGAAGTGCAATTTCTAAACTGCGACTGTGCCTTCAATTTTAATACTTCAGAGACATACTATGCATCAAAATGTAGGTCGGGGTCTTATTATAGCCAAATTTGCCACCCTAACTCCTCCCACAGTTTTTACACTACATAGACCAAAATTTACCAAAACGTGCAGATTGTTCCCGATCGGATTGCTATTACTTCACACAATTTCCCCTGAAACACTTCACACAATTTCCCCTGAAATTATTATTATTATTCTTATTATAGCAAAATTTGCCACCCTAACTCCTCCCACAGTTTTTACACTACATAGACAAAAATTTACCAAAACGTGCAGATTGTTCCCGATCGGATTGCTATTACTTTGTAACTTCACTCTGCAAAGCTCAAATTTGAAGTGCAATTTCTAAACTGCGACTGTGCCTTCAATTTTAATACTTCAGAGACATACTATGCATCAAAATGTAGGTGTGGGTCTTGTGATTCTCACAATATAAAGCTCTTCACTGTAGGAGTTACAGTTTTTAAGATACGACCGTTTGAAGATGGCAACCGCCAAAATACTCTGACCTGTGTCAAGCTGCAGCAGCAAGTGATGTCATAGACAGGGCCTTTTGAACACCTGCTAATGTTTTTATAAATGTATGGTTTAATGTAACTGTGCAACAACGTTGCAATTAAATGTGCTATGTAAATGATAAGTTACTCCGCCCACTCCAGTTGTAGACTACTGGTGGAGGCAAGAACACTTCACACAATTTCCCAAGAAATTGTAGCTTTTCTAGTTAAGTGTTCTTGCATAGCAAGACCACTTAATGTTATCTCACATATATATTATTATTATTATTATTATAGCAAAATTTGCCACCCTAACTCCTCCCACAGCTTTTACACTACATAGACAAAAATTTACCAAAACGTGCAGATTGTTCCCGATCGGATTGCTATTACTTTGTGGAACGTTTCGCCGAATGGTTCACGGAATATCGTCGTTCTTGTGGCGAAATTTGTCCCATAGGAATGAATGGCAAAGCTAGAGTGGGAGCTGGCAAAAGCTGAAAAATCAGGACATGATTTCTAAACTGCCACCACTCCCTTATTTTCAGGCCCACCTACACAAATCTTATATCAAAACGTTCAGCTATCCCTGCTGCCACTAAACATGTCAACGGCTAAGCCGTAGTCCTGATAGTTTTCACAATATTACCATTTGTTTGCAACCAACGCCGTCCATTGACATTCATTGAAACTTCACTCTGCAAAGCTCAAATTTGAAGTGAAATTTCTAAACTGCGACTGTGCCTTCAATTTTAATACTTCAGAGACATACTATGCATCAAAATGTAGGTCTGGGTCTTGTGATTCTCACAATATAAAGCTCTTCACTGTAGGAGTTATAGTTTTTAAGATACGACCGTTTGAAGATGGCAACCACCAAAATACTCTGACCTGTGTCAAGCTGCAGCAGCAAGTGATGTCATAGACATACATAGTGTAACACCATTTAGTAAAATAATCACTGCTGTATGAATTGCACTCACAAGATAGAAGTGAATTTCAAGCCCATCGAATTCTCTTAGGGATTCTGGTTGAATGGTTCCTTATTGGTCAGATGTATATGCAAAAGAAAAACTTGACATAGTATAGGACTGTATAATATAGTAAAAAATATGATTTATTGGAAACACTTACAAAAAGTAAGAAGTTAAAACGCCCATCAGATAACCTGGTCGCTCCTTCCAGATGGTAAAATAGGAACAATAGATCACAGGAATCACATCTGACCAATAAGGAACCATTCAACCAGAATCCCTAAGAGAATTCGATGGGCTTGAAATTCACTTCTATCTTGTGAGTGCAATTCATACAGCAGTGATTATTTTACTAAATGGTGTTACATTATGTATGTTCTCTGCTTTTATTTTTTCTAGGTGTATCTTGTATTTTTTGGCTATAATGAAAGTGTGCCTGACCATATTTATAATTTTTACATTAGTTAATCAGACAGATAAGAGGCGCATACTTGTGAAGACTTTCAATACTTTAAAGTCTTCATGATGAGCTTTGCTGAATGCTTTCAATGCTTGTATAGCCTGGCGATTACTGTGTGTGCCAATAGGCCCCAAATGCTTCTTGTTGTTGAATCAGGATGATCAACAGGAGAGAGACTCTAAACCTAAGGAATGCAAACATTACATTTATTTATTTTTAATGTTTGTTTAAAATAACTGATCTTAAAAATTCTGCAATTTATCTATTGTTACAGCTTGACTATTTCAGCCTCGATTTTGTCATTGGGATTTTAGTTTGCTACAATTTGGAGTTTTTGAATAACCCTATGATATCCATTTTCTGTAATGCTCAGTTCAGGCATTGTTTAGCTACAGTGCTGCTCAGTCTGCTGTCACTGAGTGCCTGTGTCCCATGTTATATACAGTAGCAGCCAGTGGCATTCAGTCTCAGCTGACATTGATTTGGCATTAGATGGCGCAGCTGCTCGGAGGTCAGTAACTGTTAATATTGTTCTGCTAAACAGAAGCTCAGAAATTAGTCTTATAAACGCACTCCAGGGTCAAACCATCCGTATGCTATCACAGGGCACTGTGTGGACTTGGTCACCATGGGCTATTTAATAAAGTTTATTGCAAGCGCCAGCCTGCAGCCAGTGACCCAGACTGATGACGTCGCGGCCGCGCGTGCTGTTGTTTATCCAGCGTATGATTAGTTTTGGTTCGCCCAAGCTTTATTGATAAGTGACAGCGCGGACAGCACGGTCCCTGTGTGCCTTGCCAGTGCAGCCATGCATGAGTCCGGGAAGTGCCGCAGCCCGCCGCCTCGCTGCGCTGTGTGAGCGGCTCTCCGGGCACTGTGTGCGTGTTCCTGCCATGATAGCCGCTCCGTGCTGGCCCGGGGCCGGGGAGTGACAGAGGCCGAGTCCAGCCCGTTCCCCGCCTAGTGACCGATCTCCCCGGTGGCGGCAGGATGTCGGTGTGCATGCGGCGGCTCATCACCAACACCCGGGGCTTCCTGTGGTCGGACATGGAGACCCGCGCCCTGCTGGATATCTGGGGGGAGGCGGACGTGCAGTCAGCCCTGGACGGTAATTTCCGTAACAGCCATGTGTACCGGGACGTGGCGGCCCGCCTGGGGGAGCTGGGCTTCGAGCGCACCCCGGAGCAGTGCCGGATTCGCATTAAAGGCCTGAAGCGGCAGTATTACCAGGCCCGGGAGGGCTTCAAGAAGAACGGGCACGCCCGCAAGATCTGCCGCTACTACGATGAGATGGACCGGATCCTGTGTGCACGGCCTGCACCGGCCAGCAGCGGGGAACCGGCCCTGCCAGAGACAGCCGGCATGATACTGCTCCACCCCGAGCCCCCCTGCAGGGAAGACCTGCCCGGAGACCGCAGGGAGAGGGAGGAGGAGGAGGAGATGGAAGATGAGGAGGAAGCATCAGGAGGAGGACCAGAGTCCTCTCAAGATAACTTCACTGAGGACTCCGGGGAGGGCTCCTCCTGTTACACGGAGCACCCCATCAAAGTGGAAGATGGAACCAGCTTTGCCATCCCTCTGCCACCCAACGAAGGTAGGTGGGCAACTCTCTGCTGCTGTGTGTATAGTGACCGGTAAACACACACTAGCTGCAGGTCCACTGCTCAGTACTATTTGGCAATCCAGCTGTTGTTGGCTAAATTACATTCAGTGTTCTGCCAAATAATTGACAGAGTACTAGGACAAATATTTCACAAAAGCTTGGTTGCCAAAGCTGCACTTGGTTTAAGCAAGTTTTGTGTGTGTTTAAAAAAAAAAAAAAAAGTTTTCCCATTAAAAAAAAATACCAGTAGGTATCTTAAAAAGATAACTTCAATGAAGAATTGCACATGGTAATGAACTTGCAGTGTGGAAGCTTCATAAAAGTCATCGCTGTCTATTTTGATATCTCATTAATATTACTACTATGTAAATGCCGTGTAGTTTTAGAGTCCAGAGAAGCCAGCTAAAATTTTTGCAATTTGGGTTTTAATTATTTGCATTTCTGAGATTACTGCTTTTTAGGGACCTCCCAAAATGTGAAATGCAATTTATGACTCTAGAGGTGGAAATTATAATAGAGTTGGCTCCCAAATTTGTTTGCCTAGCTTACATAGCTCCCTCAATCAGCATTCCTCACATTTGTTTTTGCTTTTGTCAGTTTTAAGCACTTGTACAGTTGGGGGGGGGGGGGAAACCTGTCTACATCAATTTTATAAAATTTTCAGGGGAGTGGTGTGGCATTTCCTACTTTTATATATGCATTTGTTAATACCAAACTGCCTCTCTTTTAATCTCCATCTCAGGGTATAAACACATTAATGCCAAGACAAATCCACTGCAAAATCCACAACTTAAAAAATCCAAGAAACGGCACTGCAATGTGACATTAGACAAAATGATGGAGCGTTTCCTGCAGCAAAGTGTGGATGCAGAGGAGAAGTTTTACAAGTATGAGGAGCAGCGACTGCAGATTGAGGATAAGCGTCGGGAAGCAGAGCACACTCGAGAACTTCAGATGTTGCAGATGCTGGCACAAATGCTCAACGGGATTTCTTCTGCTTCTCAGCTGGCTGCGCCTAGCCGTGCAAGCCCCCCTCACAGAGCAAATATTCGACCATATACAGAACCAGTGCACTTTAATTCTACTACATCTACTTTTCCCTCTCCTATAGGTATAATATTACAAAGTCCATGCAATTTTAGTTATTTTTTCTCTCCTATCTTCATTATAACACTTGTGTAACGCTGCTATATTTGTAATAGATCCTGAAGCTGTAAACACTTTGAAATAAACCATTTTAGATATTTTGCATTGTATGTCAAGCTTTCTTTTATGTCTTAATGTGGTAAAGATTACTTTACTAAAGTTTTAAATTGGTCACACTAAACTACTTGACCACTACAGCTCAGTATAATTGTTATTTTGCTTAGAGTTTATGTGCGCAGTCTCCCGTTTAAAAGCAATTTGACAAAGACCACATGTTCTTTGGCCATATTGATAAT
This sequence comes from Pelobates cultripes, assembly GCA_933207985.1. Classification (NCBI taxonomy): domain Eukaryota; kingdom Metazoa; phylum Chordata; class Amphibia; order Anura; family Pelobatidae; genus Pelobates; species Pelobates cultripes. Next base: position 276,827,752 of record OW240912.1, read on the forward strand.
GCAGAATTTTTGCTTCAGCATTATCTGTATTAATGTAGTCCAGTGGTGTCATCAGTGATAGACTAAGTACTGTGCACAGCCCTCATTGCCCTCCAGGTTGGGCAAAATTGATAATGTGGAAGTGTGTATACGGCAATATCAATGTGGTTGAAGAGGGTGCAGTCTCTGAAAGTCAAGGAGAGCCACTGTTTTTGTCAAACTGCTTCTAAGAGGTTTGACATACTTTAAGTAACATGACCCCTACACGGAGATGTAGCTGCTTAGAGTTCCCCTTTAAAGATACTCTCTCCTATGCAATTATTATACAAAGTGCATTACACAAGGCAAGCTTCTGCACCTTGTATATTGATGAAATTGTTTGCTAAAGTAATGAATACCATCATCCTGCTGCTGGGGTTTGTGCAATTTTATTCCATATCGTGTTATCTGAATAAAAATACATTTCTCATTAAAAACACCAAAAGTCACAAAACATTAGGTATTCAAAGTGTTGATTAAACCACACAAGGAGCACGTTAGGTAATCATGTGAGCTGTTTACAAAATTATATTGAGAGATGTCAAATTCCTACATATAAGATTATTTGTGACCAGAATGTCTTAAGAACATCTTACTACAAAAAAACACTAACTAGGATGGTAATTGAGTGTAATGGTTTGTCTTGTTTATTGATTTAATTGTTCTGATGTACACCTAAAATAATAACATAAGTAGTTTGGTTTATAGTTGTCAAATGCATAGTCAGATACTTAAATTCTAACCTGTGAAGAGATTAATCCTGTAATTCTGTGTTCAGTTTTAGAGAGATCATTCTCTCTGCGTCCCACACGCCCTGCAAAGGACATGGAGAACATTTTTCAACTGGTAAGAAATGTTATTCCACCTCTTGCCCCCAAAAAGCACAAAGGACAGGATGGCAAGATAGGCATCATTGGAGGCTGTCAAGAGTGAGTAGTCATTAACATATGGTAATTTACTTAAGTCATTTTTGTTCATTTCTCAAAATGTTTTTTATATACGCAATTAGAAATATTCTATAAGGAGTGTGTTGTCAGGGTCAGCTCTACCATTTGGAGAATCAGACATTCTCCTAGAGGCTGGACTGCCTGCCGCCAGATGAGCCAACAGGCAGATGAAAAGATCTTTTGACTAGCCTTATGACCACTAAGCTTTGCGAGTGAGTGTTTGGTCTGAATATCTGACAGGTGCAAATCATTAGAGGGAAGCTAGTAATTTTGTATTTGTGTAGACTCACAGCCACACCACAAAACAACAAATGCCACTCACAACCACCCCAACCTCCACACAACACTACAAAGTGCCTTTACACACATGTAGAACTCCCACGTGCAGCCTTCAACACACATAGACTGTTGGAGATACAGTGGTAAATTCTAATTGGGACGGAAATTAGAGGGGAAAATTGGACCATAAATATTTGCTCCAAGCAAATGGTTATGTAAAACCTTTCCCCTGCCCTAATGTACTTTGAATTAAAGAGTAGCAGGTGATAGAAAGTGTATTGGTTCGTGAAAATGTCCAAATATACATTATAATCTGAGTTGCCAATACGGTTTTATAACAACTGTACAAGTGACTGCATAGGACAGCTGTAACACTGTAAATTCCATACTCCCCATTTGTGTGTTCCTAGTAATATGAAAGTGTGCTGTGATGAAAAATTGTCCGTTGGATGAACTAGCTTATGTCTAATGCTCTATTTACCTTTGTAGGTACACTGGGGCACCGTACTTTGCAGCTATTTCTGCTCTGAAAGTGGTAAGTACATATAAATCAACTCTTTAAGTTCTTTATAATACGATTAATACAAAGGTTAAAGAAAGTATTGCGATAATATCAAAAAGTGTACTTTAAAGTGGACCTGTTTAGAAAAATGCATCCTTGAATTTATGCACTGCTAGGAAAATGGTAAAACAAATATAACAATGATAAACCTGAATTTGTGGCTGCCTCCTCCAAAATGTCTGTTGCAGTAGGTATAAATTGATATGTGTGCAACCACTGCCCTAAAATGTTTAGTGTAACATCACACAGTGCCACGCATACTACCCACGTTACCCACCTTTTTTAAATTTTATTTTGTATTGCAACGTCACAGTTGTAATTAAAAACTTCTTGGCAAATGACTTGATAAGCACTATGTGTAGATTCGTTATCATCCTTAAAATGGCAGCTTGTGATTTAAAAAAAAATAATTTTTTTTATTGTTTTTACAGCTAGGATAGAAATGACAGTCTAACAGCGTGAGAAGTATAATTGGATTTCTACTTGTGTATGAGTTTAAAGGGTTACTCAGACTACCCTGACTATTTCTGCCTTTTGAAGTGGTCCTGGTGGGACGAGTCTGTATGTACATTGTTACTGCTTGAAACACTGCACATCAAGAGTTATTTGCAATTATGTGTCGGGGGGCTAGTTATAGTTCCAGCACACATGACATATATACAGCCTGGAACTCTGTTATGGACTACCTAATGTCAATTCTGTGTGTATTTTACATCTGTCGTTTGTGTGCACTGCTCGCTAGTGGCAGACATTCTCGGCATCTCTCTTGCAGGCAGAGCCTGTAAGGGGGAAGCTTAAAAGGACACTATAGTTTCCATGACAATAACAGCTTATTGTATTTTTTTCTGGTGAGTATAATCTTCAGGCTTTTTGCAGTAAACACTGTCTTTTCAGAGGAAATGCAGTGTTTACATTACAGCCTAGTTATACCTCCACTGGCCACTCCTCATATGGCTAAAGGAGATGCTTCCGGGGCAGTGCTGCACAGTGTGCAGCACTGCCAGTCAGAATCTGCACCCTCTGCGCAGAGACCCTGAACGTTCCTCATAGAGATGCATTGAATCAATGCATCTCTATGAGGAGAACCTGATTGACCAGGGCAGTGTTTGGCTTGTGCTGACTCTGCCTCTTATCTGCCTCCTTCCCAATCTCAGCCAGTCCTATGGGAAAGCATTGTGATTGGCTCAGAGAATCCCTTCTGATGATGTCAGCAGGCAGATCAGAGGCAGCAGCTGCAGATTTGAACAAAAGTAAGATTTTAATGAATTTGGGTGGGTGGGTAGGGGGGCAGTGTGGCTAGATGGTGGTTTTAACACTATAGGGTCAGGAACACATGTTTGTGTTCCTTTAACTTCCCTCCCTCCTCCTCCTTTCCCTTCCCATTTTCCTCCTCCCTTTGCTGGCTAAGAGCGCACATATGTCCTTTGAGCCAGTTAAAATATCCATTTAAAGACATCTTCTTTATGAGAAGCATGTGATTGGAACTCCCCATGGCTCCCGTGACATCACAAGGGGGTGTGCCGGGTGCTTTGCCCAGCGCTGGATTAGGGCAAGTAAAATTTATTTTATTAATTTTTAGCGGGGAACCTGAAATATAATACCTAATGCACATTTTGTTTTATGGTAGCTGTGAAGGACCGCCTGGCACCCCGACTGGGTACCTCCATCAGCCGCTGCTTCCTAGTAATCCTTGAATACCATAAGCATCGCACCGGACACCGTAAACCCCACATAAGAACAAGAGCAATCGTTGTACGCCAAGTATAGTGGTTATAGCAATCCCCAGTGTGAATATAGCTCTCCAATCCCCCAAACATGAGCCTAGACTTCACAAAGGGTAAAACAAATCTGTTTAATGGCAGCCCCAACTGGCCTTACTTGCAGGTCCCCATGCAAGGGGCACTCTCCCCTGGACCTGAGAGTAGACTACAGTAAAAACATGCACACGATTACATTGGCTCTCAGGTCCAGGACAGTCCCATACAAAATATGTCAATCCCTCCCCTAAGCCTGGGAAATAATTGAGTCAGCACTGTATTAAACCATTTCCTGGCAAAGAAAACATGCATTTTTACAAAAACCCCAAAATACATTTAAACACACAAAATCCCCACAAACATTACATCCCCTATCTGAGTGACCAACATATTCAAAAATCACCCAGATCGTTTCAGGGGTTAGGGAATTTCCTGGAAGTCACAATTTGACCAACCACACGCATGGTCGCATGCCCAAAACAGTTCCAGAGAGTCAGGGCTTGCGGTCGGTCTAGTTCGGTAGTTTAAAAACTGAACAAACCCTGGAGCTTGTTCGTGGGAGCGTTTCCACCGAACAGTGCCCTTCTAAGTTTTGTAGGACCCAACGCAGGTGATCCTGGAAGTCCAGCGGTGTTCGGGAGTTTAAGTATAGGAAAACAGTTCCAGGAACTCGACGACCAAAATGTCCGCCACCTCCTGGTCGTTCATGCAAATAGCGGCCACCCAGACGAACACTTAGAACACTGTGGTGGAAAGTGTTACAAACTGTCAATTAGGCTTAACAAGCTCCCGGGTGGTCTCTGGTTCTGCAGCTGTTTGGGAACCGAACCATATAATCCCAATTGCACGAATAGAGACTTTTTCAATGTATATTACAGGGCCCATAGTCTGTGGGCAGGAGGCTGACAAGCAGGCTCCTCCAGCAGCTCTTGGCAAACTCACTTGGAAAGGGATTTATTTATTGATAATGTGCTGCTGTGTGTACATTTATTTAAGGAGTCGGTTAACTAAATAACTCTTTGGTTTCCTGTTTGCATTAATGTTATATTCTTCCTTTTGTTTTGTTTTTCTCCTCTTACAATCATAACTGTCGTGATAGCAGATAGAATTGATTTAGACTGTCATTGTCTGCAATGCATTGCGCTTGCTTTTCAGCTCAAAACCATTAATGTTAACACCCAGTGGCACATGATGCACCAATACCATTGTAATATAAAGGGATTTGCCTAACCACTTATCACAAAGGAGGGTTAGTTCTCTTTTATTGATTTAGATTGAAAATGCTTAAGTGGTTGGTGCATTTTGCTCATTTCTGAAACTCAAGCATACAACTGTAACATTTATGGCATTTACAATCTCTAGGCCAAAATAAGCTGGACACCTTTTCAAACTTCACTAAAGTATATAGTTTTCTATATTATCATTTCATTAATAAATCAGACCCATTAATTATCATAACTTAAAGAGTAACTCCAAATAACACAACCACTTCTACTTTTAGAAATGGTCATGTTTCTGCTTAAAACCCGACCAGTAACACAGTTGACTTTGGCACCCAGAATTCTGTTGCGAACTGACAAATGTCGATTCTGTGCAAATCTGTCTGTCTTCAGCAGGCCCTGGCGACATAATTTTTCTGATTATCCTCTTGCAGGCTCTGCAGAATCTTGTCTCCTCTCCCACCTTTCTATCCTGTCCACTAATTTTTTTTCTTTTTTTCTCCCACCATCCCTCCTCTTCCTTTCCTTTCCTTCCCTTTCCTTCCCTTCCCTTTCCTTCCATTCCTTTCCTCCCCTTCCTTTCCTCCCCTTCCTTTCCTCCCCTTCCTTTCCTCCCCTTCCTTTCCTCCCCTCTCCCTTCTCCCAATTTAGAGCTTATATATGCGCTCTGAGCCAGTTAAATGGTCCAATCAAAGGCTCTGATAATTCTTTAATTGAATTGCAAGATGTCAGGAGGGCATATGCTGAGCAGTAGTTAAACGTTATTTTAAAACTAAAGAACAAAAAACCCATTTATGTGTCATACGTTTAAAGGTTGGAGTAACTCTTTAAATGCTAACAGCTACCAAGTTATTTATTTATTACCAAAAACATTTGATGGCATACCTCAGTATGTTTATCCCTCCAACTATCATCTGTGCTGACATTTGCAAGAAAATTTCCCCAATGTTCATGTTTGTACATTTGAATGAATTAGACAAATATATAGCTATGTGTTACAAAATGAGCACACAATCATTTTTGGACAGACATTCTGAGGAAACGTTCTGCACTGTTGATGCTACTTGTTCATGGCATGTTTTAAGTGTTTTCCGAAAAGCTTTACTCATTTTCTATTTTTTTCTTAGGGTGCTGATTTATCCCATGTATTTTGTACCAAAGATGCTGCAACCGTGATAAAGTCGTACAGTCCAGAGCTTATCGTACATCCCGTTCTGTAAGTTTACTTTTTGCAAGGACGGATGATAGAATCCAGTAGTTAAATTAGCAAGCAGTAGTTAAAATAGCAAGTTGACTGTTGATTTTTGTTATGCTACTGGTATTTGTACAAGGAAATCTGCTTTGGTATAATTAGGCACACCATTGGCTCTGCACCATACTCTATAGGAAATACATTTAAAATAAAAAAAAATTAATAAAAGCAGTGTTTATTATGGAACATGTATTTCTTAGTAATGTCTGAAGCTTTTACTGTTTAACACAGTGACCAGCCAAACGCTGTGCTTGAGATTGAAAAATGGCTCCCACGACTACACACAATTGTAGTAGGACCAGGGTTGGGGAGAGCTGATTCCATTCTGGAAAATGCTAAGGTATTTATGAATGATTAGCCTCACAGTGATATTTGCAATTCTGGTGGTTGATGAACATCCTCTCGATTGAAACGTTACCCTACTGCTACATGGTGGAATAAATCATCTACAAGAGTTGTGCTCGTGGCCATTTATGCTACAGTACTTTTTTTACTTCTCATGAATCTTAGCCTTTTATAACCTGTTTCCAATTTATTATTTTGATTTTATTCCCAACTTTGTTGAATCACAAATCTTTGTAAAGCTCCATGAATATCCATGCTACATAAAAAATATAAAATAATTAAATTAAATGAAGACTGTTTTCCAGCATGTACCTGTTAACTTGTTTGTTGTATTATTCAATATCTATCGTAGTTTGTATTAGCCGTATTTTATGTTGATCCAATAAAAAAAAGCTATCATTGCATAGGCATTAGGCATTATATATTCATATTATATGTGTGTGTATATATATATATATATATATATATATATATATATATATCTCCCCCAGCATTAAAGGGACACTATAGTCCCCAGAACAACTACAGCTTAATGTAGTTGTTCTGGTGTCTGCTACTACCTGTCCCTGCAAGCCTTTTAACGTAAACACTGTCTTTTCAGAGAAGAGATGCTGATTGGGGCACGCAGCATTTTTTCCTATGAGAAAGCACATTGGATTGGCTGAGTTAATCAAATTTGATGATCTCCGTTAAGGAGGCAGAACGGGGTCAGCCAAGAGTAGACCTGTGTCTCGCTGGAAAAATGTTGACTATATGACCTTTTAAAGGTGGCAAGGGGGGGGTGGGGTGGAGACCTCAACAGCAAATTTAAACATATTTGTATTCCTGACACTGTAATTTTTATTTGCTGTCACCTCTGCACCCTCACCCCTCTTTTACAACTAAATAATCAAAGCTTTATGGATGAAAAGTGCATTGAATCCAACCCTTTTCTATGAAAAGAATCGGAGGACATTTGACTGTGAATGTCAAGAACTGTGTCTGACTTGGTTTTCACTGTCAAAGTATAAAACAAACAAACCAACCTATGAAGTCAACATGACACTAATCTAACTATAGGGCAGTTGAAAGGGTTACTCCAACCACCGTGTCCAGTAATCTGCTTGTTCCTTCCTTTTTTTCATTCCTTGCACAATTCCCCCTGTCTAGCTCTCCCTGCATTTTAACATAGAGCTATCACACTCTTCCCCCTTTTTGGCATTGCTTCCAGTCCCTCTGGTCCGACACTTCATACTGCAACAGTAGAACCAGTAGTTGTTAATTTATGTGGAGGAGATGTAACCTTGATTAACAACTAGCTTGGAGTAAATCTTTAACACAGTTCTTATACCATATACGCACATCTACTAAATGGTGAACTCCAGCAATTAATTAAGCTAGCAAGTGACCAGCTTTTGCTACAAATTCGCTGAAAAGTCCTGGTAACTTGGTGGTCTCTAGTGGGGGCTCTTAACATAATATGGGAGGTAGGTAGGAGCTATAGTATAGAAACAAGAGAGGAAATGTGCCTGTGTCCACTCTTGTCGGTGGTGGATTCCAGGGAGATGTGCCAGCCCTCTGGCTTCCTCCCATGACTGGCAAGTAGTGGCTTTTAAATAGTCCAGAAGGGGTGGATTAGCCCCTTGTTAACCGCTCCTCACCCTGATATTTGTTATTATTTTATTATTTATATTGTGCCATCAAATTCTGTAGCGCTGTACAATGGGTATGATATGAAGGGGAGAAATCTAATCATACCTAAATCTAATACTTGTAGACTAAAAATTCCATACTTGGTTTCAGAATTCTTCTTTTTTCAAATCTTTTTTTTCAACTACAAAAAAGGACAAATGAAAAACCATAAGATGAAATGCAAATATTAGAAATGAAAGGGAAAATAAGACACAAATCACATTAAAAAAAACTTGATGGAAAAATAACTGCAGTACCAAAAAATAAATCCATCATTGCATATTGAGGGCTTCTTGGAGACTGACAAATCAAGGTGGGAAAGGACTTTAAAAGCACCTTTCGAAGTTTTGAATTGTGAGTCCGAGAGCTCTAATTGGTTTGCTTGGAGACCAACCAGTCAGAGCCATTTGACTGGCAAGAACAACCACTACCAAGGTATTATCAGTGACCTGTCTATCCCTGATTGTTAACATTTAGCCAGCACACAATAGTGCAGTGAGTTAAAAATTAACCCATCTTACACAGATTGTGTTTTGTAATTATTTAGTTTAACAATATTACATTTACACATTATACAGTAAATAATACATTATGTACCTGAAAAGAAATCTGCATCATTCATGGTAACCATACAAAACATCAGTATTTAAAGAATAGTTTAAACAGTACAGTGCCAATTGCGAACTTGTGTCCTGAGACTTATTGATTTAGACGTAAAACTAAGAGGTTTAATCATGGGTGCTGTGAAGATATAGGCCAAAGGCATTTTAAAGCCTTTCTGTATCTGCTATTTTGTAAGTATGTTTGTATTGAGGAAAAAGATTGATCAAGTACAGCTTTCTGGTTCATTAACCAAGCACGGTAGGCAATCTTCGGCACTCCAAATATTTTGGAGTAAATCTACCATAATGCTGTCAAAGCATCATGGGAGATGTAGTCCACAACATCTAGAGTGCCAAAGAATGTGTACCCCTTGGCTGTTCCTGGTATATTGGAGATATTTGTGAAAACTTGAGGAGTAGATTATTTATTGAAGGGAAACTTGTAGTGCTAGGAATTCAAAACTTGCCTTAGGACTACCCCATAGGAAAGCATTGTATCAATGCTTTTCTATGTGGTTTTTAGCTGACTTGATGTCCTCGTGCAAAGCATGAGGATGTTCAGCCTCCGTTAATCAAAAGTCACATAACCTTGTAGACAGCCACTAGAGGTGGAGTTAACCCTGCAAAGTAATTATTGCAGTTTATCAATAACGGCAATTGTAACAATTGCAGGGTTAAACTGACAGTGTCACTGCACCAGGCCATGAGCTGAAGTTTTCTGAGTGCCTGTAGTGTCCCTTTAAAGTTAATATGGGTATTTCACAAGCTGAAGACAATATAACTATTTTCTCCTGAAACCTTTGCCATGGGCATGCAAAAATATTTTGATAACTGACCAATATTAGAAACACATGAGGCCAGACATCTTTGAGACTTGCACCTACTTTGTCATGACTGAAACGTAAGTAAATTAATCTTTGAAAAAGTCATAAGTTCATTGTTATGGTGAAAAGCATAATTTCTGCTGAGATTTAGGCGTCTCTCTAATTTCTGCTGAGATTTAGGCGTCTATCAGTACAGTGTTGTTTAAAATAGTTTTGTATGTTTTTTGGGCTACATGTAGCCATGAAATATTCCTGTAAAGATTATTTCAGGTGAGGGCTCTTAAATGTTGCTGCCATTACAAAATATTGGACTTCTCAAACAGTATGGGCTATATTTGACGATATATTGCAAACTACATGTAACAAAGAGGATTGTTCACTTTAGTGGACATTGTTTATGATGTTCTAAAGCAAAAACTGGATTTTTAAAAATTATTTTCATTAAATATGTCATAGTTGTCTTGAAGCCACACAGATTTGGTTTTCAAACATTCACATAACATTTGGTTGTGTTTTCGCTGCATGGCAAAGATATATAGAGGTTTGATCAATATCGGTATTTCATGATTTGTAATCTTGAAACTTTTTAGATTTAGTTTTAGAAGATAAAAAAAAAAACTTAAACGTAAAACAAATTGTGGTGTTGGTTTTTGTACTCCCTTTTGTGCTCATACTTTTGTACTCACAATGAGTCAAACTATTTATTGAACTTCTGTTTTGTTTACAGAGCGTTATTGAAAAAGCTAAATCAAAAGGCATTCCTATTGTGATTGATGCAGTAAGTATCCTTATCAAACTAGTAGAATTGCAACAGCATATTTATAGCCTATAACCATAATCCAGTGTATTTTGCTGTTCTAGGATGGACTTTGGCTTGTTGCCCAGGAACCTACAATTATTCAAGGTTACCAACGAGCTGTGCTCACCCCAAATTTTATGGAGTTCAGCAGGCTTTATGAAGCTATGGTAAGCATTCTATATCTCCAGATGTAGCAGAATTAGGGCAATGTTACATACACCAGCAGGGGACTAAGAATATATTGTGAAATTAGCTATCTGGTGTATACAATACACTCAATTCTGTTGCATTTGTTTAATAATCTTTTTATTGACTTTCAAAATTCAAACGTTCTGTTTATGTGCCTAGAATTACTGGATGCAGTTTTGAGTTTATCATAAAAAAAAATATTCGATCAAAAGATTGGTTGAAGGCACGTGAGGTTTTTATTCCCAACCCCCCACCTCCTTTTGCAGTTTTTTCAGCTGCTGTACATAGAATTGGTAATGCCTTCTTACTTAGAATTATTATGAAGAGAAAGTGTGCACTTCAATACAGGTGTATATTTGTTTCTTTATGTTTGTACGTAGCTATGTTATAATAGCTGGGGATGAAATTTTACTTTCAGTAAGCAATTGTGTGTGATAATTTTACAACACAAAAGGGCATGTTAACTGTTGCCAAAAATGGAAAATTTTAAGAAAGAAAAAAGTCTCTCTATTTACCACAGGAAACTAATTCTGAAATTTATCTTGGTATTTGCTTGCATGTTTATATATTATGGCACCTTTTTCACATGTATCAATTCTATTATTCCAGTATTGATATTTGTTGTTTTTTTTTTTTGTTTTTTTACTTTATTGTTGAAAATGTCTTCAATAAACTTTTAAATGGGGGGAGATTGTGTTGTATCCTGCAAATTGTCCCTGTTTATTGGACCTGCCTGACCACTCCACACCTAGATGAGGCTTTCCAACCAGGAGGATCACTTTCTTGTCTATGGGAACTCCTCTTAACTCATGAACAGTGGCTTATATGATAAGTAGTTTATTCCTCACAAAATTTGCAATTATCACGTAGAATTGCATTCTAACTTAATGCAGCTGCAATAAGTTTCACAACCCAATTCACTATTTAGTGAACTTATGCTCCTATGGAAAGGAGTTTGGTGAACCTAGGGAAAGGGCTATGCTCTTTCCAGGGAGGAGGGACAGCCTTCCTTAGTTTGCATATGCCACACACATACTCGTGGGTTGCCTTGTATCACTTTTGTCTATACTAAGTGTTCTGAAATTTCTTGTAGCAGTAATGATGATTATATTTTTTTCCAAAACACTATTGCTATAAGCAATTTGCAGAACTGAAAGTGGATTTGGGGTGCTCTAAGCACCATACATTGATTTTCAATAAATCGCAATGCTATGGTGCAGAGACTGGCCCCTTAAGGAAACATGCGTGGTGTGTAAGTGAAGATACATTTGTAATGTAAAAGAATTAGATTCTATTATGGATATGCATGTATTGGGTATAACTGGGGGGATTAGAGCCAGTGGTTCTTTTTTTAAATCACTTCAGTTTCAAGATTAAAAATAGTTTCTATTTTTATTTTGCTTTGTTCTAAGAAGTGGTTGTTGCGCTGTTCTGTCTAGACATATATTTTATGTTTGTAATTAAAAAAACTGTGAGAATTGTAAAAATATACTTTTAGCATAGTGTCTCTCCCTATAATGTACTAAATAATTTATATTCTTTAATTGTGCAGCTCACAGAGCCTGTGGATAGCAGTGACCATCACGGAAGTGTTTTAAGACTTAGTCAAGCAATGGGCAATATAACAATTGTTCAGAAAGGAGAACGTGACCTCATCTCAGATGGAGAAAAAGGTTAGTGTTCTAATTAGTTCAACATTACTGAGCACCAAATCAATTTAATGTTTAAGGCATTACTGCTAATAGGATTCTTCAACATCCATATCTTGCACACCACTGTCAGAATGTGTTTTTTTTTTTTTTTTTTTTTACATTTGTGCCTGTGAGTGGTTATGAAATGTATATAGCTCATGTATCTATGAGGAGCATTGGATTGACCAGTCATCCACGCCACCTGTCGTGGGAGACTCTCTTACTTATTTTATTTTCATTTTTGTGCATATAGGGGTGGGGACAAAATGTTATGGGTCACACAGCCATAGCTACAGTGCCTTGCAAAAGTATTCACCCCCCTTGACTTTTTACCTATTTTGTTACATTACAGCCTTGAAGGGACACCAAAGTCACCGGAACAACTTTAGCTTAATGAAGCAGTTTTGGTGTATAGAACATGCCCCTGCAACCTCACTGCTCAATCCTCTGCCATTTAGGAGTTAAATCCCTTTGTTTATGAACAACACTTCCTGTAAAGAGAGCCCTATTTAGGCTTTCTTTATTGCAAGTTCTGTTTAATTAAGATTTTCTTATCCCCTGCTATGTTAATAGCTTGCTAGACCCTGCAAGAGCCTCCTGTATGTGATTAAAGTTCAATTTAGAGATTGAGATACAATTATTTAAGGTATATTACATCTGTTTGAAAGTGAAACAAGTTTTTTTTTCATGCAGGCTCTGTCATTCATAGCCAGGGGAGGTGTGGCTAGGGCTGCATAAACAGAAACAAAGTGATTTAACCCCTTCAGGACGGAGTCAATAGTGCACGTTCTGATCAAAACAAAGCGTAAACAAAAATTGGAATTTGCGCTATATGTCTGTTCAGCTGTAATTCACCGCTGTCACATTAAAGGACCACTCTAGTCACCCAGACCACTTCAGCTTAATGAAGTGGTCTGGGTGCCAGGTCCAGCTAGGGTTAACCCATTTTTTCATAAACATAGCAGTTTCAGAGAAACTGCTATGTTTATCAATGGGTTAAGCCTTCCCCTCCTCTAGTGGCTGTCTCATTGACAGCCAGACTTGCGTGCTTCTCACTGTGATTTTCACAGTGAGAGCACGCCAGCGTCCATAGGAAAGCATTATGAATGCTTTCCTATGTGACCGGCTGAATGCGTGCGTGCGCATTCAGCCGCATGGGAGGAGAGAAGGAGGATCGGAGGAGATGAGCTCCCCGCCCAGTGCTGGAAAAAGGTAAGTTTTAACCCCTTTCCCCCTTCCAGAGCCGGGCGGGAGGGGGACCCTGAGGGTGGGGGCACCCTCATGCACTATAGTGCCAGGAAAACGAGTATGTTTTCCTGGCACTATAGTGGTCCTTTAAGTGCATCCACACTTATTATATATCATTTTCTTCAGGAGAAACAGAGCTTTAATTTATCATTAACTATTCATATATGGAACATAATTTATTATGAATACAATTTAAAAAAAATGTGAGAAAATAAGATTTTTTATTTTTTTTACATTTGTAATCGTCTGACATTTTAGCTGTGAATGTCATAATACTGTTAGGTTTTTCTGCAAAAAAATGCACATATTTGTAATCAGCGATGTCTCACGAGTACAACAGTACCCCCCAGGTTTTATGGTGTTTTGGAAAGTTACAGGGTCAAATATAGAACGTTTCATTTTCAAATTGAAATTTGCCAGATTAGTAATGTTACCTTTGAGACGGTGTGGTAGCCCAGGAATGAGAATTACCCCCATAATGGCATACCATTTGAAAAAGTAGACAACCCAAGGTATTGAAAGTGAGCTATGTCTAGTCTTTTTTAGTAGCCACTTAGTCTTAGTAGCGTTCTTTTGTTATTTGCAATGTTTTATGCTCTTTATGTCCTGATGAAAGCTCCGATCGGGAGCTGAAACGTTGACTTCGCTTGAATTGACCTACAATAAATTGGATGAATTAAACCCAAGAGTGCCGGTAATTTTTTGATATTTGTTTTTATATACACACCAATAGAAAAAGAGTGCACTCAGGAGGACTTCTTTGAAGAAAATATACTTAGTTCATTCACAAACGTGTAGAATTTTAAAACGATCAAGTCGACGTTTCAGTCCCCGAAGGACTTTTATCAAGATGGTGAAAAACGGGAAAAGTAAGGATTTAAATATGGTGAGATCAAACTCTGATTGGAGAGTAAAAATACGAAACAAAAAAAGAGGTAGTGATGTCATAGGTGCAATGTCAAAGTTCAGAGAGCATCACCCCGGGTAGGATTTAACCCCGTAAAGTGTGAACTGGTGAAAAGAATATGAAATACGTGAGCAACCGAGATGTAGAAAATCCACATGCTCAGGTACCAATTAAAAAACAAGGATATAAATAAAGGATCAAAACGCCACCCAAGGTACAGATCTACTAAATGTCTAAAAAGGTTACGTACAAAAAGAGTATGATTAAACTAGAGCTGGGATAGCCAGATCCTATAGAGGAATTAGAGTTGCAAGAGGAGATATAATCTAATATATATAGTATATACAAAGCCACACAAGAGGGTTAGATAGTATCATATTCTAATTACACATAGTTCTAAATACATGTAGCAAATCTACTGGGATACAGAACACATGGTAAGAATACTCTAAGACTAAAGATAAACATAACCATAAATATGTGAAAAAAATCATTATCTTTTCGGAATGAAGCAATTCAGAGGATTAATCTCATTCAATCCTCCTGAATATATTGTTCCCAGTGTGAAAATCCAGAAAGCTTCTCTTTGAAGGAGCAAATTGTTTCTGTCACCTCCCCTCAAAGGGATCGGGACATGTTCAATGCCCATAAATTTCAGGGTTGGCAATGTGTGTCCCATTTCAAGGAAATGTTTGGCTATGGGGGTAGATGCAATACCACTAGAGAGTGCTATTCTGATAGTCGATCTGTGTCCCCTCATTCGTTGCCTTAAATCATTCGATGTTTTCCCAATGTACATAAGACCACAAGGACATAAAATACGATAAACAACGTGTGTTGTAGTACACGTAATCCGTTGTCGTATCTTGTACTCTTTCCCTGAATGTGGATGAAAAAATTATTTTCCTGGGGTCATATTGTTGCAAGCTGTATACTTCAAGCAACGAAAGCAACCAGGGTTCTGATGTATAAAACGTCTTGATGCTTGTATATCAGTATGGACCAAGTAGTCTCTTAGGTTCCTGTTTCTCCTATAACTGATCATGGAGTTTTGTTGAAATATCACTGGAAGTGTCTTATCTTAAGTATCTCCCAATTATCCCGTACCATTTTTGACAAGTCACGAGATTGTGAATGGAAAGTTTGAGGGAAAATTAGTCTAGTTTGTTTATTCTTAGTCATAGGTCCATCGATGTATAGTTGTAATGCCTTTGAGTATGCTCTTTCCAGTGTGTACCTTGAATATCCCCTCTGGGTAAATTTCTCAAACATTTCTTGTACCTGTACAGCAGCCTTAATGGAGTCAGAGTTATTTCTCAGTACCCTTACAAATTGTGATACCGGAAGAGATTTTATCAAATTGGAAGGATGGTGGCTAGTGGCATGTAGTAAAGTATTGCGATCAGTTTTTTTCGCAAACAAAGTATAACCCAACTTGTTGTTTTCAATAAAAATACGAAGATCCAAAAAGTCCATTTGTTTATTATTGATTTGATATGCAAGTCTAACAGGTAAATCAAGGTGATTAAGAGACTGTAACATGTTGAGTAATATTTGTTTTTCCCCAGACCAGATAATGAAGACGTCATCGATATATCCATTTCAAAATATGCTGGCTATATTCTTGTAAAATATATCTCTGTTCATATATAGGCATATATGCCTTAGCATACATGGGTGCCATAGGGGCACCCATAGATGTCCCCGAAATCTGGATGTAAAATGATTTTTCGAACCTGAAGTAATTGAGTGTAAGACATAGTTCTAATAACTCCAGGATATATTCAATGGGGGGCTCAATTTTCTCCTGATATTGTAGCAGAACCTGTCGCATTGCTAGTATTCCTTCTTTGTGGGGAATAATAGTGTATAGGCTGTTCACATCGATGGCCGCCAAGTAAACTCCTTGTGGAGGTAATTCAATAGAGCTGAGGGCGGCTATAAATTGGGCAGAGTCTTTCACATAGGTAGGTAATGACATAACAGGTTTCTTGAATTTGGTGTCTAACCATTTTCCAATGGGTTCCAAGAGACCACCAATCACAGACACAATTGGACGGCCTGGTGGACATTTCAGATTTTTATGTACTTTTGGCAATGTGTATATAATTGGACACTTCGGATGCGTTTCAAATAAGTATTCAAATTCAGCTGTGGTGAGGAAGCCTGATTCTAATCCCCTCGGTAGTGTCTGTTCAATCACTTTACTGAATTCGTTAACTGGGTCAATCTCAGTATATTCGTAGACCCTAGTATCAGACAGTTGTTTCAGGAATTCAGCCCTATAGTCTTTATATTGTAAAATAACAATAGCGCCACCCTTATCCACAGGTCGTATAATGATTGACATATCATTAGCTAAGCTGTAAAGAGCCTCCCTTTCAGATTTAGAGATGTTGGAGAGTTACTTTTAGTATTGATTATTTCCGTGGTGTTAGTTTTAAGGATTTGTGAAAACGTTTTTACTGTAGTATTGGAAGTAAGGGGATCAAATGAGCTGCGCAATTTAAACCTTTCTGTGCCTTCCTCTTTAGTTTGATTTTTCTGATGCGAGTTTTTAAAGTGGTCTGCTAAATGGAGTTTTCTATTAAATTTAAACTGGTCAATTTCTCATTGAAATTTATTAATCCTAGATGTAGGAACAAATGAGAGACCCCTCTTTAATAGCACAATCTCTGCTGTAGTGAGGGTTCTAGCAGATAGGTTAATGATATGTGTCCAGTGCCTCTTCCCTTTCTGCCCCCTCCTGGTGTAATGATGAAGTTTGGAGGGTGCGCTATGCTCAAATGACTCCCACTGGTCGGTTCTCTCACCAGACCTAGTCCTGGTTCTAAAAAAGATGAATCAATATGTTCCGAATCTTTGGAGTATGCTCTCTCCCTCTGTGAAATCCTTTGATCAGAGTCAGACACTGATTCGCCCAAAGTGAAGTCTACTGTAGAAGCAATAGGTTTCCTAATGCGGGGCCTGTATGTTCTATATGTAGGTCTGGTGTTCTCTCCAGATAACCACCTATATACTCTATGCTCAGAGTAGTCAGCCTGGACTTTTGCAAGTTTTTCTCTCTTAAATCTGACAAGGTCGTTTTTATACTGTTTCAAATCTTCCATTTTTGAATCAACAAGTCACAATTAGGTGCAGCTATTGTGGTAGAATGTAACACTTCATAATCAGAAATTTTAAACTTAGTAATTTTTAGTTCTCGACCTACCTCCTCAATAACGACCAGCATCAGATCCAAGGAACATTTGTTCAATATGCCGATCCACTTACGACAGACTTCAGGGTTATTCCTTCCAATAGTTGGAACATTCTTAATCCAGAAGCCCCTTGGAATTTTTTTCATGCGATAATAGTCTGATAAGTAAATGGCATGTAATTCAAGATCTATTTGTCTTTGTTTAAGTTTTTGTAATTCTCTCACAATGTCCCGTGGTTCAGATGAGACAGGTAGGTCCGAGTCAGATTGTGGCCAGAGTATGACCCCAGGAAAATAATTTTTTCATCCACATTCAGGGAAAGAGTACAAGATACGACAACGGATTACGTGTACTACAACACACGTTGTTTATTGTATTTTATGTCCTTGTGGTCTTATGTACATTGGGAAATCATCGAATGATTTAAGGCAACGAATGAGGGGACACAGATCGACTATCAGAATAGCACTCTCTAGTGGTATTGCATCTACCCCCATAGCCAAACATTTCCTTGAAATGGGACACACATTGCCAACCCTGAAATTTATGGGCATTGAACATGTCCCGATCCCTTTGAGGGGAGGTGACAGAAACAATTTGCTCCTTCAAAGAGAAGCTTTCTGGATTTTCACACTGGGAACAATATATTCAGGAGGATTGAATGAGATTAATCCTCTGAATTGCTTCATTCCGAAAAGATAATGATTTTTTTCACATATTTATGGTTATGTTTATCTTTAGTCTTAGAGTATTCTTACCATGTGTTCTGTATCCCAGTAGATTTGCTACATGTATTTAGAACTATGTGTAATTAGAATATGATACTATCTAACCCTCTTGTGTGGCTTTGTATATACTATATATATTAGATTATATCTCCTCTTGCAACTCTAATTCCTCTATAGGATCTGGCTATCCCAGCTCTAGTTTAATCATACTCTTTTTGTACGTAACCTTTTTAGACATTTAGTAGATCTGTACCTTGGGTGGCGTTTTGATCCTTTATTTATATCCTTGTTTTTTAATTGGTACCTGAGCATGTGGATTTTCTACATCTCGGTTGCTCACGTATTTCATATTCTTTTCACCAGTTCACACTTTACGGGGTTAAATCCTACCCGGGGTGATGCTCTCTGAACTTTGACATTGCACCTATGACATCACTACCTCTTTTTTTGTTTCGTATTTTTACTCTCCAATCAGAGTTTGATCTCACCATAATTAAATCCTTACTTTTCCCATTTTTCACCGTCTTGATAAAAGTCCTTCTGGGACTGAAACGTCAACTTGATCGTTTTAAAATTCTACACGTTTGTGAATAAACTAAGTATATTTTCTTCAAAGAAGTCCTCCTGAGTGCACTCTTTTTCTATTGGTATACATTACGGCTGAGGTAGCACCGACACAGGTACAAGACCGGCAAATTGAGTGCGGGATATTCGAAATATATATATATATATATATTGTCATTCTAAGTGTATTTTGTTACCTATATATATATATTAATAACAAACTACAGTTAGAATGAAATTACATATGAATATATAATTTATATTAAATTTAGTTTTTCAATATTTTATTTATTTTATTATTTTATTTATTGTAATTATACGTATATATGTGTATATATCTATTACATATATGTGTGTAATATTAAAATACACTTAGAATGACGTTACATATATATGTGTGTGTGTATATATATATATATATATATAACGTCATTCTAAGTGTATTTTACTACTAATATATGTACTTATATTAATATTAAAATACACTTTGTATGACATTACATATATATAATATATATATATACATTTCTATTTTATTTTATAACATGTTTAATGAATTTTTTTTTTTACTTTCCCACCAGCAGGGGGACTGTCTGACATTTCAGACAGTCTCCCTGCTGGCAGATCCACAGCCAGCTATAGGTGGCCATATTTGCCGGGCTCCCTGGGCTGTCAGGCAGCCCTCCAGAAGAGGATCGCGGCAGAGGTGAGTACCGTGGACCTCCAGAGGCTCAAAGCCGCTATGGCGTTCAATGCCGCCGCAACGGCTTTAAAGCCCACTTAACGCGGGATGGCATAGAACGCCGTAACGCCGTTATCGGGTTAACTCCTAAATGACAGTGAATTGAGCAGTGAAATTGCAGAGGAATGATCTTTACACTAAAACTGCTTTATTTAAAGTTATTTAGGTGACTATAGTGTTCCTTTAAGTTCAATGTTTTATTACTCTGAATTTTATGTGATGGATCAGAACACAATAGTCTAAGTTGGTGAAGTGAAATGAGAAAAATATATACATAAAACAATTTTTTAGAAATAGAAAACAGAAAATTGGCATGTGCGTATGTATTCACAACCTTTGTTATGAAGCCAATAAAAAGCTCTGGTGCAACCATTTACCTTCAAAGGTCACATAATTAGTGAAATGATGTCCACCTGTGTGCAACTAAGTGTCACATGATCTGTCATTACATACACACACCTTTTTTGAAAGGCCCCAGAGGCACCACCTAAGCAAGAGGCACCACTAACCAAACACTGCCATGAAGACGAAGGAACTCTCCAAACAAGTAAGGGACAATGTTGTTGAGAAGTACACGTCAGGGTTAGTTTATTAAAAAATATCCAAATCTGTGATGATCCCCAGGAGCGCCATCAAATCTATCATAACCAAATTAAAGAACATGGCACAACAAACCTGCCAAGAGACGGCCGCCCACCAAAACTCACGGACCAGGCAAGGAGGGCATTAATCAGAGAGGAAGCACAACCCTGGAGGAGCTGCAGAGTTCCACAGCAAAGACTGGAGTATCTGTGCATAGGACGACCATAATCCGTACGCTCCATAGAGTTGGGCTTTGTGGCCGAGTGGCCAGAAGAAAGCCATTACGTTCAGCAAAAAACAAAATGGCACGGTTTGAGTTTGCGAAAAGGCATGTGGGAGACTCCCAAAATGTATGGAGGACGGTGCTCTGGTCTTACGAGACTAAAATTTAACTTTTCTGCCATCAAAGAAAATGCTATTTCTGGCGCAAACCCAACACATCACCCAAAGAACACCATCCCCACACTGAAACATGGTGGTGGAAGCATCATGCTGTGGGGATGTTTTTCAGCAGCTGGGACTGGGAAACTGGTCAGAGTTGAGGGAAAGATGGATGGTGCTAAATACGGGGATATTCATGAGAAAAACCTGTACCACTCTGTGCGTGATTTGAGGCTAGGACGGAGGTTCAGCTTCCAGCTGGACAATAACTCCAAACACACTGCCAAAGCAACACTTGAGTGATTTAAGGGGTAGCATGTAAATGTGTTGTAATGGCCTAGTCAAAGCCCAGACCTCAATCCAATAGAAAATCTGTGGTCAGACTTAGATTGCTGTTCACAAACGCAAACCATCAAACTTGAAGGAGCTGTATCAGTTTTACAAGGAGGAATGGGCAAAAATTCCAGTGGTAAGATGTGGCAAGCTCATAGAGACTTATCCAAAGCGACTTGGAGCTGTGATTGCTGCAAAAGGTGGCTCTACAAAGTATGGACTT
Source organism: Pelobates cultripes (assembly GCA_933207985.1). Taxonomy (NCBI): domain Eukaryota; kingdom Metazoa; phylum Chordata; class Amphibia; order Anura; family Pelobatidae; genus Pelobates; species Pelobates cultripes. The sequence goes on from OW240912.1 coordinate 276,848,816, forward strand.
TAGGGGGGTGAATAGTTATGCACATTGACTTTTTCTGTTATTTTGTCCTATTTCTTGTTTGCTTCACAATAAAAAAACAAAAACCTTCAAAGTTATGGGCATGTCCTGTAAATTAAATGATGCAAATCCTCAAACAGTCCATGTTAATTCCAGGTTGTGAGGCAACAAAACACAAAAAATGCCAAGGGGGGTGAATACTTTTGCAAGGCACTGTGTATCTGTATTCCCAATCCTAAAGTGTTCATTTACATTAACTGCTGAAATTTTTTTTCTTTATTTTCTCTGTCATCACGATGTAGATCATACAAACTAGTACTTTTCATAATATGCAGATACCCTAAACTTTCCTTGGCCATCTTCTGTTTTACATAAACATTGTCACTTGCAAGCTGTGTAATACTTAATAGTTATACGGATAACTTTATTTATCCTCTCATTGCCATTAAAGGGACATGGATCACTTGATATTTTTTTAAACCAGCACACAAATATTTTTAAAAAGTATACAAACCAATACAAAGCACGAACAACTTTGAACAGTAAGTAATAAATATTTATAAATTCCATTCCCTTCCCCCTTCTTACCCACCCATCTTGGTTTCAGACCATTCCATTGACAACGCTTTGTGTAGCAGTAGGAGGGAAGCCTGTTTAAGGTGAAGAGATCTTCCAACTGTTCAAGTCTAACAGTCAGACATGCCTGATGTAAATTTCCAGCAATTCTATGGATAGGACACTTAGTTGGTTAGATTTGTGTCCCCCATAGAGTGGAAAGCATAAGAAATATCAAGCAGTTTAATATAAAATAACATATTTAGCTGCTTTTTCCAGACGTCCAAGTGGCAGTCATAACGACTGTCATGACTGTCGCTTGGACTGTGGAAAAATAAATTTACCGTAAGTAAAACATTTTTTTTTTTCCCCCCCTTAGCCTACAGGATGACACCTGTCTCATTCTAAACTAAATCTTTTTAATGAGACTTGTCTCAAAGTGATGCGTGTCCCTTCAATTGCTTTTCTGTGAACTCCTTTTGGGCTTTGCATTTCTGATAATAGATTAAAACAATCAAATCTTTAGGAAAGCCTACTGTGGCAAACGTGCGTATGCCACAAGCTCCTGGAAGAGCCTGCTAGCTAGCCTCCTGCCCAAGGTCTGTGTGCCATATACAAAGATCCTGTTCGGGCATTAACCCTGCCCAGCCGCCATTAGCAGCTTTCCCTTCATTCGAATGGAACCGAACACTAGCTTTGGGTATTTTTAGGTTTTATGTTTGCCTCTCTGTTACTGGGAGATAATTAGCTTACCGGTTTTTAACGCAATTATCTCCCAGGCAAATTGATCTTTAAAAAGGGGCTTGCATTGTATTGGGTGGAGACCCCCTGCTGGGGGTTGTGTGTAAAAGCAGGCAACTTGGCCATAATAAATTAGTTCCTTTTCACCCTTCACTCAGTCTGGGCTAGTGTTTGGGTGTATCAGCTGTACTCTCTGCAGGAGCGCTTAATCACTTGGAGCTGTACCAAGGACACTGTTCCAGGGCAGGAGACCCAGCTGTGGCAGCTAGGGAGCGAGCTTGATGGAGGTACCCAGTCTGGGTGCTAGGCAGTCTGTCACACCTACCATCTTTTAAGTGACCCTTCTTTCCTTTTCCCAGCTCACTCTTTCTTCTTCCACTCTATGGTTCGTCCATACACCACTTGTACTAGCTGAATTTTACACAGGCATCTTATCCATCAATCCCTCCTCTTTTGTTTCTTTACTATTTCCTGGTAGATTGTAAGCTCGTTTGAGTAGGGACTTCTTCATTACTTGTCTCTGTTGGTATTCGTTTGTATGCAAATTACTTGTGAAATATACCCCTTCTATCCTTGTAGTGTTGCAGAATGTGTTGGTACTGCATAAAATAATCATATTTCTCTTTCCTTTCACTTCAACACTACCATTTCTCTTCATTAATGACATTACATAATCTCAGTTAATCAAGCTTAATTACCAACTCTGGTATTGGACTGTTAGTGTGTTTCTCTTGGCAGGTATTAGATTAAAAGAAACCATGATTAATGTAGTTCATTAATACTATAAGGTCAGTCTGGTTACCAAACCTGCAATTATTTTCCCTGTCACTTATCCTTTTGCTTTTCAGTGTTGGTATGCAGCCATGAAGGTAGTAACCGCCGCTGTGGAGGACAGGGAGATCTCCTGGCTGGGTCTCTTGGAGTTTTGGTACACTGGGCATTTCTTGCTGGACCCGAAAAAATTAATGGGTATGCTATCCCAAGTTAATTATGCAGTTTTCCAAAGAAAAGAGTTGCCTGTGCACTACCCCAAATCCATATGCATATTCAAACAAATGGAGTTTTTTTTGTATCACTCCAATTGCCATTAAGTGTAAGCCCACCTGCCACATGGAAGCAAAATTAATTATTAGTGTAGGACCCACCTAAGAAGAGGTTTGCTTTCTTCAGCTTCAGGCAAAAAAAAACCCCAAAACCATATCTAATGCCTCTAACTGCCTGAAGCTAAAGGAAGCAAGGTGAGTTGTTCGTGTAGGACCCACCTAAGATGTTTGCTTTCACGTGGCAGGTGGTCTTACACCTAAAGGCCATTGGAGTGAAACAAAAATAAAAAAAACTTTTTTTTTTTTTTTTAAATATGCACAGGGATTTCGGGTAATAAACTTGTTTTTTGTTGTATGTATTGAGGTTCATGTATACTATGGTCATTGCTGCTGTTCAGGAGTAGTGGGAGTCTGAGTCCAGGACTTATTTTTGTCTGGTTGTATATGCATTTTTCCAACAGGTATGTTATGTTTAACATTGTGAAAGCAATATCCTTAATTCAGATTTTAACTTCTACGCATTTTGTTAAATAAATGTAACCGCAACGGTAGGCTCCACTGCAGAGACTATTTTGTGTGTGTTTAATTTTTTTTTGGCCCTAACAGTTGAGCCATGGACCTCCATTACTGTATTTAACCCTGTAACTTTCCATGACCCCCTAAAACCAATACATGGGGGGTACTGTTTTACTCCGGAGACTTCGCTGAACACATATTAGTGTTAACGGTAAAACATATCACAGCGATGATATTTATTTTATTTTTTTGCATTTTTCTCGCACAAACTGCACTTTCACTGATATTGTTGTGATAAGTTTTACTGTTTAGAAACACCAATATTTTGTGTTCAGCGAAGTCTCCCAAGTATAACAGTACCCCCCATGTACAGGTTTTTCATAGTGTTTTTGAAAGTTATAGGGTGAAATTTAAGGCTTGATTTTCAATTTTTTCACATTGAAACTTCCCAGACTGATTGTTTCCTTTGAGACTGTATGGTAGCCAAGGAATGAGAATTACCCCCATGATGGCATACCATTTGCAAAAGTAGACAACCCAAGATATTGCAAACAGTGTATGTTCAGTCTTTTTTAGTAGCCACTTAGTCAAAAACACTGGCCAAAGTTAGCAGTTTTTTTTGCATTTTTAACACAAAAAAAATTTAAGCTAACTTCGGTAAGAAAACTGAAAAACTGTCTGGTCACTATGGGGTTAACAAAGATTTTAACACAACTGGCTCTCTTCAAGCCACAAGTGGTCTTTGTCATATTAATGGTGGATATTCAGTGAAAGTGATTTGAAAATGTACTCCCATTTCTCTCTCTTTATTTTTTTATTTTTTACTCTAGTCAAAACCCATTCCTTGTGGCAGCCTTTGGTGCCTGCTCACTTACAAGACAATGTAACCACCAAGCTTTCCAGAAACATGGACGTTCAATGACGACAGGCGACATGATTACTGAAGTTGGAACCGCTTTTAACAAACTCTTTGAAACCTGATACTACTGAAGCAGAGCACTGAACAGTGGCCTGTGGACTGCTAATGAATTAGAGATGTACATAGAGCCCCTTTCCTAATGCTGTAGCAGTATTTTAAACATGCCATACCGGCATGCTCAATTTTCAGTGTAGAAAACAAAATAAGAAAATACTGTAGATTTTTTTTTTTTTTTTTTTTTTTTAACCCCACAAACATGGCAGGTGGAATACAGAAGAATCCTGATTGAGACAAACGTCTACAACAAAAGTAATTGAAATAAAACAAGTGGGACTGGATTTTGTTAATTATATGAAAAAAAGGACTTTCTGGAAAGCATTTTGGTATTTTAGTTAGAACATCGAATATTAAATTTACTGATTGAAAGTAGTTTAATTGTAAGTCCCTATACACAGATTTGCACTATATGTATTGTTTTAATGATTTATTTAATCCTTAAAAAAAAAAAAACGAAAAAAAACCCTACTTTTTTGATAAGTAATTAAAATGTATAACACTACTCAACCTTTATAAATTTTATTAAACAATGTAAAGATACATAATCTATGCACTGCATGCCCCACTGTTAACCAGTGTATCCATCCATCATTCTAAGAAATATTGCGGTATAGTAGCGGAGGGCCAAGACTGGAAACTCCCGATCTTCAGTGATCAATATAATATGAAAACATTTTCTAACACTAGAATGTTTAATTCTACTCACCAGAGTTCCACGCGTAGACTGTCAGTAATAAGTTATCTGCTGAAAATTCGTCCCAGAACAATGGTTCTATCGGGTTGAATCCGGAAGCCCTCTGGCTGTAAGGTACAAGGCCAGGATGGTGTTTTCAGATTGTCCAAAATGAATTTATAAAAGTGCTGATTTCCCCTGAAACCAGCACTTTTATTAATTATAATTGTATAACTGCTCAGTTTCTCAATAACCACAATAAGTACCATTGCAGGATTAAACTAACGGGCCCAGCCCACTTTAATAAGTGGAAGTGGTCTGGGTACCTATAGTGTCCTTTTAAACTGCCTAAGAGTTTTGAAAATCTTTGAAAGTGCCGAGAATGTGATCAGAGAGGCAAACTAAACACATAAATAAACATTGGAAGCTCAATTGATCAAAATAAAGTGCATCCCTAAATCAATAGCTCAATAGAAGAAAGAAGAAAAATAATGTAGAAAATAAATAAAAAGGTGATTACCTCAGCTGTTAGTAGCATATTTACCAACGGCCTTCTCTTCTATGGAGGCATAAGCCTTCTAAGCTATTGTTAGAGCAGGGGGCTACAGTTAGCACTTGGCTGTAACTCGATTCCTGCTTTTTCCCCCATTGCTTATCTATGACCCTAACTTCCTTTACTATGCCATGACTTTCACTTTATAGCTGTACATTGTGTCCACATGACCATTTAGGCTTTAGCCAGAACTCAAGCTATCCTCTAATGTCCAAGGGAGTTTTATTTAAAAACACTAAAGCGTTAGGTATACAAAATTGTATTCCTAACGCCATAGTGTCCCCCCTTCTTATTACTGTAGGTCTGCAGCCACTCTAATGAATAAAGGGTTAAAAACCTGTTTAATACACATACCTCTTTCTTTTCAACGTGCGCCACCTTCACAGGGCTTCAAGGATTAGCGTGAGGATCTGCTTTTGGCACCAGGTGCGGGCGGTGGCATTGGGGGTATACCAGAGACTGGACTCTAGTCACATACTGACAGCGGAAATGTAAGTGGAGTCTGCTTGTTGGCTATTTTTTTTTAACCAGGGCCAGGGTTTAGTATAGAGGACTGGGGTTTAGCAGAGGGGGGTGGGAATGCTGTTTTTTTTTTAAATTTTTAATACTGTACTTTTCAAAACAAAAAAGCCCATGTTATCCCTTGTTTGACATGCTTGCTCTAGAGGTTGCCTTAACCCTGCACTGTAAACATGGTTTTACATTGCAGGATTATTGGGACAAGAGCCTTTAACCCAAATTGCTTCAATGAGAGGAATTGGTCTGGGTGCCTATTGTGTCAATTTAGATTTTTATATCTGGTAGGACCATGAGAGACAGATAAATACAGATTAAGATACCTACCTACAAATTGTTCAAGAGCACACACACCACTTCACGGCAATGGTGTTTCCTGATGGCAGTGGCCTCTTTCGGCAGTATAATGCACTGCAAACATTGTTGAGTCATGTTTTTAGTAACATGACAGAGTTCAAGGTGTTGCATTGGCCTCCAAATTCTATATAAGGAGGCCCCATCTCCCAACTTGCAGGACTTAAATGATCCGCTGCACAAGTTTTGGTGCCAGGCACCACAGGACACATCCAGAGGTTTTGTAGAATCCATACCTCAAAGCATCAGATGTTTTGGCAGCATGAGGGGGAACTACAAGATATTAGGCAGGTGCTTTTAGTATTGTGGCTGATCAGCATGTGCATATTTGAATCTTTCGCGTTGAGCACAATTTTTTTTTTTTTTTAAATATAAGTGTGCTTAATAGTTTCCCCCTAAAACTTAAGGGATTATTTAAACCCCCATGACCACTTCTGCTTTTATAAGTGTTATGGTAGTAAGAATCTATAAATGCAGTGTTTCTACTTAAAATGCTGCACATAATGAGATATTTGCATCTGAGCCATGCCAAACTAATCTTATTGATTTTTTTGATTGGGTAACTAAAATTATAGATCAGGGTGGTGCAGTAGACATTGCTTACCTAGATTTCAGTAAGGCTTTTGACACTGTTGCACATAGGCTTATCAATAAACTGCAATTGGATTCCAATATTGTTGAAAGGCAGTGGCTGAGTGACAGGCAACAGAGGGTTGTAGTCAATGGAGTATATTTGAAGCTTGGGCTTGTCACCAGTGGGTTACCTCAGGGATCTGTACTTGGACCCATTCTCTTAAATATTTTTATTAGTGATATTGCAGAAGGTCTTGATGGTAAGGTATGTCTTTTTGCCGATGATACTAAGATATGTAACAGTGTTGATGTTCCAGGAGGGGTAAGCCAAATGGCAAATGATTTAGGTAAACTAGAAAAATGGTCAGAGTTGTGGCAACTGGCATTTAATGTGGATAAGGGCAAGATAATGCATCTTGGACATAAAAACCCAAGGGCAGAGTACAGAATATTTGATAGAGTCCTAACCTCAACATCTGAGGAAAGGGATTTATGGGTGATTATTTCTGATGACTTAAAAGTAGGCAGACTATGGAATAGAGCAGCAGGAAATGCTAGCAGAATGCTTGGTTGTATAGGAAGAGGTATTAGCAGTAGAAAGAGGGAAGTGCTCATGCCATTGTACAGAACACTGGTGAGACCTCACTTGAAGTATTGTATGCAGTACTGGAGACCGTATCTCCAGAAGGATATTGATACCTTAGAGAGAGTTCAGAGAAGGGCTACTAAACTGGTTCATGGATTGCAGGATAAAACTTACCAGGAAAGGTTAAAGGATCTTAACATGTGTAGCTTGGAGGAAAGATGAGACAGGGGGGATATGATAGAAACATTTAAATACATAAGGGGAATCAACACAGTAAAGGAGGAGACTATATTTAAAAGAAGAAAAACTAACACAACAAAAGGACAGTCTTAAATTAGAGGGACAAAAGTTTAAAAATATCAGGAAGTATTACTTTACTGAGAGGGTAGTGGATGCATGGAATAGCCTTCCAGCTGAAGTGGGAGAGGTTAACAAAGTAAAGGAGTTTAAGCATGCGTGGGATAGGCATAAGGCTATCCTAACTATAAGATAAGGCTAGGGACTAATGAAAGTATTTAGAAAATTGGGCAGACTAGATGGGCCAAATGGTTCTTATCTGCCGTCACATTCTATGTTTCTATGTGTTAATTACATGCCCAGAACTCTAGGCTCTCTCATGTCAATACTGTTTAAAAAGTCTCTTGTCAGCGCGTATTGCACACTGACAACAGAATTAATTAGCCTCACCTTTGCAGGTAGTGCCTGCAAGGGGGAGCGTGCATGTCCCCTTCCTCCCTTAAAAGCTGTAGTTTAATTCCCCCTCGATGTTATGCCTTAATTTTTTGTTTTGATAAACTAACTTGCCTGTGCTGCTTCCTCTTAAAGGAACACTATAGTCACCTAAATTACTTAAGCTAAATAAAGCAGTTTTAGTGTATAGATCATTCCCCTGCTCAATTTACTGTCATTTAGGAGTTAAATCACTTTGTTTCTGTTTATGCAGCCCTAGCCACACCTCCCCTGGCTATCACTGGCAGAGCCTGCATGAAAAAAACCCCCCAAAAAACAAACAAACTGGTTTCACTTTCAAACAGATGTAATTTACCTTAACTAATTGTATCTCAATCTCTAAATTGAACTTTAATCACATACAGGAGGCTCTTGCAGGGTGTAGCAAGCTATTAACATAGCAGGGGATAAGACAATCTTAATTAAACAGAACTTGCAATAAAGAAAGCCTAAATAGGGCTCTCTTTACAGGAAGTGTTTATGGAAGGCTGTGCAAGTCACATGCAGGGAGGTGTGACTAGGGTTCATAAACAAAGGGATTTAACTCCTAAATGGCAGAGGATTGAGCAGTGAGGCTGCAGGGGCATGTTCTATACACCAAAACTGCTTCATTAAGCTAAAGTTGTTCAGGTGACTATAGTGTCCCTTAAGCACGCTCTAAGCTCAAACAGTGCAAACAAGAGCTTCTCCCTTCAGAGATTAAGGAAGTGAAATGACAATGAAGTGGGAAGTTATCCTCATGGGTGACTTTAATCTTCCTGATGAACTGGAAAACCAAAATAGCTGCTTGTGCCAGGAGCACACATATTCGAAACTTCCCTACTGAGATTGGCTCTAAAACAAGTTGTTGAGGAGCCAAATCATAAAGAGGCTATACTAGATTTAGTGTTGAAAAATGGAGATTTGGTATCACATATTACTGTTGGTGAAAATTTAGGATCCAGTGATCATCAGTCAGTGTGGTTTAATATAAGAACAGTGACTGAGTCACACCACACAAAAACAAAAGTTTTAGACTTTAGGAAAACAGACTTTTCTAAAATTAGTATATGTGTAAAGGAGTCATCATCAGACTAGAGCAGTTTAAATGGAGCCCAAGAGAAATGGGAATTTTTAAAAGTTGCACTGCTGAAGGCAACAGAAAATTGCATTAGGCTTGTCAGTAAAAGCAAAAGATTTAAGAAACCACTGTAATACTCTGCAAATGTGGCCAACATAGTAAAAAAAACAAAAAGTTAGCACTTAGTAATTGTAAAAGAAAACCAGAGTGAGGAAGATAGACAGATCTATACGATTAGGCAGAAAGAGGCTACGCAAGTTATAAAAGCTTCCAAATCTCACACAGAAGAGAAAATAGCACAGTCAAAAAAAAAGGGACAAAACATCTTTTAGATACATAAATGAGAAAAGGAAATTAAAACAAGGATTAGATTAAAAACAAAAGAAGGAAGGTATGTAGAAGAGGATAAAGGTCTAGCTGACTGCCTCACTGATTTTTATTTTTGTTCAGTATTTACAGATGAAAATTAAGGCAAGGGGCCTCAGTTAGAAAAAAAGACAAATGAGTAATTTGTTACGTGTGAGTTATACACCTAACTTCATCAAAAGAGGTTAGTGGTGTACTAGCAAAACCATTAACAGATTTATTTAACCAAAAATTGGAAGTTAGCAAATGTTGTGCCCATTCACAAGAAAGGTAGTTAGGAGGAGTCGGGCAACTAAAGGCCAGTAACCCTTACTTCAGTAGTGGGGAAAGTAATGGAAACCATGTTAAATGATAGGATTGTTAAACATCTAAAATCACATGGATTTCAAGATCAGAGACATGGGTTTACTTGAGATCTTCAAGATCATGCTAAACTAATTTTATTGATTTTTTTGATTGGGTAACTAAAATAATAGATCAGGTACAGTAGACATTGCTTCCCTAGATTTCAGTAAGGCTTTTGAAACTGTTGCACATAGAAGGCTTATCAATAAACTGCAATCTTTAAGTTTGGATTCCAATATTGTTGAATGGGTAAGGCAGTGGCTAACAGGCAACAGAGGGTTGTAGTTAACAGAGTATAATCGAAGCATGGTCTTGTCACCAGTGGGGTACCTCAGGGATCTGTACTATTTTTATTAGTGATATTGCAGAAGGTCTTGATGGTAAGGTATGTCTTACTGCTGATGATACTAAGATATGCAACAGTGTTGATGTTTCAGGAGGGATAAGCCAAACAGCAAATGATTTAGGTAAACTAGAAAAATTTTCAGAGTTGTGGCAGCTCACATTTAATGTAAATAAGTGCAAGATAATGCATCCTGGACGTAAAAACCTAAATGCAGAGTACAGAATATTTGATAGAGTCCTAACGTCAACATCTGAGGAAAGGAATTTAGGGGTAATCATTTCAGATGAATTAAAGGTAGGCAGACAATGTAATAGACCAGCAGGGAAGTGCTCATGCTATTGTACAGAACACCGGTAAGACTTCACTTGGGGTATTGTACGCAGTACTGGAGCCTGTATCTCCAGAAGGATATTGATACTTTAGACAGAGTTCAGAGAAGGGTTACTAAACTGGTTCATGAATTGCAGGATAAAACTTACAAGGAAAGGTTAAAGGATCTTAACATATATAGCTTGGAGGAAAGACGAGACAAGGGGGATATGATAGAAACATTTAAATACATAAAGAGAATCAACACAGTAAAGGAGGAGACTATATTTAAAAGAAGAATGGCTTCCGTTATTTCTATGCAGATGACACGCAAATCTACCCGTCCTCTCCTGATCTCTCTCCGCCCATCTTGACTCGTGTGTCTGACTGCCTCTCTGCGATTTCCAACTGGATGGCTGCTCACTTCCTTAAACTTAACCTGTCCAAAACAGAACTTCTGGTCTTTCCTCCCTCAAGTGTTACCATTCCCGTGTCTGTCTCCCTCCAAGTCAACGGCGCTACCATCACCTCTACCTTGCAGGCTCGGTATGTGTAAGGCAATTTTTTTTAAATTGGAGGGGTGATCCAAA
>OW240912.1:276859743-276879230 GCA_933207985.1 Pelobates cultripes
GCTATTCCACTTATAACAGTAAAAAAAGTTTTTTGTTTTTAAATCCAAGCTATTGTGACACAGGATCTAATTAGTGGCACTTGTCAGCGTATCCACTGTTAGCGTAACACACCTTTAAGGACACTGACTGCTATTCAATCTATAACAGTAAAAAAAGTTTTTTGTTTTTAAATCCAAGCCATTGTGACACCAGATCTAATTAGTGGCACTGGTCAGCGTATCCACTGTTAGCGTAACACACCCGCTTTAAGGACACTGACTGCTATTCAATCTATAACAGTGAAAAAAGTTTTTTGTTTTTTTAAATCCAAGCTATTGTGACACCAGATCTAATTAGTGGCACTGGTCAGCGTATCCACTGATAGCGCAACACACCCGCTTTAAGGACACTGACTGCTATTCAATCTATAACAGTAAAAAAAGTTTTTTGTTTTTAAATCCAAGCTATTGTGACACCAGATGTAATTGGTGGCACTGACTGGGGAAATGGGCACAGTATGCACTGTGAGCCTGACACAGAAGCTGGCAGCAGTGGCAGACAACTGACTGCTATTCAATCTATAACAGTGAAAAAAGTTTTTTGTTTTTAAATCCAAGCTATTGTGACACCATATGTAATTGGTGGCACTGACTGGGGAAATGGGCACAGTATGCACTGTGAGCCTGACACAGAAGCTGGCAGCAGTGGCAGACAACTGACTGCTATTCAATCTATAACAGTGAAAAAAGTTTTTTGTTTTTAAATCCAAGCTATTGTGACACCAGATGTAAATGGTGGCACTGACTGGGGAAATGGGCACTGTGAGCCTGACACAGAAGCTGGCAGCAGTGGCAGACAACTAAGTGCATTTACATTACATAGAAAAATAAAATAAAAAAAAAGCATACCCTTATCCCTAACCTAGCTATGCTTTTCCCTATCTTATGAACAGCAGCTACACTTTCCCTCCTCTTACTAAGCATGCAGCTTGAGAATGAATCTAAAATGGATGCTGTCCAGTAGGTGGGAGGGTCTGCTAGGGAGGCTGTGCTGCTAATTGGCTGGAATGTGTCTGCTGACTGTGAGGTACAGGGTCAAAGTTTACTCAATGATGACGAATAGGGGGCGGGTCGAACCGCGCATATGTTCGCCCGCCGTGGCGAACGCGAACATGCTATGTTCGCCAGGAACCGTTCGCCGGCGAACCGTTCGGTACATCACTATTAAATAGCAATATACACACACTGTTTATTAAGCTGTTTTATGTTGTATTTAAAGTACCTGAAAATATAATATAGTTATATAATAAAATGGAATAGTGAAATCGGTTTTAAGTCATTGTTATATTAACTCCTATGTTTTTGGTTTTAAAATAGATAATAGATAATAGATGTAAAATATGTACAGAATTGATATTGGGCAGTCTAGAACAGAGTTCCGGGTTGCCAAATTCCTGTGAGCTGGGGGTGTAACTAGCCCCTGGCACACAAGTGCAAATAATTGTAGATTATGCTAACACAGTGTACCTATAATCTTAGTTTTATTAAGGACAGGAGGCTTCATATTTTGTATTAAACTCTCTTCACTAGACTCCAGCAGTACAGATTTAACAATAAAGTTTAGTGAAAAAAAACATACTGCAACAGGGTATAAAAGGCCCCTCCCCCTGTATCTCTTCCTCATTCTTTGATGCGATATAACAAAAAATGCATCCTTTAAATAGAATAAACAATAACTATAACGATGAAGATTCAGACTGTAAACGATCCGAATCCTGTTTTTTATAGAGCGCGAAGATGATCCCATGTAGTGATCCATGAAGGTGAATCAAACTGAAAATGATCAAAAATACGTGAAGGGGACTTGGAAATGAACTGTTTGTCATATATACATTAATATAAACTCAAATTGTATGTGAAGCTAATCTTAATAAGTAAAATAATCACAAATCTCAATATGTGTAACAATAATTAAAAACACATAATAACCCAATACACACACCTCAAATGTATTCAAATCTTTATTGAAGTATATAATCCCAAAACGGGCAGATAAACGGAATTATAAAATGAATTGTATTACACTAGCCATAAGGTGTGCTCTCTCTCTCCAAAGATAGGCAGGGATAGGATTAATAAACAGGAATTCCCAATAGGATAAAAAAAAATGTTTAATTCATTATTGAGGTAAAAAACATTGAATCACATAAACAGGGAGGGGAAAAAGAAGGGTGGGAAAATATTCGCCTCCTGTCCTTAATAATTTTAAGATTATAGGTACACTGTGTTAGCATAATCTACAATTTTATAACATGACAGGAGGCTTCATATTTTGCATTTTTAAAGCTGTGAAAGAAAACAAAAGAAACACGAGAAACCTGACGGAAATAAAAGACACGGAATGTACTTTCTCTAGTCCAGTCTACATATTGCAGTAACATGTACACCACGCAGAAGCGAGGGACAGCACAAAAAAAAGGGATATGAGACTGAAGTCTCGTCTGTCTTAGTCCGACACGAAATAGAAAACGACACTCCTTCTGGATTCAAGGAAAAACCATCCACGTCGAACACTCGCACGTCCACAATCCATTGGAAAGAAATAAGGCATAACAAAAGTGTACGTTGTGCCAAGAGTTGGCGCAAAGACAATTCCTTATTGTCTGGCCAGTCTCGAAGAAAACTTAAAACTAGATCCATGTCCTCCATATGTGAGTATTTGGGAGCAGATGGTCTAGATAGTCGAATTCCCCTCAGAAGGCGACAGACCAGAGAATTCTGGCTGATAGGAGTGCCTTGTAGTGGAATATGAGCAGCTGAGATAGCCGAACGCGTCACGTTGATGGAGCGATCCGACTTGTCCGATGAAAAAAGATGGGATAAGAAATTCAGTACAGTGGTAACAGGTGCAGTAAAGGGATCAAGATCCCTCTCCAGACACCAATTACTCCAACCAGTCAATGCAGCGTTGTAGCTCCTTCTAGTGCCAGGGGCCTGTGAGTCCCATAGTAGTTCCTTAGCCAATTGCGATAAGCCATCGACTGACCAGGATCCCCTGAAACCATCCAGGCCACTAGGTCCAAGTTTCTTTGGAGGACCAGTGGGTGTAATTCCCCTTGGATGTTCGTCAACAGATGCGGTAAGGATGGCAGTAGGATAGTTCCAGTAGATCTGGAAACCATGCTTGACTCAGCCAAAGGGGAGTACCAAAGTGATCTTATGGATTTGTACGTGGTGGAGGACTCTCGCCAACATCGAGATAGGAGGGAATGCGTAAGCTCCGTAAATTGGACAATTCTGGAGAAAGGCATCCACTGCCTCGCACTCCGGAACCGGAAGCCATCTGAAATATCTCTGTAACTGCCTGTTGGTCCGGGATGATAATAGGTCCAACTGGAGCAGTCCCCATAGAGGCCTCAGTGTGCAGAATATCGAGACATTCGGTCTCCAGTCGCTGACGTCCCTCCAGTGTTGAGAGAACCAGTACGCTATGATATTGTTGATTCCTGGTAAGTACTCCACTCATAGAGTGATGTTGCAGGGTAAGCAGAATCAGTATATGTCCTTTGTCGCCTCCGTAAGGTCCTGGGATCAGGCCATGCCTAAGCGGTTTACGTATGCAACAATTCAAGACATCTGTGACCAGACTGCAAATCGCGAACGAGCCTGCGATCAGTTCAAGACTGTTTAAAAGGAGACAGTTTTGTCTCCACTCTGGCCCACGGTCCACCTGTGGAAGCATGTGCGCATCCCCATAGACTCGCGTCTGATTCCACAATGAAATCCGGCATGAGTCCAAAAATTGCTCTGCAATTCCACGCCTGCATGTGAAGTAACCACCAAGGGAGTTCGGTCCTTACTTCAGATGTTACTGGTATCCAATGGTCGAAAGAGTGACCTGTCCGTAAATAATGGGCTTTCAGCCATTGCACAGCTCTGTAGCGGACCTTGAAAAATCACCATGATGGATGAGGATAGGAGACCCACCACTCGAGCCAGGATTCGCAGAGGGATGGAGTGCTTGCATAGAATACGCCTGATTCCTCTGCTAATGGCTTTGATTTTTTTTTATTGATTTTTTGTGTTGGGTAAGCGAAGCATATATTTGGTCTCGAATCCCAGGAATTTTATCACCTGAGAAGGTAGACCAGACAATGGATACCTTGGGATTATAGGTGAGCCATTACCGCTTTCAGAAGCTTGGTGAAGCACAATAGTGCGGAGCTGAGTCTGAATGGTAGACATGTGAATTGGTAAGGACGATCCTGCCAGATGAATCTCAGGAATGCGTCTGCTCTATGGTGCCACAGGGACAGAGAGATAGGCGTCCTTCAGATCTAGACGGGTAAACCAGTCATTGGCCAGTAGGAGATTTCTTAACAGATGAATACCTTCCATTTTGAAATGTTGGTACACTACAAAGTCATTCAGGCGACGTAAATTGATGATTGGGCGCCTAGTTTCCTGTCTCTTTCTTGACCACGAATATATTGCTGAAGAAACCTGTCCTGTCCAGAGCCACTTGGACTGCTCCTTTGGCGAACAGGGCATGCATCTATTTATCTATGAGCAAACTGTGGGTCGCTCCGTAAAGGAGGGGGACATCCGACCTGCGAGGGTGGAGAATGGAATTCTATAAAGTATCCCCGAACAGTCTGTAGGATCCTACAGTCTGTAGGACCAGCCCTGCTAAAAACACCCCTGCCGAGGTTAGGACAAAACCTTGTATCAATGATGACTGGGCTTTGTTGAGAGTGGTGAAGGGGTTCGCATGCTTTTTAAGTTCAGTGATGAAAGGTTCACTAAATAATAAACCATTTCCCAAAGGTCTCAGTTCTCTCTTCCCCAGATACAAGAGCTTGTTGTCAATTTTCAGAAGAGCGACCTTATGTCGTTCAGTGCATAGAGCCGCGTTTGTGTTACCCAGCATACAGATGGCTCTCTGAGCCCATTCTCAAATATCATTGGGATCCAGTGGGGTGTTGTATGTGAGAGCGAGATCTGCGTAGTATAGGATCTCTGCCAGTGGGCTAAACATGTCCAGGAGTTTATCCTGTGTAGCTTTTAGCCCTTTTTCTATCCCCTCATGAAGGGTCTCATCCCGTCCATGCCATGAACACCACTATTGTGGTATCAAACTCCAGGGTGACACTTACTATGTCCGGGAGGATCGGACGAGGGCATTCTGTGTGAAGGTGTGCGCACACCTCCTTCTCCTTCTTTCATAGCCAAAAATGCACGTATTGTGTGAGATGGTCTGGGAGACACCATTCTGAAGATCTTGGGTGTAGGGGCAAACCCTGGGTATCAATGAACAGGTCTTAATAGGTGTTCGTAAGTTTGTGGCTACCCTTTCTGCATGGAGAAGGTTTTACTACGTATTCCTTGACATAACATGATTTCGTACTCGGAATATCATGCCAGTTGTCTTCATCACAGGTCAAGCTGTCTGCTCGCCATTCGTCCACAACCACCATAGTGGGTAAGTTCGGATAAGAGCCTTTCTCCACGGAGGATGGAAGTGGAGGTGGGAGTACATTGTGTGATACTATACATTTAGGTCTCTTGAGAGGAGCCCTCCCTTTGGATTTCCTGGTTACAGAGCTGGAGCCCTTCCAGTGCCGTTAAGGAATGGATATGGGTACTCTGAATGTCTCAGAGCCTTTGTATTCCTGTAGTGTCCTTTGCTAGAATAGTGTGTTACTGTGTGGGTCACAAGGCAAGCCAGTAGGTCCTTGATGTGCAATCAACACTTATATAACAGACGTATGGATAGTGATCAAGTACTGATATAACATAACTGGCAAGGATAGGTTTATATAGGAGAAAGACAGTAATAAAATTGGATCAGATCACGTAAATCACGCTCTGATCAAATATGAAGCCTCCTGCTATGTTATAAAATTCAGAATAGGCAACGTTTCAAGCAGAAACACTGCATATCCAGGCTTCTACCACAATGACCACTTCAAATACCTGAAGTGGTCATGGTGGTTGAAGTATTTCTGCTAATAAATTCAGTGGTGCTCAGTTCATGCATTATCCTTATCCTTTTACGACAGGCTACAATTCATCATACAGTCCACAAATCCAATTGGTTAACTAATATATTTGTGTGCCCCATAACATCCTATTAAAATATACATATAAAGGAGAACACATATAAAGTATGTATACATTAGAAAGATTAAGTGCATGAACTAGTATCCAAGTATATATATGACGTATATCAATTTATGAGCAACTATATTATTAAGTATGGTGTTTTTTTTAACATGTGTTAAGGTTCAGAAGGGGAATTTGGATTTCCAGGAAACCCTGGCCTTGATGGGGAAAAAGGTGATGAAGGAGAGCCTGGCCTTCCAGGTTTAAAGGGATCACCAAGTATATTCCCAGGTAAAGTTTTATGTCCAAACTACATACGAAAGGCAAGCTACTGCTGTTTCATCTCTCCAGCTATCTCATTTATCAATATTCTCTGTTTTTATATATCATTTATTCATAAAGGATTTCCTGGCATTCCTGGCTCACAAGGTGAAAAAGGTATCAAAGGGTACCCAGGAGACTCAGGGTATGACGCCTACGAACCAGGAACTCAAGGTTTGGATGGAAAGCCAGGATTACGAGGACCACCTGGCCCCCATGGGTATCCAGGTCAGTGACAGCTGTTCTAACAAATATTTATATCAAATATGACCTGTGCCAACTAAACAAATGAAATTACAACAGTCTGTAAAGGATAACATTGGTCACATGAAAAAAGTGAATTGCTCATGTTGTCTTATGAAGGTGATAAATTCTACATTGTGTAATTGTCATGAGGTATAAACCCAATATGCAGAGTCTAGGTTAATAGTTATAAATTGGACTGAATATAAATGTATTACTGAGACTTATCGTAATATAGAGAGGAAAAGTCAGGATAATAGAGAGACAGTGAAAACGAGAACTTGTCGAAATCACATACAGGGTATATCAAACAGGTAAACAAGATAGTAAAGAGTTACAGAGAAACACAAAACCAAGGTCAATACCAGAAATATCACAATGTATCAAGGAGTTTAAATACCATTATTTGTCATGTGATTGGTTCATGTCATTCCTGCGACCTAAAAACGAACGTGAATAGGGACGCTGAACTGACGTGGACAAATTTGATCCAGAAGTGATGTGATGCCCCCATTGCCCTTTTAAAAACATGCTACAAATGCAAGCAGCATTCTTTTCTCTAAAATTCACTTTCAGAGTTTCCTGACCATCACAAAGACTAGGTAAGTAGTGTTACAGTAGTAGAGTGCAAATGATTCATAAGTAAAAATAGTTTTATATATCCCGCCCAAAATGTTTCTTACAAATGTAAATAAGTGTGTGTCCTTCCAATCCAAGATTACTTCGATTTGGTATTTCTATTGAAGCAACTGCATCTACCCTGTGTGTGGATATGTTTTATACTGCAGATGGAGATCAGGGCAATGTGCATAATATAAATAAAATGTTTCTTTCTGTTGTTTTGTTAATGTTCTTAATGTATCGTACATGTTTTAAGGTGGACGTATAGGGAGGAAAGGGTCATCTGGATTTCCTGGAGATGATGGTTTTCAAGGGTATCCAGGTATTGAAGGTCACAAAGGATTTAAAGGTAAACATATTGAGCTTTGTTTAAAAACAACATATGGTGCAGTTATAACATGCAGCACTTTATGTTAGATTAGCGTTTTATGTCATATTAACTTTTTTCATGAACAAATAACAATTTGTTAACTATGCATATTAAACCTAAATAACAGATTGCTATGTGATTAAACTGTTAAAATAAGAAGTGGTATGCTTACGGATATTCAGAGCACCAACTCCAACCATCTACATCCAGAATAGATCGGGTACCCAAAGGATTTGTAAGGGTACATTTATTCTCTCTCAAAACTTTCCCTGCCTGGTAATATTTTGGCTGTGACTGATTGTTGCAAATGGCTTTGAATATGTAGTGTGTCTGTGATACTTGGTCAGTCCTGATTTCCAATTTTCTGAAAATTTGAAGGGCACAAAATTCTGTTTTTTCAAGTCTGGTATTATTCCAAATATTTGCCATAACCATTGAAAGAGCTAAACAGAAGCTAGTCACTTTGGTGATTCAGTGTGGATAATACAATTATCTGTATAACACACTCTGCAAAAGTCTACAAATTGCACTTCTATGCAGTTGACAGTTTTTTTTTATTGGAAATTTGTAACAGTAACATTTAGTTAGTAGTTAGTTAAATGTAAAATCAATTTGCATGTGCAAAAGTTGGGCAGTGCACAACCAAACTGTTTCAATGTTTCACGTGGGGTGTAGGTCTGTGTAGATGTACTGAGTGAATGGACCCACCAGATCTCTTGTAGTATTTTGACAGTAGGAGCATTAACAAAATATGCTAGTACATGCCAAAATTTGCAAATTAACAGCACAAAAAATGAATACTGAAAGAAAATGTTCTACCTCATCCAGGTATACTGAGTAAGCTAACTTGTTAGGTCAAATAAACATGTATAAGTTCTGAACTTAAGAGCGATGTGTTCTTCTGCATTAGGAAAAGTTGAGACCAAGAAAAACAGCAATATACTATCCATTATTGTACTGTAAATTAGATAATATTAGTTGGTTTAAAAAACATTTGAGCCCAAATTATTTAAATTGGCAGCTATTTACTTATTGTGCATTTAATAAAAATAAAGCAGCTGGCTTTGCTTTAATAAACATAAATATAAATGCAAATTGTTTTTTTTCACCTTGCCTACTACAGTAGTGCCATTTAAAAACCATATACCTCCATAAAACTAGCTTTAGTTATCAGCACTGAACGTAGATATCAGGAAATTGAGCGTAATTACTGAGCAAGACAGCAAAGCAACATTCTAGGTCATGGTGTGGAACAAAAGTTTGTTTAAAAATCTGCTTTACATTTTGTGGAATTGTAAAAAAATGCATCTGCATCTTATTGGGTAGTGTCTTGTGTTTTCACTGAAGCTTTCATTTGTAATAGAAGGGTCCTAATTAAAAAAAAAAGGAATGCTGCACAGTAAATTTCTACATATATATAGTCGCTCTTACATTTCAGGTGAACAAGGAGAATGCCAATGCTCTCCAGGTGATAAAACTGGAAGAGGTCCTGCGGGAGAACCTGGTCCTGTGGGATTTCCAGGTTCTCCTGGTGAGCAGGGCAATCAGGGAGAGAAGGGAGAGAGAGGAATTCCTGGAGGTCGCGGTGTTACAGGTATTCAGGTATGTTATAACAATTTTGCCATATAAGCATATAAAACAATCTGCAGATTCCTCCCGAACAAAGAGTGAAGACTCAACCCATACGATATTGCACAGCCAGTTTTTACTTTTTACCTTTCTCATTTTCTATTAATATAAAAACTCTGATAGATTGTTAACAAGCCATGTATTAAATACATATGTATTCCTTTCCGTAACATATTCACAATGTTGTATATACCATGATGTGGCTTTTGCACAAGCCTTCTAATATCGTACTGTCGCAGTCTATTTCAATGCAAAAATAAAGAACTTAAAAAAAAATAAAAAACAATCTCAATGTCCTCATGCAGAGCATCAGTTAGGCAACCAAAAGTCGCCTAACAAGCAAGAAGTGCTTTTAGTTGCTGTCTGATTGACATCCACTAGAGGCAGTCTTAACCCTGCAATGTAAATATTGCAGTTCACCAGCAACTGCAGTAATTAACATTTCAGGGTTAAAAGGACAGGGACATTGCACTCAGGCCACTTCCATGAGATGACGTTGGCTGTGTGCCTATAGTGTCCCTTCAATATTCCGAAATGTAATCAAATAATTTTATCAATATTCTAAAAGGGGCTTATGGCCAAGAAAGCCACTTTCAACCAATTACATAATTAAAAAGAATCTTGAAATAAAATGACAGAATGTTTGATTAGACTATGAATCTTGTAATCTCTGGTTCAAACATTGCCTAACAGACAGTTCATATGATACAAGGAAGATTATTTTATACTGTGCAGTATTAAGTAAAAAAATGTTATACTCCTCATGAAGTCATCCTTTAAATCATCCTAATCATGACTTCCAATATTCATAGCTTGCTGCAGAGTAGTACCATTTTTGATCACATGGTTGCACTTGTTATCATTGCAGTGTTAATAAATGTTGTTGTTTTTTTAAGTTGACAAACCCTACCAAAAAAGTTTGACTATTTACCTTTGAAATATGCCAGGGCATCCCTGGCATCAAAATCATTACAGCAGCAGGTAGTGATTATGGTGCTTGGAGTCTACCTTTAAGAACACTCACAGATTATTCTTGGTATATTATCATCACAACTCAGACTATAATAGCAACATTAAATAATCTGTATATGTTGTTCAGGTTTGGAGTTGTGTTTAATTTTGCCGGTATGTGTTATGAACTCTTAACAGGGACCAGACGGAGAAGTTGGATTGCCTGGGCCTGATGGAGAAAAAGGTGACTTTGTATTTGCAACAGAAAAAGGTGAGTTTAGAGAAGAAATTCTGATCTCCTTTTCTTACTTCCTTTACTAAGACATTTTAGATTTTTTTTTACTTTGCTGGACGTAACTATGTTTGGGACTATTGTGAATAAAAATTACAAAATACAAATAAACCATAATCATTCCTTCTTCACAACAATGGCACCATTAACGGAATATCCTATGTTCAAAACAATATGTTCATTGTTTCTGTTACTTGAAAATATTGCTTTTCCAACCTTAATAGTGCTCGGGAAAAACAAGGAACAAACGATGCACTTCAAGGAGAGCATCATGTTTATTTTAACATTAAATTACAGGAACACTATAGCATTAGGAATACAAATCTGTATTTCTAATGCTCTAATATCCCTTTTTTTAACTTAAAAAGTTCCTCCTCCCCCCCCCCTCACTGTCCAGTGATAAAAAGGTTAAATCTTGGCCCTGACTAGACCTCCTCCTCCCGTGATATCACAGCGATGGTGGGACCAAATACGCCTGTGTGCCAAAAGCTGCTCACACATTAAAGCTTCACCATAGAAAAGCATAGCATCATTGTTTTCCTACGGGGAATTGAAAGATTATAGATGTCCTCATGCAAGCTTGAGAATGTCCAATGTCGTTTCACAGAGTAAAATTCCATTAGTAACCAGAAAACGCCTCTACAAGAGGTGGAGGTAACCCTGCAATGTAACAGACAGAACACTGCACCTAGACCACTTCAGTGAGATGAAGTGGTCTGGGTTTCTATAGTGTCCCTTTAAACAATATATTCTATTCTACATGTGCTACTGTTAGCACCAATTTTACTCCTATTTCTTGCTAAATGTACTTTTAAATGAAAAGTTATCAATTGCCATGGTCAGTATGTACAATTTACAATTATGATTAGGAAAAGTTATATCATATTATAATTATTATTTCATTTAAAAGATTACACATAATACAGCCTCCGTATGTATTATTTTTTTGTGCATACATATAAGTTAAAACTTGCAATCAGTAAATTCCTTTACTTACTCATGCTCAGCTGGGGCAGCCGTCTATAAGTTGTCTTTGGTTTAAAAAAAAACATTTATCCAGCAAAAAAAAGTTATTCGAGTAATGTGTGGCAACAAGGTCAAGTGGCAATGGTGCCTGGATTCACCTTGCTACATTAAACTGAATTAATGTGTTCCCAATCGCCTGTCTGCTCTGGTTTTTGACTAATATAGCAGCATCAACTGATGCTCTCAGCCTATCACTGGCTTCCCATCTCAAGTAACTGAATGGGCAGTTTTTAAACTGTAGTCACAATGAGCAGCCAGTGATACACTGTGAGTATCAGTTTAAAAACACCTGAAAATAACTCTCTCACAGAGTAACAGGTCTCTCCAGAAACCATTCTGCCTCTTTACAATTTATAATGAATGCTGTTGCCAGGCTTGTTTTTTTTTTTGTTCCTCTAACACCTCATCCATTTTCCAATCATTACATTGGCTACCTATACCTTTCAATACACACTTATCAAGATTCATACGGATTGAGATCTTTGAGAATAATATCAAGACTTTAAGTCTGTCTATAGGGGGAGCCCAAAACAAGCTTTACATATTATCTGACCTATACATTAATGGGAAATTAAAAACACTCAATCAAGTGCTTAAGGATCTTTGTTTACCTAAGAAAGAATTTTCACAGTCATAAGAATTACGAATTATGCTAAACGTCATGACCTGATAGAAAACTCTCCTTTGGTGGAGCATACCAACAAGAACTTTCTTGGCAAAATAGAGAAGGGCATCCTAACAAAATTATATAATTTACTTCACTATTGGATCGCACTCTGTACTTAGACTCTTTGAAAAGTTGTCAAAGGGAATTAGGGATTCCGGTCGACGGATAATTTTGGACAGAGAGGTGGCATGGAATAAGTAAGGTTACTCATTGTCTAAATGTGCCTGAACTCCACTTTAATGATCTGAATAGGTAGTATTTGGTTCCATAAACTTTAACCTATTTGCTTACTCTGAGTCTTCAATAGTTGGAAATGTAAAAAAAGATTTGGGTGCTTATTCTCATATTTGGTGGGAATGCAAGGAATTAAAGATGTTTGGCAGACAGTTTTTGCAAACTTTTCAGATTTAATTAATACAATTGTACCTCCATGCCCAGTGACAATGGTATTACATGCAAATCTTCAAGTCTTGCCTTTAGCAAAAAAAGTATTTTTGATTCAATGTCTCGTGACGGTTAAAATTAGCATTCATAGGAGATGGAAGGATCACATGGAATTAATATGGGATTTAGTGAAAAAACAGATTAATCATCAGGCAATGATGGTAAAGGAATGTTTCTACGCAATGAAAAAGTACAGTGATTATTCTCAGATTTGCAACCTCTCATGGAAAAACCTTCCCCTATACTGATATTAAGCAACAATGATAGTGAAAAGTATCAATTTTTTAAAGGAATCTGTATTACTAGATACTAAATTATATAAGCGACAATTTTGTGGATAAACTATGGGTACACTTTATTTGAACCTTGACCTTAGGAATGGCAACATGGCATTTCAGATTGGTTTATGTGAGATTTGGTAATTGGATTATCGTATTGATTTTCGACTGGTTTATTATTATTATGTTTAGTGGTTAAGAGTGCATGATGTGTGTTTTTGTGTATAGTTTTGTATTGAAATAAATCAAAATTAAAAAATATATACATATACCTACAAAACTCTACTGCCCATTACATTTCTTCACTAATTCATAGGTACACCACAGTCATGTTGTGCTACCAATAACCTTTTCCTGCTTTTGCTCACACCTGTACTGCTAACTCTAGCCTACAGGATTTTACGGGGGCAGCTCAATTCATTTAAAAGGCTACCTTCTCCAACAGGCTTTCTCCAAGTTTTAATCCTTAAGAGGTTCCTTAAAACAAATCTCTTTAAGATAAACTGATGGTCTCCCTGGGTAATTACCATTCCTAAAATCTGTCTCTTCTTCTCATAACATAGCCCTCAAATTAATATTGTTATATAAGCTTTTGAATCTCAGCTACATTCTGGCCCATAAAGAAGTTGCCAATTCACAGCAAACTCTGAATATTCAGAGGTATCTAACTTTAATGTATTTATTTTACATAATTGTTAATGTATCATCTCCATTACAGTATAACACCAAACTTAGCTGTCCCTTTAAAGAAAATTTATTTTATTTTATTGCCTTGACATTCCAAAAGACTGACGCTTCTTGCTCTGAGTTTCAGAGAACAATGGAGATTTTTGTTTTTTAATTTTTGTAATACTTATTATTAGAATATCTGTTAGACCATCACTGATCTTACTATGTCTGAAGGTGCAAAAGGAGATCATGGGAACCCTGGGACACCTGGTCCAGGAGGGTTTGATGGATTTCCTGGGAAGGATGGACTGGATGGTCTTCCTGGTCAAGCAGGTCTTCCTGTGAGTACAATCGTATCTGTTGCTATTTTCTACTTTATAAAATGGAAAACAAAAACGGGTGAAGCCATAGACCTCCTAGCACTTCTCAAACACGATATTACACTCCCTGCCCCCCACCCAACATGAAAGCTTGCTGAGCTGGTGTGAAAGAGCTTTGATCTCCCCACTGGCCCGTTAAGGGACTTTTTCCTCAGCAGGAATGGCATTCAAGTAGCGGAAAAAGGTTGGGAACACCATTCCCATGCATAACTAAAGGACTCGAGCCCTGGTCTTGTCCTTCTCTCCAGGTTTGCCACGGGTTACCATGGCAGCACTCTGGGGTGAAGCCATAGTCCTCCAAGCACTTCTCAAACACAATATTACACTCCCCGCCCCCCACCCAACATGAAAGCTTGCTGAGCCGGTGTGAAAGAGCTTTGATCTCCCCACTGGCCCGTTAAGGGACTTTTTCCTCAGCAGGAATGGCATTCAAGTAGCGGAAGAAGGTTGGGAACACCATTCCCATGCATAACTAAAGGACTCGAGCCCTGGTCTTGTCCCTCTCTCCAGGTTTTCTTATACCCAGGCACACCAAGGAACTGTGCTCAGCCAGCACAGTGTGAGCACATAATTAGACTCACTTTTGCTGTGCAGAGGGTACTAGGATCATAAAGAGGGTTCTTGAGCAGAGATCTCTGTATGGTCTTCTGTGTGTGACTTAGATTCCAAGCTGACATGCCTCTTTCAAAGACCTCCATAGCCGACATAAGCAGGATGTGGCTCAGTAGACACCAAACCTCCAGCCACCCACTGGAGTTGTTGTAGCGTGGTGAGTGGTGGGGCAGCTCTGTGCCATCCTTCCTACTCACTTTACATTAGTCATGGAGGCTCATGATATAATTTTACCCTTAAATTGCACGCACACAGGAATATGAGTATACACATACACACAGTATGCACACACAGTACAGATAAAGATATAAACAATTTTACACCTACAGTCTCAAATGTGTGTTCCTATGAGAGAAAATTGTATTGACATTATTCTTCTTTAAATGATGACAATCAATAGAGATGGCTGAATGGAAACTGGGATGACATCAACCCTAAGTTTCGCCTAAGCCTAGTCCTGGCACTCATAGTTACGGATACAGACTAGTTTATTCTCATTTATGCAAAATGCTTTTAGAAATAGTTCCTTTAATTATGCAATGCCGTATTAATGAAAGTGCTATTAGGATGATGATGGTTAAGGAACACATTATTAAAATTTAATTTGGTACAGGGTGATGGTATAAAAGGAGTACCTGGCGATCATGGCTTTCCTGGAATCCCAGGCATTGAAGGCAATCGAGGAGAGAAAGGACTACCAGGAATAGGACTTCCAGGACCAAAAGGTTTTCGTGGAGTACCAGGGAGCCCAGGAGCGAGGGGAGTGCCAGGACTTCCAGGGCCCCCGGGCTTACAAGGTATTTAGAAAATACATAGTGTTCTGATGCGTTCCTCTCATGTGATCACAGTTGCAGAAAAAGATGTAGCAAACAGGTCTGACATGTAGTTTGAAATCCAGCATATAGCCATGTGCTATCCAACTGCATATATCTCTGTAGACATATCAGCACTCTGTCAGTGTTCAGTTAGGAAACTGAAAAAACTAACCTGGTCCTAAGGCTTGTGCCTGGGAAAATATAATTAACACGCTCTTAAAACACAGAGATCCAGGTTAAATGGAAAAATCTGAATTACTGTCTTGAAATGTTTACAATGGCATGTGGCCATGACATGGCACAAACAGAATAAAAGAACAAACAGAAAATCATGTGTCATTTAGTATTTTGGGTAACAGATGATGTTTATATGGATTGCTACAACTTTGTGTTTTCAGGTGACTGCTACCAAGACTCTGGTGAGGAGAATGAGATTGGAAGAGAAGGTAGAGTAATGTTCTTTCACTATCTGTCTGACACATTTTGGTTATAATTTAGGAAGACTAAGTAAAGAGTTGATAAACATGCATTCCTTAAAAATTATCATAAAATACATTATATTGCCAAAAGTGTGTGGACAATTTGCCATCACATCTACTGTATATGAGCTTGTTGGACAAAACAATGGGCATTATTATAAAATTGTAAAACAGCCACCACTCTTCTAAGAAGGCTGTCCACAAGATTTTGGATTATGTCTGTGAGAATTTGTTCCTGTCAGCATACCTATCACTAGCCAGCATCAAATTGTGATTAAGTGCTTCATTCTAGCATTTGTATTGTCTCAGGCCACTTTGCTCCTCACTTTACCATCTGGTTGTCAATACAAAAAAGATGCTGTGCCACACTCCTGCATGAATAACGACACAAATATTCTTACCTCTATCCACCACCAGAATCATGACACCGACCTTCATTACAGCTTCAAGAGTGATGCAAAATGCTAATGCTAATGCCATCATGTAGTTAAAATGATGCAAGTATGGTGTCGTTTCAGCTTCACCCAATGAATTTCTGGTGCCATTCTGATGACATTAGACGCTAGGCCTATAAAATCTCAAACAACTAGGAGGTCTGTGCCCTGTTGTTGTCTGTAATAGTGCAAGAGTGGTTTAAGATTGTTCCTTGATTTTCCAGTTACATACTTTTTCGGTTGCTGATGATTTTTTTTTTACTTGTCCTGAATATCCTGATCACTCTAATTCTGGCCATATTTACCTTATTGGCTTATTTACCCACATTGTAAATATTCTGTAGAACTTTAACTGTGACTTTGTTCTTTGACTATTCTCTTGCTATATCACGTTGAGCCCAGCTGGACCAGTAATACATACTGTCTTATATACTGTTCTATATTTGCATGTTGGGAATCTGTACTATCCTGACTGTACTATCCTTGGCACTTCTAGCCAAAATAGCATTGGTGAGGTCAGGTTCTGATGCTGTATAAGAAAATCTGGCTCACAATTCAAATTCACATTCATCCCATAGGTGTTCAGTGGAATTGAGGTACAGGCCACTTGCGTTCCACTACACCAAACCCAAAAATCTCTGCATGGATTTCACTTTGTGAAGAGAGACACGGTCATGCTGCGACAGGGAAGGGCCTTACACCAAACTCTTGACACAAAGTGGAAAGTACTCAGTTGTTTAAGATGCTATTCTATCTGGAAGCATTCAGATGACTCTTCACGGGAACTAAGTTGCCATGTCCACACCCTGAAAACAGCCCCAGATTAATATCCCTTAGTCACTAATCTCTGCAACTGTGCATCTCAGTAGCATTAAATAGCCAGATAGTGAAACATGGTTTATCACTCCAGAGGGCGTTTCCACTGTTTCAGAGTCAGTTGTTGCATGCTTTAATCCCTTCCCATAATGCTTGACATTGAGCATGTTGATATGAGGCTTGTATACAGCTGCTCAGACATGAAAACCCATAAATTAAGCTCTTTACACATAGTTCTTGCAGAGATGGTTTGGAACACTGTTGTGAGTAAAGCAAACAATGATTTTTGCATGCTACATACTTCAGCAATCAACAGGTGCTTTGTGAGTATGCGTGTTCTACCACTTCATGGCTGACCTGCTCTTGCTCTTAGATGCTTACACCACAATTATGGCACTTACAGTTGACCGGGACAGATCTAGTAAGACAGAAATTTCACAAACTGACTTTTGGCAAAAGGTGTGTCATCCTATGACAATTCCATGCCTAAAGTCACTGAACAATACAGTATGACCTACTATACCGTCAGTATTTGTCAATGTAGATTTAATGGGTACGTACTGGATTTTATGAACTTTGCAGCAATGGGTGAGGTTGAAAACAATTGCATATATACTATTTTTTATTTTATTATTAAGCTGGAAACATTGGTAAATTACATATTCCTTCACCTAGGGGGTTATACCTCCATCTTTTATATAAAAACTTGTTTTTTTTGCAGGTTCGGGCTGCCAGTTAATTTCACCACCAGCTCCACATGGAGCTCCTGGGCCTCCAGGACTGCTCGGATATAATGGTAAAAGAGGTTCACTTATCAAATCTAGAATATCTGTAAACTGTCATCCATACATTTGTTATTATTTATGTACATAAAACTTGTTGACATTATATAACTAAATTATAATAATAAATGAAACGTAGAAACATGCAGAAAAGTATAAAATATAACATTTCGACTGCTTTATTCTCTCCCTGTCTTGCCCCCTACCCCCACCCCACGGTTAGTTCACCATTTCTAACTATATTCTAGTGAATAATTCCACATGTTTATAAACTATACTTTGTAGTCTAAATATAAATATAAAACTATGCACTTGTTAGATTCTGCCATACATGCGCTACAATTATGATCATTTTTAAAAATGGTATACCAGTTAGTTGCTTTGATCTGTTAGAAGTCTTCAGAATAAATGCATGCTTCATTTTAAATTTTATACATAAAACTGTATTTGAAAGGGGGCGTGGTCTGAGGTCCGAGCAGTATAAACGCCTGCGACTCAAGCTCCTCACCACCACGCTACTAATAGCTATTTGCAGCAGTGACAACCTACCCCATGGGGCACAACAAACTACCAGAGCCCCCGCAGACCCCCAGGGTTGCTCCCTCATCATCGCAGATGGGGCCAATTGATGATTAAAAACAGAAATAAGGGCTGCGCCACAGAGGACCAATAAAATGTATGAAATATGATGATAAACCAAATATAAAGTCTTAGTTGAATAATCTTCTTAAATAAGGGTCTGTAAAGTGCTTTTTCAGGAACACTGTCCTCAGTAGACCTTCCTCAGGTGGATCCGAATATGAAACAATAAAACACCATAAAAGACCAAATGGTGTTGTATATCCAGTAAAATACAAGTAGTAAAAAAAAGATAGTATTGCACTCACATGTAAAAGAGCTATAGCTAGCTCTAGTGTGGAAGGCGTACAGTGGTACAATCCCCGCTTGTAGGATATAGTGCAGGCAATGTTCGTCAATAAGTATGGAGCAGACAAACTGCTCCTTGGTGATAGCGTTGGTGGTTTAATCCCCACCTAGGATTGCTTGGAGTCCAGGATAATAAAAATGCCAGGTAAAAAGGTATAACGTGTATTAAAAGATGATGGCACAATTAAAAGGTACCAAAATATCTTTAATAAATAAAATACACAGTATAAAAAATCCACAAAACGCGTTTCGCCTACAAAGGCTTCTTCAATATGGAATAAACATGTTACCTGGCAAGGTAAATAGGGGTATAATTAGTTAAAATTGTAAAATTGGCGCCAAAATTAGAGGCAGCCAATGGGAATACAGAAATATAATTTGTAAATAGAATACATAAAACATATAGTACAAGATGTTATAGAACAGATACATGGGTAAAACAATTTAGTACTCTAATATTAATCAAAAACGGTGTTTAGCTTTTGAATAGTGTATATTTGCGGTCACGTGACGCCGCAATGTAAAATGGGAAATGTATTCAGAGAGGCACCTTAATGTAGTAAAATACAAATTGTAAATTAAAAATCTATAATGAAAGGTGTTATAGAATAGGTATATGAATAAGGTAGCATAGTGATGTAATATTA
>OW240912.1:276879330-276902276 GCA_933207985.1 Pelobates cultripes
AACAGAAACGAGCATGATTAGCTATGAAAAATTATTTTTTTATATATATTTGCGGTCCCGTGACGCCGCAGTACATTATGGGAAATGTAGTTAGTGGTGCACTTGTGATCGGCGTCGGCACGCACAGAGATCCGGTCGGCGTCGTGTGGGCGTGTAACCATCAGGGAGTGTAATAGGGGGGCGTCGGCTAACATTAGGTAACGGCCGACGTAATGGAAAGTAGGCGTGGGTTTTACGTTCAATTGATGATTACCTGCAGACCTTGTTGGGGCCTACCCGCGAGGCTCACAGCTCCAAGATGGCGCCCGCGTCTCCTGCATCGATAAACTCGAATCTCGAGCAGCCCACACTTGCGGATATAAGAGCAGAGCTTAGGAGGATGGCAGCTTCTATGGTTAAAAAACAGACATGCAAATACTGGCAAGTACTCCTACAGCTTGCCTCACCTCAGCGATGTCGGCACTGCAATCCAATGTGGAGGCCACCACATCCAGCAGCTTTAGATACAAGCCCAGGCCGCAAAAACAGCAGGTCACCTTTGCAGATACCATTGCGCAACAGGGCAGCATGTTGCTAGCCCTGTGCCGCCAGATCGAGGATTTGGATAACAGGAGCAGTCGCTCCAACATAAGGGTCAGAGGGGTGCCTGAGCCAGACCAGGCAGAGAATGTTGAAGCTACCTTGACAGGGGACTTTCCGCCTGATACTCGGGGAAGATGCCACGGCAGAAATGGCATTGACCCTCGAGACCTAATATGCTGCCTTCACTCCTTTCCCCTGAAAAAACCTATTATGAGACAAGCTAGTGCACGAGCCACATGGAGGTAACAAGGCTCTGAAGTAGCACTCTACAATGACCTTTCTCCTGTCACGCTGGAAGCCAGGCGAGCGCTCTGACCCGTTACATCAGCCTTGCAGGAGAGGAATGACCCCTACAAATTGGGTTTTACATTCAGCATTCAGATCCGTCACCAAAATGAAAGGATGGCAGCACGCTGGCCAGAGGAGTACCATGCTTCTTGCAACACTTGGAATTGCCACCCATGGAGGTTCCTGACTGGATCCTGGAGCCACTGGAACGCGGCCCCCAACCCCAAAGAATCCCACAATGCACCCGGAGGGGCTCCCGAGAGGGCTGCTCACGGAACATACCGCCTCACCCAGCTAAATTCTGAGGAGTAAAAAATTCTCACCGCCTGTTTCGCAGCCCCCTACTTCTGGTTTGTGAGGCTGTTTGAAGGAACAGGGCCACTCGAGACTTACCCACAATGCTGTTAGTAATTACTATACTGGCCCCTTTTTCCTCATGTGTAGCTCTGTGGTAACCACCTGGGGTGGGAATTTGGCTCGCTGGTATGGCTCTTTGGGAGGGGAAGCGGGTTCGAGCACACACTCGCAGTTTTGCACGGGTCCACTGTTGGGAAGTAACCCGTCTAACTTAGCCTACATCAGTAATATGCTCATCACAGGGTTCATGGCCTGAATACAGTCTGTGACAAACTCCCCTTCCTACATGAGTTTGCCACGAGTTCCTGGAGGAGCCTGCTTGCCAGCCTCCTGCCCACAGACTATGGGCCCTGCAGGGAAACCTATAAAAGACTATTTAACTGGCTTGGTTTGTGTGATTCTCCTCTGTGGTTCGGGAACCGCACGAACTATGGACCACCTGGGAGCTTGTTAAGCCTTATGGATACTTTGTAACAATCCTAACCGCAGTGTTCTAAGTGTTCATCTGGGTGGCCATATTTCCTATGGATGACCACGAGGTGGCTGCCATCTTGTTCGCGTGAACGCAGGCAGCGGTGTTTGGTTGTCGAGATCATGGAACTAAAGTCAAACACTGAAACTCCCAAACAACGCTGGACTTCCATGATCTCATGCGTTCGGTTTTTATATAACTTAGAAGAACACTGTTCGGTGGGATCGTTCTTCTGGAAGAAGGGAACAATCTCCATGGTATGTCAATGGATTCTGTTCGGTAGTTTGTTTGGTTTTAAACTACCGAACTAGACTGACTGCTAGCCCTGATTTTATGGAACTGTTTTGGGCAGGAGCCTCTTGTCTGGTCGGTGAAATTAAGACTTCCAGGAAATTCCCGCACCCCTGAACCGATCTGGGTGATTTTTGGATATGTTGGTCACCCTGATTGGGGCTATAGGGGAATGTAACTTTTAGGGGGGGTTTATGTATTTTTAAGGTACTTTTGGCGTGTTTGTGAAATGTGTGTTTTTGTGCCTGGAGATAATTTAGTTTTGTACAGTTCCTGACTCAATTATCTCACAGGCATAGGGAAGGGATTATTCTGTTTTCTGTGGGAGTGTCATAGGTGTGCTCAACTGTATTTGAAAATGTATAAAAGCAGGCAATCTGGACAGATTAAACATATTACAGCTTGTACTCCCAGACCTATGTGTTGTCTAGTTACTGGGAGGGGAAAGGGCTACTCTTTAATCACTGTTCCAGTGTGGAGGATTCAACTGGAAAAATCATTGTAATGACTAGAGCTCCCAGTACACCACTGGAGTGTTGTCCAGTGCCTGGGGGTGTCTAGAGCGGATTCCCAATTCGGCTCCAGAAGGGAGCTGTTCCAGGACCCCAGTCAAGCCACGGCGACTGTGGGCAGAAGTGCTGTGGTTTGCCCCTGTTCCAGCTAGGAAGCGGTCCTTGGCATAGGTACCCAGCCCTTACTCTATTTGCCTCTTCAACAGGAATTGTAACGTAATGTTAATGCACCAAATATATGCAACCACTGTAACAAAGCATACTGCCGCTTTACTGTTCGATTGCACTGTCCACTGTGTCCTGTGTATGTTTGGATTTCTGGAATAAAAAGAAATAAAGAATTAAAAAAAATTTTTACAAAAATAATCATATTAAAATTAAAATAAAATAATAATATTAAAATAAAAATAATAAAAATGCCCTCCCTCCACCCAGTTTGCACACTCTACACAAACACACACACACTCTGCATTATATACACACACACTCTGCATTATATACACACACTGCATTCATTATATACAAACACTGCATTCATTATATACACACTGCATTCATACAAACACACACTGCATTCATACAAACACACACTGCATTCATTATATACACACTGCATTCATACAAACACACACTGCATTCATACAAACACACACTCTGCATTATACACACACACACACTGCATTCATTATATACACACACTGCATTCATACAAACACACACTCTGCATTACATACACACACACTCATACAAAACACACACTCTGCATTATATACACACAATCTGAATTATATACACACACTGCATTCATACAAACACACACTGCATTCATTATATACACACACAGTGCATTCACACAAACACATTCTGCATTTATTATATACACACACTACACAAACACACACACACTGTATTCACTATATACACACACTGTAAATAAATATTCAATTAATGTAATTTTATTGCAATCTAATTTTATTTAGAAATTTACCAGTAGCTGCTGCATTTCCCTCCCTAGGCTTATACTCGATTTAATAAGTTTTCCAAATTTTTTGTGGTAAAATTAGGTGCCTCAGCTTATATTCAGGTCAACTTATACTCGAGTATGTACGGTATGTCTCATGCACAGAGGAAGAATTTACTGACTTTACAAATTTGATGCCTGTACTTCCATTAAACCAGTCGTCTCCCAGCATTAAGCCTTGGCTCATGTGTGGGGGTTATGCTACACCAGCTATATTTTACCTATGGGATTATTTGCTTGTTTATATTGGAAAAAGGGTATCCGTGGTGGTGATACCTTGACAGACTTAAAATCCAAGGTTGGCACTGGAGTACAGTGGATGGAAGGCTGGACCGCGCAACTCAAGCGCAGCACCTTTAAGGAATTACCGGAGATTCTTGGGGGCATTGCCAGCAATAAAGCCAAGCGTCTTATTATCAGTGAGCTGATGGAGCTGGACGGAGAGAACTTGTTCACAGCGACCCCGGCTGTTCGCACAAACAAAAGCGAAACAATAAGGGAGATAAGGGAACTGCAGCGGTTTCACCAAAGAGTTCCAGCTTCAACTCAGAACCGCGGAAAGTACCGTTTAGCGCATTTACAACATTTGACGAAGCCACAGGCGAGATTGACGGCTACCTAGCCGATTTCGAGAAACAATGTGCCCTTCACAAAGTAGCGGAGGAGGAATGGGTCCCTATTTTAGCGGGAAAATTGTCTGACAAGGCAGCGGATGTCTTCAGAGCCATTCCAGACCATGAAGTGCACAGCTATGAGTGGGTGAAAGAAGCCCTCTTAGCCAGTTACGCAATAACCCCTGAAGCGTACTGGCAAAAGTTTAGAGACTCCAGAAAAACAGATAATGACTCTTACACGGAGTGGGCTTGCTGAACGGCCACCCACTGGATTAATGGCTGTCAGGCTACCACGTTGGAAGACTTGTTGCAGTTGATGTTACTGGAGCAGTTTTTCAACCTGCTTCCATCTGACATTAAAGATTGGGTGAGAGACCGTTGACCCTTTACTCTCTCCGAGGCAGCCAAGCTCGCAGACGAGTACACAGATGCTCGTAGGCTGGAGCGGTCTCACCTCAGAGTTTAACCTTCCCGAATCGAGTCCCCAGCACAAGGGGAGCTATCAACCTCCTCCACGACCCTCTCCAGCGGTGTATAGACCACCCCAGATGACCGGTCCACGCTGCTACCAGTGCAAGCAAGTGGGATACTACCACAAAGATTGTTCCCTGGAACCACCCAGATCCAATTGGACCTGGCCAGGGATCCCCAACCAACGTTCGGCTGCACACTGCGTGGACTACCACCTCGGAAGCCCGGGAGCTGACTCGGAAAGAACCCCTGGGATTCCTACATGAGGCCGACCCTGTACAGGCGGCAAACACAGACAACCAAAAGCCAGTTGGTAATGATTACTGGCAAGACTGCTCAGGGCCTCCGAGACACCATGGCCACCATCACTTTAGTTCAACGGACTCCGACTTACGGAGCACACGAGGATAAGGAATATGCCCACTATTTCACGTCCCATAGACGATATTCGAGAATCAGCTATATATTTCTACAACAAGAACAGCTGGCGACCATCCAAAAAGCACAGATAGGGGCTGCCCATGGCAGCCTGGTAACCCTGGAGATGGATCCCCCAAGGATACGCCCGGCTACCTGGACCTGACACCTTCGCGATTCCCTTTTTTTAGATCTGGAAGTGAGAGAACAAGTATCCGACGCTCTCACCTACTCTGAGCTGAAGATGGGGGCAAACTTACAGCTACCACCATGTAGGAAGCTCACAAAAGCGTAATCAGGGGTACATTGATGCGCTTAGCTTCCAAGAAAAAGAGACTCACAGCAACAGACAATCAAACTCGTGGAGAAAATCACGACCCTCGAGGCACAGCACAAACGTTCCCAACTCGTGGCAACATACAGTGAATTGCTGGAGGCACTTTGGCAATTACACATACACATAATCCACAGATATTTCTGATCTCTACTGCGATCGAAGGCCTTTCACCATACTAACAAATGAGAGAAGCTGTTGGCAAGGATGCTCAAAGGTCCCCAAGCTCTTGCCCAAGTTCACAAGTTGCGGACCACCGACGGCACGGTTACCCAATTCCCAGACAAGATTGCCTCAGAATTTCGCTCCTTCTACTCATCCTTATACAACATCCCACAATCGACCGGAAGACATAGCGGACAGAGAGGATAAGATACTTAGCATACGAGACTGCAACCGGAGTGCAATCAAGGCTGCTAAAACGGGGCATGCACCAGGTCCGGATAGCTTCACCTTGGACTACTATAAAAAGTTCAGACTTATACTGCTTCGAAAACTCACACAAGCTTTTAATGCCCTCATAACGAATATCCAGTTCCATCACCAGTTACTAGCAGCCACTAGCAACCATCCTCCCGAAGCCGGGCACGCATCCTGAACTCTGTGGTAGTTACATGCCAATCTCCCTACTCATGTAGACTAACAAAGATTTAGTCCAATAGAATCGGAATAATGTTACAGAGGATTGTTCACCTGGATCAAACGGGGTTTATCTCCAGGAGAGAGGCTAGGGATAGTACCCTTAGAGCTCTGTCAACACCTAGCAAAAAGATCACAAGACTGGATCCTCCTCCTATCAACTGATGCAGAGAAAGCATTTGATCGGATGAATTGGTCATTCCTCATGGCTACGCTATGGAAGTTAGGCCTTGGTGGGAACATGCTGAAATGGATTGGTGTGCTCTATAGTTACCCCAGCGCAAAGGTGCGAGTGAACGGCGTGCTCACTGACGCCTGCAGAAATAGGAATAATACAAGGCAGGGATGCCCCTTCTCTCCTATGCTGTTTGCGCTTACCCTTGAGCCATTCCTGGAGGCTGTGCAAAAATTGGATAGGATCCAGGGTTTCTCCTGGAGGGAGCCTATGCCATATGCAGATCACCGCCTGTTTTTTGTAAAAGACCCCGAGACTACATTGGTGGAACTGTTCGGGTTGTATGGCGAGACATCTCGATTTAAATTGATCATGTCCAAATGTGAGGTAATTAATATTTTGCAATACGCAAGATGAATATCCTACCCCGGATCATCTACCTCTACCAAACAATCCCTCTAGCCCTACCTACGGCCTACTTCACATCCCTACACTCCGCTATTATACGATTCGTCTGGAGTGGTGGCCAGGTATGACTTCGTCACGAACTACTATGCCTGCCGTGAGCCTGGGATGGTCTGGCACTCCCTGACTTACGCAAATATCACCATGTGACTGTACTACAGAGGATACTGGAATGGCATATCCACCCAACACATAAACAATGGGTTGAACTCGATAAGGGTCACTTGCGCCCATCCCTTGTTATGGCAGTGTGGAAATCAAAAAGGCCCGCACAAGCGGCTTTTGATCCTACCTCAACAGTGGCTCAAATGCTGAAGACCTGATATATACCAGCACCTTCTTGTGGGACATTTGGAGAATAGAGATACTTTCTGCCGATGTTGGGAATGTACTCTTGATAAGTCGTTCACTACGGTTCAATGGGAGAAGATCATAATCCTCCACCACAAATGCTCCTCGAGTTCCAAATATCAGGAAACCAACTATAAATTTCTTGCGTTCTGGTACAGAACACCCGACATCCTACATAGAATCTTTCCAGCTGTGCCTAATATTTGCTGGAGATGCAGAGAGGAACTGGGAATGATACCGCATATATGGTGGGAATGCCCACGCATTATGCCTTTCTGAGATGCAGTGAAATGGAAAACGGAGGAGATTCTTGGCGACGCGGGATGTTTCGACATGGAAACAGTTCTCCTACACTCCATGTCAACTACAGTTACGGCCTACAGAAAATCTATACTTCGACACCTGCTGAATGCCGCCAAAGTCTTGATCCCACTACATTGTAAGCAGAACACGACCCCCATGATGGGGCAATGGATGGAAAGGGTGGAGGAGATATACATGGAGGAGTCAGTGCAGGAATCGCTGCTGGGAGCTGAGGAAAAGCAAGTGAAGAGGTGGCGGTCGTGGCTGGCGTACGTGGCGGTGCGGGATAGGGGGGCAGGGAAGGAGGCACGGCCATAAGGGATAGAGTTGGAGCACTCCTACCCCGTTTCAGGGCTACCCTTCTGTGCAACACACCCTTGATATACCTAACCGCTACTGGGACCATCCCCAATGGCTGGGGGAACCGCAAACTCTAGGCAGTTGGGCTAGCACCTGACCTCCATTCCCTCCCCCTTCTCTCCACAGTTTCTCTTCTCCAACCTCATAAACTTGCCCCTATACAGACGGGTAGACTGGTACTTTCTGTTCACGGTCAAAGTGACTAACAGACACTGCGCATGTCTAAAGCCATGTGATGCTTTTAAAGTACGCTTTCTATCTGTTCAGTATTGTTCATTGATTGATGTTTCATTGTCTGTGAGTCACCACCATGCCAACTGAGGCTGAGAGTCAGTCAAGACACTGTCTTAGCCAACATTCCGCTACATTGCACATTTCGCTGATATCTAACCTGCATTATGGAAAGATGTAATGATGTATATCATTGTATACTACGTTTGTATTGACATGTTTGGACCTGCACGTCCACGCTACACGTTGCACCTTTCTGCATGTTTTATTTATGTCCTGCTCAATAAACAGCTTTGCTTGACAGCAATAAAAAAAAACTGTATTTGACATAAACGTTTAGCAGATGCTTCATTACAAAATAGGAGGTGAACCAAATTGTAGTGTAATTTTAAAACATCTTACATAAAACAGGTGAAAGCACATATAATGACAACTCTGCTTGCTCACATGTTGTTGGAAAATTTTATTTCAAATTTAATTTCGTACTTATCCTAAAAAACATATGGTGTGGTCAGGCAGGGATATATTTAAAACTAATTAGCAAGTGCAGGAACTAAACATTCTGATCTTGTGCCTGATATTCCAGGGAAAATGGGACATTCATTAAACCTGTGCTTATTATGGGTTTTCTCTAGGATCTGAGCTTCCTTCCTTGGAGACAAGTTTATTTTAACTGTGCAACTGAATATTTGTTTATATTATTAATGTTAATAGCAATTCTTTGAGTTGCAGAAAGTGTCCTATATGGGACAGAATGTGCTGAAATGTAACAAATAAATAATGAGACAAGTAGCATTGCAGTAGGGTTTTGATTTAAATTTACTCTGAGCTTCCTATGTATACTCTTTTAGTATTTATCGATAATTAATCAGTGATGTATTTTTTACCTTTTTGACACAAGGTGTAAAAGGACAAAAAGGACAGCCTGGTGCACAAGGTGAAGATGGTGCTTGGGGCATTAAAGGAACCAAAGGGGACCCTGGGACAGAAAGTCTGCCTGGTCCACAAGGTAACTTTTGCTTAAAATTTACAAGGTGCTGCACATGGTTTCTTGTGTGTATTATCCCTTTCTCTTTTTTACAAGCAAGTCTTTTCATTTTTAGGCTTCCAACAAACAATAGTTATGTATGTCTCAAGACCCTATGTGGTGCGATATGAACTGCCTTAAAATGTCAGATCTCTAGATATGCCACTTACAATTACTTCTCTCTTTCCACCTTCCTTCTTTGTAATGTTACTGTCTCATTGAGATTCTTTGTAAATTGTAAATTTCTTATTGCTCCCACAGGATTTCCTGGGCCCAGGGGAGATAGAGGTAGACCTGGGTTGCCTGGACTCCCAGGGGTGCCTGGTCCGTCAGGAAAACCTGGTTTAATGGGATTGGATGGAGAAAAAGGAGCTGCAGGTGATGTATTAGGAGCACCTTCTGGAGTCCGTGGAAATATGGGACTTCCTGGTTTTCCAGGTCTGAAGGGTAGACAAGGCGATCAAGGAATTCCAGGCACTCAAGGTACATAATTTCAACATTTCTAACACCACTTCTCAGTCTTATTAATAACACCATTGCATTGTTTTACACCAGTAATTGTGTAGAAACCATAGTTTGCAGTGTGAATAGCCATATTGCCAAACTAGTTTTCAGATTCGTTATGAAAATTACATATTACCAATTCCTATATATCTGCTTTAGCTTTAACCAATACAAACCTATTGAGATTTCATTATTTATTACATTAGCTCTTTTGGTTTTAGCTTTATATCTGACAGGGCTTAATTTGTGTCCATTGTTAGCACTGTCTCCAACTCTCTTAGTATTACATGTGGAGTTCCACATGGTTTAATTATTGTCCCTTTCTGTTCTCCATATCAATTAAAGGAACACTATAGTCACCCATATAGTCATCTCAATGAAGTGGTCAGGGTACAGTGTCCCTTTCCTCTTATCCCTGCAATGTAAAATAGTGTAGTTTTTGAGAAACTGCAATGTTTATCTTGCAATGCTAAGTCTTCCTCTAGTGACTGACAGCCATTAGAGGAACTTCCACTGCACTGACCAAGTAAAACTTGATCACATGACACAGAGGTCCCCATAGGAAAGCACTGGTTCAAGGCACTTCCTTTGGGGAATTTTAATGCACGTGCAGCACTTGCCACATATGCACAGTAGGTCCCCAGTGCTTCTCTGTGAGGAACATTGAATTGGATCAACAAAGTGGTGGCCATCACTCCTCTGTGACATCTCTGGGGGATGAACAGCACCAAGAGTGCGCAGGCACTGGAAACAGGAAACATATTTGTATTCCTAACACTATAGTGTTCCTTTAAAGGGACACCGTAGGCACTGTATCTGCTTCATCTCATTAAACTGGTTATAGTGTCAGGAGTCCACTGGTCCCATCATTTCTATCAGCATTAAACAGTTTTTAAAGTTTTAATGTATTAATGCTAAACAAGAGTCCCCGGCAATCCATCCCCTCTGTGCTGCTTTGAGAAGTATTAGCCTGAGCAGCAATGGGCAGCTGTGATTGGCTGAGTGTGTCAGCTGACTGCTTTTACCCTGTCAGAGTTTCAACTGACGGTATGAATGGGTATGACAACAAGGAAGTGTGTAATCTCTGCCTTAGCTACACATACTGAAGGGGCAGGACTGTGGGTGGCCAGGGACTTTTATTTTGTGGCATACTGTACGAACATGGTGCAACACTGAATGGAGGGACAGTGCCAGGCCACTCCAGGCACTATAACCAATTCAAGGAGATGAAATGCTTATAGTGACTAAAGTGTCCCTTTAAAGACCTTACTCTGTGTGTAAGACATCAGCTGTACACATGTAATGTACCCTAAAAGCCACAATAAAACTTAAGTTACCAAAGATAAAAAACAACAACAGCTAAAGCAAAAAAAAAAAAAAAAAAGCCTTCCTTAAATACTGACAAAACAATTGCAATAGTATTTCAAACAAACCCAAACTCTGAAACTAACAAAACCCAATAAAGCATTACAATCTAACTGTAACTTGAACAATATCAGTTCCAATAAATATCTCAGTATGTCGATGGACCTCAATCTCTCATTCAGCTTATATATTGAAAAAAAAATTTTCAAACAGCCTGCTTAGATCTCCTCATAAGAAAATAAATTGTAAAGCAAATACTAATACAGGTCTTAGACCAGTGGTTCCCAACATGGGTGTCCGCAGGAATCTTTCCGGGTGTGGGGCATAATTGTAATGACATCCATGCTTGGTCCCTTTTGTGTCATGAAAGGGAAGGGGCATAATCATTATCACAAAAAGCCAGGGCGAATACCGTTTTCACAACTATGGTGTCAGGAAAACATGTTTGTATTCCTGACACTTAAGCAAATTAAAGGAACATTGTGGTCACCTTAACAACTTCATCTACATGAAAATGCTGTGATGCCAGGATGCCCTTAGGTGCTCTCAAATGGTTTATCCCCAAAGGCTTCCTCCACCTCCAGATCTCCAGGTCGCTCAGTGGTATTCGGCTTCTGAAACAAAGTGTCAGGAAGTGCAGTTTGACGTCAGGCATTGGTGCTACAGATTGGCTAGAGTGGTCAGTTGACTCTCTAAGCCAATCGCTTGTTCCCGGTTCATAAAAATGTTAATCTTTTTTACAAATGGGGAGCTACTGATTTGCTTAGAGTGCCAGCTGACTGTTCTAGCCAATCAGTGGCAATCCTACCCAGCAGCACTCTGTGCTTCCTGACACTCAGTAAATAAAAGTGAACACATTAACACTGATATTTTTTTTGACCTGGGGCGATGAGAAGGTCAAAAGTTTCCCTGCCAGGCCCAGTTAACAAAGCCTTATGATGTGGTGTCCAGAATAAAGTAGAGGGTTCTTTTCACTTGTCCTTCCTGCTCCAATCTCCTTTCTTCTCCTTCATTTGACACAGTCTTCTTTTTCTTCTGACACTGTCTTCTCTCCTCCTTGGCTCCTTCTGCTCCTTTACCTTTCTGCTACTTTCTGCTTGTTTTGCGCCCTTCTGCTCCTTTCTCTTCTGATCCCTTTCTGCTCCTTGCAGACCATTTCTGCTCCTTCTCCTACTTTACCTTTGTGCCCCTTTCTGCCTTTCTGCTCCTTGCAGTCCCTTTCTGCTCCTTCTCCTACCTTACCTTTGTACTTCTTCTGATTCTTTCTGCTCCTTTACCTTTCTGTTCCTTCTGTCCCTTCCTGCTCCTTGCTGCCCCTTCCAGCTCCTTGCTGCCTCTTTCTGCTCCTTGATGTCCCTTCCTCTCCTTTCTGTTCCTACTCATTTCTGCTCCTTCTCTTTCTTTACCTTCCTGCTCCTTGCTGACCCTTCCTGTAGGCTGTCTCCCCATCCCTCACTTACCTGATCTATAGGCTGTCTCCCCCCCATCCCTCACATACTTGATCTGTAGGTGGATACCCCCATTTCTCACTTACCTGATCTGTAGGCTGCACCCCCCACCCCCATTCCCTCACTTACTTGATCTATAGGTTGGCTCCCATCCCTCACTTACCTGATCTATAGGCTGCCACCCCATCCAACACTTACCTGATCTATAGGTGGTCTCTCCCCCTCATCCCTCACTTACCTGATCTATAGGCTGTCTCGCCCCCTCCCCTCATCCCTCACTTACCTGATCTGTAGGCTGTCTCTGCAGTTTGGGAGTTTCTGGCTCTACTCTGTGCTGCTCCCCTGCGGATTCAGTCAGGAGAGAGAAGCAGGGATAAGATGTAGCTTCCTATCCCTGCCTCTCTCCACCTCCATCGCCACCTACTGGCCGGCGCCAGTATTACAATGTATTATCAATCTGAAAATAAAAATACCGGCACATGCTGAAAAATCCTTGGACCCTCTGCGGATGACCATGGTCCCCAACCCAGTCCTCAAGTGCCCCCTAACAGTCCAGGATTTAGGGATTACCCGGTTGTGTCTAAGGTATTTTTAGAAAGACAAA
Source organism: Pelobates cultripes (assembly GCA_933207985.1). NCBI lineage: Eukaryota > Metazoa > Chordata > Amphibia > Anura > Pelobatidae > Pelobates > Pelobates cultripes. Next base: position 276,892,162 of record OW240912.1, read on the forward strand.
AAAAAAAGAAAACACTTTAGATACAGCAGGGTAATCCCTAAATCCTGGACTGGTAGGGAGTACTTGAGGACTGGGTTGGGAATCCCCTGTCTTAGACAATAGGAAAGTAGCATATGCATCTACAGCTCACACTACTTGAGCAGTGTGCTCACTCTGGCTACCTGTATACCTGTGTCCCACAATCCACTTCCTGTTACTTACTTTATAGCCCTTGCCTCAGAAAGAAGGACAGATGAGAAGCTTACTTCTGTGGAGAAATCTTAATGTATTCTTTCTGGTGGAATATTTTCTTAATAAAGTCTAAAAAAAAACCATTGTAGACCATAATTATGAAATCCTTCCTAAACAGTACAACGACACTATCTAATAGCAGAGTATGCTTTGTTACTACCCTACTGGCATACTGGCAAAAAGTGAATATAGGGACATTGGTAAGATTACCAACAATAATCTTGTATGGTTTTCTACTGGAAGGACTTTTATAATTGAACCACAAATTTGTTCATTTTCTGTCTTTTTAAATGGTGTTATCTAACTTTTGCAGCAGTGTAATAGTATTGAACTTGTTTTGTTGTATTGCTTGGCACATTTGTGATGGCACAAATTAAATAATTGTCATATATTCAATCCATGTCTCTCCTCCCATCATTTGCACATTAAATACCACTGTTGCTCGGCAATGTGACATTAACATTTTACATTTTAGGTACTAATGGAAGACCTGGACTACCTGGATTTAAAGGTGCTCAAGGTGATTCTGGAGTCCCTGGCTCCACTGGATTGCCAGGACCAGAAGGAGCCTTTGGATTCCCTGGAATGCCTGGGAAACCTGGAACAGCTGGTGCTGCTGGTACAACAGGACTTCAAGGTTAGATAATTCTATTTAGTGCTATATTTTAAGTAAACTCAAAAAAAGTGAGTGACTAAGCATTGGGTAGTTACATTTAATGGCATAACAGTTCAAGAAGCTGAATTCTGTGAGATTCAATACATCAAACGTCTAGTAGTGGAATGCTAACTTTAGGCAACATGGAATCTTTTGTTGTTTGCATGCTGTATTCCAGTCAATTATGTTACCTCAATTTCCCTAGGAGCATCCATATTAAAAAATTACGATATTTTTGTAAAATGAAAAAAGCTTATTAAAGTTGATCTATAACTTGCTCTGTGCACTTTACACAAGGTTTAATACATGGAAACTGTGCCATAACATTGCTTGTACTTGGGAAAAAAAATTATATTGTGTTTTTATGAAGTTGTTTCTTTAATTGGCACTGTCCACTTTCCACATAGGTCCCCGTGGACAAAGAGGAGATGAAGGAGAGCAAGGACCACCTGGTCCTGTTGGCATGAAGGGAACACCTGGAGATCACGGAGATGTGGGATTTATTGGTGTAAGAGGCAAACCAGGTGAACCAGGTTTCCCTGGCTTGCCTGGCATGCATGGACATCCAGGTGTGAAAGGTAATATACTATGGTAATGGTGACAATTTTTAGCATTTGTACTTTATTTGTTTCAGATAAAGGAACTGGGTACAGAAAGGAAAAAATCTGTATAATGTTAAATGAACATTCAGAAAAGTATAGAATACAAATACAATTTAGATTGCTTAACACAGTATGTGCTATCAATCTATAAAATATATATTTATATATAAAGAAAAATAGTATGGGAAAATTGGACTATTTTCTAATGAACAATGTAAGAACCTGGAAGTAGGTAATCAGTGAAAAAAAGCAGCTCCTAATCTCCATGTGTCCCACCTATTCAACACTGTGGTCAAAATCTTATAATTTGTGTAAAAAGCAGTGAATTTACACATATAGATACTTTGTTTGCCTAATGAGCAATGTTTGTGCTACTGAAGCTGAGGAAGATTCCAGGCTCATGTGAGTTGTTGTTGCGCTATTAGGATTATGTAAAGAATGAGTTTTTGTAATACTTCAAGGTATTAAATAGAATAATCCAGACCTAATTGAAGGGTGTAAGAGAAAGGTCCTTATCAGTCATGTCCCATATCAGTTTCTGGATGGTTTCTCAAAACAGTTTGATAATAGGACAACTCCGCCATATGTGAAGCATTGTACCTTCATCCTCCCCACAGTGCCAGCATTATTTTGAAGTGTTAGGAAAATATTTGTTTAAATGGGGAGATTCCATATACCACTTATAAATATTATTTCTTGACTGTTCAAAGAGGGAAGATGAACAGAGTAATTATTTCTGTACATTCTGTATTCTGGACCATTGAATTGGTGAAGTAACGCACTGCAAATCCAAATTTGTAGATGTTAGTTGTAACACATGTAGATCAGTTTACAATCAGAATGAGGTTTGCCAACAATACACATGTGCTACATGGGAGTGAGTGGGGGTAAAAGATCACCACCAAACTTCCCTTTTCATTGTAGATGGGAAATGAGAGATTGGAGTCGAGGGAAGAGTGTAAGGAAGGCTCTTGCAATGTATATTGTTTCTGAATGACACAAAGGCCTAGGGTTAAAAGTTGTCAGACAGTATGGGAGAGCTGAAAGTGGTATTTTATTGAATAGTGGCTCAGTGCAGCTTAGGGCACTCTATATTTCTCCTACATTTAAAAAAGCAATGGAGTTTGAAACCGGGGGGATTTTTTGTCTTAAAAGTAGTGGGAACCAAAGAATATATGCTATGGTATGTGGCCTAAGGAGGCAATGGTGACATTGTGAATGTATAACCATTGTGAATTTTCTTTGCCTGGGTGGTATTGAAAAAGGTATCACTTATCTTATTAACCTTCAAACATTCTTCTTTAAACACTGTTGATGATGTTTCATTTTTTTCAAAATCATAAAAAGGTGTGAAAGGATCCCCAGGAATGGAAGGCTTCCAGGGTATGAAAGGTGTGAAGGGAAGGCCTGCCTGGAATGGACTTAAGGGAGGGACTGGCAGCCCTGGCTTTCCGGGCGTGAAAGGAAATCAAGGAATTTCAGGAACAAAAGGTATTTGTAACAAATGTTCTCTATATTTTGCAAATTATATCGAACACACTTCATATGTGAGAGTCAGCTAAGAAGGTAAGTGTAGTAATACTGATACTTTGTGTGAAGGTCAACAGCAAACTGTACTTCATAGAGAGGTGGTTCTTAAAATGTTTTTTGATTGAGATCCAAGTTTGGTACACGGTCTTAGCTGGGTAATCAATCCTTTTTTAAATGACCTCAGTGGCGCATGTTTAAAATCGTATATGATATATAACACATTTTTGGGAATTTGGCAAGCACTTTTCATTAGTCCCTTCTAATGGTACACAATTACCTTTTCCATAAATTTAGAGGGGTGAGCCAAATTATGCAGAATATTTAAGCCTCTTTTAGCAGAATGATTGCCAACAGACTCTATGCTCTTTTGATTCCCGCACCTTATCTTGTCTTAAGAACAGTATATATTCTCTAAAAAAATTTAGCTTTGACAAAAGGGACCACAATAACGATATGTAGGGCCTTGTTCAAAAAACTGAATTTATGCAAAACTCCCATTCATTCTAATAAGAGGATATTATATGAAGTTTCACTACCCCAGTAATTACACCTCTCCTTATGTTCTTTCAGTCTTTTGTAATATTGTTACTGGAAACAGTTCATCTTCTACATTATTAGATCAATTCCATCTGTCTTTGGATGGAATGTATTGGCTGTTACAGAATTGAGACTTGCTGTTTAGCTATAGCTGTGAAGAGCAGATGGACTGCAGGCTCCAGTGGGCCGCAAGTATGTGTCTTATTATTTGAAAGCTGTTTGACTCTTAACAGTGGAGATAAACTAGAGTAAGAAAGAAATTATATTTTATGTGATTTTGGTGCTCTTTGCATTCCCTAGTGGTTGTTAGTGGAACTAATCCAACAAACTTTACGTTCTACATACCAGATTGTTGGCATGTGTCTTACTCATCCAACCCTAATGGGTTTGCTGTGCTCTGTGGCTCTAAGTAAGTGACAGTGAAATTGACCAGTGGAAGAAGGTTACTGCTGAGCACCATGCAAGGGTTATAAAACAAAGTTAAATATGTCCACATGGGAAGAAACACTGGTGAGACCTCCCTTGGAGTATTGTACGCAGTACTTGAGACCGTATTTCCAGAAGGATATTGATACCTTATAGAGGGTTCAGAGAAGGGCTACTAAACAGGTTCATGGATTGCAGGATGAAACTTACAAGGAAAGGTTAAAAGATCTTAACATGTATAGCATGGAGGAAAGACGAGACGGGGGATATGCTAGAAACATTTAAATACATAAGGGGAATCAACACAGTAAAGGAGGAGACTTTATTTAAAAGAAGAAAAACTACCACAACAGGAGGACATAGTCTGAAATTAGAAGAGGGGTAAAGGTTTAAAAATAATATCAGGAAGTAGTACTTTACTGTGAGGGTAGTGGATGCATGGAATAGCCTTCCAACTGAGGTGGTAGAGGTTAACACAGTGAACAAGTTTAAGCATGCGTGGGATAGGCATAAGGCTATCCTAGCTATAAGATAAGGCCAGGGACTAATGAAAGTATTTAGAAAATTGGGCAGACTAGATGGGCCGAATGGTTCTTATCTTCCGTCACATTCAATGTTTAATATTAGGGAACATAGATATATTAACTTACGACACATACAACAATTATGGTATAATATCCCTCTTAAATATACCTTTCTATTTAAATTGGAACTGAGTGAAATTGTTCACTGTAATCAATTTTTTTCTGATTTAATTTAAAGGGGATCGTGGGGAGGTTGGAACACCAGGAGCACCACCTCATATAAAGCCCGAAATGATGATGGAAGTGAAAGGGGCAAAAGGAGAACAGGGTATCGATGGGTTTAAAGGATTCTCTGGAGATAAAGGTAAGCCCTCCTTTTAGTGATTTTACAGTAAAATGCATTTTTTAGGAATTCGCTAAAATAATTTTTTAAGCACACCATGTAAATGAACACTTTAGGCACAATAACAACCACTACAGCGTAGGAGTGTCCTGGCAACCCCCAATGTAAGTAGTTAAACTATTGAGTAACAGTTTGTCTTCTTACCTGGGGGGTCAGGAGATGTCCACTTCCTCCTCTCAGCCAGAAGCTCTCCACTCTGAGCTAAGCTCAGTATTGCAAGGCTTAAGGCTGAGAGTTATCAGCTGATGTACTGATCAAAAGAGCTGGCCTTGTACTGCAGGGTTTAAGTTAGGAGAGCTAACTACAACTAAGTGATTCTATTGACCAGGCTTGGTATAAAATTGAGGCAGCCAGACTTGGTTTAGATAATCTTGAATTCCTCTTATGGAGAGAGGCAAGTCAGAATAAGCAGTTGTGCGAGATTGGTTCTCATTTTCCTTTGTCTCTATCACAGACATTAAAAGAATGGACTAATATAAAGAAGAAGTTGAATATTAACAAAAAACTATATGAGAACCTGAGTCTAAGGTCGTTAAAACGTTTTATGCTAGAGATAAATCTGACAAATTGGTTTAAAGATCCTAATCATAAGATAAAAGATCTTTATAATGATCATCATTTGAAAAGCTTTGAGGTTTTGAAAAAATGGTTAGATTTACCCTCTAGAGAATTTTTTAATTTTCTCCGTATTAAGAGCTATTTGAAAGATAACATATTGGTATTAGACGACCGTTTTGGAAAATTGTTTAGGAAAAAATTTTCAGGGTGTAAGGTTAAAAAGATATTCTCTATTGCAGTTGAACTAATAAAAACTAAGGGGACTCCATTTATCCCCAAAGCCTTAACCAAATGGGAAACTGACCTAGCAATATCCATTCCATTTAATAGTTGGTGTAAATCCTTTATGAAGACTAAAAAAACCATTAATTGTCTGAATATTCTAGAGACTTTCACTAAAATATTGTATAGATGGTATCTGGTACCGACTAGACTCGCTAAAATTTCTATTACTAACCCATCTAACTGTTGGCGGTGTCTACACCCAGATGGCTCTATGTATCATATATGGTGGACCTGCCATCGAATTAAGTCTCTCTGGAATATTACATTTGATTTTATATATAGAATTGGAGGTATACATCTGGAACACAAACCGGAAATTGCCCTACTCCATCTTATGGGCTTTGAAATAAAGGATAATCTCGATATTGTGATTATACACTGTTTAATGGCTACCAAAATATTAATGGCTAGATTTTGGAAAAACACTGACATTCCTACTATAGATCAAGTTAAAGCCCAACTCTTATTCCAAGTCGAGATGGAAAAGGGACTAATTTATATGAGAGACTATCCCAATTTTTATATTTTGACATTTTATTCCAGTCTTGTTGAAAAAATTAAAGGGCTTTAATGAGTTTGAGGCGGTCGGGCAACTCTCTATGATCATCTTATGCCTTGTAACGGCACCCTCAGCATAGAAGGGTTAAACCGCCATTTAGTAGATCTTCCCCTTCCAGAGACACAGGCACAGCTACTGCAGAACACCAATCCGCCGAACAGGAAACCATACAAATGCTGTAAACAGCCGAATAGGAAAAACCATACGAATAGGTTTACACTCCTAGCAGTCAAACTGGAACAGCATACAGTAAATCCCCCCAAGAACGAGGCAAAGCTCCGTGTTGAGGGTCAAGCAGTGAACAGACAGAGCTGTGGGTTTATTGTGCTTATGTACACATTCTTACACATTAGCACCACCCACAGGGTTTTGGAACACAACCAATAAACACATACAATGCACTCAGACACTCCCACACAAATTCCTCCCTTCTGCATGTGATTCAATTACCTTACACAATGGGTAATGTAATTTAGCACAAGCAGAGAAATACAATTTTCCCACATTATTCATAACTTGAAAAGTATGCATCACATTCACATAAAACATTACATTACATTACATTTTCAGAATCAGCATACTCCAAATACAAACATACGTCAAAATCATAAAAATTGGTCCAGTGGTTCAAAAGATAGATCGTAGTCCTTTGTGACCACAGGAAGCATGGCTTTTCTGCCCAAAACCAGTTCCACAGAGTCTTCTATCCTGGAGATAATTAGAAGTAATCCAATTATCTCCAAAGACAGAGGCAAAACTCCATTGAACACATGGCAGCAAAAAGACAGTAAAATGCAATAAAATACACAAGGTTACATTTATGACATAAAATACAGACATGCAACATATGCCCAGATAGCTTAGGTCTAAGCGCACATTATTACTGAATGGCGCTCAGAGCACACACATACAGTTCGATTGCCATGGAGCAAAAGTCTTTCCCATAGTCTTTCATTATACGAATGGGCTCCATGGCATAGCAATCTGGGGTATCACTGCTCAAACAGGGCAAGCACCAAATGACCCGGCTTTTATGTCTTCGCAGGGGAAATTAAAGCGTTTCAACATGGGGCCATAGTCTAAAGGCAGCAGGCGAGCAACCAGGCTTCTCCAATGCAATGTGGCAAGATTGGTCTCGTCACATCTCTCCCCTTTTCCAAACAGACTAACAGGGTATCTGACCTCCTGTCGGTCAGTGCCCTTGTTAGTCCAGCAGCCCACCCACAAAACACAATCAACAGCAGAGCCCACCCACAATAAATGGTTACTACACCTGGGTAGGAGAGAAGCTTGTCCATGTCCAGGTGCCTCACCACGGCTGTGCTGGGTACGGGTATGCTGACTTGATGGGTTGCTGCGTGGGCAGAGACCAGCGGTACTCTGCCCTGTTGCCAGCGCTACTGGGAGGGTAGCCTGGTTGAAGCCTGGTTGTTGGAGGGGCAGACCGACTGTCTCCCCTTTAGATATACAGCCCTGCTGCTGGAGACCGACTGTCTCCCCTTTGGCTAAACAGCCCTGTCGCTGGGGGGCAGAACCGACCATCCCTACCCCCTGTGCTGTATGTGCAGAGACCACGGTCCCATCTGCACAGTTGTGGGGCTTACTGTCTCCCCCTGGTACATTAAGCTGCCGCTGGGGAGAGTGGGTAACAAGCTCCTCTCCCATACATACTTCCAGCTGCGGGGGAGGGAGACCGACTGTCTCTGCTCCCAATACAGAGTCCTGCTGCTAGGGAAAGGAGACTGGGCTCTCTATTCCCGGTAGGACACTCTGCCACTGGGGAATGGAGACTGGGCTCCCAATTCCCTGCAATATGTCCCGCTGGGGAATGGAGACTAGGCTCCCAATTCCCTGCATATCACACTGCCGCTGGGGAATGGAGACTAGGCTCCCAATTCCCTGCATATCACACTGCCACTGGGGATCTGAGCCGACTGCCCAGCATCCCTGCCACTGGGGAGGGAGGACGCTGCTCTCCTCTCCCTGCAAGGTACACTGCCGCTGGGGGACAGGACCACCTGTCTCTGCCCCCTGTAACTCAGCCTGCCGCTGGGGAATGGAGACTGTGCTCCCAATTCCCTGTATATCACACTTCCGCTGGGGAATGGAGACTGGGCTCCCAATTCCCAATAAATCATACTGCCGCTGGGGAATGGAGACTGGGCTCCCAATTCCCTGCAGTACCTGCCGCTGTAGTTCCTCCCAACGTGCCAGCTGACCTTCCCTTTCTGCCCGGTATTGCAGATTCTTGCACACTAGGTTCCTCACGAACTTCACGTATTTCTCAGCTGGATTGGGTCCGAAGAACTTCAGCTGCAGTTGCATCATATTGTCAAACTCTCTCCTTGAGTAGCTGTATGCCACTGCTGGTTCCATCCTGGTGCTGTCAGGGTCGCTGTACTCAGACATGCGTTGCCCTCAGATTGTAAAATCCATGGAATGGTGTCTCCTGTAGCTGTCCTTCTGGCTGTAGGAACGATCCCGCCGCTTGCCACCAATTGTAGCGGCACCCTCAGCATAAAAGGGTTAAACCGCCGTTTAGTAGATCTTCCCCTTCCAGAAACACAGGCACAGCTACTGCAGAACACCAATCCGCCGAACAGGAAACCATACGAATGCTGTAAACAGCCGAATAGGAAAAACCATACAAATAGGTTTACACTCCTAGCAGTCAAACTGGAACAGCATACAGTAAATCCCCCCAAGAACGAGACAAAGCTCCATGTTGAGGGTCAAGCTGTGAACAGTCAGAGCTGTGGGTTTATTGTGCTTATGTACACATTCTTACACATTAGTACCACCCACAGGGTTTTGGAACACAACCAATAAACACATACAATACACTCAGACACTCCCACACAAATTCCTCCCTCTGCATGTGATTCAATTACCTTACACAATGGGTAATGTAATTTAGCACAAGCAGAGAAATACAATTTTTCCACATTATTCATAACTTGAAAAGTATGCATCACATTCACATAAAACATTACATTTTCAGAATCAGCATACTCCAAATACAAACATACGTCAAAATCATACAAATTGGTCCAGTGGTTCAAAAGATAGATCGTAGTCCTTTGTGACCACAGGAAACATGGCTTTTCTGCCCAAAACCAGTTCCACAGAGTCTTCTATCCTGGAGATAATTAGAAGTAATCCAATTATCTCCAAAGACAGAGGCAAAACTCCATTGAACACATGGCAGCAAAAAGACAGTAAATACAATAAAATACACAAGGTTACATTTATGACATAAAATACAGACATGCAACATATGCCCAGATAGCTTAGGTCTAAGCGCACATTATTACTGAATGGCGCTCAGAGCACATACATACAGTTCAATTGCCATGGAGCCAAAGTCTTTCCCATAGTCTTTCATTATACGAATGGGCTCCACGGCATAGCTATCTGGGGTATTACTGCTCAAACAGGGCAAGCACCAAATGACCCGGCTTTCATGTCTTCGCAGGGAAAATTAAAGCGTTTCAACATGGGGTCATAGTCTAAAGGCAGCAGGCGAGCAACCAGGCTTCTCCAATGCAATGTGGCGAGATTGGTCTCGTCACATGCCTAACCGATGATATCACAGCGGGCACTATTATGGGGTTCCTCGACCACACATCTGATATTAGCTAATGTAATACTGGAACTTTTTTTTTTCTCTTTTATATCTCTGCAATATATTTAACCAGTTTTGTCCTTGTTACTGTCTGTTTTATCCACATAGGATTTAAGGCCGTTTTTAGACCATGATATTCCCTCTCTGGGATATCAATCTTAGTATAGTACTGTGTATTAG
>OW240912.1:276906448-276958462 GCA_933207985.1 Pelobates cultripes
AACAAAATCATAATAAAAATGTTAAAAGAAAATGAAATATTTTTTCTATTTATATATATATATATTAAACTGAAGAATATAATCTCTTTGTGAGCTAATCGCATGGTAGAGTAACGCTTTAGGATAATGAAAGATTGAGTTTTTGAGAAAAAGAGAAATAAAAAACTATTTTCTGAGTTATTTCTGAAACCTTGTGTCTGGTAAAAATATTTATTACTCTAAAGTTGTAGAATAATGTAATGTTTGTCTTCTGTGCCATTAAAGTTACTTCATTAGGCTGCTATGAGTCCCCAATATCCTAGCCAATGTTTCACTTTTTGTAGCTATAACTTCAGGCTTATACCTGCTTGTTCCATTGTGTTATGCTTTCTTAGCACTTACCGGTAAGACAGATCTGCTGGAAGCCAGCCTATGAGTTGTAATAGTCAATATAATGGATCTTTAAACTGATTTCTGAGAGGAACTGAATTCAGTTACAATCCAGTCACTAAATCGAAGGGCTTGTTCTAGTTTAAATATCGGCATTGCAGAACCTCAAATCCAGAATACTTTTTAAGAATAAAAACTAGCGATTCAATTCAGCTTAATATTGCACTAAACTTTGTTTAACATTGCTTTACAGCTTTAAAAAAAACAAGTTTCATGATGTATTCCTTTTACTAAGGCCAACTGAGTTTTAGTTAAACAAACACATGTGTGGTTGTATATTTTATTTATGTTTTATGATGCATCTGTGCTCCCTGCTTCCAATGATGAACAAAGTAAATTATAGCTTGAGGCATCAGATAATAAACCCATGAGTTAACAGCTTACTCAAATTGTCTACCAAGAATTGTTTATCTGACTAAAACTGAAATGGGACATTACTGTAAAGCAAAATATCCTTTTAAATGTTACTTCAAGGAACAGTAAACTCAAGTAACTGCTTCAGAACGATCAAGCGTATTGTGGCAATGGCACAGTGTGATACACATCTAATGGCAACAACATTGGAAGAACAAATGTATCTTTATCAAAGATTCAATTGTTTAACCCCTTAAGTACCAAACTTCTGGAATAAATGGGAATCATGACATGTCACACATGTCATGGGTCCTTAAGGGTTTAAAGGCCTTTTTGCAAGTTTTGAAAGGAAATAGATTTTTAAAAATGAAGATAAAAACCCATCCCTACTTTTAGTATATGACAGGAACCTTATATCCATATACATGCTCCTTGGGTCAGACAGGGTTAGTCTATATGATCTAGATACTAAATGTTGGTTTTCAAACAGCTTCTGGTCCAAGGTCCGTGTAGGTGGCTGAAGGATCCTATAATGTGCTAAAGGGAGAGATGAGTTTTTCTAATTTTTTTTTATTTTTTACATATACTTAATTTAAAAAAAAAAATCTATTTCCTTTTCAAAATTTAATGAAAGGATTTCTGTATTAAAATTGTTTTGCTGTGACAGTTGTTCTTTATGTTTACTTCTTAGCCATTCTTGTCTATCCCTGTTCACACATTTCAATCCCATAAAGACACAGGCAGCTGAATTTTATTAAGACACGAAGGCTCCTATTATGCTGCACTCTTTCTTTATTTCCCTCAGCAGCAAATAATTTTTTTTTATAAACATAACCAGTAAATAACAGTAATAGTCTGAGAGGTAATCTTCCCAGCAACAGGAACATCCAATCCGATTCCACTCTCCAGCATAATAGGCTCTGTCAACCAATCCGTTTCCTCTTTCTTTGCTGCTCCTTCAGTTAAGTACATCTGGTCCCTCAGTTTTCATAACTGTGGGATTGTTGTTTTCTTGTGATAATATTATTATTACTTTTATTATTATTGTTACTATTCTCATTATTGTGACATATTTAATGTTACTATTCATTTGTTTATCATTGATTTGCTTATTATTAGTGATTTCCTAGAGTATTCATTTATTGTTGCAGGTTCCTTTGCCCCTTTGTATTTTTCTTCATGCACTGTTTGTTACAGTCCCCCCTTTGAGTCTCCTTGGCCCCAGCCTGACTACGTGAGCCCAATTCTATCGGGCTCGGGGATGCCAGCTGGAGCCTCTGATACCCTGTCACGGCACTTTGCACCTTTTCCCTAACCGCCATTCGTGGAGTTCCTGCTCGCGGCTCACGAACATGCAGGACACCCGCCAACGGGGTGATTACACGTTTGCCGCGATCACCAATTACCTGGCTTTGTTCCTTGAGCACTCTGCTCCCCTGTCGGCACCACCGCTCGCGATGGCCATATATTTGGTTTCCCGCACTTGGTACATAGCTCCGCCCCCCAATGGCCGGATCTCAGAGTTGGGGTGTTAGCTGTAGTGGCGGTCGGACGGCTCCCTGTCTCTCCTGACTCAGTATATATATATTTATATAATTTGCTGTGAGTACTCCATGGGACTGATGTCTGAGTCAATTTCACAGACATTTACACATGCATTGCTTCAAGCACAGAAATCAGCACAGCCGACTGTTGCCCAGACTTTGCCTGTTGTAACCCCTACACAACCTCATGCTGGCCGCAAGGCCATGGCTAAACTTAAACACTCCTCAACCTCACAGATGGACAGCTATACACCTGTCACAGATGGCGCGCCTAGTCTGCCACCGCGAAAAAGAGCCACTAGCCGAGCAAAATCGGCTAGACTATGGAAAAGGGCAAAAGCCCAACTAGATTCTGAGTCGGATCTCAGCGAGATTGAGGAGGAGACATATATGGATCCGGAAGATCCATCAGACCCCAAATCAGATAGCCTGGCCCGAGAGTGTAATATGCCTCAATCTGATTCGTGTAACATGGAACTTCCGGCCCCAGAGGACACAGATAACATATTGTGCCCCAATGGGGAACCTCTGTTCGACCCCGATGATCTACGTCATCCACGGTCAGCGGAATGGTCCCCTTTGGTTCATGTGGCCAAATATATAGCATCAAGAGTTCGCAAGCCGTTAGATAAGGTGACACAAAATAAACTTCGGGCAGAATGCCCACGCCCCACTGTCCCAGATGATGCCTGCAGAACACCTGCAGTGGACCCAAAAAAATTACCCAATTCTTGAGCAAGATAAAGGCCTAGATTTCTCCCTGTGCAACTGCCAGGATAAGATATTAGCTATCCTGGGCCCGGCAATCAAGATATTTGATATGGTCAAAGACAACCAAGAGTTGGATCGTACCGCCATAAGTGGGTGGATACAACGAGTGATTTGTTTGATTGGAAATGCCAACTCTGCGATGGCCACGGAGCGTCGCAAAGCAATACTATTGAAAATAGAACCAAAATTGGTAAACATGGCTCTAAACGAGCCGGGCGCCCAGACCAAAGGTCTCCTGTTCGGGAACAATTTTGTCAAAGAGCTTGGCTCTTTCGTACATACTTTTACTGCCCTAGATAAGGTGCAATCGAATATAAGTTTTCCACCCTAAGGTTTTTGGTGGGGCCGGAAGAGCCAGGAGCCATCTGTCTGGCCATGTTAACAGAAGTTCATATGGACAGAACCGAGGCTCCTATACAGGACAACCTACTTTTACAGATCACCGCAACACCCCGGCCTTCTTCCCACAACGTGGGCAGCCATGGGTTGCTCGTGGACCACGGGGCGCTCTTTCGTGATGACGACCTTATAGTAAGTCCTCCCAAGTTTCATTCTTCCCTATGGGCAGTGGGGGGCAGACTCCTACATTTTTTCCATGCATGGTCACACATCTCATCAGATGCCTGGGTACTGAACACTGTAAGAGGGTATGCCATAGAGTTCCTATCCCTAATAATACAATTCTCCCCACCATGGGAAATTCATTTTTCCCGACAAGACGCCTCCCTTGTTTCCAAGGAGGTCCTAGAATTGGCACACAAATGAGCCATCTTAGAGATCCCTATGACTATCCCAGGCTATGTGAGCAATCTATTCCTAGTTGCCAAGAAAGGCGGCGGCGTCCGCCCAGTGATCAATTTGAAACAATTCAACACTTATGTTGCCTACACTCACTTCAAGGTGGAAGCTGTACACTGCCTAAGAGATCTCCTCCAACCATCATACTGGATGGTGAAGTTAGATCTGCAGGACGCCTATCTCAGGGTGCCGATTGCACGGCACCACCAAGACTTCCTGCAATTCATATGGCAAGGAAAAAAATGGAGATTCACCTGCCTCCCATTCGGACTATCCTCAGCCCCTTGGTCCTTCACCAAACTCATAAAGCCCGTGATGGCCTTACTGCGGAGTCAAGGGGTACGTCTCATAATCTACTTGGATGATATCCTCACCATAGGTCAGTCCACCCAAATTACCAAGACCCATTTGAATTGGACTCAGACTCTATTGCAGAAGTTAGGCTTCCTCGTCAATTGGAAAGAAATCCACCTTAGTTCCCACACAACACATAGAATTTCTGGGTCTCATCGTGGACTCTACACTACAGACCCTACATCTACCAACAACAAAACTAAACAACATAAAGAAGGAAATCAGACGCACTCTGGCGACCTCGCAGCTCACTCTCAAACAATTGGCGAGACTGATGGGGCTCCATACAAGCCATCTTCCTGGGCCTACTTCATTACCGAGTGCTACAGCGCCTACAAACCTCCCATTTGAAAGACAAGGTCTCCTACACGGACATGATCACTCTAAACTCGGAAGCGAGAGACGAACTCAAATGGTGGCTCTCCCATATGGAAGCCTGGAATGGACGCGCCATTTTCGGCACCGCATCAGACCTGATAATAGAATCCGATGCGAGCTCGCATGGTTGGGGTGCGCGCTGTGGAAATATATCTACAGGTGGCAGATGGTTCGACGTGGAATCATCCCTCCACATCAACTGCCTGGAACTCCTGGCCGGATCCTTTGCAATCCGCAGTTTTTCACCAACTCAAGCCTGATGCTCCATCCTTCTGAAGATGGACAATATATCGGCAGTCCATTATATCAATCACGTGGGAGGCACGAAATCGAAGGTCTTGGCGAATATGGCACGGGATTTTTGGCAGTTTTGCCTGACACAAGACATCTCAGTCACGGCGGAATATATCCCAGGCCTCTGCAACACCACGGCAGACTGGTACTATCAACACCTCAGGGACCCCAGCGATTGGCAACTGGAAGTGTCTTCCGAGACATCCAATCCCTGTGGTGCCCTATAGACAAAGATCTTTTCGCCTCCCATTTGAATACAAAACTGCCCAGATTTTTCAGCTGGAGACCGGACCCATCAGCACTGGCAACAGATGCCTTCACCCAGGACTGGTCGTCCACACGGAACTATGCCTTTGCTCCCTTTGCGTTGATTCCCCGCTGCCTGCTACAATTACGATGCCAGACGGGAACTCTAGTGATTGTGGCACCATTATGGCCTTCCAACCATGGTTTCCTCCCCTCTTGGAGTAGGCGATAGACATACCCCGCATCCTCCCATGCCTCGACTACCTGCTTCGGGACCCGGAGGGGTCTCCCCACCCCCTGGTCCAACAAGGTCTACTATATCTCACAACGTGGCTAGTTTCAGGGAGCCTTGCTCAATCGAGGGAGTTTCGGAATCAACTCTCCAACTTCTCGAGGGCGCATGGGCACCCGGCATGAGACAGGCTTATAAATCTGCTTGGAACAGATGGCGTGATTGGTGCATGGAACGGGATTTGGATCCCATATTGGCTCCTCTGACTTCGTCTCTCCAGTTCTTAACCTCATTGTTTGACAACGGCAAAGCATATCGTACAGTGAACCTCTATCGATCTGCCATCTCGGCCGAAAACCAAGGTATAGATGGAACACCAATAGGATGCCACCCGCTGTTATGCAGGCTCCTACGCGGCATCAGATTCGCACGTCCCCCGCTACCACGCTAGTCGGTACTATGGGATGTCTCCATTATCCTCAATTTCCTGGAATCATGGCCAGACAACACATCACTATCCCTGAAACAGTTGTCGGCAAAACTGGTCATGCTCCTCTGTTTCATATCCTGCAAGAGGGTTTCCGACATTAGGGCTCTAGACATTACCGCACGTTCCTACACTCCGGAAGGGGTCACTTTTGATATATCCTGAAGTACGAAGACGTCATCAAAGAGAACGACATACCCATTTTTCCCTGACAAACCGTTCTCATGCCCAATCAAATGTCTTCAGTCCTGCGAACTTCGCACAGCTGCATTACGGGACCCAACAAAACACAAACTCTTTATTTATTTCCAAAAACCACACTTACCAGTGTCTTCTCCTACCCTGGCTCGTTGGGTCAAATGGATTATGTCTACAGCGGGAATTGACACTTCATTATTCTCACCTCATTCAGTTCGAGGAGCGATGGCCTCCAAGGCCTCTTCGATGGGTTGTCGTCTTGAAGACATTTTGAAGGCAGCCAACTGGTCCTCAGAATCTACCTTCCGTGATTTTTACTTTAAACCCATACAACATTTCGCGGGAATGGTTATCTCTTAGCGTTAAACCAGCATAATAGGAGCCTCCGTGTCTTAATAAAATTCAAAGATTTTACTATTACCATGACGTAAAGTCATGATTTTATTAACAACACGGAGGCGAGTGTTATCCCTCTCCCCCCACCCGAAGAAGGATGGAAGGTGGATGGAATGTGGGTAAGTTAATCCACGGTAAATTATGTTGAACATCAGTCTCTCCTCCTGTTATGCTCGTCAAGAATTAAGTTAACCTCTTTGGCTTAAAATAGGTTATGTTTCTAGTTCTGATAACCTATTACCTATGTGTACATCCAGTTTTTATAGAATACATATTTCCCCTTTGGAAAAAAATAGTTAAATTCTTTTCGGATATCTATGATTTATGTATACACCCAGTATTATGATAGGATATTACCATATTTTTCCTCTCTTACAGCCTAACATATCTCACACCGATACAAATATTCCCTTTGTACACGGTTCCATGTTTTGTTGGATGGTTATACTTTTTCGGGACCACAAATAAAGAGGAAACGGATTTGTTGACAGAGCCTATTATGCTGGAAAGTGGAATCGGATTGGCTGTTCCTGTCGCGGGGAAGATTACCTCTCAGACTATTACTGTTATTTACTGGTTATGTTTATAAAAAAAAATTCTTTGCTGCTGAGGGAAATAAAGAAAGAGTGCAACATAATACTCGCCTCCGTGTCGTTAATAAAATTATGACTTTACGTCATGGTAATAGTAAAATCTTTGAATTTATGCTCTTTTTAAACTGAGCCACACTGAGGACAGGATTGGAGACATATAAACCTCACCTTGTTTCCTTTGAAACCAAATGCTCCAGGAAAACCAGGAATTCCAGGAAATCCCTAGAGAAATGATATAAACATGTTAAAAACATCTTACTCACAGAAATTAGTACATATTTTCTCCTACAAAATTAAGTAACCATCATTAAAAAAATCAGACATTTGAAACCAGTAAATAGTTTATGATTCATATTGTGCAATGATAAGTAAATTAATTCATTGATAAAGCACACCATTAGGTGTACATTCAAAGATTACTGCTAAACATTGATTGGTTTAAGAAAGAACTCACAACTCTGACTGCGAAAATGAAAGGTAATTTTGACAGGTGTCTGCAGACATGGATGCAATGGATCAATTTCATATCCTGCCACACCTTGTGGAATTAATTGCTGCTTAATTTTCCATAAGGAACTTATTGGACACAAATGCACTTATAAATGTTCGCTCTTTTCAATATGGATCTGAATGCAGCATTTAATGCTACAAACTCAGTAAACCTGCTTCTTTCCTAATACAATGGGTCTATTTTAACTACTGTATACTGAACCCTTTTCTTTGTCTTAAACTGTGAAGTTGTACTAAACTGTCCATCTTTGAAATAAAGATTGTCCAAACAAAAAGAAAAAGAAGAAAGCAATCACAAAACTCGAGGCATCTAAAATAAATGAATGAACTGCTTGTTCAGTTGGTCAGCAATAGCTATAAAATGTGCATCATACTTTTCAGCCCCCAGGAGACAATTGCCCACATTAAACTGTTAATTGTAGCAACAATGTCTTTTCCAGTGCAGTGGAGATTTTTTTAGACACCTGAGCTTAAGAGCTTAATGAAGATATTTTATAAAAATATATAAATTTCATTATTTTACCACTGAAGAATGGATCATTACGCTAACTTTAAATGGAAAAATATTACTAAGCTAAGGTGATGTTGGTAATTTGGGTCTGTGTCAGAAAAAAGATTTCTAAACCTACATAGAATAAAGCACAGTTAGAGCTTTGAAAATAATCCCAGTTCTGCTCAAAACCAAACTTAGTTCTCATATGTATGGGGAGATGTAATAGTGTATTTTTTGTCAGGCAAGTGACTTATATTACGTATTAAACTCTCTTTACTATTCCAATAGCAGCAAAGGTAAAGCTGAAACTATCAAGGTTGCCTCAAGGTTAAATGAAGGCTGCATGGCAACCAGACGGGAATTAATAAAATACAACCAATCAGCATAGCCCTTAATCTGTATAAAAGGAAAGCAACCTAATCTCTTCCTCTTTCATTACCGCTCCTCCAATAAAGATAAACTCATTTCTGCTTTCCAGAGTCATATTTTAAATACCTTGTCTTTACTGTTTAGTGTGTCTTTGATTCCCCTACCAATTTTTCCCTTTTGCCGTGCTGTATTTCTATTCCGACACTTTATTTTCTCATTTCCACCTATCACTATTCTTGTTTCTCTGATTTCCGTTGTTTCTCCTCTTTGTGGCCCTGCCCTTTCTCTCACACATTGCAAGAATATTGTTGCTCATGCAGCTACAGTTTATTTACAGCTGATTTGAGTGGTTTCAGTCAGAGTGGCGGAGTTTCTCTGACAAGATTTGGTTGCTCACAGTGCACGCTACTTTTTCTGTCCTTCTAGCCATTTCATTTTCCCAACTTTTTTTACCTCAAGATTTTCACCCTTTAGTTATTAGGTCTAGCACTGCTCACTATTCCAGATATCATTTGTTTTATCTATACATGTGATGGTGCTTTATTATGACCAATAAAGACTAAGTGATCATCTCATTGAAGTGGTCCGCATGCACTGTCCCTGTCCACTTAACCCTGCAAGACACTGCATGATTAAGACTGCCTCTATATCTGTCAAGTGTTCTCTGCACATGCACATTAGGTCACCCATTGACACTGACATCAGAGGAGGTGGAGAGGGAGCCAGCTCTGAAGAACCTATGGGCTGAAAAAAGATTCACAGGTTATTTAGCTCTTTTAGTGATCTTGGGGGGAGGAGGTGGAATCAACAAAGGGGAGTGGCAGAAAAACACTTTAGTGTTTCTTTAATAAATCCATTATTGATACCTATAGAGGATTATAAATTTTTAAACAAAGAACATTTTCAAGCTCTACATAGCTCAGATTAATGTTTCCACATTAGTTTATGAGCAGCACAGAGAGGATAGGCTCTTGATTATCATTAAAACAGTTTAACACAGAATGGAAGAAAAACACTAAGGGACTCCAGAGACTATAACCAATTCAATAGGATCAAGCAGTTAAAGTGCCTACAGTGTCCCATTAATGTAGTTCTTTAACTGTTAGATTGCTGAGATGATAATTTCTTGTCCCAGTTTCTTCCATTTAACTACATTATTGTGTCATATTTCTTTTAGCAGAGTATCAGTTAGAGCTTGGGATTTGTCTCATCAAAAAATTACTCCTGATGGAGTACATTTTTGCATTCATTCCTGAACAAAAAAAGCCATAGATCAGTATGTTATCCATCTTTTCATAAACATCCTAATCTATGTACAGTTCAATGCTTAAAGACATATGAATAGAGCCATTTCTTCAAGGCAACCAGGCCTTGAAGAAATTATTAATCTTGACAAAGACCCGGTCGGGTCAAAGCGTTGCTCTGTTCTGTGTTTGCTCCAACAAAGCTGCTCTTTTGCTATCAATTTGAGTGCCTGGATCACTTTTTTTTACACCATTATTGACATTTAGAAATTTGGAACTCACTCTACCAGAGAAGTGATGACCACTGAAGTGTTTCAAATTATTTAACATATTTTATTAAAGTAACCGTTAAGGCACCATGATGACTTCAAATTAAGTTGTTATGGTGGCAGGACGTCCTTGAATAGAAATTCTTTGATTCTCAGCCAATCAGTGGTGCCATTGCCTGATTCTGCGAAAGCCTTCAGGCTTAGAAATTTTACAAAATGGAAGGGCAGAGAGGCAGTGAGTTTAGGTGCTGGAACACAGACTTTGGGGTTAAACCATTCAATACCAGTTTAACCTCTTAAGGTGGGGGACTTCGGGCATCATAATAACTTAAGTTTGATGAAGTTGTTACAGTGCCCGGAGTGTTCCTTTAAGGCTGTGGATTGGTCTTCATATTAAACCTTTAAGACCTTTTACTTTTGACCAACTTTACATTTATCTAGAGCATTGATGTGAATGTACTGCAATTGTTCCTTATTTGCTTTTTTTCCCAAATAATTTTGAATGAAATGTTACAAATAAAATTCTAAACAATAACAATGGATATTGATAAAAAGAAAAATAAGGGAATGGAGTTGGGGGTGTTTTATTTTTTTTTTATTTTTTTTTTTCCTATCATTTAGTGAAAAATAAATATTGATTTGTTAGCTAGATAAACAAGATGTAAGTATTATCCCACTCTGGAGTCCCATCCTCAATGTTGCTGCTAATGTTTTTCATAGACTTGTGCATTTGGTTTTGAAACCAATGGCGATACTCCGACTTGGTATTCCAAATTCCATAACTCCATATGAACAAATAATGAAACAAACAATGGATAAGCCATTTTTTATGAGTCAAAATTCCATTTGCGTTGCCAAACAAAAAGAGATGATTGATGGGGAAAAAATATGATTCTTGTTTATGTTGCAGCCATTAAATGTTGATTGTATTCACTGATCAAGTAATATGTGAGCAATAAAGGGAAAAAAAGGAGGAACAATAAAAAATAAAATTGTATTTATACTCCCTGTGAATGAATTTCGGACCACCCAAACTATTTTTTTTTCAGTTGATTCAACAGTACCAGTTTTTTTCACTGTGCCCAAGTCTAGTTTTTCAGTGTAAAGAAGAAATTTGTCAAGTCTTCATGGTCAGAATTTCACGCTGACATTTTCAGAGTTTATGGACCTTTCTTGATTGACTGTTCCTCGAGTTTTTTTATTTATCATTCCAAAGAGATTCTTGTATCATAAAATAAGAAGAGATTATGTGTATTATCAGGACTATGCTGATTGGCTGCTCAGTATTCCATTACATCAAGTCTGATGGCATGCTTTTTCCATTCAAGCTACACCTGTAGTTTTGCTGTTCCTGGAATAAAGAGTGCACAATACTCGCCTTCCGTCTTAATATTTATTATCAATATTTTTTTCACCAAAGGCTAGTTAAGTCTAGAATTGTTTTGCAAGAGGAAGCAGAAGTACTTACAGTTCTCCCTGGAAGTCCAGGCAGACCCGTGATTCCCGGCAGTCCCTAAAGTGACAGACAAATAATTATAAATCATGATAAAATCGAAGGCTTTAACGCATAGTGCAGTGAAGAGTAGATTCCTTCAGAAGATGCAAATTAGACACATTTAGGGAACAACTTACAAAGTTTACAAAGTACGAGCATCCGGTCACAGAACCATACTTAGTTTGAATACATTTTTAAAAGTCAACCAGCTATCAGCTATGCATCAATAGATGCCATATGAGTGCCAGAAAACTAACTTATTAAATAACTCACTAACTAAAAATCTAATCTTGAGGAGTGGAGGTACCCAGGGTTGCTATCAATATTTGCTAGCAACTCTGGGTACCCCCCATAACCTTCCCACCCCCCTCCCAGATTAGATTTTTAGTTAGTGAGTTATTTAATATATTGGCCTATTCAGCTAGCTTTGTCACTAACTGAATCTACCTTAAGCTCTCCAGCAACCAAATCTAACTTCCAATATTATCTATCAGGATTTAGGGAATGGAAGTAATCAGAGAGCTGTAAATTGGGTAAAAATATAGGTAAAAATATCATAGGTGCTTATGTCTTCATTCTGGCAAACATGGTAAATGTAAGGGAAAAGAGAGTAAAATATTGTTACAAGAAGGCCATTGAATGTATGACAAGTGTTTACTAAAGTCTAGAATATTTTCATATTTTAAACTTGTGCTTTAGACTCTCAAAATGTACAAGACCCTCAAAATGGATTTTTCTTGGTACTAAAACTATGTTTGCTGTTACACTCTATACTCAGTGTAACCTTAGCTGAAGATGTTCAGAGATATAAGTCTACTGGTGATGCTTCCAGATGTGAAAGGGGTGTGTCCAAGCATTCTATTTTAGCAACCAATGTGTATGGGTATCTCTATCGAAAATACTAAGAATCAGGAAAACAAGACATAGTGACTTGTATCAGAAATTTGGTCAGCTTTACCAGATTTGGGACATTTGGCAACAATACATCATATTGACAGGATGTTAGTATAGGTTCCACCATCAGATCAGGGAAGAGTTTGATCTTAAAAGATAATTTACCCTTAATCCAGGGAATCCCATGATACCTTCTTCTCCCTTTTCTCCAATGTATGCAGGTTCACCCTTTGAGATAAAAGGAAAAAAAAATAAACCTAGGAATATGCATTTTACCATAATATTATAAGATACATGCATGTTGAGAGGAATCAGAATAAGACCAGACAGATCATGCTCAACTCAATTCACTTGATGTATAGTTCTGCCAAACAATCCATTACACGACATGTCTTTGTCTAATTAACCCCAACAGCACAGGACACCTCTCCAAGATAAAAAGGGTATGAATCACATAAAACTGATAAAACTATAATAAACTAAATCAAGCCCTTAGTGAGTTGCAGTCATAATATTTTTGCAAGAAAAACTATAATATATATATACTTAGTAATTTTCTCACTAAGGGCCTCTTGTATAGTATCTGCTGTAGAGAACATATTAACTTACTTTAGATCCACGTTGACCTTTTTCTCCTCTGTCGCCTTTGGGTTGCTATAGATATAAATAAAAGAGACATGTTATGAAATATAATCATTTATCAAGAAAACAAGTAATAAAACAAATGTAGAAAAGCTTATATCCTTACAAAACTTGTTGGGTTTCATTTTTGTCTCTATAAATGCACTGTCTAAAAAATGTGTAACATTACCAAGAGGTTGGAGACCTCTAATGGCAGGATGTCATTACTACAACTGTTCAATTCTGCATGAGATTCAGCGAGTGGTGAATATTGTCACTCCATGTCCGTAGTCCTATCCTCTGTCCCTATACTGTGCCTAAAACTAATAAATACCTATGGAAGAAAATGTAATCTAGTATAACAATGGACTATTATGCACACACAATCTTTTATGTATCCCATTATAAGAAATGTTAAATATTTGTGTTTATTAATTTTGAAATGTTATAGTTACAGCACCTGCCAACAATTTTATAACTTTGAACATGAATTTGCAACAGCACTGATGCTGTTTCATGAAGTCTATATACATGGTTTATAGTACAATATGCATTAAGAATCAATGTATTTGAACACTAAATATTACAAAGGAATACACCGGAATAATCATTCATGCATGTCTCCATTTTGTATCATTTCTATTGCTGTGTCGGAATCATGTTTTCCAGGATAATGTGACCCAAGGGGAAGGCTGTGATAGGTTGAATTTTGTTTACATCTTCATAAACTTGTTTTAATTTTTTTTGTTTTAATTTTTTTTTAAGACAATTTTTTATTGTGAATCTAAGACTCGTCAAGAATGATATCAACAGTGAGAAATAAGGGATACTGCAATGAGGGTGTCAAAAGTGCAGCAGTAGCAGGAAAATTCATTTTTTGTATTAATAGTAAAACATAAAGAAACAAAAAACAAAACAACAAATATTTGTTCAGTCGAACATTGTCATGAACACAGAACAATTAGTATGGTCACTACAATGCCCAGAGGAACAATCCCTCCCTCCCTTCATTCTCCCTCCTTCCCTCCTTTCCTTCTCTCCCTCTCCCTCTCCCTCTCTCCTCTCCCCTCTTCCTCTCTCCTCTCCTCTCCTCTCCTTCTCTCTCTCCCTCCCTCCTCTCCCTCCTCCTCTCCCTCTTCCTCCCTCTCTCCTCTCCCTCTCTCCTTCTCTTCTTCCTTCTCTCCCTCCTCACCCTCTCTCCATATCTCCCTCCCTCCTGCCCCCTCTCCCTCCTCCTCCCTCTCTCCTTCTCTCCCTCCTCTCCCTCTCTCCTTCTCTCCCTTTCTCCTTCTCTCCCTCCTTCCCTCCCTCCCCCTCTTCCTCTCTCCTTCTCTCCCTCCTTCCCTCCCTCCATCCCTCCTCTCCTTCTTTCCTTCTCCCCTACTTCCTTCTCTCCCTCCTTCCCTGCCTCCTCTCCTTTCCCACTCTCCTTCTCTCCCTCCTTCCCTCCCTCCTCTCCCTCTCTCCTTCTCACCCTCCCCCCTCTCTCCCTCCTTCCCTCCTCTCCCTCTCTCCCTCCCTCCTTCCCTCACTCTCTCCTTCTCACTCACTGACACACACACACACACACAGACACTCAGTGACAGACATACTTGCACTCACTGACAGACACACACAACGACACTCACTGACAGACATGCACTCACTGACAGACACACACACTGACAGACATACACTCACTCACTGAAAGACACACACACACACACACAGACAGTCACTCACTGACAGACACTCCCTGACATACATACACTCACTGACAGACTCACAGACAGACACACACACTCACAGACACTCACTCACTGACAGTCAAACTCTCAAACACTCACCTTCCTGGGGTACAGTGTGAGGAGCTCCTCACTCCTCCTACCCACTGTTTAGTATGCCGGGTCTGGAACAACATCATATTCCGGTCCCAGAATCACAGAGGGCACGAAAGGGAGGGGTGAGAGACTGTAAGAACAGCCTCCCTCGCCGCCTGCATTCTCCTGGTCACTGGCATTTGATGGCAGAGCAGTCATCTGTCATAAAGGTAAGAAGGTGCCTGCTCTGCCATACTGAAGGGCAACTTAGGGGGCACCCTGAGGAGGCCAGAGGACAGGGCTCCTCTGGGCACCCCCATCTTCGGGCTCCTGGAGGACTGGCCCGGTGCTGGGGGGGGCAGCTCAATAGCCACTTGCCCAGCGTTGCGGCCCAAGACAGGGGGGTCCATCATGAAATATCCCGGTGGGCGCCCCAAGCAGGGGGGAATGCCTAGTTTGCCTAACGGTGGCGCCAGCCCTGGTTGAAAGCCAGTGTTCCAATGATGACTGTATTCTAAGTACTACTTTGCAATAAATTTATATGCTAGTAACTGCAATTGTATCAGTTATTGTGATGGACCGCCTAGCACTCCGACCGAGTGCCTCCGCCAATCGATGCTCCTAGTGCTCACCGAGGAATTCCAGCACTCCACCAGACACCATAAGCACTGCAGACCCCACTTCCAGCGATGCAGCTGTGCTGGGGTCTCACCGTCCTTCACCCACCCTGGACCCAAGAGCAGGATCCAGCTTCCAGTGGGCAGACCTCTCCTACTCCCAGACAGCGTAGCAGGAACAGCTCTTATTAGAGCTAGTAATTATAATTCCTGGGTAGTGTAATGATGTAGCAATCCCCAGGATAGATACAGCCATTTCCCCCAAACATGAGATGAGACTCTATGTTGAGGGTAAGCAGGAACAGAATTTGAATGGAGGCACACTGGCCTTTTGTGCAATTTTCCCAACAAGGGTGACACCAAGGTGGACCTTGTTGGGCACCGGGACACAAAGTGAATAAACCAATAAAAACAGAGTCATACAATGAGACACTCCCATACACAAACAATAGAATCCCTCCTCTGTGCTTGGGAGATAACTGAATCAGGAACTGTACTAATCTAACTCAATTATTTCCAAGCACAGAAAAACATACATTTTTATGAAACCCCCAAAAGTACCTTAAAACACATAAAACCTCAGGGGTTCAAGAAGTTCCTGGAAGTCATAGTTTTGACCGACTGTGCACATGGTCCTATGCCCAAAACAGTTCCAGGGAAATCAGTGCTAACAGTCGGTCAAGTTCGGTAGTCTTTTACAGGTTTCCCTGCAGGGCCCATAGTCTGTGTGCAGGAGGCTGGCAAGCAGGCCCCTCCAAGTACAAGTGGCAAGGTTACTTTCACCACAGTTATAATTGTATAAGTCTTACTATACAGTGTTGCATATTTTGCAAAAAACAACAACAAATGATTGGATATTCTCACCTGATCTTTGTTGGGGAAGTACTCCTCAGTTGGCTGTCTAACTTCATAGGGAGGGCCTACCTGTCCTGGGGGTCCCACATCACCCTACGACAATAAAGAATACATTTCTCTAAGACGAAATTGAGCAACATTGGTTATACTATAATTTTTGTAACTAGATAGTAAGATTTATTTTGCTTGTTTTAAAGTTGCGTATGGAATAATTTAAAGATTTAAAAAAGGGAAAAATGTATTGTATTTCTTACGCAAACCATATATTGAAAATCATTTTCACCTCCATTTTCACTTCTACAAATAACTGTAACAAAATATTAACAGGAATATTTAAAAATAGGCATCAAAGGTATGTCACTATTTTCAAATAGATCATTATTTTTTTTAAATGGTTAATCTCTGGTTATAGGTTTAATAAAACTAGCCTTATTTTTTGTGTGCATACAAAAGGATGGAGAAATAAGAAGCCACATGTTTTTAAAATGCAGGTTGGCTCCACCTTCAAATTTGACTTTCAGAATATTGAGGGTTATCATGAGACTGAAACATCTGTGCATTAATTATATATTTCATAGGAGAGAAACTTTGACAGTTCCTTACCTGTTCTCCCTTTTCTCCATGAAATCCGATGCCTTTGTTACCCTACAGATAGAGAGAAGAACTAATTTTCTAGAATGGAATTTAGAAAAAACGCATGCAATGATTTGTGATTATTTGCTGAATTTGTCCTGCAAAAACACAATAATATATTATATGATATATAACAATATCATATATTATATAACATTATAACAATTTTGAAATGATGCTTAGCTGCTATTTGCACCAACTGGAATAGACATTACTGCTTAACTGTTGGACTGTAGGATACATGATAGAGAAAGAGAGAGACAGAGACAGACAGATTATCCTTCATAGACAGACAGACAGACAGGCAGATAGTTTATCACTCATTAGATTAGAAGTATTCTGTAGTAATCCTAAAAAATAAATGGTAAAGGATTAGGCAGATTAAAAAATAAAGTGAAACTGAGAAAAACTGTTTTGACAAAGTTCTAAAATGTAAGCAATCTTCACGGGCATTAAACAATCCAGCTGCTATATAATAGAACTTTATAGAACTTTCTCCCATAATTTATCTTCATACATCACAGCCAGCATGTTTTGCATCCCATCTGATATAAGACATGTTTCATTTATCCATATATTTGATTTGGAGGAAGCTAGTCTTTTATTGTAAACTGAACATTGCTAATTGATGTACGCAAATCTTCCCTCTATTGTGACAATAATGCATTATTTGTATTGAAACGATACTATATTTTCTTAAAATGTAATTAGCTCTTATTTCTTTAGAGTAATCTTAAGGGGACAGCAAATGATAACTCAGTATGTGACACTGAAGATTACACTTTATAGCTAGACATTCAAACTATGTTTTTAAAAGGACACTGTCACTTTACAATTTTTTTTATATTTACATATCCCATATATTTAAGAAATATATAATAAGACAAGCTCCAAGTAATGGCTCGGAGTGAATGAGGCAGTCTAAATGTTTACTGAACAAATGGCTTTGGCAGCACAGGTTAAAAGTGAAAGTCACAACTAATTGCACTGAGAACCTATGGACCAGTAGGACCATAAACAGGAGTCTACATAGTCCAAATGATTGTGTCACACTATCCCCATATCTATGTTTTGACTGGACAAGATGTTTATTTAAAAAACAAAACAAAATACTGGTCATAAAATGGGGACAGCCATGGGTGTCCACAGGGGGGAAAGGGGGGGGGGTGCACTTGCCCCCCCCTGGATTTTTCAGCTTGTTCTGCTATTTTTCGTGTGAGATTGAAAATGAACTGCAATACCGGTGCCGGCCAGTAGGTGACACTGTGTGTATGGAGAGAGACAGGGATAGGAAGCTACATATTATCACTGCATCTCTTTGCTGACTGAAACCGCAGGGGAGCAGCACATGCAGGCAACAGAGACAGCCTACAGATGAGGTTAGTGAGGGATGGGGGGAGAGATAGCCTATAGATTAGGGAAGTGAGGCATGGGGAGCATCCTATAGATTAGGGAAGTGAGGCATGGGGGGCAGTTTATAGATTAGGGAAGTGAGGCATGGGGGCAGCCTATAGATTAGGAAAGTGAGGCATGGGGGGCAGCCTATAGATTAGGGAAGTGAGGCATGGGGGCAGCCTAAAGATTAGGGAAGTAAGGCATGGGGGACAGCCTATAGATTAGGGAAGTGAGGCATGGGGCAGCCTATAGATTAGGGAAGTGAAGCATGGGGGGCAGCCTATAGATTAGGGAAGTGAGCATAGGCATGCACAGCCTATTGCATTAGGGTGTGCACCCTAAAGCACAAACACACGCTGGGTGCTGTGTGTGTAAGGGTGCGGTGTGTGTGTGTGTGTGCGTGTAAGGGTGCTGTTAGTGTGATGTGTGTGTGTGAGGGTACTGGTAGTGTGCTATGTGGGTGAGGGTGTTTGTGTGTGTGTTTGTGAGGGTGCTGTTAATGTGCTGTTTGTGAGGGTGCTGTTAGTGTGCTATGTGGGTGAGGGTGCTGTTTGTGAGGGTTCTGGCAGTGTGCTGTGTGTGTGTGAGGGTGTTTGTGTGTGCGTGTTTGTTAGGGTCCTGTTAGTGCGCTGCGTGAGGGCACTGTGTGTGTGAGGGTGCTGTTTGTGTGCTGTGTGTGGGTGTTGTGTGTTTGTGAGGGTGCTGTTAGTGTGCTGTGTGTGAGGGTGCTGTTTGTGTGTAAGTGTGCTGTTTGTGTGCGGGTGTTGTGTGTGGGTTTTGTGTGTTTGTGAGGATGCTGTTAGTGTGCTGTGTGTGTGAGGGTGCTGTGTGTGTAGGTGCTGTATGTGTGTGAGTGCTGTGTGTGTGAGGGTGCTGTATGTGTGGAGGTGCTGTGTGTGTGAGGGTGCTGTATGTGTGTGGGTGCTGTGTGTGTGTAGGTGCTGTGTGTGTGAGGGTGCTGTATGTGTGTAGGTGCTCTGTGTGTGTGGGTGCTGTTTGTGGGCTGTGTGTGCTGTATGTGTGTAGGTGCTGTGTGTGTGTGGGTGCTGTTTGTGCTGTATGTGTGTGTGTGCTGTATGTTTGGGTGATTGTGGGGGTGGAGGTGGGGGCAGATTAGTTAATATCCCCCCTCCCTTCTTTCCTCATGTAGGAAGTGGGGACCGTGCTCTGCCTTCCCTGGTGGTCCAGTGGAGAGTGAACTCTAGCCTGGGTCCTCTGCTGCCTCCATCCATGCTGCTGTGGACCGGCCCATGGAGGCTTAGAGCAGAGCCGGTGCTCAGATAGCGCCAGAGATCTCCCCTGCCGGTCTTAATTCATAGGTGTGCCGCTGGGATTAGGGTGTGCCCAGGCACACCCGACACACCCCTTGCACATGCCTATGGAAGTGAGGGATGGGGGAGACAGCCTACATGAAGAGTCAGCAAGGAGCAGGAAGGTAAAGTAAGAGAAGGAGTAGAAAGGAGAAGGAACAGAAATGAGCAGGAAGGGACATCAGGGAGCAGAAAGGGGCAGCAAGGAGCTGGAAGGGACAGCAAGGAGCACAAAAGGTAAAGTAGGAGAAGGAGCACAAAGGAACAGAAATGAACATGAAGGGTCAGCAAGGAGCTGGAAGGTAAAGCAGCACAAAGGTAAAGTAGAAGGAGCAGAAAGGATCAGCAATGAGTTGGAAGGGGCAGAAGGAGCACAAACGTAAAGTAGGAGAATGAGCAGGAAGGGGCAGCAAGGAGCAGGAAGTGTCTGCAAGGGGCAGGAAGGGTCTGCAAGGAGAAGGAAGGGTCTGCAAAAAGCAGAAAGGGACAGAAGGAGCACAAAGGTAAAGGAGCAGAAAGAATCAGAAGGAGCACAAAGGTAAAGTAGGAGAAGGAGCAGAAAGGGACAGCAAGGAGCACAAAGGTAAAGTAGAAGAAGGAGCAGAAAGGGTCTGCAAGGAGCAGAAAGGGATCAGAATGAGAAAGGAGCAGAAGGGGCCAAGGATAGAAAACAGTGTCAGAAGGAAAAGAAGACTGTCAAATGAAGGAGAGGAAAAGGAGATTGGAGCAGGAAGGACAAATGAAGTGAACTCTCCACTTTATTTTGGACACCACATCATAAGGCTTTGGTACCTGAGCCTGGCAGGGAAACTTTGGACCTTCTCATCTCCCCAGGTAAAAAAAAGATATCAGTGTTAATGTGTTCACTTTTATTTACTGAGTGTCAGGAAGCACAGAGTGCCGTTGGGTAGGAGTGTCGCTGATTGGCTAGAGCGGTCAGCTGGCAATCTAAGCCAATCAGTAGCTCCCCATTCATAAAAAAGTTTAAAAAAATTATGAACCAGGAACTAGCGATTGGCTTAGAGCGTCAACTGTCCACTCTAGCCAATCAGCGGCACCCATTCCTGACGTCAATCTGCACTTCCCGACACTCTGTTTCAGAAGCCGAATACCACTAAGCGACCTGGAGCTGGAGGAAGCCTTTGAGGTTAAACCATTTGAGAGTGGTTTAACCCCTTAAAGGAAAGATAGCATCCAGGGGCTTCCTGGCATCATAGCATTTTCATTTAGGTGAAGTTGTTATTTTGACCAGAATGGCCCTTTAATATGCTTAAAGGAACACTATAGTGTCAGGAATACAAACATGTATTCCTGACACCATAGTTGTGAAAACGCTATTCACCCTGGCTTTATGTGATAATGACTGTGCCCCTTCCCTTGTATGACACTGTCAAAAAGGTACCAAGCATGGATGTTATTACAATTATGCCCCCCCCATGGGCACAGCAGTATATATCACTCCAGCACTTTGCAGATGTATTTTAAGCATGTTAACTAAATATTCTTACAACCCAGTGTACCAAATTGGACACTGGATCTCCACTTGTTCTTCCCAGAGTTGTATTCCATTTTATATTTTGTTAACTAAATAATCTTCATGTCTTCCTAAACAATCTGTTTTCATCATAGTAAATTAAAAAGCTACTTCTGCTAGTGAACTACTAACATTTACATTAACCCTGATCAAACTGACCAAGATTAAAACTGGCACAAAATGATAGCATTATAACTGACAACACAAGCCATTAGAAATATAAATGAGTAGAACTTACTTGTGGCCCTGGTGGCCCAGGTGGTCCAGGAGGTCCCTGCATAAAACAGAGTTAGAATATAGGCTATGCAAAATGTGATACAAAGATAATATAAATTATTGAGCTTGATAGGAATGTGAATCACTCTGTCTCAGGTTTTGTACATAGGATGTTTAACAAAACAGTATTATGTTAGTTTCTGTATAGTTCCATGAGATTTGTAAGTATGCTATGGAAATTATGAAAAAGAGCTAGTATTGAGGGATGCTAGAGGGCTTGTCAGCATCATGTAAGGTTGAGTGGTTTATAAGCCTAAGCGTTATAGGAAAATTGATATGTAGACTATTTCCTCATTGTTGTTCTGATGGTTTGTGATATTCCCACTCAAAATTATTTCAACACCACCGACACTATATACAAAATTATGTATGTGGTATTCTTTTGAAATGATAAATTACTTTAAAACAGTAATATATTCAATATAAAACCCATATATAACATAAAGGCAAATGAAAGGAAAATAAATGAATACAGGAAACACATACCGGTATACCAGGAAATCCCACTGGACCAAAGAAACCAGTAACACCAGAAGAACCTTTTGGACCCTGCAAATATTAATGAAAATATAATTTTGAGTCTAATTTACATTTAAAAATCTAAAAAACTATTTAAATTACTTCTGCAGATACTTACTGCCGGGCCAGGTAATCCGTTGTCACCAGTTTCTCCCTATAATAGAAGTAAAGTTGAATTACAGAAAATGTGAGTTATATACACACAAAGTGGAGAAGTATTTTCCTTTTCACTTTCCTATCGTACAGTAGATTGACTCAGTTTGCATATATCACAAAGATAGGCAATGACTTCCTCTACACAATATATTCTAAGTCACATACCATAATAATATTAATAATATTGCAAATATAATAACAGTAAAACTATATCCTAACATAGAACTTTAGCTCCTTTTCATCAAAGAGGATTCAAAGTGTTATGTGTGAGCAGCGGCAGAACTACTGATGATGCAGCTGGTATGGCTGGAAGGAAGTGAGTGCAGGTCACTCAGTCCCAGATAATATACGTAGAGCCACGCAAGAGGGAGAGAAAGAAGTGGAGCGAAGGGTGTGTGATCTGTGTATCTGCATGCGTGTGTCAGTGTTTGTATCTATGTGTCTGTGTATCTGCATGTGTGTCAGTGTTTTCATTTGTGTGTCTGTGTATCTGTATGTATGTCAGTGTTTGTATCAGTGGCGGATCCAGAGCCTGATCTCGGGAGGGGCACTTGTAGATTATTTAAATAAATAATCCTGGCACAATAACCACTACAGCTCAGTGTAGTAGTTATGGTGCCAGTAGTGCCAGGATCCCACCCCAGAGTAAGTAGTCATACCGTTTAAGAACAGTTTGACAACTTACCTGGGGTCTGCTGGGATATAGGGCATAGGAGCAGTGGTGTGTGTTAGGGGTGAAGTGTGTGTGAAAGGTGCAGTGTGTGTGAGCGGTGAAATTTGTGTGTGAGTGCGTGAGGGCGGCAGTGTATGTCAGGGTTGCAGTGTGTGTTAGGGGACAGTGTGTGTGTGAGGGTGGCAGTGTGTGTATGGGGGGCACTGTATGTCTGTGTGGGGCAGTGTGTGTATGGGGAGGGCACTTTATGTATGGGGCAGTGTGTGTATGGGGGGTTGTGTGTGCGTGTGGGGCAATGTGTATATGGGTGGCAGCAGTATGTGTAGGGCATTGCATGTGTCTGTGTGTATGGGTGTGCAGTGTTTGTGGGGCAGTGTGTGTAATGTATGAGGGAGCAGTACATGTGTGTGTATAGGGGAGCAGTGTGTATAGAGGCAGTGTATGGATGGGGGCAGTGTGTGTATAGGGGGAGCAGTGTGTGTGTATGGAGAGCAGTGTGTGTGGATGGGGGCAGGTATGTGTATGGGGAGGCAGGAGTGTGTATGTGTGGGGGCAGTGTATGTGTGTGTGAGGCAGTGTGTGTATAGGGGGCAGTGTATGTATGGGGCAGTGTGTGTATGGGGGGCAGTGTGTATGGGGGCAGTGTATGTGTGGGGGGCAGTGTGTGTGTGTATAGGGGCAGTGTGTGTATGGGAGCAGTGTATGTATAGGGGAGGCCGTGTGTATGGGGGCAGTGTGTGTATGGGGGGGCAGGTATGTGTGGGGGGAGCAGTGTGTGCATGGGGGTAGTGTGTGTATGGGGAGCAGTGTGTGTGTATGGGGGCAGTGTGTGTATGGGGGGCAGTGTGTATGTAAGGGCAGTGTGTGTATGGGGGCAGTGTGTGTGTATGGGGGCAGTGTGTGTATGGGGGCAGTGTATGTGTGTATGGGGGGAAGTGTATGTGTGAATGGGGGGCAGTGTATGTGTGTATGGGGGGCAGTGTATGTGTGTATGGGGGAGGAAGGAGGGTAGGGAGGCTTTTTTTTTTTTAAATGTATTTAATAAAATAAATATATTGATGTCCCCCCTCCCTTCTTACCTTTATTGAGGAGGAGGGGGGACATTTCTCCATCCCTGGTGGTCCCAGTGGTAATCCCTGGTGGTTCCAGTGTGGAGTGAAGTCTAGCCCATGCTCCAGGGCTAGACTTCACTCTCGTGAGATTTGGAGCGTTGCCGTGGTAACCGCAGCAAAGCTCCAAATCTCGCGAGAGGAGGACCCGGAGGAGCTCCCTTGTCACTGATCACCCCTTCCGGTCCGCAGGCACATTGCAGGGCTGGCACTTGGACAGTGCCAGCCCTGCATTAGCCAGTAGGGGAGAATCTCGGGGGAAGCAATTGCCCCGTTGCCCCCCCCCCGTGGATCCGCCAATGGTTTGTATCTGTATGTGTGTCTGTGTATATATGTATCAGTACTTGTATCTGGCAGTGAATACTGTATATGAATACATCTCAACATTCAAACGCCAACACTACACACAAATACAACTCTGCATTCAAATGTCAACACTACATACAAATACAACTCTATATTAACCCCTTAAGGATGGAGCCAAATGTACACGTTGTGAACGAAATAAAATGTAAACAAAACCTGGCATTTGCGCTACATGTCTGTCCAACCGTAATTCACCTCTTTCATAGTAAATGCACCCACCCTTATTATATATCATTTTATTCAGGGGAAACAGGGCTTTCATTTCATATCAAATATTTAGCTATGAAACATAATTTAATATGAAAAAAATTAGAGAAAATAAGATTTTTTTTTATTTTTTTAGTTCTACATGACATTTTAACGGTTAATGTTATAATACTGTTTGCTTTTACTGCAATAAAATACACATATTTGTATTCAGCAAAGTCTCACGTGTAAAACAGTACCCCCTGTTTTGTACAGGTTTTATGGCGTTTTGGGAAGTTACAGGGTCAAATATAGCACGTTACATTTGAAATTGAAAATTGCCAGATTGGTTACGTTGCCTTTGGGACTTTATAGTAGTCCAGGAATGAAATTTACACCCATAATGGCATACCATTTGCAATAGTAGACAACCCAAGGTATTGCAAATGGGGTATATCCAGTCTTTTATGGTAGCCATTTGGTCACAAACACTGGCCAAAGTTAGCGTTAGTATTTGTTTGTGTGTGAAAAATTCAAAAAATGCCAATTGTGGCCAGTGTTTGTGACTAAATGGCTACTAAAAAAGACTGGACATACCCCGTTTGCAATACTTTGGGTTGTCTACTATTGCAAATGGTATGCCATCATAGGAGTAATTTTCATTCTTGGGCTACCATAGGGTCTCAAAGGCAACGTACCCAATCTGGCAAATTTTAATCTGAAAAAAATGAAACACAAGCCTTATATTTGGCAGCTGTAACTTTAGCTACCATAAAACACATGAGGCTACTATTTATTTTCCGAAGAACAGCTGGTTTAAATATTTGTGTTTGGTAAAACCAACCGCGCTTAATAATATACGTCCGTGTAAATTGCTGTTTGTGCGTGAAAAATGCAAAAACTTCACTTTACTGGCGTATCGCGTCGTTAATAATACATTTTACTGTTTGAAACACTAATATTGTGTTCAGCGAAATGCCCCGAGTAGAACAGTACCCCCAATGTACAGGTTTTATGGTGTCTTGGAAAGTTATAGGGTTAAATATAGTGCTAGCAAATTAAATTCCCTTTACTTTCAGCATGGGTTGTCAGGCAGGTCCCGCTAATTGTAATTAATTAAGATACCCAATTATGTAAAAATATTACATAAATATATATGTAGAATTAATATATGTATATATATATATATATGTATGTGAATATATATGTAATATTTATATAATTTTTTTTAAATATTTTTATTTATATATAGGTATAAATATAGTGATATATACGTATATATTTATGTATATAGATATATATATTATTTCGTTCTACGTGTATTTTGATATAAATATATATATACACACATCTATATATTTTTTAATTATTTTTTTATTTTTTTTAACATATTTACTTATTTAATTTTTTTATATTATATATAAATATATAACAATAATTATATATATATATTTAATCAGTATCAGTCTATGTGTAATTTGATATTAATATATATATAATTATATATATATGATCTAATTAATAGTAAAATACACCTAGACAGTGTACGTGTGTGTATGTATATGTGTGTAGTGTGTATATATACTTAGATCATATATATATATATATATATATGATCTAAGTATATATTATTATTTTTTTTACACTATTTAATTTATTTGATTTTATTTTCAGCCAGCAGGGGGACCACCTGTCATTACAGGCAGCCCCCTGCTGGCAATGCTGCAGCCAGCTATCCCGGCCATGTGATTGTGAGGTCCTCGCAAGGACCTCACTCTCACATGGCTGGGGGGGGGCTGCAGGAGGAAGATTTGCTGCGGGGGGGGGCTCCCTGGGAGTCCCCCAAACCGCAATCGCCGGCGTAGGATCGCTGGCGACCGGGTAAGTACAGAAAGACCGGAGGGCATACTATTACGCCTGGCGGCGTTTAGAGCTGCCTATAATAGGGCGTAATAGTATGCCCTCCGGTCTTAAGGGGTTAAAACACCAACATTATACATAAACACACCCCTGCATTCAAAAACACTACATGCAATTTCATGCCTGCATTCAAATGCCCACACTACATTCAAAAGCAAACACTACACACTACATGACTGCTTTTAAATAGTACATAAAATAGTACAATAGTACATAAAAACACACAACTGAATTCAAATACCAACAGTACACACAAATACACCCCTACATTCATACACATACTCCATACAAAATCAAGCTAAGATTTAAACTCTGCTCAATGCTAAATACAACCCTGCATGGATGGGCAAATGGTAGATTTCCAGCTAGAAAAGCATTATGGGACTTGTACGATGATGGGGACCTAACTTTTGGCCACAGTTGCGATAGAGGAGGCCCAAACAAAATTCTTGCATCAGCACCCTCTCTATGTTATTTCAACAAGTGTGTATGAGTATTTGCACTACTATTTTCACCAATTTAGGAGCTCATTTATAGAAATTACTTTTACCCAACACATTTGAATTATAATAATAACAAAATAATAAAATCAATATCATACACATTTAAGAAAAAAATATACATTTAGAGTTTTCTAGTTTAAATATAACCCGCAGCCCTAAGTAGCAACCACTAAATTATGTCACTGCTACTAAATTATTTTACTGTTATTACTGCGTACTGCTCAACAACACTGTTTACAACAATGTTTACCTAGTTCTAAATATTCATAGTGTGAATTCTATTTTTTCATAAGACTCAAAGAGAAACTGAGAATTTTGTATCAGCTAAGTGACACTTTGTTTGACTGTCAGAATAAATAAAGTATATATTAAATAGCATACAGACTTACTTGGAGTTTTACATTCTTTCTTAAAAGAACCATAGAGAAATACCTATTTCCGGTCTACCTGCTCAGTGATTCATTGCAACTTACAACATCAGGTGTTTTTAAACATATCGGGAGCTACAATACTGCTACTGGATCAGTGACTTTGCCCAGGGCCAAGTAGGATGTTAATCTTTCACTGTAACATATTCACTGCAATGTGACGCATTCTACTCAGTTATTAGCAGCAAAGAAAAGTCTTCTGTTGATGTGACTTACCTTAAGTTTGTTTCTCTGATCAGCTGATATATAAAACGGCTCCCCCTTTGCACCTTTTGCACCTGGTAGACCCTGTAGACATATAGGTATGACAGTCATTAAAAAAAGATACACTGTATGTACAGATAGGTCTTAACTCAAGTATAAGTAAATAATAATGCACCTGATATAATTTTTGAAATGTGTTTTAATACACTCAAACTAGATGCTTTCAATTTCAAATGAATTGGGATTTTTCAGATTTTTGGGCAATAGGTGGATTATTCGAATTCCAAAGCGCCGAATGGACATATCACAAACCAAATTAAATGGACAATGGAGGAATAGTTATATTTAATTTGTGATTCAAAATATTGTCTATAGGCAGCAAAAAAAATAAAAAATAAAAATAATGCTTAAAGGGAAAACATATGGTTTATGGTTAGATAACAGTCACTAAATCTTGACTTTATAACAAGTGAGAAGTGCCCAGTAGGAGGATCTGGAAAAAAAAAAATTATGTTCTATATACTACATACTTAATAAATACAGAGTATATAAATATAGACATTTGACACTGCACCTCCCTTCTTTTCTTCTATTGGCTTCTTCTCACTTAATCTGAGAACCAAATGGCAAGATAATGCACCTATCAATGTACTGCTATTTTGGTTAATCTGAACTGTTTTTCCACAACAGTTGCATGGTTTCAAATTCATCTGAGCCAAAATTCCACATCGACTAATTTCGGACTATCCTAATTTTTTCATTGTGCTCAAATGTAGTTGAAACTTGTATTACATTGTAAATTCCTTAAGACATCTTGCCATTTCCCTGACTTATAAAAAATTTATTTAGGACTCCTCATGAGGGAAAAATTCTGCTAAAGTTGATTTAGAATATTTTCCTGAATCCCGCTGAGTTCCAACTAATAATCATTAATGATGCTTATAAAATTAAACCACCTGTGTCTGCCTGTCTGTCTGTCTGTTTGTCTATCTATCTATCTATCTATCTATTAGGGATGTGCATGGGGAAAATATTCGGTTCGGCATTCCGAAACTCGGGACTTCGGCAATTTGGAACTTCGGGACTTTGGCAATTCGGTTCGGTTTGGCACTTCGGAACTTCGGCACTTCGACACTTTGGCACTTTGGCATTTCGGAACTTCGGAACTCAGGACTTCGGCACTTCTCTTGCAGCCGCCTAGTAGATAACTCCCTAATTTCCACGGTATTTGGGAGCTATCTACCAAAAGGCTGAAAGACCTAAATTGGTCTTTCAGCCAAATTTACTAATACTAAGTAAAAATTACTTCGTATTAGTCAATTCTGCCATTACTTACTATACCGTGAGTAGGGGCATGTCTATTAAACAGTGAGCAGCCTGACAAAAAAATGTGTCCCCCCCGTGCCGCACGAGTGGGGGCTGTTAAACTGAAGGGGGGACTTATTGCCCCCTCCTGGGCCCCACCCCTGAGCAGTGGATGGGGGCCCTAAATTAGAATAAGGGGGGGGACCTATAGTCCTCCCCCTTGGCCCCCACCCCTGAGCGGTGGGTGGGGGCCCTAAATACCAATAAGGGGGGGAACCTATTGTCCTCCCCCCTGGCTCCCACCCCTGAGCAGTGGATGGGGGCCCTAAATTGAAATGTAATCCCCCCCAGGTGACTAGGGGTCCCCAAATCCCTAGTCACCCCCCTCCCAAGAAAATTAATTAACCCCTACCTACCCCCCTCACCCTAAAAATAGTGAGGGGGACCAATAACTAGGTACCTGCAAAAAAATAAATAAAATTTACCATTTGATGTGTTCTTTTTTATAAAATCTTCTTTTTTCAGTCTCGAAAAAGGCCAATTAAAAATCCATAATAACAGTCGCACTTTGAAGAAGAAAAAAAAAACCAGGGGTGGGGGCCAGGGGGGAGGACAATAGGTCCCCCCCTTATTGGTATTTAGGGCCCCCACCAACCGCTCAGGGGTGGGGGCTGGGGGGGGCTCGGAAGGCTGCTCACTGTTTAATAGACATGCCCCTTCTTTTCTTAGTAAATTTGGCTGAAAGCTCCCAAATACTGGAATGAATTGCATGTGTCTACTATCTATTGTCTGCACCCTTGCTTATTATATTTACATTTATTTTCATCTTGTGTATCCCCCTCCATTTTATTATATAACCCATTGTATAATATCTTTTATAATGTATGTCTTCTAATTGTCCGCTGTCATTGTCTCTCCTTTATAATTTATAGTCTACTATCATTTATAACCTGATCTTTCAATGAAGCTAATCCCTTGATGCATTAGTAATGGAAAATTGCCTTATCCAAAACTGTGGTAGTAGGGGAGATAATAAGTTAGGTGTAAAAAGTCTGGATAAAAATAAGTCATAATACTTACAAAATTACCAGATGGGCCTCTTGGGCCAAATCCTCCTTCTTCACCAGCATCACCTTTTGTCCCATTGCAACCATCATGTCCAGGCTTGCCCCTTGGACCACCCTGTCCTGTGTGACCCTACATGGGATAATATAAAGACTTTTTTTAGACACCACAGAAGAGTTATAATTTCCTTGCCTTTTCTAAAAATTACCAACTTGTTATGAATACATTGTACAAAAAATTAGATAAAAAAACTGCATTTCTAGCTCTACTTTTCCTTTTTTTCTGTAAAAAATAAGTACTTCATAAACGTATGGTGAAACTATGCCAAAGTTCCATACATTTAAACTCTCTGTACTAGCTTGCGATCTACATGAGCATACACTAAGACTAGAAGAGGTCTATGATCAAGAAGCACTGCCATTTTATCTTTTGCGAGTGCTATTGATAAACTACATTACAATCCTGTTCTATTTACTGTTTTTGTTATTTTTCTATTTTTTTGTAATATGTATAGTGCTTTTTGCTACTGTTGGGGGTCATTTCCAAACTATTGTGACTTATTAATTTAAATGCTCTACAATCCAACTGAGTAGGTTAGCACTTAATTTACATATTACCATTGAGGTGTATTGATGTTTCTTTTTTTTGGGGCTAAAGTTTAAAATTATATTCTAAGTTACTTACAGGTATTCCATCAGCTCCCGAAAACCCTGTGACACCCCCTGGGCCCTGGAAGAAAATATATATATATTAATATTCATAATAAAAATAAGAAAAGTTCTTTACATACAACCAGTAATTGTTATGTGCGTTTTTGAATGTAGAGTTTAAAAGTAAATTATCCTTAACCACATCGCCGATGGGTCCAGTTGATCCATGTGATCCTCGATCACCCTTGTCTCCTTTACGGCCTTGCAAACCTGGTAAGCCTTTTTGTCCTGGTGGACCAGTTTGTCCTTGCTGCCCAAGAATCCCTGGGAGTCCCTGCAAGAAATTAAAACATTTCTATGATGAGGTATGTATAATATATAAATTCAAATTGTAAATAATCTAAAAAAAAAAAAAAAAGTTATAGTTGTAAAATGTATATTACACTGTTTTGCATAAAGGGTAGTTTAAATATATGATTTCAGGCATCCTGAAAATTTGAAGCTATATAAAATTTTAATTTAGAAATATAAAATTAACTTTGAATTCACTTTTCATTTGTTTGCAACAATTCACACTTTAGTAAAAAGCCCTGTATTTGATCTCTTTAAATGCTATGTTTAAATGTATACCAATGAAAGCAGTATCTCCAAAGGTAAAGTTTTGGTAAAGGTGCATTATTTATTTTATATATATACAGACAACTTGCTAGAGCAAAGTCAGAGGAAACACTTAAAGTTTTAAAATTTTGCTTTATTTTGCAGTAATGGTGCAGAGCAGTGAGCACTGAATGAAAATTGACTTTTTTGGGGGGCGGGATGTTTTTTTTTTCTTGAGGGGTGGGTGTGGGGGGGGAGTAATAAAATATTTTAAAAACAGATCACTTTTGAAGGTTAGAATGACTTTATTAGGTAGGGGCCAGTTTTAATGGGGGGAGGGGTTCTCAGAGACTCATAGACTCACAGTCATGCAGGGAGGACATTAATTCAGGAGAGGGGGGACAATAGTATTTCCCCCCTCCCCCCCACCCCCCCTTTCTGTGCTAGTAACCCACCTTAAATGCCAAGTGTGTAGAGGAGAAAGGGGACTGACAATGGCAGGGGATTGACAATTCTATTAATATATTCCCACTCAATGTACATGGGTGGGAGGGCAGAGGTTGGGTTCTTACCATATCCTCCAACCTATCCTATTATATTTAGGCCCCCACCTGCAGT
Source organism: Pelobates cultripes (assembly GCA_933207985.1). Taxonomy (NCBI): domain Eukaryota; kingdom Metazoa; phylum Chordata; class Amphibia; order Anura; family Pelobatidae; genus Pelobates; species Pelobates cultripes. The sequence continues at coordinate 276,938,136 of OW240912.1, forward strand.
CTGTTTGGGACTGCCTGCGACCAGAGAATTCCCCCACCCCCCCTCCCTGTGTTATTTAATAGATCCTACCTACTAGTAATGGGTGGGGGATTACAAGTCTGGATTTTGATTATCTGACCCATATTTTTTTATCATTCAGTTCCAGATTTGAGCTGTCTGGCTGTGTCCCAACTGGCTGGATACAATTCTGGCATATTTCAGTATAGTACAATGTGAACATTGTTAAATAGTGCAAACAATGTCCAGTTTTTTCAGTCCAAATGAGCCTGTATTTTACTAGATTTCTTCAGGTAATCTTAACTGGGGGGATTTGGACTTTAGCAAATTAACCCAAGTAGTTTTTACACAGAACAAATATAACAAGGAGAAGAAAGAAGTTACACAGTAGTCTACTCATCAGTGTGGATTATGCAAAAACTGTGACCGCAGCATTACCCTGCCGCCACTTGACATCATAATGCATGTCCCATGCTTTGACGGACTAACCACAGATGACTTTGCAACACACAAATATGCCATTAAAAAGAATTCCAAAAAATACTGAAGGAGAATGTATTCTTTCCTCCTTCCAAATGTCCCAACCGCAACCTAAGATTTTAGGGGGAAACACTGTAGCTATGGATGCGACAAGAAGATAAATAATAACAACATATATCTAGCCATGTTCATGCTACTAGTGACCTAGAGCTTGAGCCGTTGATTAAAATTTAGACTAGAGTTGTTACTGTCTCCAGTATTTCTGTTAGTGTTTTACAGCCCCTTGGCTCTTTGCAATTACCAATATAAATACTCTCCTTTATGTATAGCAAATCAGATCCCCATTGTAACCAACCATCTTGATATAGCCTAACCTCTCTTTACAATATATGCTTAGGTGATAACACACATGTGATGGACACTGAACATGTAGCTTTGCATTGCTGATATTCACCTAGTGATTTGAATGTTGCTTAAATTTGACCTGGTGATCCATATTTTGTTATTAGTAGGATTGATAAAAGAACACTTCAGACCCTTTACCTTGCTGAAATTCTTTATGTGTGAAGAGTGTGTCCTCTTTTTTCATTTTACGAAAAGTGCAGAATGTCAATCTGACAACTGATCCTGTTACTTCCTGGTTTGTTTAGCTCAGTGGAGCTAAACTCAAGAGGCAACAATTGCTCAGAGTGCCTGCCTTGCCAAGACTTTTCACTGACCTGCATTGGGAAGTCTGTGATTGGACAGCCACAGAAGAAGAGGGTTTGCAAAGGCAGCAGACAAGAGAACTCCAGCTTTTGTAAGCTGTCTTAGATATACTCTTTCTGAAATAATACATAATTAAGTGCATATATGTTTTCATTGGGGTATATCTACTAAACATTGTTTTTTTGTATATTTTGGACAGTGAAGTGTCCCTTCAATGTGAATCAATGTAAAAAGTGAAATAATAAAACAAATGTGGCATTCAATCCTTATATAAAACATCTTAATATCTTAATTTAAATTATTTAATACAGTTCAAATAATGATTGAAGGGATCAATCAAACAAAAGAAATAGCACAGCCTGCTTGGAACACACATGTCAACAATTTATGTTTAAAGTGCGTAGTCAGCTTGTGAAATGTGTGTCACAAACAATGGAATCTACTGTAAATGAGATAATTGGTTCTTCCATAGGAAATCATAAAAAGAGTAATAAGAAGTAAATGTAAATGTGATGTCATTAAATAAGTATGGGAACTTAACCAACACATACATATAACATTTCATATGTCTTCATAATGAAAAACATGACTCTTTCCAGGATGTGGACTACTTTGTTTCTTTTTTTATTACATGAATAACTTGAATCCTTAGGTTTAGAAGAAACTGATTAGATACAGCAGCATTGGGATGACATATCGTAATGAAATGTATTTTCTCCGCCTATTGAACGGGGATAGAAGGATCCATTATAGAAGCAAAGGAAATCTGGCTTTACATTCACCATCATGGTCAAGGTCGGAGAATATTGAAAGATGGGAGAGGAAATAGTGCACACTGTGCTAATTATGAAGAAATAAAAAACAAACATGCCAAATATCTATGAGCAAAACACAGAACAAACCATTATCTTTAAAAAAGACTAGATCTATTGTTTTGCATATTTAAAGAGAAGCATTCAGGAATGGTGCAAGAGCATGTTTGAATCCATTAAACGTAGCTATTGCTCATTTGATATATATGTTTTTTATTGTAAATTCATTTTCAGTTTATTAGAAACATAGAAACATAGAATGTGACGGCAGATAAGAACCATTCGGCCCATCTAGTCTGCCCAATTTTATAAATACTTTCATTAGTCCCTAGTCTTATCTTATAGTTAGGATAGCCTTATGCCTATCCCACGCATGCTTAAACTCCTTTACTGTGTTAACCTCTACCACTTCAGCTGGAAGGCTATTCCATGCATCCACTACCCTCTCAGTAAAGTAATACTTCCTGATATTATTTTTAAACCTTTGTCCCTCTAATTTAAGACTATGTCCTCTTGTTGTGGTAGTTTTTCTTCTTTTAAATATAGTCTCCTCCTTTACTGTGTTGATTCCCTTTATATATTTAAATGTTTCTATCATATCCCCCCTGTCTCGTCTTTCCTCCAAGCTATACATGTTAAGATCCTTTAACCTTTCCTAGTAAGTTTTATCCTGCAATCCATGAACCAGTTTAGTAGCACTTCTCTTATTAAGTTAATTTCAGTCTTCCTTATAATATGACAAATGTGTTTTCAAAAAGCATGTCTTTTTTCTATTGCAATTAACTAAGAGCTATTATGCTGAGTTCACATTTATTCCTTCACTAAGAGGGGACTTGGTAAATTAGTTTAACTCATACACTTAGCACATGAACTGCAAACATGCACAGCCAAGTAGGATTGTAGCAACTTTAAAATAATGTTGCTTGCTAAGGTAAGTATATTTTACACATAATTATGCTTAATAATTCACTTCGGTAGATACTTCAATAATGTATACATGGGCAAAGTGTGTAAAACATGTAAAGTGAAATGTAAATGAATACATCCATATTAATAAATAATATTAAACTCTATGCTCATTAAACATCTTAATTAAAGGTTCTATAAAAAGCTACTTTTATTTGCTTTACAGATGGTCCTTTAAATATTTTGGGAACAAGTAACTTGTCAGCATTTTCATAGTGTGGAGAGTGAAGACCTTAACAGACTGCTGTTAAATGTTAAAGGTACAGATGACAACACTGCCCTCTTGTGGTGCGTGAGTAAAGAAATGACTGCCCTGTCCAGTCCATGGAGGCTGGAGCTTGTTTTTAATGTCTTTTGAATATATTTTCCAGTATGTAGCAATATTTATGTCTTTATATAAATAATAGTAATAATAGTGTTTTTCTATTTTCTTACATACATTTTATGAACTATACTCATAATACACCAGAAGGTGGCACTGTGAAGCAAGAAATTCCTGAAATTGTTCTGAAACTTCATAGAAACAGTCATACATTTATGTAATAAGGCCGGTGTGTTGATAATTGAAAGTATGCTTTTAGTTAAAGCAGCTGTAGATATCCATATAAAAACAGGATGCACAGTAACTAGTCCATTTAAACACGGATATTCACTAACGTGGGAATTGTCGGGTATTCAAAGTGAATTTAAATTAAATACCAACATAGCTGAAATGGAAAAACCCTCCAAGTCGGCTATGCTTAAATTATGTTACTGCTATGGCCTTAAATTTGAACTTCATTTAACATTTAATCTAATAACTAATAGAATAGATATGTGCATGCGCAGACACAGACTCTCTTTCTCTTCTCTCTGTGAACACCAGACCCATTCTCCGTTATTAGCGCAAAGTGCCCAGGCTCACTATACACATTACAACAATACACATATCACTAGTTACTCAGTTACCTTTACTTTGTACATACTAGCCTGGCTTCCATCAGCATGTCAGTTGGCACCTGCACCCATATGACTTGCTCAACCTTTTATTCATAGATTCTAGTACTACCTCATATAAGTACTCAAGTGCTTCCATACACTGAAAAGAGACATGAGTCCATCAAGTTCAGCCTTCCTCCCATTTGTTGTTTGCTGTTGATCCAAAAGAAGGCAAAAAAACCCCCCCAAAACAACCTTGCAGATCAGTGACTCCAACAACCCAGAAAATTGCAGATCATTGTGCATTATTCCACATGACACCAATAGACGATCAGGGCTTGTGCTTGATACATCTTGCCGACCCCCACCACTCTTTTCTGGGAATGATGCATGTACTATATTTACGCAGATGCCGCATACATGCACAAAGATTTGGAGCTTCTCGATACTCATCCATGCCACACAATATTGTGAACCTTATTACTTTTGAGCTCTGAGTTTTTCCCATCTAGCTTGACCACCTTAGCATTAAAAATCACAGTAATGCATGATGTGTGTATAAGAGTATCACAAAGCATGCAGTGTGTATCAGTTCATCTCAGAATTCCCCAACTATAAAACTTGCAGTAATGTGCGGTGTGTAGCACGCAGATCCTCTAATATCCCGTCACACATGATGCCATAGTCAGGGTGCCAGTCATCCAGTGATGATAGTAACCAGTCAGGTTGCCTGTTATAGCAATGCCCCATGGCATTAATAGTAAACGCATAGCCTTTGTGCCAGTTAATACAATCACTCAAGTCAAGCTCTCAGTGATATGCCAGTAATTGCCCAGCCAAAGTAACAAAGTCAATGCTTTAACCAGGGTGTAAATAATAATGCTATAACTATGATGTGATTAATAATGATGCCATAGATTGAGTTCCTATCATATTAATGAACCAGCAGGTATGTGTATGATAATGCCCTTGGCTGCTAGTGAACAGGGTTGGCATTGCCCATGTGACCCTCAGGGTGCCAGGGGATGATAACTCTCCACTTAGTTGCAGGCCTTGCTCTGCATCATCCTCTCGTTTTTCATCTCTTTAAGCTGGTTTGGGGCAACCAAGAGCCAGGCAGCAGGCAACCATGCTATGACCTGGTTTGGAGAGGGGTATCACCTGCCAGCTCACACTCTCTCACTGGTGACATGCGATTGCACTGCATGTTTATTCCTGGAACCTTGATGGAGAGATTATAATGGTCTGCACCAGCCAAAGATACAGACAATGTGCTCCTCCATTAGTCCACCAGCAATGCATTTTTATTTAATATATAGCTGGCCATGTATTGACGCATTTTTGACTGTGCCCTAAGGCATTATATGGTAGCTCTGGCTCAGAGGAATTCCTACTTAGCTCAACCACAGTCCAATTTAATTTCTCCTTCCAAACCCAAGTATATTTTACCTCAACACTAGTGTTTTTTGTTTTGTTTTTTTATCCCAAGTTCTTTGGTCCAATTTCCTATTATTTTCTGAATTTGTGCTGCTTCCTTTCTATACATCCAAACCATACAGATGTACACATAATACATTTCAAATTCACCATCTGCATTTACACTAATCAGACAAAGAATGTTTCAAGCTAACTGCGATCTCTGACATTGTCCATTGTGTCCCTGTGAGGCTGTGACACAACCTGGACTATTGGTTTAAGGAAATGACACAACCTTCAGGCTTCCACTAAGGAAATGGAAATACTAAACAAGAAACATTGTCTCCCAAAGCTCAAAGCAGCATGTTTGTTTGTTTTTCTGCATACAGAAAACTGCATGTTCAGATTACAAGAATAATACAAAGGAAAGCTAAAACAAAGATTTATACGTCATGCATACTTGATATTAGTATTCAAAGAAAAAAACGAAAGCAGATAAGCAAAGGGGGGCATGTCATGGATTTGTGATACTATTTGTACTCCTCCCTAATGCTTACTAATATGTTTTTAATATCTTAGAAATAAAATGAAATATAGAAATCCACACTTGTATCCTGGAAGTAGGTTTGACCATGCTGGCTTCCTGTCAATCATTCCTATAAATTGCCATTTTGCCATTGAACATAGCTAAAGAGGAGAAATATACTATTATATATAATATGATAAAAAGCCCTGCAACAGCTATATGTCCTGTATCTGGTTGATTTGGCAGGGACTCCTTCAGAATGTATTTAAAAAAAAAATAATTAAAATATTCTCTGTGAATCTTTTTTTCATCTCTCAACGCAACCCAACTGTCCTTCTTACAAGCCCCGCTGCTCTCACCTCTGCTCTCTCACTTAATATGACTTGTGAATCCTCTCTATTCAGGACTCATTTGTCAACTCCTCTTTTTTCTTTCTTACCAACAGACAGAGACTTGATCATCCTGGTATACAGCTTGGGACAGAGAATATGGTGGATGTAGTTAGCATAGCAGAAAATGGACATGCCACACTGTTACGCAATTACAAGAGGGCTATTAGAGAAATAGAAGCAGATCATTTGCACAACGCACAAAGTTAGCTTTATGTTAACTAGTTTTTTTTGTTCCCATACTCAGTTCCTTCTTCACAATGTTAGAGCAGAACTTATGAGGAGTGAAGCAAGAAAAAAATATTTATGTATGCATATATTTATATATTTTTAGGATCATGGGCATGACCTGGAGCTGCAGCTCCGTTATGCCCTATGTTAATACTGCCCTGCTTGTAAGATCAGATTTATAATATGCCACTATAAGTGCATTGTTATTTCTCCCATCACCACAGCTTGTATTAAAGGACCACTACAGGCACCCAGACCACTTCAGCTCAATGAAGTGGTCTGGGTGCCAGGTCCATCTAGGATTAACCCTGCCTGCTGTAAACGTAGCAGTTTCAGAGAAACTGCTATGTTTACATATGGGTTAATCCAGCCTCTAGTGGCTGTCTCATTGACAGCCTCTAGAGGTGCTTCCACGCTTCTCACTGTGATTTTCACAGTGAGAAGATGCCAGCGTCCATAGGAAAGCATTGAGAATGCTTTCCTATGGACTGGCTGAATGAGCACGCGGCTCTTGCCATGCATGCGCATTCAGCCAATGACATCAGAAGAGGGAGGAGAGTCCCCAGCGCAGAGGGAGCCCGGCGCTGGAGAAAGGTGAGTGTTTAACCCCCTTTCTCCCACTTCAGCTTGGCGGGAGGGGAACCCTGAGGGTGGGGGCAAAATGAGTTTGTTTTCCTGGCACTATAGTGGTCCTTTAATAAAAGCTGCTTTGGCAGTGTAAGGAGACTAAAGGAGTGGAATTCAGGTCAGGCACCCTATAGAGATGTTGTGTCAGATTCCTGAATTTGTGTCTCCTGATATAAAATAGGATCAACATGCAAAATATTCTGCTTTGCTTGTTCATTCATGTAATCAGGTTTCATGAGTGGTTTGTGACTTGCCTGATCTATAACAGTTCCTCTGTATAAATAGGCAGGTCAAATTGTAACACTTTAGATAAGATTAGGATGTTGATTGATATGAAAAGATTGCTGAGAAGGCATGCTGTTAACCCTTTCACTATCCAGTTCTGATTGTTTGTCTAACATTTATTTGACACCTAGAATATATAGCTCTGCATAAAATTGCAACAAAACTGAAATTTTGTGTATGGTTAGTTTAAAGGCACTACATTTTATAGACTTGTGCACCAAGAGAAAATTTGGCTTGACTGAACAATTTTTCCTAAAAATACAAAAAAAATTCAGGATGCCAGAATTTTAGTTCATCCTGTCAGAATTTAGGTATGATTAGCGGACTGAATCAGATGAACCAAAAGGGTGCGGAAATGGCCCAATCTGTGGTTTGCAAAATATATACATAATATAAAAGTATGTCTATATTTTGCAGTATATTGATAGGAGCATATTCCCGCCATTTGGTTCACATATCAGATGTAAAAAAGTAACCAATAGAAGAAAAAGAGAAGGAACAGTACATAAAAAGATCTATATTTCTAAATGATATATTGATTAAATATATAATCTACAAATATATAAAAATAGATTTTTTATTTTGCTGCTCCTTCATTTTTTCCTCTCTATTTCTCACTTCTCACTTGATTTCTGAATAAAATCAACATTTATGTAACTGCCCCCTAGCCATCAATCATCTCTTTTTTACCACCAAGGGCGTAATTCAGAATCACGAACCAAAACAAACACGCTCAGTAATTGTGCGCTTGGTTGATTCGTAATTCGGGGATTTGCTGTTTTGAAATTTGACTGATCACCTAATTGGCCTAAATTCAGACAAATTGTTGTTCGAAACAAATTTCCAAGTCTAACAGCTGATGAATCCTGGTTGTTTGCTGTAATCTGTGCCCAGAACTGCTATCTCCTTCCTGGTAATGTATTTTATAGGGACCTCTGGCTGACACTACTATTGCCAAATTGCTTTAGTAGAATGTAAAAAATAATTATGTACACTACTTATATTTACTAAACTGAATTTGAATTGCTACCAGATGCTCTTAATAGGCAGCTAACGCAACTAAGGTGAAGTGGATATTATTATTACACCATAACGTATTCCCATTGTCCTCAAATTCTTTTCCACATCCTGCAATTCCTTTGGATTATCCTGAGATTTACGGTCTAATTTTAAAAATCCTGAACTTTACTTGTCTTCAATGTCTGTTTCATGTATTTTGTTTTTAGTTATAACTTTATTGTGTGATATAGAACACCTAAGACATTTTAAAGAGATAAAGTGTTGGGTTTATTTGCAAAATTTGCAAACTGAGCATTTTGAAGAACTGACAAGAGAACTGCAAATGACCTTTGAAGTTCTTCATTATACTGTAAATTTCTAGACTTTGAACGCTCTGAAACTATGTATTTATAGCCATTACACTAGCTCTCAGCCAAGCCTGTTCTCCAATATCAATTTGAGAACTTGTGTTTATGGGAAATATAAACACAAGTAATAAAACAAATGAATATGCAATAGGGACACTTTTTAAACTCCAACTTTTGGTACCTGTGCCGCATGTCAGAACCACTGCTTCAAGGGATCCAAAGTATAAACAAAATGTAGAGTAAGGCTTCAGCACTTGGTAATGTCAGATGTGATGTGGGCTTATTCAGCCATCCAGCAAAGCAGCAAAGTTTCAACAGTCTTTTTCAAGCCATTTTTAAATGATTTGTAACTTTTTTATTTTTATTTTGTTGGCATTTGGTACAACACAAAAAAAACAATCATGATAATTTTTATTATGATGCTCTCTCAGTCTCTTTTTATTTTAATTTTATTTTATTAGAGTTTGATACTCAAAAAATACATCTGAATCACAGTATATAGAAGAGGATAACACAATATATGAGAAAATAACACATCATGTTAACATGCATAGCAGGTAACCACAGTATCTGTGTCATTGTGGGTCCGGAGCTTACAATATAATAACATTTATCCCAAGACTCGCAGCACTGAATGCATTACTACTCAGGAGTCGTTCTAGGATGTCTTCAGTCTCCCTTCGGGTTTGCTTAGTACTAGCCGTTGCGGCATCCCCTCTGTCTTTAGGTACATTTCTTTGTCTATTAGTCATGCTTAGCTTTGTTCCCAGGGTAAGGTCTGATTGCTTGGAACGTGTGCATTATGCTGGCCTTGCCGTGAAGCATCTGGCCATCCCATAGGCACAGAGAATGGCCATTAATGCCCCTAGGTGCCACTGTAGCCTGTAACATGTACTGTAACTGGACACTGTGTGTAGATGTCAATGGGTGGTCTAGGGTCAGTTAACATTGATAAACGTTTCAACATTGCATTAAACATAAACATAAAACATTATATAATGTGACCAGTGGTGTGGCTATGTGGTATAGGTTTATGTGGATGTATGTGGGGTGTTTTATGCATGGTCTCCTCTCAAGGTGGCAACTGGGTTGAGGAGGTGGATGTAGTATGGGTGCTAGTAGATAGCTGGTTTAAGTTAGCTGTGCGTGTGGTCTTGGGAGTGTCAGTTTGGGTGCTGTTTTGTTTCGTAGGTACTAGTCCACTTTTGTATGTCTGCTTTGCCCCAGTCTCTCCGCCCCTGTGCCGAGGTTTGTCCATGGTGGGCAGATTAAGTTTTAATTTCCTGAGGAAAGCTTCTCAGTCGTCTGCCGAGGTCAGGGTGAATGTCTGGTCTTCCCTCTGGACCTGCAGTGAGCCTTCTGCTCCCCAATGGTAGCGGATTGTTGCCTCTCGAAGTTGTTTAAAAGTTGGTGCCAGTTGTCTCCGCATCACTAGTGCTGTAAAAGGGATGTCACCATAAATAGCCACTGTATGTCCCTTAAATTGTATGTTGTTTAGGTCTCTTGAGCATGATAAAATCGCTGTGTGAATCGCCACGTCCCTAGTCATGACTATTATGTCTCTGGGTACATTATCTGGTGCTGCTGCAGCCTTCCGAATTTGGAAGCGGAAAGTAATGTGCTTGGATCTGTGCTGTCTTAGATGTACATATATAGCTGAAAGTCATACCCGCTGATGCGTTCCCGGATGCCTCGAAGGTGTACATTCCGCTGCCTATGTTTTGCTTCCAGCGTCGTGACGGTTCTCTTTAGTCCGTGGACCTCTTGTGTTAGTTCTTGTAGTTGAGCTTAGGTGGATTGCAGGGTATGCTCCCTGTCCTCTACTCTGGCTTCCACTGCGGTGATTCGTGCCTGGAGGGCCCTCATCTCCTTTTGAGTTTCTTGGAGGTCCACTTTCGATATCCCCCTCATCTCCTCCAGGAGGTCCCTGATGTCCCTCTTTGTCACTGGGGACGAGTCTTCCTCTGACTCCGAGTCTCGGGAGAGGGCCTCCGCTGATGGTGAGGCTCTCCCTTCCATTTAGGAGTCCTCTGAGTCTGCCGCCCCACCACACGCCTCCGGCTCCATCTTAGTTTGAGCCGACAGAGTAGGCCTCTTGAAGGAAAGCCTAATATCAGCTAATTTGGTCACCTCTGGTAGGCGGAATTTCTTATTTTTGCACCTCAGTCTAAACTCTGGGGTGGGAGTGCAGTTTTGCCTGCTGAGAGGAAGTCGGATTGCTCTATTTAGCTGTGTTCGTCCCAGCATTGGTACGGAGTTCCACATGCCTACGTCTGGTCTGTTTGCTGGTCGGCCATCCCCCTCCCCTCAGTCTCTTTTTAAACAGACCAACTGCTTATTACTGCTAATCTGTAACTGAGTTAGTCTTTCTCCTTTTGGTAGCACCATAGCCTCTTTGACTACAAAAATAAAAAAATTGTTATAAATCTTTTTTCTTTGCTATTCATTCTTCAAGAGCACATTTTTTGAGAAACCTTACCTAATTAATACTAGAATTAATCAGGGCCTTATCTGCAGTAAAGGTGGTATTATATTTCAGAGACTTTCGATAGCTTTCCTTGCAGTCTCACACCTGTTTTGATTACACTCATGTCAGTCATAAAGGGAGATATCATCGCACAGTTGTTTTGTAGTATTTTAGGAGGGTTCTCAAGCAGTTACAAAGTATCAAACAGATGTTTTCTGTCAGCAGGCAGTGAGAGTTCCAAGCTCTGCTGCATCTGTCCTGGGTCTGATATTGGTGAGAACATTCTTTTCTCCAAAAGTGTTCCCTGATGAAATTTTAAAACATGTCCACCCGCCAGGAAGATAGTAAGATTCTCAAAATAAGGAGTGCGTGATGGATGACTCAGAGATTGCGGATGTGAAAATTCCACAAGGAAAATACAGACCACTCTCAGCATATTTTCTTCTCAGAGGACCAAATTGCTAGAGCTTTATTAAAAAAATGTTATGTTTCAGAAATTAATCTTATTAGGAAATGGTAAGCTTTCAAAAACACTCAAGTAATTAAAGTTGCTTTATGTAAGACATCCTGACTGCAAATTGGGAATGCATTGATCTTAAATATAAATCTCCTGTAGAATTCTGGATTTTATGTGGCAAACTAATAGTTTCCTGACACCTCGGTGTTGGGTTTTTCAGTGCCCTATATTATTATTGTTATTATTATTTTATTATTTATATAGCGCCATCAGATTCCGTAGCGCTGTATATAGGTGTAGATAAATTACTCCAGATCTTGCTCCTCTCCCTTTATATAACTGATCCTTTTATATTCCTTACCTCGTTCACAATAAAGGGCCTCATATAAAATATATATAAAAATATATAGATTACAGTTTTGTATATAGTGCTTCTAGAACAATTATGAATAGCAGCTTCAACAGTTATGTGAATTTACTTCCTATATTTCACACCCAAAAAATTAAATCAATAAAAGTGGAGTTCTTTTTGTTACTTACCATAACTTTGTAGGGTTTTCAATAAGCTTGTGCCAATATATGTAAATAAAACCCAAAATAAACAATGTAGTGTAATACATTATTATCTGTATAAAGCATGAAATGGTCCACTCACATATAGCAAAGCTTATTATATTAGGCTCTGTTATATGTGAGTGGACCATCTCGCATTTTCTATACATAAAGGGTGTTGTAATACTGTATTTTGCTCCAGTATTAATACACCCTTGATGTGTATAAAACATAAAAAACATTTTTATTTTTGGTATTCTTTATATCTTGGCACAAGTCTGTTGAAACCCCTACAAAGTTAGGGTAAGTAATAAAAAGCGCTCCAATTTTATACACTTCTTGTATAAATATAGGAGCTTTTCCAAATTTCCCCATCACAAATGGGGCAAAATCACACTCAGGTTGGGAATTAAAGCACCAACAGTACAAATCAAAACAAAACCAGAGTGTTTACACACAGTAGAATTACACCCAACAGAGTGCAATAAAGTACAATTATACTTATGAACAAGGGCTTCATACAGTTGTAAATAATGTAACAATGGTGTCCTCATAGATAATATACAAAAATAAAAGCACAGTATATTTTGTATGCAACATATTTACATAGCTGAAAAGAGACTTGCGTCCATCAAGTTCAGTATTCCTCACATATGTTTTTGCTGTTGATTCAAAAGAAGGCAAAAAAACAGTCTGAAGCGCTTCCAATTTTTCAACAAACTAGGAAAAAATTCCTTCTTGACCCCAAAATGGCAGTCAGATGTCTCCTTGGATCAAGCAGCTATTACCCCACTAATTAGAAATTATATCCCTGTATGTTTTTGTGACATGTGAAGAGGCACATTTACTTGAATGCATAGGTTTTCTCTTGGAAGCTGGACCACCTCTGGAATGAGCTCTTCTGCCACCACCTGGGAGCTTGTGTTTTCCACTGTAGTGGCGGCACTGGGCCTGGTGAGATGCTGCTCGGGATGCTACTGCAGCCCTATATGGGCGACCCTCTGTCCGAAAGGTCTTCTTGCAGCAAGGAAAGGACTATTTGAGCTCTGAAAAGGATCTCCTTGCCTTATAATGGCCTTTAACCTTCTGAATGAATGAGGGACCGAAAAGGTAAGATCCTCCAAATTTGGAAACTCATGTGATTTAGGGGCTAGGTAAGACATTCCTGCTGAGTGGAGCCAGTGGATTCTGCGAATGTTGGAGATGTAATTAAAGGATTGGCCAATAATTAGCACTGTCCTGCCGGACGCTTTCAATAAAGCAATCTTAGATGCCAGCAGAGATGAAGCAGAAGGTTTCTGAACATTGCCTTCTTGTTCTGCTTTATCCAGCATCAGTAATAGTGAGCCCACAGCATCAGCAATTTTAAACTGTATATTACGAAAAGTCTGGTCTGTGGAATCCGAAGATACACTGCTCCCTGTGATAGATAACAGAGCAGGATCTACCTCAGGAGCCATTAAAGCCTGGATTTCCGGAATATCAATGTGGTTACCAATGTGGTTACCAATGTGGTTCCAGAGGAGAAGGTCATCCTCCTTAACCAATGGAGATCTAAGGGCTAGTTTGGCAAAATCTCTTACCTGAAAATAGTGCTCCATAGCCCATCTGGAGTGAAATTATTTTGATAAGAGAATCTTTCCTAGGAAACTCACTCTAGCCATCTGAACGTTGCTAAGTTTCCCTCGCTCAGTGGAAGCTGCTGAATGTACCACTTCCTCAGATTCCCAGTCTATTTCTGGGAAGCCGTGTCTAGAACTGGAACAGCTTTGGGAGGGAGAATTAGCAAACGCTCTAGAAGAGGAAATAGGAATATCTAACCTCCAATGAGAGGTGTTTCTGGTGCTCAAACGAGGGAAACACACTATTCCTCTTTTGGAATCATGTCCCTTTAATTTTTTGCATACTCAAATGAGTATCAGAGGAAGGAGGACGATAATATTTTTTTTAGATGAGGTGCTTGGTCACACCTTTACCAGTTATGTAAGCAAATTACTGTATATGGTCATTCACTGAAGGGCAATTGTTTGGAATTAAAAATAAATTCAAAGTAAATTTCACATTTCTGGGCAGAACTTTGCTCTAATATTTAAAACTTGCTTTGGAGTTTACCCCTAAAAAATGAATTGTAGTATATCGAAAACCAAATTGGCCAATTTAGGCAAAAGGGCTGATTTCGAAAGCTTCTCTAGCTTAGGACACAGCCTTGCCATTTCAGCCTTTCTATTCATCATAATTTAGTTTAGTGAATAATCTGCTATTTGTTGGAAAATTAATAGTTAATAAAATACTTGAGAATAAACAGACCTTTACCTCTTAATATAAATAATATTGTCAGATATGCAATGTTGGCAACGAATACAAAAAAAGGTTTGTTGCAATAAAACCTCTGACTGTAACATGTCCTGTTATGACATGTCTATTGAGAGTCTTTGCCTTGGCGTAATATTACCACTAGGATAAACCATTACACCAAGATAAAGTGTTATTAGAGTATTTTGTAGTGGCACACATGGTACATGATTTCATGCACAAACTCTCAGGACTGTAGAAATATTTAAACTTTGGTAGGTCATGATACCGGTATCCATACTTTTACCTACTTGAAGAAGTCATAAAACTGCTTGGAGTTTTTACTGCAACAAGCCATTGCTACTTCTGATACTTCATTTATTCTTCTGATACTTCATTGTTACTTCGACAGAGGTCCTAAAACCTGCTTCACCAGACAGTGGACAGACTTCCAATTATAGCCAAGGGACCAGACGGTGCCATTAAGCTCTTGTTGCACATTCTGAGAGCAGTTACATTGGTGGGTTCTATTTAACATGCAAACAGAATATAGTAATAATTGCTTTATATTATGATTTGTTTCTTTTCTTGTTTATTTTTTAATGCAGTTTATTAAATGTATACTATTGTGACAAAAACACTTGAACAACTCCTTTGTCCTGGATAATTTAAAGACAATCAAATGTGTAGTGATTTTGACACCAACAGAATTCATAATTAATACAATTATCTAACTACATGATAAGGTGTTTTACAAATTCCATCTGTATCAGAAACATTTTGCTTTCCGAGTACAGTGGGTGTTCTAGTTCAGCAACAGCTATATGGTATGGACGGAGAAGTACTGTCCCATACTTGTCTAATGTCCATAGGTCTGGTCTGGGCATCTTATTGGGTATCAATCAACAGTGGTAATAGCATGATTTTTTTTGTCTAATCATTCTATTACACGCAGCTTTGCCCTCTTTGTGCCCTGACCAGGGGATAAAACTAGCTATCAGTTAATTTAATGCCCATGCAAATCCACAAATCAACAACAGCTTGTGAGAATATGTTCAGAGCAATGGGAAGAATGTTTGAGCCAAACAAGTCATTGGAGTGGAGTAGAAACAGAGCATTCTAAATGTGAATTTAATTAGAGAGAAGGGCATCTGCTTCCATTGAGAGTATCACAGTTCAAAATAGTAACTGCGTGCGTGTGGTTCACCAGAAAAATAATTTCATGTAGAAATGCGATTAACAAGAAAGCTACTGATTTTTGAAAACTGGAATTGTGATTTCTAGAACAAAAATGCTTACTCTTTTTAAAGCCAGCATTTCAATACATTTCAATGTGCAGTGATGTTTCCCAAATTTCCAGAACTTTAACAGCTGAATACATATTTTACTTTCATGAGTAACTGGTAAGAAAACGTTAAGTGGGTCAAGAACCTCCCTTTGACAGGCTAGGAGATTTAGAGTTACTCAAGCTGCTAGCTACCATGACTGAAATTCTTGGCTTGTGACACTTGTTAAGCAGACTGGCAGGACAGTGTAATGCCAGCTGTAAGTTATATTGTTACATGGACTTGTAGAACAGTTTTCACTGAGTAACTGTTTGCCAGACAGTCTTTTTAATTGTTAAGAATTGCATTTGTGCAAAAAACACAACCCCCCCAAAACAAACAAACAAACAAACCACAAAACAAAAATAACGAAAGGTGAAGCGCTACATACAAATTGAAGTCCAATTCTTATAACTGTCGTTCTTGTCGATCAATATTTTTCTGAGTGGTATATAGATCTTACTCTAAAAAGGAAATTAAAATACTCTTAGTGCAACACTGTAACCAAAATATTAAAAGCAATATAAACTCTATATATGGAACCACTCACATATTACTGAGCTTACGACCAAGCTCAGGGATATATGCCTTCAGGTCTGTAAAGGCAACCTTTCTCCTTCTTTTATCCAAGTGACAAATTCCCCGTTGCAGCTAGGGCTCAAGCAGAGATATATATGGTGCAATATAGTTTCAAATCCGTATATAGTGTAGGAAAATGTATATATTATACTCACAAATCTGGAGCCACTCTCTTAGGCTCTTTTCCAACACGTTGTGTAGTTGAGGGCTACACACCTAATAGCAGGAACCAATATCCCAGTATAGATAACACAAATGTTTATTGTATAAAAAATTCTAATGGCCAATTAGAATCTATTAAAACAAAATGTATAGATAATAAATACACAATAATATTAAAATCTGGGCATAAAGGCAATGTAATACAATCCCCAGGACGCGTTTCGCCAAACTACTGTTGGCTTCCTCAGCTGGGTGAAAAAATCACAATCAAATTCTCCTACTTACAGAAGTCCTGCTATTATATCTTGTCTGTAACTTTTGGGCTCGGCGTTCAGCTGTCGTTTTTGGCGCGCTGGTATTCTTTCTTCCGGCTAGCCGACACTGTGTGCGTTCCAAGCCTCTCTCTCATTGCGGTTCACTTCCGCATATGACGTCACACTGCAATTCCTCCGTACTTGGTCTCTCGTACCAAGTACAGTTCATGTCCATAACAAAGTTTCCATCTCTTACAAGGACATCACTTGTGTTTCTCATCAAATGGCTGCCTTATCAAAATGTTATATGTATCCAAAACTAAGTTGTAGAAATATAGCGAAGAAAGTAGCCCTTATAAAAAATACATACGCATAAAAATTTAAAAAAGGGATATGAGGATAGTAAATTAGAAGAAGCTAGGATACAGGTCAAAGAGACAGAACGTAGTGAGCTCTTAAGATATAAGAATCGAACACAACAAAATATGGAAGGAGTACCTTTTATTTGTAATTATAGTACTGAGAATTTTAAAATTAGGAATGTTATAAAAAGATTCTGGCCGATTTTACGCCAGGACCCAATATTAGAAGATATTTTACCATCTCAACCACGGTTCATCCATAGAGGAGTAAGGAATCTACGTAGCATGCTTACATCTAGTTTTATTAGGGAGAAGAAAAATAAAGACACGTTTTTCCAGCAAGAAAAAGGTTTTTTTGGTTGTGGATATTGTCTGGCGTGTAAAAGAACAGGAAATAAAAAAAGGAAAATTACGCACTTTATGAGTAAAGATAAGAAAGAATACGAAATTAGAGATGCAATTACATGTCACACAAACAATGTGATTTATGTAATGCAGTGCCCCTGTGGATTAAATTATGTGGGTAAAACCACTAGGCCACTCCATGTAAGAATTGAGGAACACAGCAGAAATATAATGAAGGGAGGAGAGAATCACAGTGTACCCCTGCATTACAAAATACACCATGACCAATCACCGTTAGGTAGCCTATTTTTAGGTTTAGGTAGAGTGGAAAAAGATTGGAGAGGGGGAGATTTTAATCAGAAATTGAGTAAGGAAGAGATGAAATGGATTTTTGAACTGAATACCCTTATCCCCTATGGTTTGAATTCGGAATTTGAAATTTGTCATTTTTTAAATTAATCAAGTTCTTACTATTATTGTTATAATAGCCCACGAATAATATAAGTCTATCACAGAATATATGGATTAGAGGTGGGAATTAATAAAATATTTAAATTAATATCATTTATACATTTCTTCTGTATAGGTAGTTTTTGAGAATCAAACATGGTTTTTAATAACATACCATCCTACATCAATTATATATGTCACAACATGAGACATACATTTTCTATTATATTATAATTGTTATTATTTTTTTCTAAATATTATGAAAATGATTAACTTGGTATGTACTGTATTCCATTTGAGAGATTGTTTTTATTTAGTTTTTATTGTGATTTTAGGTTTATATTTATTTACTTTTATGTGTATTAGTGCTATCACTATTTCTGGTTATAATACTGGATGCAGAGTGTGATTAGTGCGAAGGGGATTTTTATGGATATGTATTTTTTATAAGGGCTACTTTCTTCGCTATATTTCTACAACTTAGTTTTGGATACATATAACATTTTGATAAGGCAGCCATTTGATGAGAAACACAAGTGATGTCCTTGTAAGAGATGGAAACTTTGTTATGGACATGAACTGTACTTGGTACGAGAGACCAAGTACGGAGGAATTGCAGTGTGACGTCATATGCGGAAGTGAACCGCAATGAGAGAGAGGCTTGGAACGCACACAGTGTCGGCTAGCCGGAAGAAAGAATACCAGCGCGCCAAAAACGACAGCTGAACGCCGAGCCCAAAAGTTACAGACAAGATATAATAGCAGGACTTCTGTAAGTAGGAGAATTTGATTGTGATTTTTTTCACCCAGCTGAGGAAGCCAACAGTAGTTTGGCGAAACGCGTCCTGGGGATTGTATTACATTGCCTTTATGCCCAGATTTCAATATTATTGTGTATTTATTATCTATACATTTTGTTTTAATAGATTCTAATTGGCCATTAGAATTTTTTATACAATAAACATTTGTGTTATCTATACTGGGATATTGGTTCCTGCTATTAGGTGTGTAGCCCTCAACTACACAACGTGTTGGAAAAGAGCCTAAGAGAGTGGCTCCAGATTTGTGAGTATAATATATACATTTTCCTACACTATATACAGATTTGAAACTATATTGCACCATATATATCTCTGCTTGAGCCCTAGCTGCAACGGGGAATTTGTCACTTGGATAAAAGAAGGAGAAAGGTCGCCTTTACAGACCTGAAGGCATATATCCCTGAGCTTGGTCGTAAGCTCAGTAATATGTGAGTGGTTCCATATATAGAGTTTATATTGCTTTTAATATTTTGGTTACAGTGTTGCACTAAGAGTATTTTAATTTCCTTTTTAGAGTAAGATCTATATACCACTCAGAAAAATATTGATCGACAAGAACGACAGTTATAAGAATTGGACTTCAATTTGTATGTAGCGCTTCACCTTTCGTTATTTTTGTTTTGTGGTTGGTGTATATGGAAAGATTACACATGGTGATATAGCAGCTTACATTATTGTTATATATATATATATATTATATATTGTGGAATTGTTTAATTTTAGAGCGCCAGTATATTATTATTTTGTAAACAAACAAACCAACCCATAATCTTATATTGTATAAGTGCTGTTTTACGTAGCTTACTAACACGCAATACGTGTAGAAACTTTTGACTAATTATTTTCAGTTTTGTTTGCATTATAGGAAGAAAAAATATTACTTCTCCCTTTCTTTTGTGCTCCCTACAGTACACATGCAATGTTATCCCAGTTAAATCAATGGCATGTAGTCATTTCAAAGGAAGCAATAGTATGTATACTGTGCATCCTCATGCTAGAGCTTCCCACTGATTTAAATTGGTGAAAATTTGTATGTGGGTTAGATATTATTATTATTATATGTTTTTATAGCAACAATAAATTCCACACCGTTGGATTCATTAAGCAAATGGTATAACAAAACATATTTTGTCACCAGGGCCAGATGTACCCTCCTTGCTGCCCAAAGGCCAGCTTAATGCACCCCTCCACCCTTTATATATATATATATATATATATATATATATATATATATATATAAATATATGTAGACATATAAACATAGATATAGATATAAATGTGTTAAGGTGATTCATTTGTGTTGTGATAAAATAGTGAATGTAACTTGGTGAGTGGTTGCATGATAGTCCAGAGGGAGAAGTTGCTGTCAGCTCAAGGAAATGCTTTAGAGCTTTGCTGTGGTAACCCACGACAATGTACTGATGGAATAGATCAGGGCCTGTGAGGGAGATCCAGCTGGGCAGAGGAGATATCCCTGTAGGTTTGGCCCGACTGCAAAAAAATGGGCTAGCATGTGAGGGAGACCTTTGAGCTCTAAAC
>OW240912.1:276958562-276979753 GCA_933207985.1 Pelobates cultripes
TTCCCTCCTTCCCTCACTCTCTCCTTCTCACTCACTGACACACACACACACACACACACACACACACACACACACACACACACACACTCAGTGACAGACATACTTGCACTCACTGACAGACACACACAAAGACACTCACTGACAGACATGCACTCACTGACAGACACACACACACACACTGACAGACATACGCTCACTCACTGAAAGACACACACACACACACAGACAGTCACTCACTGACAGACACTCCCTGACATACATACACTCACTGACAGACTCACAGACAGACACACACACTCACAGGCACTCACTCACTGACAGTCAAACTCTCAAACACTCACCTTCCTGGGGTACAGTGTGAGGAGCTCCTCACTCCTCCTACCCACTGTTTAGTATGCCGGGTCCGGAACAACATCATATTCCGGTCCCAGAATCACAGAGGGCACGAAAGGGAGGAGTGAGAGACTGCAAGAACAGCCTCCCTCGCCGCCTGCATTCTCCTGGTCACTGGCATTTGATGGCAGAGCAGTCACCTGTCATAAAGGTAAGAAGGTGCCTGCTCTGCCATACTAAAGGGCAACTTAGGGGGCACCCTGAGGAGGCCAGAGGACAGGGCTCCTCTGGGCGACCCCACCTTTGGGCTCCTGGAGGAGTGGCCCGGTGCTGAGGGGGGCAGCTCAATAGCCACTTGCCCAGCGTTGCGGCCCAAGACAGGGGGGTCCATCATGAAATATCCTGGTGGGCGCCCCACGCAGGGGGGAATGCCTAGTTTGCCTAACGGTGGCGCCAGCCCTGCTTGAAAGCCAGTGTTCCAATGATGACTGTGTTCTAAGTACTACTTTGCAATAAATTTATATGCTAGTAACTGCAATTGTATCAGTTATTGTGATGGACCGCCTGGCACTCCGACCGAGTCCGCCAATCGATGCTCCTAGTATTCACGGAGGAATTCAAGCACTCCACCAGACACCATAAGCACTGCAGACCCCACTTCCAGCGATGCAGCTGTTCTGGGGTCTCGCCGTCCTTCACCCACCCTGGACCCAAGAGCAGGATCCAGCTTTCAGTGGGCAGACCTCTCCTACTCCCAGAGAGCATAGCAGGAACAGCTCTTATTAGAGCTAGTAATTATAATTCCTGGGTAGTGTGGTGATATAGCAATCCCCAGGATAGATACAGCCATTTCCCCCAAACATGAGATGAGACTCTATGTTGAGGGTAAGCAGGAACAGAATTTGAATGGAGGCACACTGGCCTTTTGTGCAATTTTCCCAACAAGGGTGACACCAAGGTGGACCTTTTTGGGCACCGGGACACAAAGTGAATAAACCAATAAAAACAGAGTCATACAATGAGACACTCCCATACACAAACAATAGAATCCCTCCTCTGTGCTTGGGAGATAACTGAATCAGGAACTGTACTAATCTAACTCAATTATTTCCAAGCACAGAAATTTTACAATTTTATGAAACCCCCAAAAGTACCGTAAAACACATAAAACCTCATACGTTACATCCCCTGATAGCCCTGATCTGGGTGAAGAACATATCCAAAAATCAGGGGTTCAGGAATTTCCTGGAAATCATAGTTTTGACCGACTGTGCACATGGTCCTATGCCCAAAACAGTTCCAGGGAAATCAGTGCTAACAGTCGGTCAAGTTCGGTAGTCTTTTACAGGTTTCCCTGCAGGGCCCATAGTCTGTGTGCAGGAGGCTGGCAAGCAGGCCCTTCCAAGTACAAGTGGCAAGGTTACTTTCGCCACAGTTATAATTGTATAAGTCCTACTATACAGTGTTGCATATTTTGCAAAAAACAACAACAAATGATTGGATATTCTCACCTGATCTTTGTTGGGGAAGTACTCCTCAGTTGGCTGTCTAACTTCATAGGGAGGGCCTACCTGTCCTGGGGGTCCCACATCACCCTACGACAATAAAGAATACATTTCTCTAAGACGAAATTGAGCAACATTGGTTATACTATAATTTTTGTAACTAGATAGTAAGATTTATTTTGCTTGTTTTAAAGTTGCGTATGGAATAATTTAAAGATTTAAAAAAGGGAAAAATGTATTGTATTTCTTACGCAAACCGTATATTGAAAATCATTTCCACCTCCATTTTCACTTCTACAAATAACTGTAACAAAATATTAACAGGAATATTTAAAAATAGGCATCAAAGGTATGTCACTATTTTCAAATAGATCATTATTTTTTTAAATGGTTAATCTATGGTTATAGGTTTAATAAAACTAGCCTTATTTTTTGTGTGGAATTGCTAATATATTAGAACTCTCTAATTGTGCATACAAAAGGATGGAGAAATAAGAAGTCACATGTTTTTAAAATGCAGGTTGGCTCCACCTTCAAATTTGACTTTCAGAATATTGAGGGTTATCATGAGACTGAAACATCTGTGCATTAATTATATATTTCAAAGGAGAGAAACTTTGACAGTTCCTTACCTGTTCTCCCTTTTCTCCATGAAATCCGATGCCTTTGTTACCCTACAGATAGAGAGAAGAACTAATTTTCTAGAATGGAATTTAGAAAAAACGCATGCAATGATTTGTGATTATTTGCTGAATTTGTCCTGCAAAAACACAATAATATATTATATGATATATAACAATATCATATATTATATAACAATATAACAATTTTGAAATGATGCTTAGCTGCTATTTGCACCAACTGGAATAGACATTACTGCTTAACTGTTGGACTGTAAAATACATGATAGAGAAATGGAGAGACAGAGACAGACAGATTATCCTTCATAGACAGACAGACAGGCAGATAGTTTATCACTCATTAGATTAGAAGTATTCTGTAGTAATCCTAAAAAATAAATGGTAAAGGACTAGATTAAAAAATAAAGTGAAACTGAGAAAAACAGTTTTGACAAAGTTCTAAAATGTAAGCAATCATCATGGGCATCAAACAATCCAGCTGCTATATAATAGAACTTTATAGAACTTTCTCCCATAATTTATCTTCATACATCACAGCCAGCATATTTTGCATCCCATCTGATATAAGACATGTTTCATTTATCCATATATTTGATTTGGAGGAAGCTAGTCTTTTATTGTAAACTGAACATTGCTAATTGATGTACACAAATCTTCCCTCTATTGTGACAATAATGCATTATTTGTATTGAAACGATACTATATTTTCTTAAAATGTAATTAGCTCTTATTTCTTTAGAGTAATCTTAAGGGGACAGCAAATGATAACTCAGTATGTGGCACTGAAGATTACACTTTATAGCTAGACATTCAAACTATGTTTTTAAAAGGACACTGTCACTTTACAAAATTTTTAATATTTATATATCCCATATATTTAAGAAATATATAATAAGACTAGCTCCAAGTAATGGCTCGGAGTGAATGAGGCAGTCTAAATGTCTACTGAGCAAATGGCTTTGGCAGCACAGGTTAAAAATGAAAGTCACAACTAATTGCACTGAGAACCTATGGACCAGTAGGACCATAAACAGGAGTCTACATAGTCCAAATGATTGTGTCACACTATCCCCATATCTATGTTTTGACTGTACAAGATGTGTATTTAAAAAACAAAACAAAATACTGGTCATAAAATGGGGACAGCCATGGGCTTCCACAGGGGGGAAAGAAGGGGGTGCACTTGCACCCCCCTGGATTTTTCAGCTTGTTCTGCTATTTTTCGTGTGAGATTGAAAATTAACTGCAATACCGGTGCCGGCCAGTAGGTGACACTGTGTGTATGGAGAGAGATAGGGATAGGAAGCTACATCTTATCATTGCATCTCTTTTCTGACTGAAACCGCAGGGGAGCAGCACATGCAGGCAACAGAGACAGCCTACATATGAGGTAAGTGAGGGATGGGGGAGAGATAGCCTATAGATTAGGGAAGTGAGGCATGGGGGGCATCCTATAGATTAGGGAAGTGAGGCATGGGGCAGTTTATAGATTAGGGATGTGAGGCATGGGGGCAGCCTATAGATTAGGGACGTGAGGCATGGGGGCAGCCTACAGGTGAGAAGTAAGGCATGAAGTGGAGTAGGGAAGTGAGGCATGTGGGGGGCGCTGGGAGTAGGGAAGTGAGGCATGAGAGGCATCACCAGATTAGAGAGAGAGAGTGAGGCATGGGAGCGTTATAGATTAGGAAGTGAGGCATGGGGGCAGCCTATGGGTAAGAGTGATGAGGCATGGGGGGCAGCCTACAGGTAGGAAGTAAGGCATGGGGGCAGCCTATGGGTGGGAAGTGAGGCATGTGGGGGGCAGCCTAGAGTTTAAGTGAGGCATGGGCAGCCTATAGAATTAGGGAAGTGAGGCATGGGGGCAGCCTATAGGAATTAGGGAAGTGAGCATGGCAGGGCAGCCTATGGGTGGAAAGCCAGGAGCATGGGGGCAGCCTATGGAACAGGGAAATGAAGCATGGGGCAGCCTATAGATTAGGAAGTAAAAGGCATAGGGAGGCAGCCTATAAATTGGGGAAGTGAGGCATGGGGGCAGCCTATAGATTAGGGAAGTGAGGACTGGGGGCAGCCTATAGATTAGGGAAGTGAGGCATGGGGGCAGCCTATAGATTAGGGAAGTGAGGCATGGGGGCAGCCTATAGATTAGGGAAGTAAGGCATGGGGAGGGCAGCCTATAGATTAGGGAAGTGAGGCATGGTGGGCAACCTATAAATTAGGGAAGTGAGGCATAGGGGCAGCCTATAGATTAGGGAAGTGAGGCATGTGGGGGGCAGCCTATATATTAGGGAAGGCATGTGGGGGGCAGCCTATAGATTAGGGAAGTGAGGCATGGGCAGCAGCCTATAGATTAGGGAGGTGAGGCATGGAGGGCAACCTATAGATTAAGGAAGTGAGGCATGGGGGCAGCCTATAGATTAGGGAAGTGAGGCATACGGGAGGGCAGCCTATAGATTAGGGAAGTGAGGCATGGGGAGAGCAGCCTATAGATTAGGGAAGTGAGGCATGGGGGGCAGCCTATAGATTAGGGAAGTGAGCATAGGCGTGCACAGCCTATTGCATTAGGGTGTGCACCCTAAAGCACAAACACACACCACGTGTATATGTATGTTTGTGTATATATATATATATATATATATATATGTACACACATACATACACTGCTGGGTGCTGTGTGTGTAAGGGTGTGGTGTGTGTGTGTGTAAGGGTGCTGTTAGTGTGATGTGTTTGGGTGCTGGTAGTGTGCTATGTGGGTGAGGGTGTTTGTATGTGTGTTTGTGAGGGTGCTGTTAATGTGCTGTTTGTGAGGGTACTGGTAGTGTGCTGTGTGTATGTGAGGGTGTTTGTGTGTGCGTGTTTGTTAGGGTCCTGTTAGTGCGCTGTGTGAGGGCACTGTGTGTGTGAGGGTGCTGTTTGTGTGCTGTGTATGGGTGTTGTGTGTTTGTGAGGGTGCTGTTAGTGTGCTGTGTGTGAGGGTGCTCTTTGTGTGTAAGTGTGCTGTTTGTGTGCGGGTGTTGTGTGTGGGTTTTGTGTGTTTGTGAGGATGCTGTTAGTGTGCTGTGTGTGTGAGGGTGCTGTGTGTGTAGGTGCTGTGTGTGTGCTGTGTGTGTGTGGGTGCTGTGTGTGTGTGAGTGCTGTATGTGTTTGGGTGCTGTGTGTGTGAGGGTGCTGTTTGTGTGTAGCTGCTGTTTGTGCTGTATGTGTGTGTGTGTGCTGTATGTTTGGGTGATTGTGGGGGTGGAGGTGGGGGCAGATTAGTTAATATCCCCCCCCTTCTTACCTCATGTAGGAAGTGGGGACCGTGCTGCTGCCTTCCCTGGTGGTCCAGTGGAGAGTGAACTCTCTAGCCTGGGTCCTCTGCTGCCTCCCATCCATGCTGCTGTGGACGGCAAGTTAGATCTTTGATCTCCCCACTGGCCCATGGAGGCTTAGAGAGCAGAGCGGTGCTCGGATAGCGTCGGCTCTGCATGAGCCGACCGGGGAGATCCAGAGATCTCCCCTGCCAGTCTCAATCCATTGGCGTGCCGCGGGGATTAGGGTGTGCCCAGGCACACCCGACACACCCCGTGTGCACGCCTATGGAAGTGAGGGATGGGGGAGACAGTCTACATGAAGAGTCAGCAAGGAGCAGGAAGGTAAAGTAAGAAAAGGAGAAGGAACAGAAATGAGCAGGAAGGGACATCAAGGAGCAGAAAGGGGCAGCAAGGAGCTGGAAGGGACAGCAAGAAGCACAAAAGTAAAGTAGGAGAAGGAGCACAAAGGAACAGAAATGAACAGGAAGGGTCAGCAAGGAGCTGGAAGGTAAAGCAGCACAAAGGTAAAGTAGAAGGAGCAGAAAGGGTCAGCAATGAGTTGGAAGGGGCAGAAGGAGCACAAACGTAAAGTAGGAGAAAGAGCAGGAAGGGGCAACAAGGAGCAGGAAATGTCTGCAAGGGGCAGGAAGGATCTGCAAGGAGAAGGAAGGGTCTGCAAGAATCAGAAAGGGACAGAAGGAGCACAAAGGTAAAGGAGCAGAAAGAATCAGAAGGAGCACAAAGGCAAAGTAGGAGAAGGAGCAGAAAGGGACAGCAAGGAGCACAAAGGTAAAGTAGAAGAAGGAGCAGAAAGGGATCAGAATGAGAAAGGAGCAGAAGGGCGCAAAATAAGCAGAAAGTAGCAGAAAGGTAAAGGAGCAGAAGGAGCCAAGGATAGAAAACAGTGTCAGAAGGAAAAGAAGACTGTCAAATGAAGGAGAGGAAAAGGAGATTGGAGCAGGAAGGACAAATGAAGTGAACTCTCCACTTTATTTTGGACACCACATCATAAGGCTTTGGTCCCTGAGCCTGGCAGGGAAACTTTGGACCTTCTCATCTCCCCAGGTAAAAAAAAAATATCAGTGTTAATGTGTTCACTTTTATTTACTGAGTGTCAGGAAGCACAGAGTGCCGTTGGGTAGGAGTGTTGCTGATTGGCTAGAGCGGTCAGCTGGCAATCTAAGCCAATCAGTAGCTCCCCATTCATAAAAAAGTTAAAAAAAATTATGAACCAGGAACTAGCGATTGGCTTAGAGCGTCAACTGTCCACTCTAGCCAATCAGCGGCACCCATGCCTGACGTCAATCTGCACTTCCTGACACTCTGTTTCAGAAGCCGAATACCACTAAGCTACCTGGAGCTGGAGGAAACCTTTGGGGTTAAACCATATGAGAGTGGTTTAACCCCTTAAAGGAAAGATAGCATCCAGGGGCTCCCTGGCATCATAGCATTTTCATTTAGGTGAAGTTGTTATTTTGACGAGAATGGCCCTTTAATATGCTTAAAGGAACACTATAGTGTCAGGAATACAAACATGTATTCCTGACACCATAGTTGTGAAAACACTATTCACCCTGGCTTTATGTGATAATGACTGTGCCCCTTCCCTTTTATGACACTGTCAAAAAGGTACCAAGCATTGCTGTCATTAAAATTATGCCCTCCCTGGAAAAATTCCTGCGGATGCCCATGGGCACAGCATTATATATCACTCCAGCACTTTGCAGATGTATTTTAAGCATGTTAACTAAATATTCTTACAACCCAGTGTACCAAATTGGACATTGGATCTCTACTTGTTCTTCCCAGAGTTGTATTCCATTTTATATTTTGTTAACTAAATAATCTTCATGTCTTCCTAAACAATCTGTTTTCATCATAGTAAATTAAAAAGCTACTTCCGCTAGTGAACTACTAACATTTACATTAACCCTGATCAAACAGGCCAAGATTAAAACTGGCACAAAATGATAGCATTATAACTGACAACACAAGCCATTAGAAATATAAATGAGTAGAACTTACTTGTGGCCCTGGTGGCCCAGGTGGTCCAGGAGGTCCCTGCATAAAACAGAGTTAGAATATAGGCTATGCAAAATGTGATACAAAGATAATATAGATTATTGAGCTTGATAGGAATGTGAATCACTCTGTCTGAGGTTTTGTACATAGGATGTTTAACAAAGCAGTATTATGTTAGTTTCTGTATAGTTCCATGAGATTTGTAAGTATGCTATGGAAATTATGAAAAAGAGCTAGTATTGAGGGATGCTAGAGGGCTTGTCAGCATCATGTAAGGTTGAGAGGTTTATAAGCCTAAGCGTTATAGGAAAATTGATATGTAGACTATTTCCTCATTGTTGTTCTGATGGGTTGTGATATTCCCACTCAAAATTATTTCAACACCACCGACACTATATACAAAATTATGTATGTGGTATTCTTTTGAAATGATAAATTACTTTAAAACAGTAATATATTCAATATAAAACCCATATATAACATAAAGGCAAATGAAAGGCAAATAAATGAATACAGGAAAAACTTATACCGGTATACCAGGAAATCCCACTGGACCAAAGAAACCAGTAACACCAGAAGAACCTTTTGGACCCTGCAAATATTAATGAAAATATAATTGTGAGTCTAATTTACATTTAAAAATTTAAAAAACTATTTAAATTACTTCTGCAGATACTTACTGCTGGGCCAGGTAATCCGTTGTCACCAGTTTCTCCCTATAAGGATAGAAGTAAAGTTGGATTACAGAAAATGTGAGGTATATAAACACAAAGTGGAGAAGTATTTTCCTTTTCACTTTCCTATCGTACAGTAGATTGACTCAGTTGGCATATATCACAAAGATAGGCAATGACTTCCTCTACACAATATATTCTAAGTCACATACCATAATAATATTAATAATATTGCACTGTTTGACAACAGTAAAAC
This sequence comes from Pelobates cultripes, assembly GCA_933207985.1. Taxonomy (NCBI): domain Eukaryota; kingdom Metazoa; phylum Chordata; class Amphibia; order Anura; family Pelobatidae; genus Pelobates; species Pelobates cultripes. The sequence continues at coordinate 276,967,284 of OW240912.1, forward strand.
TATATCCTAACATAGAACTTTAGCTCCTTTTCATCAAAGAGGATTCAAAGTGTTATGTGTGAGCAGCGGCAGAACTACTGATGGTGCAGCTGGTATGGCTGGAAGGAAGTGAGTGCAGGTCACTCAGTCCCAGATAATATACGTAGAGCCACGCAAGAGGGAGAGAAAGAAGTGGAGCGAAGGGTGTGTGATCTGTGCTACAGACTGAGCTCCCTTGTCCTCCCTCCCTCCCCTGCCAGGGTGTGTGATCTGTGTATCTGCATGCGTGTGTCAGTGTTTGTATCTATGTGTCTGTGTATCTGCATGTGTGTCAGTGTTTTCATTTGTGTGTCTGTGTATCTGTATGTATGTCAGTGTTTGTATCAGTGGCGGATCCAAAGCCTGATCTCGGGAGGGGCACTTGTAGATTATTTAAATAAATAATCCTGGCACAATAACCACTACAGCTCAGTGTAGTAGTTATTGTGCCAGTAGTGCCAGGATCCCACCCCAGAGTAAGTAGTCATACCGTTTAAGAACAGTTTGACAACTAACCTCGTGAGAGGAGAACCCGGAGGAGCTGCAGACTGAGCTCCCTTGTCCTCCCTCCCTCCCTTGCCAGGGTGTGTGATCTGTGTATCTGCATGCGTGTGTCAGTGTTTGTATCTATGTGTCTGTGTATCTGCATGTGTGTCAGTGTTTTCATTTGTGTGTCTGTATATCTGTATGTATGTCAGTGTTTGTATCAGTGGCGGATCCAAAGCCTGATCTCGGGAGGGGCACTTGTAGATTATTTAAATAAATAATCCTGGCACAATAACCACTACAGCTCAGTGTAGTAGTTATTGTGCCAGTAGTGCCAGGATCCCACCCCAGAGTAAGTAGTCATACCGTTTAAGAACAGTTTGACAACTTACCTGAGGTCTGCTGGGATATAGGGCATAGGAGCAGTGGTGTGTGTTAGGGGTGAAGTGTGTGTGAAAGGTGCAGTGTGTGTGAGCGGTGAAGTTTGTGTGTGAGTGCGTGAGGGCGGCAGTGTATGTCAGGGTTGCAGTGTGTGTTAAGGGGCAGTGTGTGTGTGAGGGTGGCAGTGTATGTATGGGGGGCACTGTATGTGTGTTTGGGGCAGTGTGTGTATGGGGGGCACTGTATGTCTGTGTGGGGCAGTGTGTGTATGGGGAGGGCACTTTATGTATGGGGCACTGTATTTATGGGGAGCAGTGTGTGTACGGGGGGGCAGCAGTGTGTGTAGGGCACTGTATGTGTCTGTGTGTGTATGGGTGTGCAGTGTTTGTGGGGCAGTGTATGTATGGGTGGGCAGTGTGTGTGGGAGGCAGTGTATGTGTATGGGGGCAGTGTGTGTGTATGGGGGCATGGGGGCAGTGTATGGGGCAGTGTGTATGGTGGACAGTGTATGTGTGGGGGGGCAGTGTGTGTATGGGGGGCAGTGTATATGTGTGTGGGGCAATGTGTGTGTATGGGGGCAGTGTATGTGTGTGTGGGGCAGTGTATGTATGTGGGGGGCAGTGTGTGTATGGGGGCAGTGTGTATGGGGGGCAGTATGGGGGCAGTGTGTATGGGGGTGCATGTGTGGGGGGGCAGTGTGTGTATGGGGGTGTGTGGGGGGGGCAGTGTGTATGGGGGGCAGTGTATGTAGTGTGGGGGCAGTGTGTGTGTGTGTATGGGGGCAGTGTATGTGTGTATGGGGGAAAGTGTATGTGTGAATGGGGGGCAGTGTATGTGTGTATGGGGGGCAGTGTATGTGTGTATGCGGGAGGAAGGAGGGTAGGGAGGCTTTTAAAAAATTAAAAAATGTATTTAATAAAATAAATATATTGATGTCCCCCCTCCCTTCTTACCTTTATTGAGGAGGAGGGGGGACATTTCTCCGTCCCTGGTGGTCCCAGTGGTAATCCCTGGTGGTTCCAGTGTGGAGTGAAGTCTAGCCCGCGCTCCAGGGCTAGACTGCAGACTGAGCTCCCTTGTCCTCCCTCCCTCCCCTGCCGGCTGTCAGCAATGTGCCTGCGGACCGGGGAGGGAGATCCGGTCCGGTCCGCAGGCACATTGCAGGGCTGGCACTTGGACAGTGCCAGCCCTGCATTAGCCAGTAGGGGAGAATCTTGGGGGGAGCAATTGCCCCGTTGCCCCACCCCCCCCGATCCGCCAATGGTTTGTATCTGTATGTGTGTCTGTGTATATATGTATCAGTACTTGTATCTGGCTGTGTATACTGTATATGCATACATCTCAACATTCAAACGCCAACACTACAGGGAGTGCAGAATTATTAGGCAAGTTGTATTTTTGAGGATTAATTTTATTATTGAACAACAACCATGTTCTCAATGAACCCAAAAAACTCATTAATATCAAAGCTGAATATTTTTGGAAGTAGTTTTTAGTTTGTTTTAGTTATAGCTATGTTAGGGGGATATCTGTGTGTGCAGGTGACTATTACTGTGCATAATTATTAGGCAACTTAACAAAAAACAAATATATACCCATTTCAATTATTTATTATTACCAGTGAAACCAATATAACATCTCAACATTCACAAATATACATTTCTGACATTCAAAAACAAAAAAAAACAAATCAGTGACCAATATAGCCACCTTTCTTTGCAAGGACACTCAAAAGCCTGCCATCCATGGATTCTGTCAGTGTTTTGATCTGTTCACCATCAACATTGCGTGCAGCAGCAACCACAGCCTCCCAGACACTGTTCAGAGAGGTGTACTGTTTTCCCTCCTTGTAAATCTCACATTTGATGATGGACCACAGGTTCTCAATGGGGTTCAGATCAGGTGAACAAGGAGGCCATGTCATTAGATTTTCTTCTTTTATACCCTTTCTTGCCAGCCACGCTGTGGAGTACTTGGACGCGTGTGATGGAGCATTGTCCTGCATGAAAATCATGTTTTTCTTGAAGGATGCAGACTTCTTCCTGTACCACTGCTTGAAGAAGGTGTCTTCCAGGAACTGGCAGTAGGACTGGGAGTTGAGCTTGACTCCATCCTCAACCCGAAAAGGCCCCACAAGCTCATCTTTGATGATACCAGCCCAAACCAGTACTCCACCTCCACCTTGCTGCGTCTGAGTCGGACTGGAGCTCTCTGCCCTTTACCAATCCAGCCACGGGCCCATCCATCTGGCCCATCAAGACTCACTCTCATTTCATCAGTCCATAAAACCTTAGAAAAATCAGTCTTGAGATATTTCTTGGCCCAGTCTTGACGTTTCAGCTTGTGTGTCTTGTTCAGTGGTGGTCGTCTTTCAGCCTTTCTTACCTTGGCCATGTCTCTGAGTATTGCACACCTTGTGCTTTTGGGCACTCCAGTGATGTTGCAGCTCTGAAATATGGCCAAACTGGTGGCAAGTGGCATCGTGGCAGCTGCACGCTTGACTTTTCTCAGTTCATGGGCAGTTATTTTGCGCCTTGGTTTTTCCACACGCTTCTTGCGACCCTGTTGACTATTTTGAATGAAACGCTTGATTGTTCGATGATCACGCTTCAGAAGCTTTGCAATTTTAAGAGTGCTGCATCCCTCTGCAAGATATCTCACTATTTTTGACTTTTCTGAGCCTGTCAAGTCCTTCTTTTGACCCATTTTGCCAAAGGAAAGGAAGTTGCCTAATAATTATGCACACCTGATATAGGGTGTTGATGTCATTAGACCACACCCCTTCTCATTACAGAGATGCACATCACCTAATATGCTTAATTGGTAGTAGGCTTTCGAGCCTATACAGCTTGGAGTAAGACAACATGCATAAAGAGGATGATGTGGTCAAAATACTCATTTGCCTAATAATTCTGCACTCCCTGTACACACAAATACAACTCTGCATTCAAATGTCAACACTACATACAAATACAACTCTGAATTAAAACACCAACATTATACATAAACACACCCATGCATTCAAACACTACATGCAATTTCATGCCTGCATTCAAATGCCAACACTACATTCAAAAGCAAACACTACACACTACATGACTGCTGTTAAATAGTACATAAAATAGTACAATAGTACATAAAAACACACAACTGAATTCAAATACCAACAGTACACACAAATACACCCCTACATTCATACACATACTCCATACAAAATCAAGCTAACATTTAAACTCTGCTCAATGCTAAATACAACCCTGCATTGATGGGCAAATGGTAGATTTCCAGCTAGAAAAGCATTATGGGACTTGTACGATGATGGGGACCTAACTTTTGGCCACACTTACAAAATTCTTGCATCAGGACCCTCTCTATGTTATTTCAACAAGTGTGTATGAGTATTTTCACTACTATTTTCACCAAATTAGGAGCTCATTTATAGAAATTACTTTTACCCAACACATTTGAATTATAATAATAACAAAATAATAAAATCAATATCATACACATTTAAGAAAAAAATATACATTTAGAGTTTTCTAGTTTAAATATAACCCGCAGCCCTAAGTAGCAACCACTGAATTATGTCACTGCTACTAAATTATTTTACTGTTATTACTGCGTACTGCTCAACAACACTGTTTACAACGTTTACCTAGTTCTAAATATTCATAGTGTGCAATTCTATTTTTTCATAAGACTCGAAGAGAAACTGATAATTTTGTATCAGCTAAGTGACACTTTGTTTGACTGTCAGAATAAATAAAGTATATATTAAATAGCATACAGACTTACTTGGAGTTTTACATTCTTTCTTAAAAGAACCATAGAGAAATACCAATTTCCAGTCTACCTGCTCAGTGATTCATTGTGACTTACAACATCGGGTGTTTTTAAACATATCGGGAGCTATAATACTGCTACTGGATCAGTGACTTTGCCCAGGGCCAAGTAGGATGTTAATCTTTCACTGTAACATATTCACTGCAATGTGACACATTCTACTCAGTTATTATCAGCAAAGAAAAGTCTTCTGTTGATGTGACTTACCTTAAGTTTATTTCTCTGATCAGCTGATATATAAAACGGCTCCCCCTTTTCACCTTTCGCACCTGGTAGACCCTGTAGACATATAGGCATGACAGTCATTAAAAAAAAGATACACTGTATGTACAGATAGGTCTTAACTCAAGTATAAGTAAATAATAATGCACCTGATATAATTTTTGAAATGTGTTTTAATACACTCAAACTAGATGCTTTCAGTTTCAAATGAATTTCTTTTTGGGCAATAGGTGGATTATTCGAATTCCAAAGCGCCGAATGGACATATCACAAACCAAATTAAATGGACAATGGAGGAATAGTTATATTTAATTTGTGATTCAAAATATTGTCTATAGGCAGCAAAAAAAATAAAAAATAAAAATAATGCTTAAAGGGAAAACATATGGTTTATGGTTAGATAACAGTCACTAAATCTTGACTTTATAACAAGTGAGAAGTGCCCAGTAGGAGGTTCTGGAAAAAAAATAATCTATGTTCTATATACTACATACTTAATAAATACAGAGTATATAAATATAGACATTTGACACTGCACCTCCCTTCTTTTCTTCTATTGGCTTTTTCTCACTTAATCTGAGAACCAAATGGCAAGATAATGCACCTATCAATGTACTGCTATTTTGGTTAATCTGAACTGTTTTTCCACAACAGTTGCATGGTTTCAAATTTATCTGAGCCAAAATTCCACATCGACTAATTTTGGACTATCCTAATTTTTTCATTGTGCTCAAATGTAGTTGAAACTTGTATTACATTGTAAATTCCTTAAGACACCTTGCCATTTCCCTGACTTATAAAAAATGTATTTAGGACTCCTCGTGAGGGAAAAATTCTGCTAAAGTTTATTTATAATATTTTCCCACTGAGTTCCAACTAATAATCATTAATGATGCTTATAAAATTAAACCACCTGTGTCTGCCTGTCTGTTTGTCTATCTATCTATCTATCTATCTATCTATTAGGGATGTGCATGGGGAAAATATTTGGTTCGGCATTCCGAAATTCGGGACTTTGGCAATTTGGAACTTCGGGACTTTGGCAATTTGGTTCGGTTTGGCACTTCGGAACTTCGGCACTTTGGCATTTCGGAACTTCGGAACTCAGGACTTCGGCACTTCTCTTGCAGCCGCTTAGTAGATAACTCCCTAATTCCCACGGTATTTGGGAGCTATCTACTGAAAGGCTGAAAGACCTAAATTGGTCTTTCAGCCAAATTTACTAATACTAAGTAAAAATTACTTCGTATTAGTCAATTCTGCCATTACTTACTATACCGTGAGTAGGGGCATGTCTATTAAACAGTGAGCAGCCTGACAAAAAAAGTGTCCCCCCCATGCCGCGCGAGTGGGGGCTGTTAAACTGAAGGGGGGACTTATTGCCCCCTCCCGGGCCCCACCCCTGGGCAGTGGATGGGGGCCCTAAATTAGAATAAGGGGGGGACCTATGGTCCTCCCCCTTGGCCCCCACCCCTGAGCGGTGGGTGGGGGCCCTAAATACCAATAAGGGGGGGAACCTATTGTCCTCCCCCCTGGCCCCCACCCCTAAGCAGCGGGTTGGGGCCCTAAATTAAAATGTAATCCCCCCCAGGTGACTAGGGGTCCCCAAACCCCTAGTCACCCCCCTCCAAGAAAATTAATTAACCCCTCCCTACCCCCCTCACCCTAAAAATAGTGAGGGGGACCAATAACTAGGTACCTGCAAAAAAATTAATAAAATGTACCATTTGATGTGTTCTTTTTTGTAAAATCTTATTTTTTCAGCCTCCAAAAAGACCAATTAAAAATCCATAATAACAGTCGCACTTTGAAGATGAAAAAAAAAACCCAGGGGTGGGGGCCAAGGGGGAGGACAATAGGTCCCCCCCTTATTGGTATTTAGGGCCCCCACCCACCACTCAGGGGTGGGGCCTGGAAGGGTGGACAATAGGTTCCCCCCTTATTTTACTTTAGGGCCCCCACCTGCCGCTCAAGGGTGGGGACCAGGGGGGAGGGGAGGCCAATAGGTCCTTCCCTTATTCTAATTTAGGGCCCTCACCTGTCGCTAAGGGATGGGAACCGGGGGAGGACAATAGGTCCCCCCTTTATTCAAATTTAGGGCCCCCACTCACCGCTCAGGGTTGGGGGCTGGGGTGGAGGACAACAGGTCCCCCCCTTATTCTAATTTTGGGGGCGAGGACAATAGATCCCCCCCTTATTCTAATTTAGGGCCCTCACTCACCGGGGTGGGGGTCAGGGGGGAGAACAATAGGTATCCCCCATTCTAATATAGGGCCCCAACCGCCGCTCCGGGGTGGGGGCTAGGGGGAGGACAATAGGCCCCCCCCTTACTTTACTTTAGGGTCCCCAACCGCTGTTCAGGGGTGGGGGCCGGCGGCAATAGTTCCCCCCTCAGGTTAGAAGCCCCCACTCGCGCATCGCGGGTGGGGGCTCGGGAGGCTGCTCACTGTTTAATAGACATGCCCCTACTTTTCTTAGTAAATTTGGCTGAAAGCTCCCAAATACTGGAATGAATTGCATGTGTCTACTATCTATTGTCTGCACCCTTGCTTATTATATTTACATTTATTTTCAACTTGTGTATCCCCCTCCATTTTATTATATAACCTATTGTATAATATATTTTATAATGTATGTCTTCTAATTGTCCGCTGTCATTGTCTCTCCTTTATAATTTATAGTCTACTATCATATATAACCTGATCTTTCAATGAAGCTAATCCCTTGATGCATTAGTAATTGAAAATGGCCTTATCCAAAACTGTGGTAGTAGGGGAGATAATAAGTTAGGTGTAAAAAGTCTGGATAGAAATAAGTCATAATACTTACAAAATTACCAGATGGGCCTCTTGGGCCAAATCCTCCTTCTTCACCAGCATCACCTTTTGTCCCATTGCAACCATCATGTCCAGGCTTGCCCCTTGGACCACCCTGTCCTGTGTGACCCTACATGGGATAATATAAAGACTTTTTTTAGACACCACAGAAGAGTTATACTTTCCTTGCCTTTTTTAAAAATTACCAACTTGTTATGAATACATTGTACAAAAAATTTGATTAAAAAACAGCATTTCTAGCTCTACTTTTTTTCTGTAAAAAATAAGTACTTCATAAACGTATGGTGAAACTATGCCAAAGTTCCATACATTTAAACTCTCTGTACTAGCTTGCGATCTACATGAGCATACACTAAGACTAGAAGAGGTCTATAATCAAGAAGGACTGCCATTTTATCTTTTGTGAGTGCTGTATGTGCAGAGGGCTCTGACTATTGATAAACTACATTACGATCCTGTTCTATTTACTGTTTTTGTTATTTTTTCTTTTTTGCAATATGTATAGTGCTTTTTGTTTTGTGTTTTTGTTTGTTTTTTTTCTTTTACTAATTTTTCTTTTTGTCAATTTTAAAAGTCTACTGTTGGGGGTCATATCCAAACTATTGTGACTTATTAATGTAAATGCTCTATAACCCAACTGAGTAGGTTAGCACTTAATTTACATATTACCATTGAGATATATTGATGTTTCTTTTTTTTTTGGGCTAAAGTTTAAAATTATATTCTAAGTTACTTACTGGTATTCCATCAGCTCCCGAAAACCCTGTGACACCCCCTGGGCCCTGGAAGAAAATATATCTATATTAATATTCATAATAAAAATAAGAAATGTTCTTTACATACAACCAGTAATTGCTATGTGTGTTCTTGAAAGTAGAGTTTAAAAGTAAATTATTCTTAACCGCATCGCCAGTGGGTCCAGTTGATCCATGTGATCCTCGGTCACCCTTGTCTCCTTTACGGCCTTGCAAACCTGGTAAACCTTTTTGTCCTGGTGGACCAGTTTGTCCTTGCTGCCCAAGAATCCCTGGGAGTCCCTGCAAGAAATTAAAACATTTCTATGATGAGGTATGTATAATATATAAATTCAAATTGTAAATAATCTAAAAAAAAACTATAAAATGTTATAGTTGTATAATGTTTTGCATAAAGGGTAGTTTAAATATATGATTTCAGGCATCCTGAAAATCTGAAGCTTGGATCTTGCCATATCCTCCAACCTATCCTATTATATTTAGGCCCCCACCTGCAGTCTGTTTGGGACTGCCTGCGACCAGAACATGCCCCCCCTCTGTTATTTAACAGATCCTACCTACTACTAATGGGTGGGGAATTACAAGTTTGGATTTTGATAATCTGACCTATATTTTTTTATCATTCAGTTCCAGATTTAAACTGTGTGGCTATGTCCCAACTGGCTAAATACAATTAAATAATGCAAACAATGTCCAGTTTTTTCAGTCCAAATGAGCCTGTATGTTACTGGATTTCTTCAGGTAATCTTAACTGGGGGGATTTGGACTTTAGCAAATTAACCCAAGTAATTTTTACCCAGAACAAATATAACAAGGAGAACAAAGGAGTTACACAGTAGTTTACTCATCAGTGTGGATTATGCAAAAACTGTGACCGCAGCATTACCCTGCCGCCACTTGACATCATAATGCATGTCCCTTGCTTTGACGGACTAACCACAGATGACTTTGCAACACACAAATATGCCATTAAAAAGAATTCCAAAAAATACTGAAGGAGAATGTATTCTTTCCTCCTTCCAAATGTCCCAACCGCAACCTAAGATTTTAGGGGGAAACACTGTAGCTATGGATGCGACAAGAAGATAAATAATAACAACATATATCTAGCCATGTTCATGCTACTAGTGACCTAGAGCTTGAGCCGTTGATTAAAATTTATACTAGAGTTGTTACTGTCTCCAGTATTTCTGTTAGTGTTTTACAGCCCCTTGGCTCTTTGCAATTACCAATATAAATACTCTCCTTTATGTATAGCAAATCAGATCCCCATTGTAACCAACCATCTTGATATAGCCTAACCTCTCTTTACAATATATGCTTAGGTGATAACACACATGTGATGGACGCTGAACATGTAGCTTTGCATTGCTGGTATTCACCTAGTGATTTGAATGTTGCTTAAATTTTACCTGGTGATCCATATTTTGTTATTAGTAGGATTGATAAAAGAACACTTCAGACCCTTTACCTTGCTAAAATTCTTTATGTGTGAAGAGTGTGTCCTCTTTTTTCATTTTACGAAAAGTGCAGAATGTCAATCTGACATCTGATCCTTTTACTTCCTGGTTTGTTTAGCTCAGTGGAGCTAAACTCAAGAGGCAGCAATTGCTCAGAGTGCCTGCCTTGCCAAGACTTTTCACTGACCTACATTGAGAAGTCTGTGATTGGACAGCCACAGAAGAAGAAGAGGGTTTGCAAAGGCAGCAGACAAGAGAACTCCAGCTTTTGTAAGCTGTCTTAGATATACTCTTTCGGAAATAATACATAATTAAGTGCATATATGTTTTCATTGGGGTATATCTACTAAACATTGTTTTTTGTATATTTTGGACAGTGAAGTGTCCCTTTAATGTGAATCAATGTAAAAAGTGAAATAATAAAACAAATGTGGCATTCAATCCTTATATAAAACATCTTAATATCTTAATTTAAATTATTTAATACATTTCAAATAATGATTGAAGGGATCAATCAAACAAAAGAAATAGCACAGCCTGCTTGGAACACACATGTCAACAATTTATGTTTAAAGTGCGTAGTCAGCTTGTGAAATGTGTGTCACAAACAATGGGATCTACTGTAAATGAGATAATTGGTTCTTCCATAGGAAATCATAAAAAGAGTAATAAGAAGTAAATGTAAATGTGATGTCATTAAATAAGTATGGGAACTTAACCAACACATACATATAACATTTCAAATGTCTTCATAATGAAAAACATGACTCTTTCCAGGATGTGGACTACTTTGTTTCTTTTTTTATTACATGAATAACTTTTAGGTTTAGAAATCTTTAGGTTTAGAAGAAACTGATTAGATACAGCAGCATTGGGATGACATATCGTAATGAAATGTATTTTCTCCGCCTATCAAAAGGGGATAGAAGGAGCCATTATAGAAGCAAAGGAAATCTGGCTTTACATTCACCATGATGGTCAAGGTCGGAGAATATTGAAAGATGGGAGAGGAAATAGTGCACACTGTGCTAATTATGAAGAAATAAAATACAAACATGCCAAATATCTATGAGCAAAACACAGAACAAACCATTATCTTTAAGAAAGACTAGATCTATTGTTTTGCATATTTAAAGAGAAGCATTCAGGAATGGTGCAAGAGCATGTTTGAATCCATTAAACGTAGCTATTGCTCATTTGATATGTATGTTTTTTATTGTAAATTCATTTTCAGTTTATTAGAAACATAGAAACATAGAATGTGACGGCAGATAAGAACCATTCGGCCCATCTAGTCTGCCCAATTTTCTAAATACTTTCATTAGTCCCTGGCCTTATCTTATAGTTAGGATAGCCTTATGCCTATCCCACGCATGCTTAAACTCCTTTACTGTGTTAACCTCTACCACTTCAGCTGGAAGGATATTCCATGTATCCACTACCCTCTCAGTAAAGTAATACTTCCTGATATTATTTTTAAACCTTTGTCCCTCTAATTTAAGACTATGTCCTCTTGTTGTGGTAGTTTTTCTTCTTTTAAATATAGTCTCCTCCTTTACTGTGTTGATTCCCTTATATATTTAAATGTTTCTATCATATCCCCCCTGTCTCGTCTTTCCTCCAAGCTATACATGTTAAGATCCTTTAACCTTTCCTAGTAAGTTTTATCCTGCAATCCATGAACCAGTTTAGTAGCACTTCTCTTATTAAGTTAATTTCAGTCTTCCTTATAATATGACAAATGTGTTTTCAAAAAGCATGTCTTTTTTCTATTGCAATTAACTAAGAGCTATTATGCTGAGTTCACATTTATTCCTTCACTAAGAGGGGACTTGGTAAATTAGTTTAACTCATACACTTAGCACATGAACTGCAAACATGCACAGCCAAGTAGGATTGTAGCAACTTTAAAATAATGTTGCTTGCTAGGGTAAGTATATTTTACACATAATTATGCTTAATAATTCACTTCGGTAGATACTTCAATAATGTATACATGGGCAAAGTGTGTAAAACATGTAAAGTGAAATGTAAATGAATACATCCATATTAATAAATAATATTAAACTCTATGCTCATTAAACATCTTAATTAAAGGTTCTATAAAAAGCTACTTTTATTTGCTTTACAGATGGTCCTTTAAATATTTTGGGAACAAGTAACTTGTCAGCATTTTCATAGTGTGGAGAGTGAAGACCTTAACAGACTGCTGTTAAATGTTAAAGGTACAGATGACAACACTGCCCTCTTGTGGTGCGTGAGTAAAGAAATGACTGCCCTGTCCAGTCCATGGAGGCTGGAGCTTGTTTTTAATGTCTTTTGAATATATTTTCCAGTATGTAGCAATATTTATGTCTTTATATAAATAATAGTAATAATAGTGTTTTTCTATTTTCTTACATACATTTTATGAACTATACTCATAATACACCAGAAGGTGGCACTGTGAAGCAAGAAATTCCTGAAAT
>OW240912.1:276979853-276992007 GCA_933207985.1 Pelobates cultripes
AGCACTCTTAAAATTGCAAAGCTTCTGAAGCGTGGTCATCGAACAATCAAGCGTTTCATTCAAAATAGTCAACAGGGTCGCAAGAAGCGTGTGGAAAAGGCGCAAAATAACTGCCCATGAACTGAGAAAAGTCAAGCGTGCAGCTGCCACGATGCCACTTGCCACCAGTTTGGCCATATTTCAGAGCTGCAACATCACTGGAGTGCCCAAAAGCACAAGGTGTGCAATACTCAGAGACATGGCCAAGGTAGAAAGGCTGAAAGACGACCACCACTGAACAAGACACACAAGCTGAAACGTCAAGACTGGGCCAAGAAATATCTCAAGACTGATTTTTCTAAGGTTTTATGGACTGATGAAATGAGAGTGAGTCTTGATGGGCCAGATGGATGGGCCCGTGGCTGATTGGTAAAGGGCAGAGAGCTCCAGTCCGACTCAGACGCCAGCAAGGTGGAGGTGGAGTACTGGTTTGGGCTGGTATCATCAAAGATGAGCTTGTGGGGCCTTTTCGGGTTGAGGATGGAGTCAAGCTCAACTCCCAGTCCCACTGCCAGTTCCTGGAAGACACCTTCTTCAAGCAGTGGTACAGGAAGAAGTCTGCATCCTTCAAGAAAAACATGATTTTCATGCAGGACAATGCTCCATCACACGCGTCCAAGTACTCCACAGCGTGGTTGGCAAGAAAGGGTATAAAAGAAGAAAATCTAATGACATGGCCTCTTTGTTCACCTGATCTGAACCCCATTGAGAACCTGTGGTCCATCATCAAATGTGAGATTTACAAGGAGGGAAAACAGTACACCTCTCTGAACAGTGTCTGGGAGGCTGTAGTTGCTGCTGCACGGAATGTTGATGGTGAACAGATCAAAACACTGACAGAATTCATGGATGGCAGGCTTTTGAGTGTCCTTGCAAAGAAAGGTGGCTATATTGGTCACTGATTTGCTTTTGTTTTGTTTTTGAATGTCAGAAATGTATATTTGTGAATGCTGAGATGTTATATTGGTTTCACTGGTAATAATAAATAATTGAAATGGGTATATATTTGTTTTGTGTTAAGTTGCCTAATAATTATGCACAGTAATAGTCACCTGCACACACAGATATCCCCCTAACATAGCTATAACTAAAACAAACTAAAAACTACTTCCAAAAATATTCAGCTTTGATATTAATGAGTTTTTTGGGTTCATTGAGAACATGGTTGTTGTTCAATAATAAAATTAATCCTCAAAAATACAACTTGCCTAATAATTCTGCACTCCCTGTATATAATATGATAAAAAGCCCTGCAACAGCTATATGTCCTGTATCTGGTTGATTTGGCAGGGACTCCTTCAGAATGTATTTAAAAAAAAAAAAAAAAAAATTAACATATTCTCTGTGAATCTTTCTTTCATCTCTCAACGCAACCCAACTGTCCTTCTTACAAGCCCCGCAGCTCTCACCTCTGCTCGCTCACTTAATATGACCTGTGACTCCTCTCTATTCAGGACTCATTTGTCAACTCCTCTTTTTTCTTTCTTACCAACAGACAGAGGCTTGATCATCCTGGTATACAGCTTGGGACAGAGAATATGGTGGATGTAGTTAGCATAGCAGAAAATGGACATGCCACACTGTTACGCAATTACAAGAGGGCTATTAGAGAAATAGAAGCAGATCATTTGCACAGCACACAAAGTTAGGTTTATGTTAACTAGTTTTAAGAAAACCAGTCCACACATGTTTTGTTCCCATACTCAGTTCCTTCTTCACAATGTCATAGAGCAGAACTTATGAGGAGTGAAGTAAGAAAAAAATATTTATGTATGCATTTATTTATATATTTTTAGGATCATGGGCATGACCTGGAGCTGCCGCTCCGTTATTCCATATGTTTATACTGCCCTGCTTGTAAAATCAGATTTATAATATGCCACTATAAGTGCATTGTTATTTCTCCCATCACCACAGCTTGTGTTAAAGGACCACTACAAGCACCCAGACCACTTCAGCTAAATGAAGTGGTCTGGGTGCCAGGTCCATCTAGGATTAACCCTGCCTGCTGTAAACGTAGCAGTTTCAGGGAAACTGCTATGTTTACATATGGGTTAATCCAGGCTCTAGTGGCTGCCTCATTGACAGCCTCTAGAGGTGCTTCCACGCTTCGCCAGCGTCCATAGGAAAGCATTCTCAATGCTTTCCTATGGACTGGCTGAATGAGCGCGCGGCTCTTGCCATGCATGCGCTTTCAGCCAATGACATCAGAAGAGGGAGGAGAGTCCCCAGCGCCGAGGGAGCCCGGCGCTGGAGAAAGGTTAGTGTTTAACCCCCTTTCTCCCACTTCAGCTTGGCGGGAGGGGAACCCTGAGGGTGGGGGCAAAATGAGTTTGTTTTCCTGGCACTATAGTGGTCCTTTAATAAAAGCTGCTTTGGCTGTGTAAGGAGACTAAAGGAGTGGAATTCAGGTCAGGCACCCTATAGAGATGTTGTGTCAGATTCCTGAATTTGTGTCTCCTGATATAAAATAGGATCAACATGCAAAATATTCTGCTTTGCTTGTTCATTCATGTAATCAGGTTTCATGAGTGGTTTGTGACTTGCCTGATCTATAACAGTTCCTCTGTATAAATAGGCAGGTCAAATTGTAACACTTTAGACAAGATTAGGATGTTGATTGATATGAAAAGATTGCTGAGAAGGCATGCTGTTAACCCTTTCACTATCCAGTTCTGATTGTTTGTCTAACATTTATTTGACACCTAGAATATATAGCTCTGCATAAAATTGCAACAAAACTGAAATTTTGTGTATGGTTAGTTTAAAGGCACTACATTTTATAGACTTGTGCACCAAGAGAAAATTTGGCTTGACTGAACAATTTTTCCTAAAAATACAAACAAATTTCAGGATGCTAGAATTTTAGTTCATACTGTCAGAATTTAGGTATGATTAGCGGACTGAATCAGATTAACCAAAAGGGTGCGGAAATGGCCCAATCTGTGGTTTGCAAAATATATACATAATATAAAAGTATGTCTATATTTTGCAGTATATTGATAGGAGCATATTCCCGCCATTTGGTTCGCATATCAGATGTAAAAAAGTAACCAATAGAAGAAAAAGAGAAGGAACAGTACATAAAAAGATCTTTATTTCTAAATGATATATTGATTAAATATATAATCTACAAATATATAAAAATAGATTTTTTATTTTGCTGCTCCTTCATTTTTTTCTCTCTATTTCTCACTTCTCACTTGATTTCTGAATAAAATCAACATTTATGTAACTGCCCCCTAGCCATCAATCATCTCTTTTTTACCACCAAAGGCGTAATTCAGAATCACGAACCAAAACAAACACGCTCAGTAATTGTGCGCTTGGTTGATTCGTAATTCGGGGATTTGCTGTTTTGAAATTTGACTGATCACCTAATTGGCCTAAATTCAGACAAATTGTTGTTCGAAACAAATTTCCAAGTCTAACAGCTGATGAATCCTGGTTGTTTGCTGTAATCTGTGCCCAGAACTGCTATCTCCTTCCTGGTAATGTATTTTATAGGGACCTCTGGCTGACACTACTATTGCCAAATTGCTTTAGTAGAATGTAAAAAATAATTATGTACACTACTTATATTTACTAAACTGAATTTGAATTGCTCCCAGATGCTCTTAATAGGTAGCTAACGCAACTAAGGTGAAGTGGATATTATTATTACACCATAACGTATTCCCATTGTCCTCAAATTCTTTTCCACATCCTGCAATTCCTTTGGATTATCCTGAGATTTACGGTCTAATTTTAAAAATCCTGAACTTTACTTGTCTTCAATGTTTGTTTCATGTATTTTGTTTTTAGTTATAACTTTATTGTGTGATATAGAACACCTACGACATTTTAAAGAGATAAAGTGTTGGGTTTATTTGCAAAATTTGCAAACTGAGCATTTTGAAGAACTGACAAGAGAACTGCAAATGACCTTTGAAGTCCTTCATTATACTGTAAATTTCTAGACTTTGAACGCTCTGAAACTATGTATTTATAGCCATTACACTAGCTCTCAGTCAAGCCTGTTCTCCAATATCAATTTGAGAACTTGTGTTTATGGGAAATATAAACACAAGTAACAAAACAAATGAATATGCAATAGGGGCACTTTTTAAACTCCAACTTTTGGTACCTGTGCCGCATGTCAGAACCCCTGCTCCAAGGGATCCAAAGTATAAACAAAATGTAGAGTAAGGCTTCAGCACTTGGTAATGTCAGATGTGATGTGGGCTTATTCAGCCATCCAGCAAAGCAGCAAAGTTTCAACAGTCTTTTTCAAGCCATTTTTAAATGATTTGTAACTTTTTTATTTTTATTTTGTTGGCATTTGGTACAACACAAAAAAACAATCATGATAATTTTTATTATGATGCTCTCTCAGTCTCTTTTTATTTTAATTTTAATTTTATTTTATTAGAGTTTGATACTCAAAAAATACATCTGAATCACAGTATATAGAAGAGGATAACACAATATATGAGAAAATAACACATCATGTTAACATGAATAACAGGTAACCACAGTATCTGTGTCATTGTGGGTGCGGAGCTTACAATATAATAACATTTATCCCAAAACTCGCTGCACTGAATGCATTACTACTCAGGAGTCGTTCTAGGATGTCATCAGTCTCCCTTCGGGTTTGCTTAGTACTAGCCGTTGCGGCATCCCCTCTGTCTTTAGGTACATTTCTTTGTCTATTAGTCATGCTTAGCTTTGTTCCCAGGGTAAGGTCTGATTGCTTGGGACGTGTGCATTATGCTGGCCTTGCCGTGAAGCATCTGGCCATCCCATAGGCACAGAGAATGGCCATTAATGCCCCTGGGTGCCACTGTAGCCTGTAACATGTACTGTAACTGGACACTGTGTGTAGATGTCAATGGGTGGTCTAGGGTCAGTTAACATTGATAAACGTTTCAACATTGCATTAAACATAAACATAAAGCATTATATAATGTGACCAGTGGTGTGGCTATGTGGTATAGGCTTATGTGGATATATGTGGGGTGTTTTATGCATGGTCTCCTCTCAAGACTGGGTTGAGGAGGTGGATGTAGTATGGGTGCTAGGAGATAGCTGGTTTAAGTTAGCTGTGCGTGTGGTCTTGGGAGTGTCAGTTTGGGTGCTGTTTTTGCTTCGTAGGTACTAGTCTAATTTTGAGAGGCAACAATCCGCTACCGTTGGGGAGCAGAAGGCTCACTGCAGGTCCAGAGGGAAGACCAGACATTCACCCTGACCTCGGCAGACGACTGAGAAGCTTTCCTCAGGAAACTAAAACTTAATCTGCCCACCATGGACAAACCTTGAGCATGATAAAATCGCTGTGTGAATCGCCACGTCTCTAGTCATGACTATTATGTCTCTGGGTACATTATCTGGTGCTGCTGCAGCCTTCCGAATTTGGAAGCGGAAAGTAATGTGCTTGGATCTGTGCTGTCTTAGATGCCTATTGAGACTAACAGTCTCTGTACATACAGCTGAAAGTCATACCCGCTGATGCGTTCCCGGTTGCCTCGAAGGCTTACATTCCGCTGCCTATGTTTTGCTTCCAGTGTCGTGACGGTTCTCTTTAGTCCGTGGACCTCTTGTGTTAGTTCTTGTAGTTGAGCTTAGGTGGATTGCAGGGTATGCTCCCTGTCCTCTTCTCTGGCTTCCACTGCGGTGATTCGTGCCTGGAGGGCCCTCATCTCCTTTTGAGTTTCTCGGAGGTCCACTTTCGATATCCCCCTCATCTCCTCCAGGAGGTCCCTGATGTCCCTCTTTGTCACTGGGGGACGAGTCTTCCTCTGACTCCGAGTCTCGGGAGAGGGCCTCCGCTGATGGTGAGGTGATGCTCTCCCTTCCATTTAGGAGTCCTCTGAGTCTGCCGCCCCACCACACGCCTCCGGCGCATCTTAGTTTGAGCCGACAGAGTAGGCCTCTTGAAGGAAAGCCTAATATCATCTAATTTGGTCATCTCTGGTAGGCGGAATTTCTTATTTTTGCACCTCAGTCTAGACTCTGGGGTGGGAGTGCAGTTTTGCCTGCTGAGAGGAAATCGGATTGCTCTATTTAGCTGTGTTCGTCCCAGCATTGGTACGGAGCTCCACATGCCTACGTCTGGTCTGTTTGCTGGTCGGCCATCCCCCGCCCCTCAGTCTCTTTTTAAACAGACCAACTGCTTATTACTGCTAATCTGTAACTGAGTTAGTCTTTCTCCTTTTGGTAGCACCATAGCCTCTTTGACTACAAAAATAAAAAAATTGTTATAAATCTTTTTTCTTTGCTATTCATTCTTCAAGAGCACATTTTTTGAGAAACCTTACCTAATTAATATTAGAATTAATCAGGGCCTTATCTGCAGTAAAGCTGGTATTATATTTCAGAGACTTTCGATAGCTTTCCTTGCAGTCTCACACCTGTTTTGATTACACTCATGTCAGTCATAAAGGGAGATATCATCGCACAGTTGTTTTGTAGTATTTTAGGAGGGTTCTCAAGCAGTTACAAAGTATCAAACAGATGTTTTCTGTCAGCAGGCAGTGAGAGTTCCAAGCTCTGCTGCATCTGTCCTGGGTCTGATATTGGTGAGAACATTCTTTTCTCCAAAAGTGTTCCCTGATGAAATTTTAAAACATGTCCACCCGCCAGGAAGATAGTAAGATTCTCAAAATAAGGAGTGCGTGATGGATGACTCAGAGATTGCGGATGTGAAAATTCCACAAGGAAAATACAGACCACTCTCAGCATATTTTCTTCTCAGAGGACCAAATTGCTAGAGCTTTATTAAAAAAATGTTATGTTTCAGAAATTAATCTTATTAGGAAATGGTAAGCTTTCAAAAACACTCAAGTAATTAAAGTTGCTTTATGTAAGACATCCTGACTGCAAATTGGGAATGCATTGATCTTAAATATAAATCTACTGTAGAATTCTGGATTTTATGTGGCAAACTAATAGTTTCCTGACACCTGGGTGTTGGGTTTTTCAGTGCCCTATATTATTATTGTTATTATTATTTTATTATTTATATAGCGCCATCAGATTCCGTAGCGCTGTATATAGGTGTAGATAAATTACTCTTCCCTTTCCAGATCTTGCTCCTCTCCCTTTATATAACTGATCCTTTTATATTCCTTACCTCTTTCACAATAAAGGGCCTCATATAAAATATATAAAAAAAAATATATAGATTACAGTTTTGTATATAGTGCTTCTAGAACAATTATGAATAGCAGCTTCAACAGTTATGTGAATTTACTTCCTATATTTCACACCCAAAAAATTAAATCAATAAAAGTAGAGTTCTTTTTGTTACTTACCATAACTTTGTAGGGTTTTCAATAAGCATGTGCCAATATATGTAACTAAAACCCAAAATAAACAATGTAGTGTAATACATTATTATGTGTATAAAGCATGAGATGGTCCACTCACATATAGCAAAGCTTATTATATTAGGCTCTGTTATATGTGAGTGGACCATCTCGCATTTTCTATACATAAAGGGTGTTGTAATACTGTATTTTGCTCCAGTATTAATACACCCTTGATGTGTATAAAACATAAAAAACATTTGTATTTTTGGTATTCTTTATATCTTGGCACAAGTCTGTTGAAACCCCTACAAAGTTAGGGTAAGTAATAAAAAGCGCTCCAATTTTATGTACTTCTTGGTAGAAAATATAGGAGCTTTTCCAAATTTCCCTATCACAAATGGGGCAAAATCACACTCAGGTTGGGAATTAAAGCACCAACAGTACAAATCAAAACAAAACCAGAGTGTTTACACACAGTACAATTACACCTAACAGAGTGCAATAAAGTACAATTATACTTATGAACAAGGGCTTCATACAGTTGTAAATAATGTAACAATGGTGTCCTCATAGATAATATACAAAAATAAAAGCACAGTATATTTTGTATGCAACATATTTACATAGCTGAAAAGAGACTTGCGTCCATCAAGTTCAGTATTCCTCACATATGTTTTTGCTGTTGATTCAAAAGACGGCAAAAAAACCGGTCTGAAGCGCTTCCAATTTTTCAACAAACTAGGAAAAAATTCCTTCTTGACCCCAAAATGGCAGTCAGATGTCTCCTTGGATCAAGCAGCTATTACCCCACTAATTAGAAATTATATCCCTGTATGTTTTTGTGACGTGTGAAGAGGCACACTTACTTGAATGCATAGGTTTTCTCTTGGAAGCTGGACCACCTCTGGAATGAGCTCCTCTGCCACCACCTGGGAGCTTGTGTTTTCCACTGTAGTGGCGGCACTGGGCCTGGTGAGATGCTGCTCGGGATGCTCCTGCAGCCCTATATGGGCGACCCTCTGTCCGAAAGGTCTTCTTGCAGCAAGGAAAGGACTATTTGAGCTCTGAAAAGCATCTCCTTGCCTTATAATGGCCTTTAACCTTCTGAATGAATGAGGGACCGAAAAGGTAAGATCCTCCAAATTTGGAAACTCATGTGATTTAGGGGCTAGGTAAGACATTCCTGCTGAGTGGAGCCAGTGGGTTCTGCGAATGTTGGAGATGTAATTAAAGGATTGGCCAATAATTAGCACTGTCCTGCCGGACGCTTTCAATAAAGCAATCTTAGATGCCAGCAGAGATGAAACAGAAGGTTTCTGAACATTGCCTTCTTGTTCTGCTTTATCCAGCATCAGTAATAGTGAGCCCACAGCATCAGCAATTTTAAACTGTATATTACGAAAAGTCTGGTCTGTGGAATCCAAAGATACACTGCTCCCTGTGATAGATAACAGAGCAGGATCTACCTCAGGAGCCATTAAAGCCTGGATTTCCGGAATATCAATGTGGTTACCAATGTGGTTACCAATGTGGTTCCAGAGGAGAAGGTCATCCTCCTTAACCAATGGAGATCTAAGGGCTAGTTTGGCAAAATCTCTTACCTGAAAATAGTGCTCCATAGCCCATCTGGAGTGAAATTATTTTGATAAGAGAATCTTTCCTAGGAAACTCACTCTAGCCATCTGAACGTTGCTAAGTTTCCCTCGCTCAGTGGAAGCTGCTGAATGTACCACTTCCTCAGATTCCCAGTCTATTTCTGGGAAGCCGTGTCTAGAACTGGAACAGCTTTGGGAGGGAGAATTAGCAAACGCTCTAGAAGAGGAAATAGGAATATCTAACCTCCAATGAGAGGTGTTTCTGGTGCTCAAACGAGGGAAACACACTATTCCTCTTTTGGAATCATGTCCCTTTAATTTTTTGCATACTCAAACGAGTATGAGAGGAAGGAGGACGATAATATTTTTTTTAGATGAGGTGCTTGGTCACACCTTTACCAGTTATGTAAGCAAATTACTCTATATTGTCATTCACTGAAGGGCAATTGTTTGGAATTAAAAATAAATTCAAAGTAAATTTCACATTTCTGGGCAGAACTTTGCTCTAATATTTAAAACTTGCTTTGGAGTTTACCCCTAAAAAATGAATTGTAGTATATCGAAAACCAAATTGGCCAATTTAGGCAAAAGGGCTGATTTCGAAAGCTTCTCTAGCTTAGGACACAGCCTTGCCATCTCAGCCTTTCTATTCATCATAATTTAGTTTAGTGAATAATCTGCTATTTGTTTGAAAATTAATAGTTAATAAAATACTTGAGAATAAACAGACCTTTACCTCTTAATATAAATAATATTTTCAGGTGTGCAATGTTGGCAACGAATACAAAAAAAGGTTTGTTGCAATAAAACCTCTGACTGTAACATGTCCTGTTATGACATGTCTATTGAGAGTCTTTGCCTTGGCGTAATATTACCACTAGGGTAAACCATTACACCAGGATAAAGTGTTATTAGAGTATTTTGTAGTGGCACACATGGTACATGATTTAATGCACAAACTCTCAGGACTGTAGAAATATTTAAACTTTGGTAGGTCATGATACCGGTATCCATACTTTTACCTACTTGAAGAAGTCATAAAACTGCTTGGAGTTTTTACTGCAACAAGCCATTGCTACTTCTGATACTTCATTTATTCTTCTGATACTTCATTGTTACTTTGACAGAGGTCCTAAAACCTGCTTCACCAGACAGTGGACAGACTTCCAATTATAGCCAAGGGACCAGACGGTGCCATTTAGCTCTTGTTGCACATTCTGAGAGCAGTTACATTGGTGGGTTCTATTTAACATGCAAACAGAATATAGTAATAATTGCTTTATATTATGATTTGTTTCTTTTCTTGTTTATTTTTTTAATGCAGTTTATTAAATGTATACAATTGTGACAAAAACACTTGAATAACTCCTTTGTCCTGGATAATTTAAAGACAATCAAATGTGTAGTGATTTTGACACCAACAGAATTCATAATTAATACAATTATCTAACTACATGATAAGGTGTTTTACAAATTCCATCTGTATCAGAAACATTTTGCTTTCCGAGTACAGTGGGTGTTCTAGTTCAGCAACAGCTATATGGTATGGACGGAGAAGTACTGTCCCATACTTGTCTAATGTCCATAGGTCTGGTCTGGGCATCTTATTGGGTATCAATCAACAGTGGGAATAGCATGATTTTTTGTCTAATCATTCTATTACACGCAGCTTTGCCCTCTTTGTGCCCTGACCAGGGGATAAAACTAGCTATCAGTTAATTTAATGCCCATGCAAATCCACAAATCAACAACAGCTTGTGAGAATATGTTCAGAGCAATGGGAAGAATGTTTGAGCCAAACAAGTCATTGGAGTGGAGTAGAAACAGAGCATTCTAAATGTGAATTTAATTAGAGAGAAGGGCATCTGCTTCCATTGAGAGTATCACAGTTCAAAATAGTAACTGCGTGCGTGTGGTTCACCAGAAAAATAATTTCATGTAGAAATGCGATTAACAAGAAAGCTACTGATTTTTGAAAACTGGAATTCTGATTTTTAGAACAAAAATGCTTACTCTTTTTATAGCCAGCATTTCAATACATTTCAATGTGCAGTGATGTTTCCCAAATTTCCAGAACTTTAACAGCTGAATACATATTTTACTTTCATGAGTAACTGGTAAGAAAACGTTAAGTGGGTCAAGAACCTCCCTTTGACAGGCTAAGAGAGTTACTAAAGCTGCTAGCTACCATGACTGAAATTCTTGGCTTGTGACACTTGTTAAGCAGACTGGCAGGACAGTGTAATGCCAGCTGTAAGTTATATTGTTACATGGACTTGTACAACAGTTTTCACTGAGTAACTGTTTGCCAGACAGTCTTTTTAATTGTTAAGAATTGCATTTGTGCAAAAAACACAACCCCCCCCAAAACAAACAAACCCATAATCTTATATTGTATAAGTGCTGTTTTATGTAGCATACGCACACTATTTACTAACACGCAATACGTGTAGAAACTTTTGATTAATTATTTTCAGTTTTGTTTGCATTATAGGAAGAAAAAATATTACTTCTCCCATTCTTTTGTGTTCCCTACAGTACACGTGCAATGTTATTCCAGTTAAATCAATGGCATGTAGTCATTTCAAAGGAAGCTATAGTATGTATACTGTGCATCCTCATGCTAGAGCGTCCCACTGATTTAAATTGGTGAAAATTTGTATGTGGGTTAGATATTATTCTATGTTTTTATAGCAACAATAAATTCCACACCATTGGATTCATTAAGCAAATGGTATAACAAAATGTATTTTGTCACCAGGGCCAGATGTACCCTCCTTGCTGCCCAAAGGCCAGCTTAATGCACCCCTCCACCCTTTATATATATATAAATATATGTAGACATAGATATAGATATAAATGTGTTAAGGTGATTAATTTGTGTTGTGATAAAATAGTGAATGTAACTTGGTGAGTGGTTGCATGATAGTCCAGAGGGAGATGTTACTGTCGGCTCAAGGAAATGCTTTAGAGCTTTGCTGTGGTAATCCACGACAATGTACTGATGGAATAGATCAAGGCCTGTGAGGGAGATCCAGCCGGGCAGAGGAGATATCCCTGTTGGTTTGGACCGACTGCAAAAAAATGGGCTAGCATGTGAGGGAGATCTTTGAGCTCTAAACCGGCTATGCCACTCCTCTCCTGCCTGCCCCTATTTTTTAATGTACCTCTACCCCCCACACACCACACCACCCTTACCCCCCCACACAGCACCCTACCCGCCCACAC
>OW240912.1:276997111-277007240 GCA_933207985.1 Pelobates cultripes
ATAATAAGAATAAAAAGAATATATATGTGAGATAACATTAAGTGGTCTTGCTATGCAAGAACACTTAATAAACAATAAATTAAATAGATACTCACTTTTTTGGTTTATGTATTTACCACAAAACCGCATTTTCTGCAGCTTCCGCAATGAACTCTCACCAGATCTAGAAATGAGGATCATGTATGTTATGCCCCTGTAGGCATAATTCATTGTAACAATATTATCAATTAAAAGGACACTATCGGCACCCACACATCTTCAGCTCATTGAAATGGTCTGTGTGCACTGCCCCTGTCCCCTTAACCCTGCAGCTTTGTTTTCATTGCAGGGCTAAGATTGCCTCTAGTGGCTGTCTTCCAGAGTCAAATGAGAAATGTACAGTTTTAGGATCTAGAAATTAGTCCTGGCAATTTACCCAGTGGGAAGTTTAAAAATATACAGATGATGGAACAAACCATCACTGATTCTAATAAACCTTTGTGTTTTCCTTATTTTAAGATAAAACATGACTTGCTTTATATGATAGAATAAAAAGGACTGAAGAATTGGAGCAATTGATGGTTCCCAAATCCCACCAAAATACAGTGGGACCTCGGCTTACGAATTTAATGCGTTCTCCGGGATGTTTCTTATTGCCACAAATTTGTAAACCGAAACGCGGTTTCCCATAGGAATGCATTGAAAACCAATTAATCTGTTCTGGAGGTCAGAAAAAAGTCAAAATGAGCTGGCATGGAAACCAACCCGCAATGCAGAACACACATTAAAAGGCATGAAAACGACAAAACTCAGCTCCCTACCTTTCCACAGCTTGAGAAATGCACCAAAAAGTCCCAAAACAACTGCAAACAATTTCCAGAATGGCTCCAAAACTCGAAGCAAAAGCCGCTCCAACACCTCCACACTCGACGCCACGTGCTACCCACAAGCTCCAGCATGCAGGGGGCGGTGCTATAAACCTCCCAGGTGCAATGCATCCTGGGGAAACTTGCTTTGTATTGCGAAAATTTTTTGTAAACCAAGTCATTATTTTCAATGGATTTTCATTTGTAAACCGAAAATTATGTTAACCGAGGCATTTGTAAACTGGGGTCCCACTGTATTGTCCTAAAACCTGCTCCTAGTCTTCTTGTGTCAGCGGGGAAACTTGGAACTGAGAAAACCAGGGAGCAAGTACTTGCAAGCTTTTATTGGCCATGTATTTTTGTAGCAATAAAGAGATTTTGTAAATGCTGTCCAGAATGTCCACAGAAAGCTCCATTGAAAGATTTTCCTAACCTATTAGTACCTTACCAATTATTGAAATGCGTATACTAGATTATGCAACCTGCTACCCTGAAGCAGTAGCTGTACAAAACATCTTTTCCAAGAATATTGCAAAAGAGTCGATGATGATGTTTGGCAGGGTAGGCATACCAAAAGAGATTCTTTCAGAGTAAGGGACCCTTTTTTGTGTCAAATGTAATGAAGGATTTTTGTGTAAACTGTTTAATATTTTTGTGAATTTAAAAAGGATCTGACAGTTTAAAAATAGGTATTTGTGATGCTTTACAGCCTCCAGTATTGCCATTTGAAATGCCTTATTGATGTGATTTCATATGTTTTTAGCATCTCTGGACAGATTTTCTTTGTCGAGTTAGGGGGTAAATAAAAACCAAATGTTTTAAAACAAATGATATGTATGTGACTGCCCAACATCAGCCTCAATTGTTTTAAGTGGATAGAAAAAAAAAGGACAGCTATAGAGATGAAGAATAAAACATCAAATGTAATTGTAAACATTATCACTTATGGAAACGTTTTTGAAACTGAGCTAAACAATCTCCGTGAAGATTTGTAATTCAATGCAGTTGGTTTTTGTTTGTAATTATTAATGTTGTAGGCTTTAGAAAGACTGCTCTCTGTTCCAGTCACATGATTATCTGCATAACTTATCGGCACACAGATCTTAGAGTGCTTGATATGACCCTTATCTATCTCATAAAATTAATGCAGTATACACTGTGACCTCCATTCATAAACAATACCATCTGTACAATATCATAACCAGAAATGTCAAACAGCCCACACAGACATTCCTTCTCATTCCTAAAATACTTCTACTTTCAATAGCCTTCCATCTCTTTGCAGTAGGCATCTCCTAACAAAAAATAAATAAAAATAAAATATATATATAAACATTATCTCCTCCACTTATCTTAAATATACTAACCAAAATTTCAAATGTCCAAAAGGTATTGTTTCTAGTCACTTCTGTGTGCTACAAATGCCTACTTATGTCATTCAGGTAATACATTCAAAAGAAAAAACATTTTTTTATACACACATCATTATGCATTATTATAATAATAAAGATTATTATTATTTTAGTGTTGTGGAAAGGTAAGATACGTTAATATACAAAAAAAATTGCGCTCCTATAAAAGGACAGCAAGGTTAGAGAGATTTTCTCTTTCCTTTAGACCGTATTCTTTCTAAGAGGAAGAATAAAATAAGTCTTCAGAGGCTCTGCAATATCACTCTCCTTCAAAACGTCTTTGTTCCTTTTTTTCTGTCACCATCTTGTTATCATCTGAAACGTCTCTTGGTTTACTAAGTTGCATGCTGAACATTGAATGTCTTTCAATCATCCCAGCATGTGTATCTGAATATAAGAGTTTTATTCCAATTCCAAGTTATAATGGGGCATTTTTTGTCATATAAAATTGTTGTAAAATTGTTAAAACCCCATTGTTGGGTTTCCTTTGAATAACGATAAACCACCAAATTCTCATGTTGACAGCTTTTAGATAATCATTCACATTGAGCAATTTATTATTATTATTTTTTTTAATTCAGTACTACGCAACTCATATTGAAAGAAGGGAGCATGTTATAAATTTTGCGATTTCTATGAGAAATCAGAACTTTTATTATTAAAGAATGACCACCCCATTGCTGTCAAACTTCACCACAGGTGTTACTATGTATAGGATGATGTAGAGGCAAAAAATGCCTACAAAATTCAAAGTATAAACTTAAAGAAAATTAGACCTGTGCTACAGTCCCAACAGTGTATATACAACCAAAAAAAACAAACAAGAGTCCTGCGCATCCAGTATAGGTATGCACAACCAGGTGCTACCACAGTTTATTTGAGGACAAAGTTAAAGCAGCAAACATTTCTGGCAGCAGCCCTTTCTCAATGCTAATGTCCATAGATGTTAGATCTAACCAATGTTCTTTCTGAACACTGTGCAGTGTGTGAGAGGGCATGTCTTTTCAGTGGGCATGCACGTCCATTGGGGGAGAACTTCACAGGCTAAAAAGCCTCTGATAGGTTATTTCCACTTGAAGCGACTGAAAGTAAGTAAGATAAAAGGAAGGGCTTGTAAACACTGCAGTTCATAGGTTTTGTAAACTCTTTAAAGATATACCCCCAATGACTACATGCATGAAAAATGCATGCATATATTCATTCTGACAATTTTGACTTTATTACTGCACTAAATGTAACATATTAACAATATGTTAATGGTACCCAAACGTTTAGACCAAAGCTAGTTGCTGGTGGGTTCAGTCTTGTCTACTTTATAAATATGCATATGTTTTGATTAATAATTATTATTTTTCACATACTTATCAACTGGGAATAGATAGGGAATTGATGAACAGCCCCTTTATTTTGACACACTTAATTCTGCTAGTAATCAAATTAACTTACAAGCATTACATTATATTTAAGTGTTCTTGCATAGCAAGACCACTTAATGTTATATCACATATATATTATTCTTATTCTTATTATAGCCAAACTTACCACCCTAACTCCTCCCACAATTTTTACACTAGATAGAGAGAAACATACCGAAAAGTGAGGATTGTTCCCGATTGGATTGCTATTACTTTGTGGAACATTTCGCCGAATGGTTCACGGAATATCGTCGTTCTTGTGGCGAAATTGGTCCCATAGTAATGAATGGCAAAATGTTCAAAACTAGAGCCCACCTACACAAATCTTATATCAAAACGTTCAGCTATCCCTGCTGCCACTAAAAATATGGCTAAGCCATAGTCCTGATAGTTTTCACAATATGACCATTTGTTTGCAACTCACGCCGTCCATTGACATTGAAGCTCCACTCTAGCCAGTTCAAATTTGAAGGGCAATTTCTAAACTGCGACTGTGCCTTCATTGTTAATATCTCCGAGACATACTATGCATCAAAATGTAGGTCTGGGTCTTGTGATTCTCACAATGTAAAGCTCTTCGCTGTAGGATTTTAATTATAGTTTTTAAAATAAGACCGTTTGAAGACGGCAACCGCCAAAATACTCTGACCTGTGCCAGGCTGGAGCAGCAAGTGATGTCATAGACAGGGTCTTTTGTACACCTGCTAATGTTTTTATAAATGTATGTTTTAATGTAACTGTGAAGCACATTGGGCAACAACGTTGCAATTAAATGTGCTATATAAATAAATAATTACAGTTACTCCGCCCACTCCAGTTGTAGACTAGTGGTGGAGGCAAGAACACTTCACACAATTTCCCCAGAAATTGTAGCTCTTCTAGTTATGTTTCTTTTCTCTCATTGTGTGTATAAAAATATGGTACATAAATCCAAAGACTTCTAGACTCCTTATAGATATCAATATCATTAAAGAAGAATGGTAATATAATTAGATATATTTCATATATGTAAGCAAATTATACCTCCCACCATTGGGAAAGGAACAAAGAGGGGTGAAGTAGGGGCTTTCCAATGATGCATTTGGTACCACTGGTGATTTGTAGAGTGTTTTGTAGGGCTTGGCATTCACGTAAGCCATCCAAGCAGTCCATGTGCAAAGCACGGCTGAAGAGTTAAAGCACATGCAGAAAAATATACTCTGTCTTTACCGCACAGAGAGGGTGAGCTGGTATCATTCACTTTTTGGTGGACTTATTTCTGATTGTTCTAGAAGCAGGACTCCAGAGAAAATAACTAAAACAGAAGCGCAGGTGTCTCAAACTTAGACAATCCCAACAGACCTTGTGGAACAGTTAAAAAAGTATGACAAAGTACCTGTGTAGTGCTCCAGATGAACAAGTATAATGAGACTAAAAGATACTATTACAATGAACATGATGCTGCCAAAAGAGATAGAAAACATAGGATTGTTTTGTTAAACTTCTCATAAATGCAAGCCACTTGGAAGAATTCTATGATAAAATGTCAATAAGACAACATGTTACTTGTTTATTTCTGTAAGCGTGAGGATTACATGTCATCTATTAGCTACTTAACCAGCAGGGTTTTCAAATTGGCAACATTCCAATGCAATAGGAGATTAACTACCGATTGTGTAGGTCTGTGTCAATACGGAGGTTGCTTCATGACCCACAGTATTGGCTCAAGGGTGTGGTGCATGTACACTGAGATTTGAACTTTACCTGGCTCACGTGCTCCTCTACATGGTTTTTATATATATTATCTGCATTATTTTGCCGCAATGGCACCTGGCCCCTTTTTTTTGCTGCAATGGCCCCTTTCGTGATTATCAGTTCAATGAATGCTGATTGGCTGACCTCATTTTTGGTGCCAATTTTAGCAAAGGTACCCCTATTTAAACCCATACTGCCAGTGCTTTTATTTTATCCCATTTTGAAGCCCTGTGTTGGCGACATGCGTTAATGGTGTTTTACTTGTGTATCTTAACAATTAAAGTTTTTTGGTTACTTTTAGTTATACCAATTCTCTTTTTATTGTAATTTATATACACCCTCCTTACTTTTTATCGCTGGCATTTTTACATATCCTGTACTCAAAGAAATCCTAGGTGGGGATCATTCCACCAACGCTACTACAATAGAGCAGTATCTTATGCTCTACACTTGAGAGTAGTGATGTCCCGAACGGTTCGCCGAACGGTTCGCCACGAACGGTTCACCGCGGACTCATCATTGAGTAAACTTTGACCCTGTACCTCACAGTCATC
Source organism: Pelobates cultripes (assembly GCA_933207985.1). NCBI lineage: Eukaryota > Metazoa > Chordata > Amphibia > Anura > Pelobatidae > Pelobates > Pelobates cultripes. The sequence goes on from OW240912.1 coordinate 277,003,072, forward strand.
AGACACATTCCAGCCAATCAGCAGCAGACCCTCCCTCCCAGACCCTCCCACCTCCTGGACAGCATCAATTTTACATTCATTGTGAAGCTGCATTCTTAGTGAGCTATCCAGGAGGTGGGAGGGTCTGGGAGGGAGGGTCTGCTGCTGATTGGCTGGAATGTGTCTGCTGACTGTGAGGTACAGGGTCAAAGTTTACTCAATGATGAGTCCGCGGCAAACCGTTCGAGAAGCGTTCGGGACATCACTACTTGTGAGTAATATTTTTTTATATTTTATACCGCATCTTTTACAAATTGAGAGAACTATTGTTTTCTTTTATATATCTCAGAGCTTTAGATATCCAGACCAGATTGACGGACATACCTCTCCACTGTATCCCTTAGCCGGGATTGTAACGCCCTTCACCCCAGAGCTGGTTTAAGCTCATTTAAATGTGAGGAAACTACCTGCTTTTATTCATTTTACCCTTGGATTTTGACATATTACACTATCAGTCTGTCATGTCTCCCCTTGTCTCTTTACATATACGGATATTTTAACCATCCAGACGGATCAACTCTGGAGGAACCCCTATTTTATCCTGTTATCCTGTTATATTGTGAGACTTTTTATACGAATACTTTTATCCTGAGAACTACACTGTTATTTTAGTGAGACATATCATTGTTGTATTATCACTTAGACCAATTGGTCTGTTTTCAACTGTATATTTATCATTACGAGACGTATTGGTGCAACCCTCACCTCTTTTTGTTCTTACATATTGTTGTTAGGGGTTTAAGAGGAATTCCCTTTATTGGGTTGCTGCCTCTCTATTTGTGTTATCTAGCGCTAACTCTCCCCCTTTCTGTGTTGTATCAGGTTGTGTTCAACCTGAATGGTAAAATCTGGACATTGTTAAATAGCATGAATGACCCTGCAGAGTGCCCAGTGGTTTTGCCTTGTACCTTATAGGGCAATTCGGACATTTGTGAATAACTCTGTAAATCTTTGAAGTTGGAGTTTGAAAAAGCCAATATGCGCAAAAAGGAAACAGAATACAATCTGAAACCAAAGAAGTAAATAACATGACTAAGTTTCTTAGAAATAACAATTCAGTTCCTTGAGAGTCTGCTGACTAATTCTCAGACAATTTCAAGCTATCTCATGAGCCAAAAGTAAAACAAAGTAAATGTAGATCTTTTTCAATTTATTGTAAAAATAAATCTGTATAACTTATGTGTGCATAGCACATTCATAATTGCAGGATATTTAGTTTAATTGCAATGTACATCAACTGAGCTTTGTTTCTGACCATCTAGTATATGTTTTAGAACCATGTATCAATTTAGAGTCTATCTGCTATGAGTGCAGACGTGCTGTGACTACTTGAAGCTCAAATTGTGTTTAACATCTGTTTTTCCTCTAATTCCAAGTTTGGGACATGTCCTGCCCATGGATTTTACCTCGGTAGATTTTTTAAAACATAAATATGATTTCTTATAAAAGAGACCATGGTAAGATAGTAGATGAGAAGGCATAGTGTCTTTCTCTTAAATTAGCACTCTAACACTAAAAATAAATATATTTATTTTCTTTGTAAGATGTTCCTTATTGTTTATTATTTTACTGCCCACTAATATAATTTTTTTTTTTAAGTTACCTGAAATCTATTTATTGCAGCCACAGTGCCTCTAATGAAGTCATCAGTTCTGAAGACTGTTGTCCAATCCATTGCTTCTCATAGGGAACTACTGAATTCAATGATTCTCTATGAGGAGCACTGAATTCATTGGATGCATTTGGCCTCATCATGCACAGCATGATGAAGCATAACTTGAAGACCTTAGAAAATTGAATAGGGAAGTGTCTCATTAAAATGACCTTCAGATAGTAGCTTACTGGATGTTATCATGTGAGGTCCTTTCTTCCCATTGAGTCTCAGTACACCTTGTGCCTCATTAGCTACTTGACCCCTACTTTGTTCAGGAAATATATACTCCTTCATTGGTGGCCCAGACTTTTAGACCCTTTCTATTCAGGTTTTTTACTTTTCTTGCACATTGTGCTTTGATGCCCCAAACACTCCTGCTTCTCAGTTTGAAGCCACATCTCATCATTTGTTGAGTTTTCTTTTACCTATTGTACAATAAGTGCCCTATGACCATTAAACCTGGTGATCCTGACTGAAACTTAATTGGAATGGTTTTAGGCCTCATTCCAGAAATCTAGCTAACAGAACATTCAGCAATCAAACACACTTAATTTTCACCTCTCCCTGCACATTTAAGGCCTCAGTCTAGACGCCCAGCTAATAGAATATATAGAGAAAAACTTAATTTCCACTAAGCTTTCCCCCCCCCCCCAATGTTGTAGCTCTGTGTAATATGTTGGCAGTTTAGAAATTCTAGTAATAATTATAATAACAATGGTGTGAGGAGATCTTACCTCAAGGTAAGATCAAGGTTACCTCAGTCCGTTAAGGACATCCAATTTATCCAAAATGTTTAATCCAGCATCTGATCGCTCTGCTATGCAGTCCAAGACTTAAATCAGGAAGCCTCAGATAGGGATGCTGCTGATCGACTTGGAGTGTCAGCTAACACTCTCAGCTTATCAGTAACTTCCCATTCACAAAATGGCTTGAGAAAAATACAGGTGTTCCTAAAGCTGTTTTGTGAATGAGGAGCTATTTATTTATTTATTTCTTACTGGTATTTATAAAGCGCCAGCACTTTCTGCAGTGCTATACAATTAGTGGAGAATGTACAATATATACAGACAAATACAAAAGGTAGAGAGGGCCCTGCCCGTATGCTGATATCTAGCCATTAAAGCTACAAAGTGCTTAGCTAGATAGCCCATGAGCTTACAATCTAAAGGATACAGTGGGGATATGAGACAAGAGGTAGCAGAGGAACTGAGCATTAGCTGACACCCTCCACCTATCAATGGTGCCCCTGTCCAAGGCTTGCTGATTCAACCCTCTGAGTGTTGCAGGTGTTGACAGGCAGAGTGAAGAGACTCTGGATTCAACAATTTTTTTTTAAACTGTTCATTAGCTGTCTAACCCTCGAGGTAAATTGCCATCTGGGGATCTCCTCAAACCATAACAACTTCTTCCTGATGAAATTGTTAAGATGCCTGGAGTGTTCATTTAACAGTGAAGTAAATAAGCCTTTTGAAATAAAATACTTTACGTAGACTAACATTTTGAGTATTTTGAGTTACACCATGCAGCAACTGAATGACCATATGACCTATTTGGTAAATTAGGTAAATTTCATACACATGACTGACTGCATCTTGAAGATTAGAAGAATTACAAATGTTTTTTTGTTTATTTAAAATTTTACATGAATCAAGCAATAATCAATAATAAGCTTCCTAAGAAAACCAAGTCTCCTTTTCTGTAATGTGTTATTTATTCTGCCTGAATTGCCCCTTTAACTTAAAATTAAAAGTTCCATACTCTTGCCATGGTCACCCTGATTGAGACAAATATATTTTCCCAGAAAACAAATGCAATTGCATAGATCAGATGATTCTGGAACAATTTATCCTGAGTTCCTCTGTGCTAACCAGACTATTTTGATGTACTTGTGGAAAAATGCATATCTGGTGTACTCATTTTCTGTATTTTAGAACATTGTGGTAGCAGAGCTTGAGAAAATACTCCCACACAATGTGATTTGTTTTTAAGTTTTAACTGAATTGTTTGGATGACATTTTGGGAACCAACGGCTCAAAGTAACGGAACATTTTTAATATCTTACTTTCAATCTGATTAAAACAGAGAGTTTAAAATATGTTAATGCCAATGAAATCAAACAAGGAAAATATCAGTTTATTGAGGATCAGGAGAAAGCAGAAATTTTAAATATTTTTTTTCTTTCTGTTATATACCAAGGAGGAACTGCGGAAGAGCAAAAAAACAGGGTGCAAGAGAATACTGAGAACAGACAACAGTTTAAGTAGCTTTGGTGGGTCCCCACTCAGCTCATCTTGTGTCATTACAAAGAGAACCTAGGCCATTTGCATGTCAAACTGATCCCACCCTACCTGAACAAAATGCTTTCCCCAGCTGTTCCCACTTTCTATAAGCTCCGATCCAGTACAAGCACTTTACTTAGTATACCTCAATACAAAAAGAAAGCGGCCCGATCCTCCTTCTCCTACAGAGCACCGCA
>OW240912.1:277023696-277036312 GCA_933207985.1 Pelobates cultripes
ATTGTGGAACAACCTCCCGCACAATTTAAAATCTTCCCTAGGCCTAAAGTCATTTAAGAGATCCCTCTCTACATACCTCAAAACAGAATGCACGTGTCATGGTTGATTATATATTTCCTGCCTGTTCTATGTTAAATTTTGTATATATTGTGTATTAATATTGTTTTTGTATTTTGTTGTACCTAATGTAACAATGCAATGATTTGTGGACCCAGGACATACTTGAAAACGAGAGAAATCTCAATGTATCTTTCCTGGTAAAATATTTTATAAATAATAAAATGTAGGCTGTCTCTCTCTGCACAAGGGATCCAGCTACCCCAAATAATCATTTTGGCCTTCATAAGCTAGTTTTAGTTCATCTTGTGCCAATAGAAATTTGGCTTGAGATCTGAGCGGGGAACCAGCGAAGGGCAGGCTTCTTGAGTTGTTGTCCACTCTCAGTATTATCTTGCATCCTGTATATTTGCTCTCCACAAGGAAGAAATTATGCTTGCAGGTCAGGACCTACTTTGGCCAAATTATTTGGGGCCATCTTATTTGGACCGTCTTCCACCTATTCCTAGCACACATAGTGCTGGACAAATTAATCAGCACTGTTAGGGTTATTCACTAAAGTGAGAATTGTCAAACATTTAAAGTGAATTAATTTTTAAGGCCAAAATGGCTGAGTTTCCAAGTCAACAATGCTTCAAGTTTGGCTATTTTGACCTTAAATATATATGGATTATTTGTCCAAATGCATGCTGCATCTGCATATCTTGTTTGGACACATCTTTCTGTACATGTTGTTGATGAACTAAGGTTGTTCCTTTGCCAGGTACTGCTGGAGACAACTGTTTGGAGACTCACATTGGATTCTGCAGAGGACTGATATTCCTACAGCACCTGTGTTTGTCAACATGTACACTGCATTGACAAAACAATATTTCACTGTATTAAAATGTGTCATTGAAAAAAACACTATGCTACAATCATGAATTACATTTCTAAACGCTTACTGCACTGACACAACGTATTAACAGAGATTTTATTGTAGCTGTTGGCAGACCATATTGAGTAATGAAAGTAATGTTATGATTAAGCCTTTGCATGAACATGTCAGTGAAAGGAAGTTACAAGCTACAATAGAGAATATTTATATTTTTAAATGTTAAAATGACTCAGAATAAAGCTGTCAGTTTAGAAATATGTCAGCCACAGTTATGTGTTTCTCATTTCTCAATGAATGCCACTGATATCCATCATAGTTATGTTTGGGAAGGGATAGGAGGAACATATTTTGGGTGGATTTTCATGTGTGTAGTTTTATACACATTTTAAGTCTTGAAGCTAGTTTAAAATTTTGAAGCTAGTGTGCTATTTTGTATATTGTTTCAGTTGGTCCCAATAACATGCTTACAATGCATATATGTTCGGATGAGAGCTATCTTTCATCTTTCCTTTATAATGAATATTTAATCAATTTCAGGTCAGATGTGCCTCATTACAAGGCCATTTTAAACTCTGATTAACGTGGACCAGAGCGTCTCAAATGATGGACATCCCATACAGTAGTTACTTTGTGCAGTGGTAGGGTTATGCAATGTAGGTTCACATTTTGTAACTACATCCCAATTATTTTACCTAAACTAGATTATTCTTTAGGCAAGATCCAAAGGCAGCTTAGAATAGAGTACATGGTATTTTGGATATATTATCACTTACATCCAGTAGCAACCATATGATGTATGTGTTTAAAGTAAGTGTTGCCTTATTGTCTGCTTAGTAGAACCTGGCTAATCACTGGTTAATTCGGTCTGGAGTGAAAGCACTCAGGGATGCCCATGTGCAGAGTGCGTCTGAAGTGCTTTAACAGGGATTAAATGCCCTGAGTACACTTTGCACACTGCTCTGATATATAAGGCATTTTCTGGAGCCATCTTCTCTTGTGTCTCCAGAAGCGAAACCAGATAGCAAACTGAAGACAGTGGGATGGGAGACCACCTCTATTGATATTAATTCATGGCATTTTGATGATCAATATGTTAAATTGCCGCACATTACCATGGCAAGCTAAATAGTAGAAATAAACAGTTTTCCCCTAAATGTATATTACACCTACAGATTGAAATATCACCTTGAAAAAAGCACATTACATTGTTTGCTCCACTAACTGATTGTTTCCATTACAGTATAGCTAAATATACCCGGAAGCTGTTCAGTTTTCTCAATACCAAATGTGGTACTAAACTGTCTAAAATTCTTAAAAAGCATTTTGAAGGACTGTGTCAGCAAGCTTTAAACATGCTACAGCTGTGTAATTAACTATTCCCAGCTCCACACTTTTGCCTTGAAGGACATTTATTTTAAACAGAGGTACCGTACATGTTGCATAGCTTAGATGACCCATACCGACACATGTTTGAATACTGTGGGAATCCAAAACCACTGGAATAATAAAGCAACAGGGAATAGCATTCAACCTAAGTTAAAATGAGGTTGTCTTCTCCATTTTACATTTAGATCTGTGATATAAAGAATCCTTTTGTTGAATATATTCCAGGAATGTGACAGTCTGAATTAAACTATGGATGTCAAAGGGCATGAGAATGGACTGTCAACTCCCCAATGAATAGCTCAAGACACTGCAATAAAATATTATACACCGGAAATGTACAGTGCAGCATGTCTCTGATCAACAACCGCTCTCGCTTCACATCACATTTTATGATGGTTGGAGATCTCTGCAAAACTCAGAACAGTCTACCATTGTATTCTCTCAATTCATAGGACGTTCCCCATGTTTCATTTATTATAAATATATTGGTTGAAACAATTCCATGGACTTTGCTGGAATTAAACAATGATGTATTGTTTGATAAATACGTTGGCATTTTTTTTATTGTCTACAGTTGCAAGGAGTTTAATATGTAGACCAGTACTGGCATGTTCTGTGGTAGGAAACTCCAGAGAGGGAACAAGCCTCCATAATTTTCTGGTATTTTTTTTTTGCAATGACACAATGGAGAGACAAGAACATTAATGAAAAAATAGGGGGTTCCTTTCTGGAAATAATTATCTGTACTGGCAGGTCATAAGTTTGCTTTATAGCACAGTATATTAGTCTGCAGGACAGATTTACAGTCTAACACATTGTACTGTGTATTCTAATTCAAATAATATTCCATGTATATCATAAAGCAACCTAATATTTCTTGTATAAATCAATGGCAATTGCAAATAAAACGTTCTATAAAACCATATACAAAAATGTTAAATTAATGTGTGTGATAATCTTAATCTGCCTGCTATAAAATGTATTATATTCTACAGGTATTTTCTTCTTTTTTTTTTTCAATTAAGTTTTTACTGGAAATTAACTTTAAATAGACACAAACAAAAAACTATTTTAACAATCACAACAATAACATCCATTGCAAGGATTATGGAGAGTATTGCTTGGTAATGCATAGTTATATTTAAAAATTTCAACTCAACAGCATGTGCCAGATGCCTTAAAATCACTTGATTGCAAAACCGCTGTCAGCCCCTCCTACAAAACCCTTGTCCTGTCCTGCCCCTCCTACAAAACCTCTGTCCTGTCCCTTCTACAAATCCTGTACTGCCTCGTCTACAAAACCCCGCAACCCCCTTCCACAAATCCCCTGCTTATCCCCCCTTATAAAGACTCCTGTCCCAATACAAAACCCCGCCCCCTTCTACAAAATCCCTGCAGCCCCACACACACATTTACAGGCAGACAGTCACACTCAGTTACAGACAGACAGTCACACACTCAGTTACAGGCAGACAGTCACATACAGTCACAGGCAGACAGTCACACATACACATTTCCTCCGTGCGGCCAGTTTATCAGCTGTTTGCTTGTGTGAGCTGTACTGGCCGCACGGCACCCTAACTACCATGGGACACTGTGCGGCCACAGCTCACACAGCCCCCTCCAGCCAGGGCCGGTGCAAGGATTTTTGCCGCCCTAGGCAAAAGTAAAGTTTGCCGCCCCCCATGTGACATCACAATGCCCCACCCATATGATTTGCCATGTTAACTAACGCCAGTGCTGCAGTGCCACCGTGTTTACATTAAAAGGCCTGCAGGGACAGGCTATAGATACCAGAACCACTACATTAAGCTGAAGTGGTTCTGGGGACTATAGTGTTTCTTTAATGTGAGGTAAATTAGAGCTTAGTGCCACGAATAATATACTAGATTGCCTACTTACAACCAGATGAGGATGATGATGGGCTCTAGCTGCAGTCTGGCTCCACTGGTGGTGTAGAACAGGCTCTCTGGAGGCGGTTTGTAACTGTGGTCACAAAATCAATGTTCTGGGAGAACGGGAAGCAGCTCCATTTTTTGGGGGTCCTTTACACAGCTCAAGGTCTGGGTCCCAGGGTCCACCTTCATGTTCCACCAATGAGTTTGTTCACAGGGGGTGGAGTGTGTAGGGGATGTCCTGATATGTGTGTAAGGAATGCATTGTGTGAAATTGTGTTTGTATGTGTAAGGGCTGCAAGGTGTGTTTCTGTGTATGTATGGGATGCATTGAATGTGTGTAAGGGGTGCATTGAGTGTGTGTAATGAATGCATTGTGTGTTTCTGTGTGTGTAAGGGATGCATTGTGTGTAACGGTTGCATTGCTTGTGTATGTGTGTCTGTGTGTGTAATGCATTGTGTGTTTTTCTGTGTGCAAGGGGTGCATTGTGTGTATGTGATGAATGTCAATCTCTCCTCCCGCTCCAATTTCCTTCTCCTCCTCCCAATTTCTCTTTCTCACCCCCCCTCCTAATTTCTCTTTCCCCCCTCCTAATATCTCTTCCCCCTCCTAATTTCTCTACCCCCCCCTCCTAATTTCAATTTCTCTCCCCCTCCTAATTTCTCTTTCCCCCCTCCTAATTTCTCTCTCACCCCCCTCTCCTTTCTCTTTCTCTCCCCCCCTCCTTTCCCTTTCTCTCCCCCCCTCCTTTCTCTTTCTCTCCCCCCTCCTTTCTCTTTCTCACCCCTCCCTCCTTTTCTCACCCCCCCTTTCTCCTCTTTCTCACCCCCCTCTCACCCCCCTCCTTTCTCACCCCCCTTTCTCCTCTTTCTCACCCCCTTTCTCTTACCCTTTCTCCTTTTTCACCCCCTCTCTCCTCTTTTCACCTCCCCTTCTCCTCCTTCACCCCCTCTCTCTTTCACCCCCTCCTTTTCACCCCCCCTCTCCTTTTTTTTTACCCTCTCTCCTCTTTTCACCCCCTCCTCTTTCCAGCCCCCCTCCTTTTTTCTCACCCCCCCCCCTCTCCTTTCTCACCCCCTCTCCACTGCCTTTAACTTGTAGCGTGGCCGAGCCCAGTATGAACGGGTACAGAGGCAGCTGTCTCCTGTACCCGGCCGGACTAACAGGAAGTGCACACTGAGTGTACTTCCTGATAGTCGACAGTGCAGAGACAGCTGCTCTCTGTACCCGTCGGACTATACTGTGCTGCAGGGCTCAGCCACGCTACAGCAAAGGAAGCTGACAGGAGGGAGCGCTCAGCGCTGAGCGCTTCCCTCCTGTCAGCCTCTCCTCAGGTTGCGCCCGGGCGGTGCGGTCCGCCCTCATGGACGCACCAGCCCGGGCAAAGCTGCAGCCGCCCGAGGCTCTCTGCCCCTTAGTACGCCACTGGCTAGTGAGTAGTTTACCTGACCATCATTTCTTAAGATTTATTATATGCCAGTTTCAGTAAATATTTTTACCTTATTATCGGTACGTTACCACAACATGTCATGATTTATAATCTATTGGATATCTGCTTCTAATGGATAATATTCTCAGACCCTCACTGCAGACCCCATAACTGTGCCACAGCAACACTGCACAATGTGGTGTAGTTTTACATATTATTACTCTCTCTTCCCTTTTCAGGTAAGGTTAGGCTATTATTTGCTTTATTGCTTATTTGTTATTGCTGTCTATTGCTATTATACTTTACATTTAAATCATACTATTTCATGCATTCAGCAGCAATATACTTCGAGAGATAAAAAGTGTAATGTTTTAAATAAAATTATAAACAAGAGTCTTTCTAGCAGAATTAACTTATAATTCTAACAGCTGTAAATCTAAAGATACATTTATCCTCTCCTATTATCTCAATAACATATCTAAAAGTATTATCAGCTTTTGCAGGCTTTCTTGCTTCATACGCTGTGCACCATTATAATACTTGACATTGGGAGGGCAGTATTGTATGCACTTGTTCAAAGCATTCTAGTGAGAGGAGGGATTGTACTAAAACCTCAAAGCTTTATTTGTTTGCCAGTGAAAATCAAATGATTCAGTTAGATAGAGGAGAGGGGAAACAAGTAGCCTAATATGTTCCATTGAGGAGCTATCATTGTGCAGAGGCTGGGATTTGAAAATAATGTTTTCCAAAAATGTAGAAGAGAAATGTTCACATTAATTTGATTAAAAATAAAATAAAAAATCAGCAACTGCAGTGTATAACATAGCTGGTTGATAATGATGGCCCCATACCCCTAAAACACTTTAGCTTGCTGTTGTGCTTTATGTAGGTGAAGGGTTATGAAGGGTTTGTCCACTTTTTTATTTTACAAAATAATAGAAATTGCCACTCTTATAAATCAACCTGGTTACACTCCCCTGACTTGCACACAACATGTCATGTTACGTCCTGGCAGGGCCGGATTAACATAGGGGCTGATGGTGCTTTTTTTTTTTTTTTTTACTTCTCTTGACATGTGGATGTAGGGAAGCGAAACTTGTGTGGACTGGTTGACAATGAACAATACAAAGTTTGGTGAGAGCACACTATACACAATGTAAACTTTACCCTTAGCAATCTGAGAATTTGTAATTTTTCAATGCTCAAAGGGATCCTGCATATAATATATAAAAACAGGGAAAAAACGCACATTGAGTAGTAACGTTTAAGTCTAATTGATACTTTTAACTTGGTGAAGGTTTCACTCACATGATTTTGAGCCACTTAATATAAGCTGGCTCAAACTACAGGCAGGAATAATGTAAACACGGGGTCTCCACACACCAGGCTGCTCCCCCTCCATGGTCCTTCCGTTATAATCAAGTATTTCCAGGATGCAAGGAATTGTAAATAACAATTTATTGGACACAATTAAATGGGGTTAAAACAAACACTGGGTACATAAAATAAGGAGTCCACTGTGCAAAAATGCAAAGACTTGACGTGTTGCAGCCTGGGCCTTTTTCAAAAGTCTTAATTTCTTCTCATTAACAATCACTTAAATATGTCCAGTTTTGGTGCCCTTTTCCGTTTTGGCGACAAATTTTTCTAGCTTCCGGTATCAGGGCCACATCCCCTGCCCTGACTCTTCCTCCGAAAAACACTTCCGGTTGACAATGAAATTAGTTAAGGTAAAGCTGACTTTGCGTACTATGCAAATGCTCTTGCTGCTTCAGTCTAACTCTGTGGCATGCTCCCTTTCCTCAAAATTCACTACATACACCTTTCTCTGTCCCACGCTGTGTGAGGACCTCTAGCGTCGCTCATTTCCCCATAGGAAAGCATTGAAAAGCATGACTGATCTGTCTCAGGTGAAGCACAGGTAATGACCACAGAAGAAATCCAGCCCCCCATGCTGCAGGTAGAACAGGGCTAGAACTACACCAAAGAATAGGAACTGCTGTGGCTGAAAGGCAGTATAGCAGGCCCAGGACAGCAAAGGACCCACATTCAGATCCCCTGTTGGGCACTTCTGGGGTGGCTATGCCTGGCCATCTGTATGGCACTGTGAGAACCGTGGCACACCTGGCCATCTGTATGGGACTGTGAACTGTGACAGGGATAAGGGATAATGGAAGAGTTGTGGCAGCTGACATTAAATGTCGATAAGTGCAAGATAATGCATCTTGGATGTAAAAACCCAAGGGCAGAGTACAGAATATTTGATAGAGTCCTAATCTCAACATCTAAGGAAAGGGATTTAAGGGTGAATATTTCTGATGACTTAAAGGTGTGGTAAATTACTAAACTCTATAAATTATTATATACGCATACACATATAAACTCTGGTCCGTCTACTTTAACAAATATTTATTCAGAGACAAAACAACAACATAGAAATAATGACACACAATCTAACTAACTATACCAACAACAACAACATCAAAAGCAACAATAACAACTAAATCTTATAAAATCACCAGATCCCACTCACAGTTCACCATGATAAAAATTAGGCCATGTCTGCTTAAGGGTCTGCTCAGTAGCACAGCCAAGAAGGAACAGGGAGAAATGGGGATAGGGGGAAGTGGTTACCTCTTTCCTGACTTGTGAAGGTATTGAATTACCCAAATACCATATCAAAGGGTAAAGCTTATCCCACTGGAAGAAAGGCATACATGAGCTTGGTCACATGACCCCTGGTCACCATATTAGTTTGATGACAGTATGTCACCACAAAAGGTAGGCAGACAATGTAATAGAGTGACATAATGCTTGGTTGTACAGGGAGGTATTAGCATATGCCATTGTACAGAACACTGGTGAGACCTCACTTGGAGTATTGTACACAGTACCGGAGACCGTATCTCCAGAAAGATATTGATACTGAGTTCAGAGAAGGGCTACTAAACCGGTTCATGGATTGCAGGATAAAACTTACCAGGAAAGGTTAAAGTTAACATGAGACGGGGGATATGATAGAAACATTAATTAAATACATAAAGGGAATCAACACAGTAAAGGAGGAGACCATATTTAAAAGAAGAAAAAACGCCTTAGAGGTGCAAAGGTTTAAAAATAATATCAGGAAGTATTACTTTACTGAGAGGGTAGTGGATGCACTACTTCCAGCTGAAGTGGTAAAGGGTTAACACAGTAAAGGAGTTTAAGCATGCATGGGATATTTGTAAGATAGCTGTAAGATAAGGCCAGGGATAATGAAAGTATTTAGAAAATTGGGCAGACTAGATGGGCCGAATGGTTCTTATTTGCCGTCACATTCTATGTTTGTATATTATATTCATTGAAATTACAAATATGTTCTTCTGTTACTATGCGTTATTATGTTTTCTATGGGACATCATGAACTTAATGGGCCTTTACAGTTCATTCTATGGATGTTTTGTATTTTTGTCTGTTATAAAGTGATGCCATTCTAGCAATTGTTATATGCCCATTTTTTTTTCTCTAAATACCTACCTACACACATTCAACCTTTAGTTTTTCTACATTTACATACCTTCTACACTTAGTCAGAACATATCGTATTTCTCCTAAATTACCCAACCAATTCAGATGACCACTCTCCCACTCACCCCCTATTATTATGATTAAAGGTTTAATCACTGTACACTTAAATCTGTATCTTACATAATAATTTAAAAAAAGGAATACTAGGCTACTTCACAGTTTGAAGTCAAGGCTTCAAATGAGAAATAGATGGAGCATTGAACCCTTCTGTAACGGATCTTACACCTTCTATACAGCTTTAACAAATAATAATAATAGTATAAAATTAGAATTTATAATTTGATATGATATTGTCTATCCTACTAGCTTTGTAACATGTGACATGTTTAGGAATGTCTATACTTGTTTGTGAATGTCTTGTGACATCTTTCGAGTTCTGTACTACTATAGTTCATTCTACCTATCAAGTGGCAAGTAATGTATTCCTTTCTCTTATTTTTAATATTATTAATATTAGCAGTTCATTGTGCATTCAAATAATATATTGTAATATCTTGCATTGTAAAAGACAAACATTGCTTGTCAAAGTAAAGTAGTAACATTGTGAAATAAAGAGACAAGAAGGTAATATTTAATTCAGAGTGCTGTTTTTATAAGACCATCAAAGGCTGCTCTTCAGACAAGTTACAGAAATTGACATGAATCATCTCCTTTCAATGGTTTATATTGTCCAGATAGCAATCAGACTAGATCAGAACAGTGAGATACAGCCTTTTAATCTGTTACAGTACATGTTGCAAAATGTTCAATTCATAAAACTTGTCTTTAAAGATTGAAATGCAAAGGCCTTTTACACAATGAAGTGTATTCACTCTGGAAATTATGAAGACAAGTGATTTGTACATTTTAGGCAAAAATAAGCTCTTTTCCAGCTTGCTATTTTTTGCCTTACAGGGTTATTCACTTTAAGTAATATTTAAGTAATAATTAAGATCAAATTAGCCAAACCCGAAAAATTCTCTGTCACCTATGCTTTCAGTTAAGCTACTTTGACCTTAAATTTGAAATTCACTTTAAATGCTCTCTTTAGTAAATAACCCTGTAGGAATTCTATGTCAACTGCCACTTGTTTCTCTCTCTCTGTTTGTGGACTTGTCCCATTAAAATAATACATTTCATATTCTTGAGGTTCTTTCCATTTTGACAGAAATACCATGGCTCAGTGGCCCATCTGCTGCATTTATTATTATTATTATTATTATTATTATGGTATTTATATATCGCCATCAAATTCCGCAGCGCTTTACAATGGGTGGACGAACAAACATGTAGTTATAACCAGACAAGTTGGACACACAGGAACAGAGGGGTTGAGGGCCCTGCTCAATGAGCTTACATGCTAGAGGGAGTGGGGTAAAATGACACAAAAAGGTAAGGATAGTATTAGACTAGTGACAGTTGCAGAAGAGGAATCAGTCAGGAGCTATTAACAGTTTAATTGTTACGCTTTTATGAAGAAGTGGGTTTTTTAATGATTTTTTGAAGGAGTGGAGACTGGGTGAGCATCTAACGGAGGAGGGAAGCGAGTTCCACAGGAACGGTGCAGCCCTCGAGAAATCTTGAAGGCGAGCATCAGAGGTGGGAGTACGGACAGAAGATAGACATAAGTCTTCAGCAGATCGTAAGGGCCTAGACGGGACATACTTGTGTATTAGGGAGGATAGATAGGTGGGAGCAGCATTATGTAGAGATTTGAAAGCAAGAACCAGAATTTTAAATTGAGATCTATATTTTATAGGAAGCCAATGTAGGGACTGACAGAAGGGTGAGGCATGGGAGGTGTGGGCGGACAGGAAGATGAGCCTCGCTGCCGCATTCATTATGGACTGTAACGGTCATTTAACGCTCTAATCTACTGACTATCTAATTCAGTAGTTGCTAACCTCGAAACTAGATCCCTGTGCCATGTCAGTGGGTAGATGGATTGCACAGACACACCAACAACAAGAAAAGCCTTCTGGGGAGAGGGGGCTGAATGAATATATGTGCCAGAATATATGTGCCAGAAGCAGGTGTTTCCAATAAACTGTATTAAAATTGGGAGGGACAGCATGGCTGTAAGGGAGGGCAAAGTGTGAGTGAGCATTATTCTGTGCCAGACCCAGCCAGCTCCACGGGTTCTGTATGGAGTAAAAATGAGGGAGAGGGAGAGGTTTCATCTGTAGCAGTAGGGACAGTCTGATCAGAGTGATGGGAAGGGACAGACTCAATCAGTGCTGGTGAAAGACAATTAAGTGCCCTAGGCAAAACCAGCTACTTGCACCCTCCTACCATCAAAAATTGAAATTTGCCAACTTTGTGTTTCTCTTTCTACCCAAACTCCTTTGTGTGTCACTTTTTCCTCTTCCTCAGCTCCTCTGTGTCAGTGTTAATTTTGGCGACAAATTTCAATTTAGATTTAGTCATAGTTTTTTTTTACTAAAAAGCCATTTTAGTTTTAGTAATATTTTAGTCATCTAAATTGTTTTAGTTTTAGTCCAGTTTTAATCAACTACATCTCCAGTACATTTTTGGCGACTAAATCTCCAGAACATTTTAGTCGAATCAATCTCCAGTAGACTTTAGCCGACAAGACTTAAATCTATTGGGTTTAGTTAAAGCCTCTATCTGTCTCTTTTGCCCCGTCACTAGCCTGTCTGTGTCTCTTTGTGTCCTTCAAGCCCATTCAGGTGTCTTTCTCCCAAGCGCTGGTCTGTCTCTTTTGCCACTTTCACAGCCCCTGTGTGCAGTGTTAATTTTGGCGGCAAATTTCAATGTAGTTTTAGTCATAGTCTTTTGACTAATATGCCGTTTAAGTTTTAGTTGTATTTTAGTCATGTGAATTGTTTTAGTTTTAGTCTAGTTTTAGTCGACTAAATCTCAAAATAATTAGTCAAATACAATTTGAATAAAATTGTTAGTCAACAAAATTAACACTAAATATTGCAAGTATTTTTTTTCTTTTGGACTCCACACACAGTCTCTGTCTTTCTCGATCTTCCCAATGTGTATTTTTTTTACCACACACTTGTGCTTTTACACCACTTGTATGTGTTCCCATTATCCAGTGGCGTACTAAGGGGGGGGTGGAGGGGGCGGTCCGCCCCGGGTGCTACCAGGGTGGGGGGTGCCATGACCAGCCCCGCCGCCCCCCCCATGCTGCAGCCGCCCGAGCGCTCTGTAGAGAGCCTCAGGCGGCTGCAGTTTTCCCCGGCGGTGCGTCCATGAGGGCGGACTGCACCGCCCGGGCGCAGCCTGAGGAGAGGGGCTGACAGGAGGGAAACGCTCAGCGCTCCCTCCTGTCACTCCCTCACTTGTAGCGTGGCCGAGCCCTGCCTCAT
Organism: Pelobates cultripes; assembly: GCA_933207985.1. Taxonomy (NCBI): domain Eukaryota; kingdom Metazoa; phylum Chordata; class Amphibia; order Anura; family Pelobatidae; genus Pelobates; species Pelobates cultripes. Next base: position 277,036,232 of record OW240912.1, read on the forward strand.
GATGGTCCGACGGGTACAGAGAGCAGCTGTCTCCTGTATCCGGCCGGACTAACAGGAAGTGCACACTGAGTGTGCACTTCC
>OW240912.1:277036412-277093254 GCA_933207985.1 Pelobates cultripes
CACAGTGGGGCCAGGCCCCCTGGAGAGACAGGCCTAGTCACAGCTGCGACCACAGTAGGTCTGCCACTGGTCATGCATCTTACCAACATCTGTCTCACCTCCTCACAGCTGTGCATCTGCTTACCTCAGCTTGCTCTCTCATCAACATTTCTCTCCTATTACACGCTACAGTCTGAACCACCCCCATCATTAGTGTTTTATTTCCTAACTTCATCTGTCTCTCTAAATAACACCTGACTTCCCCTACCCTATCTCATCCATTTATCCAAAATATGTCTCTGACTTTTTCGACCGTAACCTGTGTCTCTGCACTAGCCACAGTTTTTACCTCAATCCATCTTATTCAAGAATCTTTTCTTAAAGGGATTTGGTGTGCCTGCCAGGTTGTTACTTGTTCTTACAATTCTTGCTTGCCGTAAGAATGTGTGAGAGGAGAGAGCATAGGTTTTGATGTCACTTCCCATCCCCACCAGTAGTGTAACCAGAGTTATGGTCGCCTAAAGCAGAACAATTTTGCTCTTGTAGCCTTTGCCTTGTAGCTCTGCCACCTAGCACCCAATCATAAAGGAGGAGGAGTATAAAAAGAAGGGGTGGAGCACGTCACACCCCGCTGATGCGCCTATATTTACAGAGCACCTGGGCACTGTGCACCCTGAATGGGGGAAGTTCATCATGGGTCCCCACAACTTCTAACTTAAATATCTTTGAATGCAGTATTTCCCATCGGGGAGATCTCTACTTAGGAAATTCTGGCACTCTGGCATTAGTAGAGAAGACAAGGAGCCATGCCTAGTGGACCTTAGGAAAGGGAAGGCAAATTGTTGAAAAATAGTTGTAGCACAATAAGGGGGGGGGGGGCAAGGGACTCCTGGCACCATAATCACTACAACATGATACTAGGAGTGTTCCTTGAAGGCTATTTCTATGTTACTCAGATCCATCATGAAACCTCATATGTAGTGAAGCACCTCATGCAGAACATAGATCAATAGTGGTAACTGAAATCTTGATATTTATGAGACATATTATGTAATTACAAGTGATCAGTTAAAAAAGTGATCCAATAGTTAGTGGGGAAATGACCATTGAAACTACCAGAACCAACTACACATAAGAATTTGATAAACCAGAAAACTGACAAAATGACGAAAGAGAAAGCTCTCCAAATGTTAGTTACATTTTAGAGAAAGATGATAATGTAATTAGATGCACAAGCTTTTATCCACATTAAGGAGTTTGTGAAATCTTATCACAAATTAGCATATTATCGTATGCTCACATCTACAGCTTTTGTGTCCCACCGCAGCTCTCCAGATGTTGTTGAAATATAACAGCTGGCAGAAATTAGTAGTCTGACTAAAGCGGTAGTGGGACACCCTGGAGTTACATTGTCTCTTTCTGCCAAGTCAAATACTTGTTTGAATGAGGCTTCACACTGTTGATATTACAGATACTTGAGTTTTATGCCAACACTTGTACTCTCTTACAACAAAAACAAACAAACAAAAAATGTCATATTTTTGCATGTGTGTAGAGTATACATTTGAGCTTATAGAGAATGTATTATACTTGAAATCCTTAAGTCTTCATAAAGTGCTATACATTTTTATAAATATTTAAAATAGTTTTGATTTATTGCTATTATTGTTAGCAGTTAAGTACAAATGTCAGCTGTATTTGAAATGGCTTTCATTATATGTGAAAAATACATTGATTTCAGATGTGAAAATGGTTTTAGTGTGATGTAAACAGGGATTGGGAAAATATTTCAAAGCATTCACAAACAAATGTTCAAACTGATAAACATATAAACAAGAAGTGCCGCATTAGGTTCTTAAAATAGGACCTGTCAAAATAGGGTACATTGCTATTATAGCATGCTTACTATTAACTACACTTATTATTGCCTAAATCAGGAGTTTAAAAAAAATCTTTTTAATTTGTGTGTTTTGAAGCTAGTTTATATTTGAGTGTGTACATGGTATTCTGTCTTTCACTGGTTCTCAACCTATGGTGTGGGTACCCCATAAGCAGGGGGTACGCCAGGAAGCGCCCGGCTGTGCAATAAGCCAGAGTATGCATCTCCTTGTGCAATATTGCCCTTACCTCTGCCTTGGACACTACAGTCAAACTCCAAACATACACTTACAATGGGGGGAATGTGTCTTCAACCGTAGCACACTGGGTCAACCCGCTATGTACAAAGACCCTCCCATCCAACTTAACGCACTTATTGTCAAACTTTCTCAATTACAAATTAATTTTACATTCATACAGCACAGCCCTCACCCTTGCTAAGCAATTATACGTTTTCTCTCATTAGTATGTACTCTCAGAATTCGATAAATCTCTTTGATAATTTCAACACTCTAGTTTGCCCTGCCACAGCCACCCCCAAAACTAACCTTTCATCTGAGAGTTTTGCATGCTATTTTACTGATATTGCCATTGCATGCTATTGTACCACATAAGTTTGATCCCATTTCTTCTCACCTTATCAGATCTCTCTCTCTCCTTGTCTTGTGCCATCCTTCATGCATATCTTCAACTGTTCTCTTTTCTGGCATTATCCCGGTACCCCTTAAACATGATACTGTTGTACCCATCCTAAAAAAAGCCATATCTTGGCCCATCTTCCCTTTTTATCTACTGTCCCATATCTCTACTCCTTTTCTCTTTAAAGCTTATTAAGCAACTTGTTTTTACCCATTTGATATGCTTTTTCAACTACAACTCTCTCTGAGAATCTCTTCAATCTGTATTCTTCCCCCCTTCATTCTACTGACTAGAGAAACTAACAATCTTATCACAGCTAAATCCAAAGGCCACTATTTCATGCTAATTCTTCTAGACCTCTCTGTTTCCTTTGATACTGTGCTCTCTTTCTTTTAACTCCTCATGCCCTCTGTCTCTTTGGCACTATCTTTTCGTGGTTTTCATCCTATCTCTCTCAACATTCATTCAGTGTCTCCTTTTCTAATAAAACCTCCTCCCCTGATCATCTCAGTTGGAATCCCCCAAGGCTCTATTCTCATACCTTATAGTTTTCTCTTTATACTCCGGGCCAAGGATTTTTGACTACACAGGCAAAGATGCATTTTGCTGCCACCCTCTAAAAAAAAATGCATCTTCACCGGTGTGTCTTCTAATCCCCCTTTTTGATTTTTTTTACCCTCTTTTTGTATATCTTATCTCTATTTTGTGTATATCTCTTTTTGTATATCTTATCTCTATTTAGTGTATTTTTCCTCCTTTTTCCCCTTTGTGTGTCTTACACCCACTTGTGTGTCTCTTAGTCCAACTCCTTCCTTCCTGCAGCCCATTCATGTGTACTCGTATTTCCCCCACTATGTGTGTCTCATTGTACCCCCAGCCCCTCTTTTTGTCTGTATCCCCCAGTACCTTGTCTCTTTGAGCATCTCTTTTCTATTTCCCCAGTCCATTTTGTGTGCCTTTTTCTCTCCCCCTATCCCTTAGTGGCCTCTTCTACCCTCTCCCCCGCTGTGCCTGCTACCTCCATGCAGCATGAACATAGTAGAGGATCTTCTGTTTCTTCTATTTGGTCTGACAGGAAGCTGCTTGTTGCCTTTAGCAGACAGCTTCATGTCACACGTAATAGAGGATACAGAAGATCCTCTACCATGGTCATGCTACATTGATGACTAGCCAGGGGAGAGAGCTGTGCACTCCCCTCCTGCCAGTCACCCGGTATTTTGTACCACCCTGTTCGGTGTGACCTAAGATGACCACCTGTGCTGCCTTATTGTTGTGCCAGCCACCTCCTCCCATATGAAAAGTAATTCAGGCTTTGCTTTTGATCATCCACTTACACTTTAGACAAATTTTAATTTTTTTAGTGTGCCTACATGTATTTTAAACATAATTTCCTCTTGGTCAAGGGCTCTTCAAGTCTCCTAATTATTGCTAAGCAAAGTGTTCAAAGTACATAGTGGGTCAGTCATTGTAATTCTCTCTTACTGTATCTTCTTTTCTACATTTTCCCATCCCTGTGTGTATGTCCAGTGTACACAATGCAACAAATAAATACAGAATACAGCCTAAAAACTGAAATTGCTTTCACATTCCTGAAATATAAATGCACATGAAATAGACACTGAAAAAGGAGAAACAAAATAACATTTTTATATCATGTAATTAAACATGATATTTTGTGCCCAATTCTAAAAGAAGCCTGTGTATTCTTAATTGTTTAACGTTACACACAGCAGGCCATCCATTATGTTTATGACCCTCATCTATTCCAATCCCAGATGACATTCCTCTACAAAGAGTAAGAAAAAACTGCGTTGTTCCCAATGGATAACAGTTCACACGACAAACCCCACAAATTTCATGTATTTTGGCAAGGCTGCCATTCTTATCTTAGGAATGAAATTGTCTGTCCTTGTGTCATTCAAGGACAATCATTTAAGATCACTTCCTGTGCTATAACGTAGAAAGATCTATGAAGGAAATACTTTGTTCTGGATATACCAAATACAGTCCATCTAATCGTCTCAATTGACTATACAGACTATTGAATACTATCTCTTTTAATTTATACCAATACTGTATACCCCTTAGAATATCGTTGCATTTATATATTTTAAGACACTGATAAACAGAAACTACCAGTGCACTACAGCTATGGTCCTAAACCAGTAGTCCCGGAGACCTTTCTGTGGATTTAGTTCACCAGCCAATATAAGACATCATTTTCAAACTATGATCTTTATTGTACTTTAAGCTTCATCCTTGCAGTTGATTTGCATTAAGTATACTTATTCAGTTGACACATAAGGGCAGGCTAGCAAGCGTTAGACCTGGGAGTAGTCAAAATTAAATGACCCTGAAAGATAATGGCCAAAACATGTGGCACAAACACATGCGTCACATATTCCGACTTCCTGAACTCATTTAAGATACACAGACCATTCTTGCCAAAATCAGACTACTGTGCATCCCATCATGTTTCAGGATGGAAGCCCCCATAAGCTACCAAACAATTATTACTGACTCAGCACAGAAAATTCATTTCCCATATCCCAGGACAGTGAATGATGTACAAAGATAAGGACACATCAGCCAAGGGCATTATAAAATAAAACAGTAGACACATTCTGCACAAGATCAAGTGATACCCTCTGCCAAATCTAGTTAGCGGTTTAATGTGACAATTTTTGAAAATTTTTGTTTTGTATTTTTGGTTTTTCTATTTTACAGAATGGGATGTGGATGCATGAAATAGCCTTATAGCGGAAATGGTGGAGGGAGTTTGTTAGCTATTCACCTGCAAAACTGTAAACTAGATATTCCCACAATAATTTTAAGTGCCATCACTGCAGAAGGTATTTTGTATATAACTATTTTCTTCTAATTAAAGAGATCCATCAGGGGTTTAAGAATTCATTAATAACTGTAGAATAAAAATACAACTGTACTAGATATGTTTGCTTCCATTGCTTGACATATGAATTATTTTCAACAAAAATATTGCCCTTTCAATTCATGATCCTAACAAAATATGTAAGCACCTATTTGAGGTTTACCAGGTTCAGTTTATATCTCACTTTATTTTTTATTTCAGCATTACAAAATCACAGCCCATCCCTCTCGGTCATATGATGCTAATTATTCTACTATGTAGATCCCTCTTAAATAAGACAGATCTTGGAATAAATATGCAGTTTTCTGGGAGTGCAGAGTATGCAGTGTTAAGAAAAAACATATGCCTACATTTTACATTTATTTGTAATCACTTTCTCTCCCTTTAATATTGTCTACTATTGCTTATCTCCACACTTCAGTTGATAAATTCATAAGGCAGGGTTGTAGGCGGAGAGATGCCAGGCCAGTCCTTTATTATTTTAAATGGCTGCCTGGGTCCACTTGGCTTTCTACCCATTGAATTATGATATGGAACAAATACTCTGTGTAAGTGTAAATTTACTACTTATTTCTCTCATTTCTCACTTATCCTCCATTTTAAGAAAGAGAGATTTTATCCCAAGTATGACTCTTTCCCGCTTTGCTCATTTTCAGGATGCTAGCTTGCAGAGTGGAGATGTGTATTGACAATGATTGATTTTTGTTTTTTTTAATTAGTTCAACTATCGATTTGGGTCGAGTTGAAAAGCAAAATTTGTTTGTTAATTCAATGCATTTTAGAACCATTGATCCCTATGGGGAAAGAATTAATCCAAAACTTGACAAACACAATAAACCCCTAATGGAGATATTCAAGTCGCAAATTAAAACGACCAGTGTTTCATGAATTTATTGACCGCTATTTTTCTACATAAATGTGCATCTATTGCACATATTAGGGGACCTCTTTGATGATGCCTCTTTATCTCTTTTGATTAAGTAAAGAACATGTTTTCTTTTTTACCCTTTTGACTTTTTTCAGTATGTTTAGCTATGTAGTAATGTCCAACAATATCAAATAGTAGTTGCCATAACACACAAAGTTGGAGTCTGAGCTCAAAGATGTCTCAAACAATGATTGATTAGACATGTGGGAGCACAATCTGCAAAATCTTCAGTTTGTGTTACCCTTCAAGAACAAGGGATTCAAACTATGTTTAGGTGAAATGCTACTCCTCTTTGTGCCTATAATATGGCTCACTCTCTCTCAGATTCGTGTTGGAGACTATGTGGGCAGAAGGACATGTATGTGGTCGGCTTGCCCACTGATCCCACATTCTTGTCGGAGGTCTTTGCAAATTCTAAGTCCCCGTGACAGTGCAGCTTTACAGGAACACTCCAGGCACCAAATCGACTTCATTGAAATTAATGGGAAGTCCATTCTCGAACGGTTGAACCCTAAAAGTCCATGTTTCAGCACCAGATCTTCCTGCTTTTTTTGCCCTTCCGTTTTGTAATAGTCTCTAAAACGGAAGACTCTTGCAGAATCGGGCAGCGGCACAGCTGATGCTCTCAGCCTGTCAGTGAATCCCCATTTATAAAACTGGCTTGAAAAAGGTATGAATTTGTTATGGTGCCTAAACTGTCCCTTTAAGGATAACATGATGATGAATAAACTCTTTGCTATACAACACCATACTTCTCCTTCCTTTTATAAGGTGTGGTCTCCCCGTATTGACAATGCAAATATTGCACTCATTTTTTCTGGTTTACAACTCTCTGTATATCCAACCTGCACTTCCCTCTTAATTTTCCTCTTTGCCTTTTCCTTAATTTCTCTACTTTCTTTCTTCTTTTTCTTCCTTGTTTCCCCTTCTCTACGGCATTCTAATTCCCCCTCTTTTTCTGAGTTTGTAATTAGCTTCAAATTGCTTTTTTCATAATGTGACTATTGATTGTCGTCTACATGCTTATGCATATCATAACTTTTAAATGTAATTTATGCGTCTTTTCATTACAACTATTACTGAAGTGTAAAGCTTCTGTGTTTTGCACCTGTTTTTGTATTGTATCAGTCTTTTGGGAAATGTTTTAGTTTAGTTTATTGTTAGTCTTATATGCTGTTTTATCCCTACTGCCTTTAAAAAAAAATATGAATACAAAATCCTCCTTTATTCTAAATTCTAAGTGTTATTCTTTTTTTATCCTTTATTATTCCTCTTTTGGTTCAAAATGCTTTCCTCCAAAGGATAAAAATAGTGAGTCTGAGCATTTATATAGCATTGTGTACGTCAAGATAAGACTAAAAGAAATAGACAAAACATAGACAATGTCATTATTAATTGACTTCAAATGCATCCTTCATTTCAAAAGACACTATTTCAAAAAAAGTCAAATTTTTCCATATTGTGGTATGACAAAACATCACCACACCCTTGCTGTATAGGATATTTTTATGTTTAATTGTTTAGCATCCTCAAAAATGTGAACAAGACACACTTGTGTTTCTAAAGTCTAAACAGCAATGGAATCATAAACATGATCGGTTTGTTTTAATTTAGCATCAACATCCTTCTCCATAAATGGGGAAAAGGATTAACAAACGGATTTACATGCAAGTAGGTTTCTAGAACGTAATGCAAGCAATATCCTATCCTGATAAAAACAAATCTGGATCATTTTTGTGAGACTTCAGTGTTTCCTCATATATGGCATTCCAGGATTTCTTTTTAAAACACAGTTGTATTGAAGATCTTATTCTAAAACACGGTGATACCTGACAGTATACTTGCAATATCACAATTTAATGGTAGTGGAATTAAAGAGATGCTCAGTGCACCATTAATTAAACACTTATGTATTGCTTAGAATGCAAAGAGTCTACTATCCCTGACTAATTTCATTTTGTAAATTCTTGCAAATTGCTCTGTCAGTCAGCCCACACCCACTCTGAGACAACTCATGATGAAGCTATAGGGATGAGATTGAAAATTATATGAGGACCAGAAACATCTCAGCAACGTATTGATCATTGCAGAAACGGCAGGTTTTCAGTTAAAAAATAAATTATTTTACTACAACATAACAGGTTGTAATATCTGTGATAAAGACCAAAAAACAAACAAACAACAAATTACTGTTTTGCACTTAACTTAAACATTAACTTCTTCTATATTCTCTTGCATGTAAACAATGCTCCAGTTTGGCCACATGAAATAGTTATGAACTCTCATTATATGATACTAATAGTAAACAAAATGGGTAGCTATTTCTAATCTCAGCTAACTCTAATTCTAGGCAATCATAACCAACCCTAACTATCTATGGTTAAATCCGACCCTAGCTATAGCTAACTTTAACTAACCCTAACTAATTGTACCTAACTCTAATTCTTGCTAACAATAACCCTAATTAACCCTAACACTAACAACTCACTTTTTTGAACTAGGCCCCTGAAGTTGAATGGTCACGGTGAGAGCCAATCACAATGATCACATTGCCTTAGTTGACAGTCTTGTAATGCTGCCAAAATCTGTTTTCATTTAAGAGGTGTACACTTGTACAGGGAGGTGATATCACATTAATCACTAGACAAGTACATGTGGTACTGATCATATATAAACATATATTGGATTGAACATATGCAGCTTCATTGCATTTACTTAAATGTAAAATGTATGACCTGAAAAAATAATAGGCATGGCATGTCAATGTAAATTAATTCTACCTTTTAAAAAAAAGTGAATAAGAGTGTTAACTTCAGGTAGGCCTACAAATAGTTTACACAGGGATCAGCACAACATTAAAACCACAGATAGGTGAAGTGAATAACATTGATTATATCATTACAATGGCACCTGTCAAGTCAATGTGGAGTCCATGCCTCAATGCATCAGAGCTTTTTTGGCAGCACGAGTGGGGCTGTGGTATTAATGTTGTGGCTGATTAGTGTACATTGTACTGAGAAACTTGTAGCATTTGTATAGATTAAAAGATATACTTACCTTGATCATACATGCATGCTCCAATATAGCTACATGGAATGCTTGGGAACGACCCATCATTATATAAGGCTAACAGAAACCCATAATGTATAGGGGCACATGTTATTTGTGGATGGGGGTCTGCATGCTGAGCTTTCAAAACTTGGTAAAAGTATTATTAAATTAAAAAAATACTTTTAAGTTGACGGTTGGTTATGTTTCTTAGGAACATGACCACTATAAACCTGTCCTATTAAGGATCCAATTTCAGCAGCCCCTGCCTCATTTGAAAGAGAATATCAGATTTATTTTGACACCCATAACAGTGTCTTGTACAAGTGCTTTGGCAATAATGGCCCAGGACTGCATTTACACCCTGAACACCATGAGGTACAAACACAACATGTTGTCATCAATCACAAATTTAGTTCATATTAAAGGGACACTCTAGGCCAAGCATTTCAAACTTGCTGGCCCACAAGGACCATGTTTGCGGCTCGGCGAGCCATGAGTACATGCTGGTGTTATAGCAGAGTAGGCACCTGCTTTCTCCACATTGCAGGTGCCTACTCTGCTAACACTTACCCAGCCGGGGAGGAAGGGATGGTGGATGCAGCGAGGGAGCTCAGTATTCCTGCTCCTCACTGCTCCCTTGCGCGCAGTCTGTAGCGAAGCCGGGCGCCGGAATATGACGTCATATTCCGGCACCCGGCATCACTAAACCGAGCGGGGAAGCAGTGAGGAGCAGATAGAAGGACCCCAGAGAGATGCCCCACATCGGCTCGAAAAGGTAGGGAGCAATAAATTAAATGATGTAAGTGCAAGAATGTGTAAATGTGTGTGTTTGTCAGTGAGTGTGTGTGTGTGTGTCAGTGAGTGTGTGGGTGTCTGTGTGTGTGTCAGTGAGTGTGTGTGTGTCTGTGAGTGTGTGTGTGTCTGTCTGTCAATGTGTGTGTGTGTCTGTCAGTGAGTATGTGTGTGTCTGTCAGTGTGTATGTGTGTCTGTCTGTCAGTGAGTATGTGTGTGTGTCTGTCAGTGTGTGTGTCTGTCTATGTGTGTGTGTCTGTGTGTGTGTGTCTGTCTGTCAGTGAGTGTGTGTGTGTGTGTGTCTGTGTGTCTGATCAGATTTGGCACAGGGTGGTAGAGGGGGGTGCTGTAGTTTAGTAGAGGGGGGGACTGGGATTTAGTAGAGGGGGATACTGTTTTTTTTATACTGTACTTTTTAAAATAAACCTAAGTTTCTATGAAAATGTATTTTTTGTTTGCGGCCCACATAAACTTAAATCTTGTTTATGTGGCCCGTGCCAGACTTTGAGTTTGACATGCTTGCTCTAGGCACATTCCAGCAACAACATAAATTACATACATTCATCCTATCATGACCAGGTATTTATACATTTGCTAGGTTGAGAAGTTTCCAGAAATGGACTGCAGGTCATGAGATAGATGCCAACAGATGCTGGCCAAAATTGCTGGCTTTCTGTGTTTAGCATGACGGGGTCAATATGTGATTAGGGAAATATACTTTATATCATAAAGCATGGTAGAAACAATGATAGAGACAATGTTAGGAGTTATTTTGTTACTTCTTTGTAACTTCAGATACCTGGTGACTATGATAGGCTGACTCAAACCACCACGACCACTTCTGCTTTTGAAGTACTCATGGTGGAAGGAGTTTGGATGTGCAGGGTTTCTTCTTGAGTTATTTGCAGTTGTGTGCTGCAGTCTAGCTGCACCTATGGCACACATGAATTAGGCAGCTGAGAACACTGTTCCATGCTGCCTAACTTCCCTTTTAGTGCACATTTAACATCTGTTGTCAGCAGGCACAGCACGCTCGGGACAAACGTTTATTGTTTCTTCCTTGCATACAGAAGCAGAAAATGGAGCTTGTATCTCCTCCTCCCTATCCTTCTCCCCTTCTTTTCTCTCTTCTCACTCTCCTTCCGCCAGCTCAGAGTGTGAGCCGGTTATGATCCGGTTAAATGGTCCAATCATGGCTGCTGTGAGGTCACAATCTTTACCTAGCAAAGTTACGGAAAGTTACGGAAAAAATGTTCAGCGTTTTTAAGTATCTTTTAGGAGAGACCTAAATAATAGTGCCGGATAGGGCATAAAAAGGAGAAACCCTTTAAATAAAGAACAAAGTACATCTGTTTTCTTTAAGAAAAATCCCAAGCTCTCTGATTTATTGGTCTGATTTGCTTGCTGTATTGTAGTCTTCCAAAGCACAATACTTTACTCTACAAAAATTGGTTTTAAGGGATTAAATATCTTGTGAATTCAGGTAAATTGGAAAATGTTTCCAATTCAACTTGTTTTGCCTAAATATTTCAATTTAAATTTTAATTTGATACATTTCAAAGTTTAGTGACTAATCCTGCAAGTGTTACTCCACATATACATTTCTGGCAGATAATCCTGGAGCACGAGATTACGGTTATGGGCTCTGTGAAGAATAACAGTTTGTGCACAAAGAATATGGCAGGACTTTATAATCAGAAACAGGGTGTTCCCTGTTTATGACCAATTTTTCAATGTATTACTCATCAATCATTTTACTGCAACGTCTTTCAACTGTCAACAATGAGAGAGATTTATTCATTCTTCCGGTCTCTTGCTTTCTGTTTACTTCACAGCAACATGGAAGATATTTCATCCATAAAGGCCAACACCAAACAGGTGCTCGTCTACATCTGTTTACGATTAATTCCGCTTTGACTTTAACAAAACTAGTTATTTAGATTGAATATATGCTGGCTTTTTCGTTCATTAATCTGAATCATAGCCCTTGCTATTTTAACAGGTGCAGTTATAGACAGCATCCCACGAGATAGTACAGATGTAACTGATAGGATTGTTCTGCCAGAATGAACGAATGAAATGTACAATTTTATTAAGTCTACATACTTAAAGGCATAGTAAATGATTACAAAAAAACACTCTAACTTGTAATTGGTTTACTGTTAAATAGCTTATAAGGTGTCTAAAAATGTTCATGTACAAGAATTCTGTATTCTGCACGTCTAGCTATATTAACCTTGTAATAAAAGGATTGAACATGTTTAACCATTCTTTGACCAAGTGCCCTAACCAATAGATCTAATTTTTACTATATTTAAATTCTTAAAAGAACATTCCAAGCACCATAACAACAGCACCATAAAGTAAGTTATGGTGCCAGCAGTGCACTCTCACAGCAAATAGTCCTTTCATGGCAAGGCTTAGCTCAGTGGCACTAACAGAAACTCCTTGCTGGAGATTCCCATTATAGAGGAGACCATGGTGGGTGCCTAGCCAAGCCCAGCTAAGTTGTCAAACCGTTCTGAAATGGTTTGACTATTTACCATGGGAAGGTGCCATGGCACATTTGGAGTGTTCCTTTAAGTGTTACTAGAAGTGCAGTCTTTTTGTTACAGCCACATGGCACAGATTATTTGGTAATGCTCACTGAACAGTAATTTATAAGAATAATTTGTAAGAATATTCAATATTTTAAAGTGCATCTAAACAGAGAAGAGCACATATGATCTATTATCAGTCTATAAAGTAAGAAAATAGAAGTCCATCTAAAGAAATGTGGAGGCAGGTAAAACTAGCAGCTGTCCAGATGATCACAATATTCCACATAGGTATAGGCCTTTGGATGTTACAACAGAAGTATATGGGTTCATATAGTAAAAGAACCAATATAGTGATTTCGTAGCAAACTATAAAATGACACAGAAGAAGCTGGGTGGTTGTACCAGTTCACAGGATTGACAGTAATCATCACTAGAATGACACAGGGGCAGTTCTTGGGGGCACATACAAATCCAATCAGTAAAGTAACATTATAACAGTCTACATAGACACTCTAGCATGCGATTGTAACACCCCAAAACTTGTACATGGTAAAGATCCGCATGATGACACAGTGATAGACCATGTTCACATTGTAAAACAGTCAACTTAATGAATCTATAATGGTTCATACGCTAGCATGTATCACACACACACAAAGATTCAGTTATAGTCAATTTAGCATTCTGGTAAACAGCATTTGTAAGGATTTGCCTTAACTAACCTTTTTTGGATAATGCTTTATGTTGAAAACTATACACTGCAAATATTTAGACACTAATTGTCTCTCAGAGATTTATATTTCCTCTGAGATTTCTGTTTGTTTTAGGTTAATTGAGTGGTACATCATGTGACATCAAAGTATAATGAATTCTATGTTTATTTAATGCTCTGATATGTCATGAACACAGTTCCTAAATTCTTCGAGATTTTGTTTACTCAATAAGGCAAACAATTTTCCTGTCAAAGAGTGCCATCAAAGTAACAAGAAAACTTTCCAAAGGACTTTGGAGAGTATATGTTTTTGTACTATTTGGAGAATATGTTTGAGTAAATGACAGACCATTTCTGTGATTTTCTATAGAATATCATTTCATGGGTGCAACACATATAAAATAACACTGCAACTCCAAAAAACAGATTGGAAAAGTAAATGTGTTAAATTTCATAACGCTATCGTGAGAATGTGGGGGACGGAGTTTGGCCACCATCTTGAATGGCCATCACCGAGTGAAGCTCCTGAGACTTGGGAACAATTTTGTTTCATAATTATTATTTTCAAACTAAAAACAACCCTTTAAAGTATATATATTTGTGCAAGAAGTCCTGCTCAACATGCATAAGCAAAGAAGTATGGAGAAAAGTGTTCCTGCAGCTAAGAAGATCAACAAAACTACAGTGGGGGTTAGTAAAGGTATGCCAGCCCACTCACATACCCCGTCCCATTGTGCAGGCCTGCGGCTTATTTCGCCACAAAAAGCTTCATCAGTGGCAGCGGAGAAACCATCACCCTCCTCCCATACCCTCTTGCATACTCGCTCATATGCGAGAGCGGCGGGATTGCGGCGCTACTGCCGCGATCACAGGAGGGACTGACAATCGCTCCGAGCATATGACAAGCTCGGAGCGTGTGAAATCAGCTCCCGTGAGCGGAGCAAAGGATGTTCATAGCTGCTCGCGGCTTTCATGTAAAGCAGCTGAAGGGATATTGAAGGAAAATGTTTCGCATGAGGTTCCTGGCGAAGTGACATGGCATGCGCACAAGGCTGTGTTGAGAGGCCATTTCATTTCTAGGGCGTCTCACTTGAAGAGGAAAAATAATGGCAACTTAAGAAATTTGGAAAAAGAACTGTACAACCTAAATCAGGCAAATAAATTTGGCCCATCTTCCTTCCTGTCAGCAATGATAGGGGAGATTAAATCACAAATACATAAAATAAAGTTGGATCGAACAATTATAATGGTGAGACGCCTCAAGAAAACGTTTTACTTAAAAGGTACCAAGGCCTCAACTCTCCTGGCGTCCAAACTCTGGCATGCGAATGCCCAATCTAAAACTGTGTACTTAATAGATGACCAGGGACAAAAAATATTCCATCCGACTAAGATTAGTGATCAATTTGCAAAATACTATAGTGCACTTTATAATTTGGAATCTGACTTAAATCTCACCCAGCCGTCTGAGGCGACTATTAATGAAATTTTAGATAGGGTTTCATTGCCGCGGCTGTCTTCTGATAATTTAGGAAAACTAGAGTGTGATATATCTGATGCAGAAATAGCCGAGGTGATCAAACTTATGCCATCTGGGAAGGCCCCTGGTCCTGATGGATTCACCATTTTATACTATAAGACCTTTTCAGAAATTTTAATTCCCTGTATGTCCAAATTGTTTAACTCCTATAAGTCCGGGGGAAGATGCCGGGGGAGTCTTTGACTTCACAGATTGTCACCTTGCCAAAACCGGGAAAAACTCCTGACACATGCTCTAATTTTCGGCCCATTTCCCTTATCAACAACGACACAAAATTTTATTCTAAAATACTAGCGAACCGATTAGCTAATCTAATACCTTTATTGATCAATAATGACCAGGTGGGCTTCGTTCAGGGTAGACAAGCACCTGACGGAACGAGACGGCTCATTAACTTAATTCAACATATCAACTCAACAAAAACTCCTTCTCTGCTCCTCTCATAGGACGCAGAGAAAGCGTTTGACAGGGTACATTGGGGATATATATGGAAGACACTAAGCAGATTTGATATTCCACAATCTTTTATCACTGCGATTAAGGCACTATGTAATGCACCCACAGCTCACATATCGGCCTCGGGTTTCCAATCAGAAACATTTTCTTTAACTAATGGGAAGCATCAGGGTTGCCCCTTATCTCCGATTCTATTTGTCCTGGCAATGAAACCCCTGGCCAAACTAATTAGGATGACCCCAGAAATCGCAGGTATTAGCATCAAGGGATCCACTCATAAAATAGGGTTATTTGCAGAGTGCTCAAAAACCCAAAAGACTCCCTGAAATCTCTTAAAACTATCCTGCTCCAATTTGGAGAAGTGTCTTACTATAAGTTAAATGTATCTAAGACCCAGGCCCTACCTTTCCACTTGCGCAAGTCTGTCATGGACAAATTGAAACTAACATATCCATTTGATTGGAGGAGGGATTACTTGGAATATTTAGGAATCAACCTAAACATTTGCCTAATATGCATATTCATAACTTAAAGAGAGCATGGCTGGACCTACAAAAGGAGATGGAGAGATGGGGTGGTATGGAGCTATCATGGTTAGGAAGAATCACCTCCATAAAAATGTCAATCCTCCCAAAAATCCTGTACTATTTCAGAGCTATCCCTTTATCTGTTCCAATGTCCTTCTTTAACAAAGTACATTCATTAATGCTTAAAATTTATTTGGAACAACAAACTCAGCAGAATTAAGCTTACATCCCTGCAGCACCAAAAACTCAACGGGGGCATTGGTGTCCCAAATTTCAGAAAGTACTACTTTGCAACTAACGCCGCAGCCGTTGTAAGCTTTAATAGCCAAAAAGACAGGCCGAGATGGATGGAGATGGAGGAATCTAGCATTCTCCCCTTTCAACTTGGGGAACTACACTGGCTAAGCCCTGTAAGAAGGCCTGGAGTAACTAAAATGTTTCTGACTACTAAGACCACACTCAAAGTCTGGGATATGGTATTCAAAAACAACTGTCACTTGATGAAACTATATAGAGCCAAGCCAATTGAATCTTTAAAATATTACATCCCAACCTTAGACTTAACATTACTTAACCCCTTAAGGACCAAACTTCATGTCATGTGTCCTTAATGGGTTAAAGGACACCAACTGTATCATATATACAACTTTTTCCATGGGAACTCTATTCTGTCGCATGAAAGGCTACGATTTAAGCATAATCTGTTGACCGACTGTAAGGATGAATGTGAGTTAGTGATTGAGGAATTACAAGAAATATACAATATACCAGAAACCGATAAAAATTATGAAGCACTAGCAATATCACCATTAGAAAAGTTTTTTTTACATGACCCGAATAGGAAGGGCACTATATCTATCTGTTATATGTTACACAGTGATAAACCAACCACTAAACTGAAACATATGTTATCTTGGGAGATGGAGCTGGGTACCCAATATAAGTTGGAAGATTGGTTCAGTTTTTTTTTCAGCACTGAAGGGTCTATTTTTCTGCTCCAATCATCATGAAAATCATTTTAAAATTCTGTATAGATGGTATCCGTCCAGACTGCACAATATGAATAATAGGTACAGCGATAGGTGTTGGAGAGACTGCGGAGGATTGGGCAATATGGCCCATATATGGTGGTATTGCCCAAGACTAACTAAATACTGGAAATCGATACACGACTTAATTGTTAAAGTGAACAGTAACATAGACAGTTGCACATCTGAACTAGCTCTATTTAAAAAATTCCCTGAATCCGTGAGTAGAATCGATAAGATTATAGTAGGCCACATTCTGATAGCTGCTACCACATGTCTACCTAGATATTGGAAGTCTAAACATACACCCTCTATCAAGGAAGTACTGACACTAACACTAGAAAACAAAGCATACGAACTATCACATAGAAATAACACACATATTTGCACAATTCAAATTTCACTGGGATCAATGGGAAACCGATGTCAAAAAACAAATAACCTTTAATAACTTGTAATGTAATGTTATTCAACTTAAGTGCCTTGTACATTACCATACTTACTGTTATAATGGATGGATACCCCCTTTTTTCCCACTTCCCAGTTTTACCCTTCCTTTCCCTTCCCTAATATATTGTTCTTTATTATTTGTAAAATCTGCAACATTTTTCAATAAAAATTATTTGAAAAGAATGTGAGAAGTTATCCCTCTGTATGATTTGTTTATTTGAGTTTTTGAACATGTTTTTTGGATAAATTAACATTTTTATTTGATTTATGCCTCAAATAATTTGTGTTTGTTCACTGGTAATCGCTTATAAATATGATCACCTCTCACTCTATTTAATACAGTTCTATTGCTTAGCAAGATTTAGAAAGTTCACATCCATGTTTATTGGTATTGTTAGGAGGTAAGCTTAAAAAAACAGAAAAACTCAGCTCTACTTCAAGTGTTTGTTAATTTGTGCTGCCTAGCAGATCCTACACAGATATGCCAGATTCTATATTCGTAAATACATTTTGGGGAAAAATTTAAAGGGAATCATGGGACACTTTACTTTTCTATCAAATGCCACAGTGTGCCAAAACAGTCTTGCATTTATATACATGGAAGGAGAGTTTTTATTTTTTGCACATCAATGAGCTAAATGTTAATAAACTATTAGACATTGCTATTCACCCAAAGTGTCAATACTTCTATAGACAGCAGTTGGCCATTGGTGACCTCCGTACAGAAGTGGCTAGGAAAAAAGTAAGCTAAACATAAACATAAAACTTTTTTAAATTCAATTCAAAATTGAAGTCCTTTCTCATAAAGCTCTCTGTAATATCATATCCAAATTTACTTCAATAACAATGGGTACATACCAGTCCGTCTACTCTGAGGGACCTGCAACACTAACTTAAAATGTAAAAATGTCTCTAGATCTGCACTATTCTTATGGAATTCCCTTTCCCATTCACATAAAATGTCCCTTAAGCTTTTTAAGAATTCATTTACCACCAGTCCCCCCCCACCCCCCCATAATTAGGAAATTATATTAGCTAACCAATACATTTAGTTCCCTGTCACATTTAGTTTTTGTCCTCATTAATTTCCTTCTCCTCCACTCAAGTTATATACTGTAGTTGACAGAGAATGTTGTTAATATACCTAGAAATTTGTTTTTCTTTTGCATAGTATGTACTTTATTGCTACTTTTTGTAATTTTACCCCACTTCCTTTAACCCCCTTAAGGACACATGACATGTGTGACATGTCATGATTCCATTTTATTCCAGAAGTTTGGTCCTTAAGGGGTTAAATTGTATTCTCATTTGTGCATGACCCCTGTTGAATGTTCTTGTGTTTCTTTCACACTTTGCACAATGCTGCAGATTATGTTGGTCCTTCAAAAATAATAATTTAATAATAATACTAATATTGTAGATTTACCTATAACAAAGCATACCATTCGGCATGCCAAAAGAGATAAAATCTATTTTCAATTGTCTTACGTAGTCATACATTGCCTGGTGTGACATACATTATACATAAATTAGTTTTTCTTTTTCTTCTTGTTCATAACAGTGGCAGATTTGTTAAAGGTTTAAACAAACACTGCCCTGTTCCTTTAATTGCCACTCACTTCTAAATCATTAAACCGCATCTAATGTTGTTTATATACGAGCTTAATGAAAGCATGTTAATCACTTTTTTTTATGGTGGCATTCTTGTCTTTTCAAGATTCCCTGATGCAGTGAATCCGTCGAGAGTATAAATACATACAACAAACTTCTTTTGTGTAGTTTATCAGAATCTGTACCCTATGCAGGCTACTGTAAGGCATGCAACTGACTACAATTCCTGGAAATTTGCTAATCCTTAAAGAAGAAGCAAAATATATTTTAAAAGACTTTATGTTATAAACACATATTCCGAATTTCCTTCTATGGGTATCCTTTTGGATCTCAAGCAGGAATTGTACATGCTATAGCTCTTAAATACTGTTGGTGAGAATAAGATGCCACAGATATTTGTGCTGCCCTAGATAGTTTCAGTGAGTTTGTATTAGAACAAGGAATTAATGATGTAGGTGTGAATCTTAGCTTCACATTTTAACCCATTCCCTCTTGACTATATGTATACATGGTATTTGATTTTATATTGCAAAGCAATGCGAATGAAAATAAACACATAAAGCCCCACTAAAGTACCACATTGCTCCAATTCTGCTTTTCACCCTATAAGGGAATTGTAATTCTATTCCAGAGTTTCATTCTGTCCCTCTGCCTCTCTGCATTCTCCTTCAGTCTCACAGTCTATAGCAAACTTTGACCTCAATTTAAAGGATCACTATAGGGTTAGAAACACAAACATGTATTCCTGACCCTATAGTGTTAAAACCACCATCTAGCCCCCCTGGGCCCCTCATGCCTCCATAAATATAGCAAAATCTTACTGTATTCAAACCAGAAGCTGTAGATCAGCATGCTGTTTGCCTCAGAAAAACAAGCTGTCTGCTGACATCATCAGAAGTGGTAGCCTGATCCAATCACAGTGCTTCCCCATAGGATTGGCTGAGACTGACAAAGAGGCAGATCAGGGGCAGAGCCAACATGATTCAAACACAGCCCTGGCCAATCAGCATCTCCTCATAGAGATGAATTGAATCAATGAATCTCTATGAGGAAAGTTCAGTGTCTGCATGCAGAGGGAGGAGACACTGAATGTTTGGATGCATTTTAGGCAGCCATGACCCAGGAAGGATCTCTAACAGCTATCTGAGGAGTGGCCAGTGAAGTTATCACTAGGCTGTAATGTAAACACTGCATTTTCTCTGAAAAGACCGTGTTTACAGCAAAAAGTTTGAAGGTAATGATTCTACTCATCAGAACAAATTCAATAAGCTGTAGTTGTTCTGGTGACTATAGTGTCCCTTTAATAAGCTTTTCAAATCATTCAATGGTGTTGAAAAATGTTCAAAATGTTTTATCTACAAAATTACCATAGACTTTAATGGTAACCTCTGTAGATAAATAATATTGTGAAGCGCTGTGGAATTAGTTGGCGCTATATAAATACCGATAATAATAATAATAATAATAATAATAAATGATTTGAAATGTGTTTTTAACATTATTAATCAATTGGAAAGCTTATTAAATTAATGCTTTTGTATCATTCTTATCACATTCGGCGACAGTCTATTTTTTTTTTACTCATTATAGATTTGAATCCAGGTTGGCAGCACAAACCATAAAGACCTTACTAGGCTACAGGAGAATACAAAGAGCAGTAGAGTTCAAGTTCTATACTGGCACCAACATGTATGTCTGCTGTTTACATGCCATCGAATAGGAACACTATGTACCATCTAGAAATGCCTCCCTCATTCCAGTTTAGTGTGTCTAATGAAAATGTGTTCCATTAACCATAGCACTGTTCTTTCCGGAAATGTTTCCCACAATCCCAGCACTATTTGTATGTGTCTATTGAAGCTTGCTGCCATACTATCTCAGGTTTCCAGGTAAATTTCCATAATTGTATTACTGTGTATCCTCACGTCTTCCTTTTAAAAAGGGATTTTTCTGTGCAGACGGTTGTAATTATTTCACATTTTAGCATAACTTATTATATCAGAGCAGGAATACTCTAAGGAAACTCTTGTATATTATATATTAATATGTGATAAATAAATGTTTAACCCTTATTTCCAGCGCCACGCAGGTCTGCCGGTGCTGACTCCACCCCCTTTGTGACATCATCAAAATGGCTGATTTTCTAACCAATGCAATGCTTTCCCATAGGGCTAAAATCGGCACTGGGGCGGGGCCAAATTCCATTTTCACCAATCAGGACCTCCTCATAGAGATGCACTGAATCAATACATCTCTATGAGGAAAACTCAGAAGGCAATGGTAAACTGGAGGTGTCCCTATGGGCAATGTAAACACTGCCTTTTCTCTGAAATGGCAGTGTTTACATGAAAATGCCTGAAGGGAGCTATTATACTCACCAGAACAATTACATTAAGCTGTAGTTGTTCTAGTGACTATAGTGTCCCTTTAAGCCTTGCACTTCACTACTTTAAAACTTCACCAGCCACCACTTCACCAGCCACCACACAGGACTTCTGCATAATACATCATTTTCTACAGTACAAGATTAAGGAATACCTCTCCTCACAACACATACAAATGTTATTGTTAAGCAGGGAAGTTAGAAACAAATGTTTTTTTTAGTGTTAGGAAGATAGGGTAACACACACTCCCCTCTGGTGCTTCATCATAAAATGTCATTAGGGTTTTATGATTTGAAGGATCTTAGACTGTAATATAGTAATATCACTAACAGGCACAACAAAAATGTACATATTTGTTCTTTTTCAATGCAATTAAAATATATGAAGAAAAGACCCTCAATGTGTAAATAAGATATAATTAATAAATATATATTTTTAGAAAGTGCACAATTGTTCTTAGAACAAAATGTTCATCTGAACCAAAGAAACAGTAAGTCCTACATACATGTTTTGTATATTTTGTAGAAACCTTTATTAGTTTTTTTTCCATGAGTCATCATATATTGAAATGAAGTAATCATTATGGAATCAATTGCCTTTGTTGTTCCCATAGAAACTATCCAAATATTCTAAAATAATTTAGTTTTTGTTAAGACTAAAAAGAAGCTAAAATTAGTATAAAACATAGAAAATCCAGATGGTGGTACTTACCCGACTTCCTTTCTCAGGGAAACACTGACATCCTTGACTACAGTCTCTTCCTCCACAGGGACCATCATATGACTTGTCACCCTAGAATTTCAAATATACAAGTATAAGATAAATGTGCATTGCAATAATATGCTCCAGTTATTAACATGACTCACTGAAACTATGTTTTTACTTAAATATCGCTTTGGGGGAGTGAGAACAGGATTTTAAAGGTACTGAAACATTTAAAATAATAAGGATAATATATGGGATTTGCCTATGCCACTGTCATGAAGGAGTTGATTTACCTCTGCTCAGTGCATCCATGCAATATGATCCAATCCATGCATTTGAGGCACAAGACCAACCTAATAACCTTTGTACTTAATTTTTATTTTATTTTTATAAATAATCCAATAACATAGTGCTAATTATTTAAATGTATTGTATGGTTTGTTTTAACAATATCATAAGCTAGACCACCTCCTAGATATTAGATCATGCTCTCTATTTTGTTAGTTTGGGTTGCATGGATGATATATGTAGTATATAACAAGATGAAACATAAACAAGATTTTTATTTTAAAAATAAAAATAGATTTATTTAAAAAAAAAAAAAAAACTTCACCAAATGTAATGTGCTAGGATAATATATGGGATTTTCCTATGCCTATGACATAAATGAGTTAATGTACATCTACTCAGTGCATCCATAAAATATGACCCACACGACGGACCAAACATTGCATTTAAAAAAAATAAATAATCAACTAAAATATTGCCAATTCATTTGAATGTAATGTGTGGCTTATTTTAACCATAGTACGATAGATCTTCCCATAGATATTACTGCATGCTCTCTATTGTACAAGTCTTGACAATGTTTCGCTTCCATGGATGATATGAGGTTTAAAACGAGTTGAAGCATAAACAGGATTTTTAATTTTTAAAGAAAAATAGATTATTTAAAAAAATATTTACAGTTAAAAATAGCAATACAGCCATTTAAAAAAAAAAAGAGATATAATTAAGAAAGAAACTGACAAATGTAGTAAACACAAAAGTACAATGTAAATAGCAAATGTACTTCCAATATAAATGCAACTTTATTTACAAAGCAATGTTACAATACACACATCCAACATGTAAAAGGATAAACAATAAGTGATAACGCTAGAAATTAAGCATATAGTATTCACATAGCCTACCAGAGCAGGACACAAGTCACAACCCATCCAACCCCTCCCCCCCTCATTATTTTTTGTATCTTGTGTCCTGCTCTGGTAGGCCATAGGTGTAAGAGTGACTATTTCCTATGGAAATTATTTTTGTGACACTGACAAATGTAGGGGCATTTGTAGAAATATTGAATACAGACTAGTAAACTGCCAGTTTTATATATTGAAAAATACAATGAAAAAGCATACACAAATTCAGCCAATTCAGCAATAGTGTCAGTGATGCAGCAAATTATTTCTTGTTGTCAGAACAAGAGCAACTGGCCTTAGACACTATGAGGCAAAACCAATATTGATATGTTTGGCAAACTTTACTCCTAAAGTCAAATAGGTAAAAATAATAAACTCCATAACTGACGTAAACACAAGGTTGAATTGTGGCTTGTCAGGTTTAATGTTAATACAGTTTCATGTTATTAGTTTTAAGTTTCACCTTGATGCACCGACATAGTAAAATACTTTTGATACACAATAACCACTGCAAAGCTGCTTTTGTAACTAGCCCAATAAATATAGACCTAAAACATAGGAGGCCAGAGAAGCACTCATTAGAAGTGATAGCATATTAAGCATATAGAAACACCTTCTCCACATGTGAAACTGCACCTAAAGGATTAAAGGGACACTCCACTGTCCAAATACAAAATAAATACAAAAAAAATCAATGTTTAGTAGATATACCCCCAATGAAAACATATATTCATTTAATTATGCATATTTTTCATTTGGGTATATCCAAAAGTAGTTTGAAAAACCTGGAGTTGTGTTGTCTGCTGCTTTTGCAAGCACTCTCCTTCTAACCCCACCCAAACTTCCCCAGCTGTCCAATCACAGCCTTTCCAATGCAGCTCAACGTGAAGTCTTCAGCAAGACAGGTGCTCTACTTCGCTAACAAATTCAGGAAGTAACATGACCTGTTGTGAGTTTGAAAGTCAAGGGGGTGTAACCAGATGAATTCATAAAAGCGCAACTTTCTATTGAAATCTACACTTTCAGCAAAACGGAAAAAAAGGACACACCCTTTACCCAGAAAGCTTTTCAGCAAGCTCATGTGCATAAGGGGTCTGGAGTGTCCCTTTAAATTTCTCATCAGCTGTTTTCTTTGCCAGTCTGCACATGATTGAGATGATAACTACCTGTACCACTGATATATTATTTAAATATGTTTACACAGTCTTTCAAAACATGTCACAACAGTGTTTGCTTTGCATTGAGTAGTTGTTATTCCTGAGTGCAGTTGTGAGTTTTGCCATATGTGTTTTTCTCACCAAGCGTTCACAAGCCCTATTTCATATGTGTCTGTAATACTGCGGTTTGAGCCTGCATCTATTTTTGATTGTCAAAGTGGATTGGAATCATGACATTTTAACCCTTTCTTGAAATCATCAACTACATTTAAAATAGCATAGGACTGTGAATGGATCTGATACATTTTGGTGGGGTTATGTAAATAACATTATAGCATTAGTACACTCTATTTTATAGTTTTTTTGTAGAAACAATGTCAAACAACAAAACTTTTGTTAACATTGCATGTAATATGATATAATTTCTGCTTATTATTGGTAGCTCAGTGTGTTTATACCAATATACATTTGTTTTTTGTTTTGAGGGAAATCACTTTCAAGGTTGACTGAAGTGAGAATTCAAGGTGAATTCAAAGTGAAGGCCACAGAAGCCAGACTGAAAGTATAGTTTAATTACAGAGCTTTTATGATATGACTATTTTGACATTACATTTGAAAGTTACTTTGAATTCACTTTGAATTCTCACTTTATATATACTATATAACTATGTCCATGTTTGCAGCAGCATCATAGTGGCCATGGTTTTCCTAAAATCACTCTTGTTTTCTGCCTATTTGATATATTTTCCCCTGCAGGATTACAATGGCAGCCTGGGGTTAATGTATAAACCAAGAATGCAGTTATTATGTGAACAACTACTGAGAGAAACAAACATGTAAATATTTAACTTCCTCTCGGTTTAATCCAAATCATGTTGTGGAGCACATCTTTCACATCCATTTCATTAAGCTTTCATCCTTTGTTTATTTTAGGAAAGTTCCTGGTAAGTACTTAGAAATAAACAATTCAAGCAAACACCTGTGCAATTAAAATGTATTGTAAATAGACTCTTCCTTTTGGAAGTTACATTTTTTGTTTAGAAATTGAATAATTTATAATTTCCCACTAAATGAAAGACATGTATTCACATGGGAGAACATTAGCTGGGTAGGACTGGGTAGAATAATGCAGTATTTAGGGCAAAGCAAGTTTCTGATCATTGATTTAGCTAGTTAGGAAATAATAGGAATTAATCCAGCTGGCCTATCTTCATTGTAGGCAGAAAGCTGACTAATGTCAGAAACATCAAGTTTTAATTTCATATAAATTAATATCAATAACATGTACGGTGAATCGTTTTTATTCATTTGTAATAGTTGATTTGATACTCAAAGCACATATTGCAGTGGTTCCGGTGCTATAAATCTACACATGCATACATTTTTTGTTTTTTTCTTTAAATTGGTTTGTTGCAGTTTGAGAAGAGCTCTCTCTGGTATCCACAAACGGCCACATCTTTAGCTGCATTTATTATATGGAAATTACACTTTAGCATGATTAAGTTCAGGTCCATTAATCTTGGACAGCAGTGATAGTCTAGGTTGAGAGTGTTAGTCTAACCTACCACTAACACTTTCATCCTACCACTGCCATATAGATTGGTCAGGATGCAGGGCTGGACTGACCTATTGGGAAACATGGGCTGGTCTAGGCTAGAGCTGTCTACTGCTGATAGACCTGGCAGTGGCTGCAGCATCAAGGACAAGCCCATGGGTAGTAAACAGGAAGAGGGAATTATTGGTGGCACTGGAATATCAAGCAAGCAGAGTATGTGTATCAGGGTATGCGTCAATGTGAACATGTGTGTCACTGATAGTGAATGTCTGTGTTAGTGAGATTATGCATTGTCAGTGCAGTCTTGTTTCAGAGGACATATCCTGTTTTTGGTTTCTGTCCCACAGTCTTGGGTTGGTTGCCTGATGTCCAGCATCTGGGAACACCAGGAAACTGTCCCCAGACAGCACAGCATGAGTGAATCATTAGACATGCTAGTGCTGTGCTGAGATCTCTAGGTCTATGCAGAGAGTGCCTTAAGCGCTCTATGGTATCATTTCTTTCCAGTCAGGCCTGTCTATTTTTGGCGTTACCAATGATACAAGGGTGTCATTGGTACTGCCCCTTAGGGCTCACTCTACCCACCCTGTACCGATCCCATAACACCAAAAGCTGTGTGTGTGTTTGTTAGTATGTGTGTGTGTGTCTCAATTAAACTATCTATATGGGTCAGTAGATGCAACTCAGCATGAGCAAGTGTATCAGTGAGCATATGTGCCAGTGTCTGCAGTGGCTGGATTAGTGAGAGTGAGTGTCAGTGTATGAGAATGTGTGCCAGTGTATTTGTTGGTGTCTGTGTGTCAGTGAAGGTACAGAATATTTTTAAAGTGTATCTGTCTTTATGTTTCTGTGAGAGTGTGTGTTCAGGTGATTAAGGAGGATTATATATGCAATAACTGAGATGTATACACAAAGACAAGAATGTGAATCAGGGAGGGCAAACAAAACAAATACCAGGCAAAATGTAAATTATGAACTGATAAAAAAAGCCGTCACTGCTTACTGTGTAAAATTCTGCCCAATTTATATGCTTATTTTTCATTTTTACAGGGTTTTCAATAAACTCTAAACTATAAAGAATTCAAATATAAATGGCAAATGTTAGGCCAAAACAGATGATTTGTAAAAATGATCCAAATAGAAACATAGAAACATAGAATGTGACGGCAGATAAGAACCATTCGGCCCATCTAGTCTGCCCAATTTTCTAAATACTTTCATTAGTCCCTAGTCTTATCTTATAGTTAGGATAGCCTTATGCCTATCTGCTATAGTCACACCTAATTACACCTCCCCCAGAAGCTATAAAAGAAACTAGTTATTTATCATCTCCTAATGATCTCATGATTCTCAAAAAGTAACTTTGAGAGGCAAGAGGCATAGATGGATTTGAGAAGTATTGCCTATGAGAGGATGTGTGCTATTGCACAAAGCAGTCCGGAAAAGTAACTCAGAAGCTTTATAAAAGTGTCTCTTTCTCTTTAAAAAAAGTTGTAATGAATAAACATGCACGTGATTCATTGCAAAGATTCTAGGGTTACATTTAATATCCAGCACAGCCCACTTGGTCATGAATTGTAGTTACCACATTATCAGCATGGCTGTAGAGGTGGCAGACCATGAGTACTGGGGAGAGACATATTTTTTGTTAATCTACTCCAGGACAATTTGACAAAAAATGGAGGGGGAGAGATAGCTCCCATAGACTCTTTGCAACATAAATATTACCATAAACTGTAGTGTTTATGGTTATTAAACAGACACCTTAAAGGACCACTCAAGGCACCACTTCAGCTTAATGAAGTGGTCTGGGTGCCAGGTCCCTCTAGGATTAACCCTTTTTTTTTATAAACATTGCAGTTTCGGAAAAACTGCTATGTATATAAATGGGTTAATCCAGCCTCTAAAGTATCATTGACAGCCGCTAGAGGAGTTTGCGTGCTTCTCACTGTGAAAATCACAGTGAGAAGACTCAAGCGTCAATAGGAAAGCATTATAAATGCTTTCCTATGAGACTGGCTGAATGTGCGCGCAGCTCCTGCCGCGCATGCACATTCTGCTGAAGAGGAGGATCGGAGGTGGACAGGAGGAGGAGAGCTCCCCACCCGGCGCTGGAAAAAAGGTAAGTTTAACCCCTTTCCTTACAATTCAGCCAGGCGGGAGTGGGACACTGAGGGTGGGGGAACCCTCAGGGCACTATAGTGCCAGAAAAACGAGTATGTTTTCCTGGCACTATAGTGGTCCTTTAAATGGACACTCTAAACAGCAAAACAAATTTAACTTAATGAAGTGGTTTGGTAGATAGATCATAATCTGGGTAAGGCTGCATAGACAGAAACAAAAGGGATTTAAATTCTAAATGACAGAGAATTAAGCAGTGAGATTGCTGGGTTGTGACTTCTATACCAAAATTGCTTTATTATTCTAAAGTTGTTTTGGTACAATGAGTATCCAGTTAATCTGTAATAGCATTTTTGAAGAAATTTAAGACAAATACACTTTTAAAAAAATAAAAGCAGTCTCTAAAACTGGAATTGATTATGACAGGTGCCAAGGGAATCCTTTGTCTTCCTTCCTGGAAGAACTGGTGAGGCACCTTAAAGGAAACCTACAGCCATACATTTCCAACATGCAAAATATCTGTCATTTAAATGACACAGCATGGATCTACAAAATTTCCAGAAAATGTACACATGTAAAATGAGTTTATTGAGATAATTGATTTCTAAAGTTAGATGCTATTTATGCACAAATGAAAGACTTTTGAACAGGCTTCATAAAATCCTGCTGCACAGGGATGTTTTAGGAACATCTCCCATGGTAACCTACAGGGAGAAAAAGACTTGCTGTCTGAGACATATCAGTCACTCCTTGGTTTCAGTTGGTGATACTACTGGTGGATCAGAGCCAGAGATTTGCTGAAAAACATTCAGAATATTGTATACTATTGTGAAATTACATTTAAGTGCATTATCTCTGTAATGCATTAAAAATGATGTGTTACATACAACAAACAACGTGTCCAAACCCCCATAAACATTACTATCAAGTAATGGTATTTTTCTATATCAAAGAAAATTAATAGGTGAATTTCATATACATGTAAATCCATTCACAACTCCCTAATGGTAATAGAGTTTATTGTTATTAAAGTTGGTGAATGTGCTGTTCCTTTGTACTTGAATCATGATAACTTTCTATGTTGGAGGCTGCTCCAAGTCACAGCAAGAAGTAAGAATCACAAAAGAAGGTTGCTTTTTATGGCCTCTAACTCAGCAGAAGTGAATATAAACCCATACTAGATATAATGAAAGAAAAATGGGGTTATATTTAATTCTGTGATATTGAAAGGCTAGTGGTACAACACATATAAATCCCAAATTTGTTTTGATCTGGAATATTTGCTGATGGGGAATACTGTTATTCTGGAACAAATACAAAGATACATGCTTTGTTAATTATCTTTACATACATTACAGCAAAAATCATCTGCTACGGGTCTAAAAGGAATACTTCAAGCATTATAACCATTACAGCTCACTGTTGTGGTTATGGTGCCATTTTAGAATGGTTTGACAACTTACCTGGGTCCCGCTGGATGCCTGCTGTCATGTAACCTGTCCACGGCTGCATAATCTCAAATGGAATACTTAAGTTGTGTCCCCATTTGCCAGTCTACAGCTCTCCTCTTCTACTCAGGCTAATGTGAAAGCATCAGTGAGATGAGGCAGCAGTGATTGGCTACCGATCCAGGCCTATCACTGTACATAAATGTATATATGTGTGTGTGTGTATATATATGTATACAATTCTATTCTTTATTCGTGATGGGTGGCAAGTGATGAGATCCTTAGTTCTTAGTTCGAGCACAAGAGAGCTGTAGATCAGGGCTTAGGGATGGTTTAACGCTGAAACCTAAGATAGAGACTGGGAACTGGAAAATATTGCTTTTAGTAGAAAAAGCAATATTAAAGGAACACTCCATGCACTATAACCACAACAGAAGTGCTCAACTGCATTGAGTTAGAAGAAAATACACAGGAAAAGTAGCAGAACAACTAACACTATCAAGCACAGAATGAAAGATGGCAAGATGGAATTCCTTAGAACGGTCGTATTATTCACTTACAGTGTGCAAATAGTGTCCGGTATATTTAATTTTTGGACAGAATTTGAAGCATTCAGGTCTGGATTTCAGCCATCTGGTGACATTTAGTCCAGTTGAAATCTGGACCAAATTCAGACCACTTCGGGGACTGAAGTGCAGCTTTCTGACATTGTTGAATAATGTGTGAACAATACCTGCATTTGCAGCCTGAATAGTTAGTTAATAACATTGTTAAATACTCTTCAGTTTTTTTTTGTCTCATACGAATATGATTTGTGTTGCTAGATGACCTGGAACCTGCAGGTCAAAGATAGTTGGTTCAGGTATCACACTGTGAAATACTACTATCAAAGAGAGTGGTTTATCATTTGTTTCACAAGCTGCTCACACTACACACAAACCTCTCACACTACACACAGACCTCTACCACTACACACAAGCTGCTCACACTACACACAAACTGCTCACACTACACACAAACTGCTCATACCACACACAAGCTGCTCACACCCCACACAAGCTACTCATGCTACACACAAGCTGCTCACACTACACACAAGCTGCTCACACTACACAGAACCTGCTCACAGAGAACACAAACTGCATATACTACACACAAGTTGCTCACACTACACACAAGTTACTCACACTACACAGAATTTGCTCACACTACACATAAACTGCTTACACTACACACAAGCTGCTCATGCTACACAAAAGCTGCTCACAGTACACACAAGCTGCTCATGCTACACACAAGCTGCTCATGCTACACAAAAGCTGCTCATACTACACACAAACGGCTTACACTACACACAAACTGCTCACACGACAAACAAGCTGCTTGCACTACACAGAACCTGCTCCCACTACACACAAACTGCTTACACTACACACAAGCTGCTCACACTACACACAAGCTGCTCACATTACACAGAACCTGCTCACAGTACACACAAACTGCTTACACTACACACAAACTACTCACACTACACACAAGTTACTCACACTACACACAAGTTACTCACACTACACAGAACCTGCTCACACTACAAACAAACTGCTCACACTACACAGAACCTGCTCACACTACACACAAACTGCTTACACTACAAACAAGCTGCTCACACTACATCATGCTCGAGTGCACACACATTCAGACCATCTTTGTTCATTAATTTCAATTGTTACTTATTTATTTCTACTTAAAGCTCTATTTGTTTAATTCCAAGAACTCAATGTAGCTTTCAAGACAACAAAAAAAATTGTTGTCAACTGTAAGAATTCAGTAACACACTGTGCTGAATCCAGAGGATAATTACATGTGATCGGACCCTGGCTGATGAGAAAAAAAAACAGACTTTCTTTTATCGTCCAATACACTCAATTTATTAGCCTTTATTTAGAAAGATCCAGCATCCAGAAAAGAGTGCCTTATAAGAACTGTTAAATATTCCACCGTGTACATTCGTGCTATTTAAAAGAATGCACCATTAACATTCTGTTGTCAGTGTTTCTATGCTGCTACGAACATAATCCATAAATAGATATGAATTGCGGCCTGTAATCTCAGTCTGAAACGAAAATAAAATATTCATTGTCTACTCTGGCTGGGATGCTCCAGTCTGGAGGAGAAGTTCTTGGCAAGAGTATTTCACAAATCTGCTAAATGTCAGTCATTTTTTTTCTGATAAAATGTTTAATGAAAGAAAAATTATAAACTGGTAGAAATAAAAAATAAAAAAAACCCCAAAAAACGTAAAGTAATTTAGACTACTAGTTTAACGTATAAAGTGTGCATTATGTAGTTCTAGTACAGTTAGAACTGTTTCCTGGTTCTTGTGGGAAAAAAAGAAATCTTGCCAATTTAGAAAAAACAAAAGAAAAAAACAAAAACATAAATCTTTCCAAAAGCCCAAGACAGTTATGAGAAATTTAGTTGCCGAGTGGGAGATTTGTGTTGCGTATATTTAAGAGTCACAAAAAAGCAAAAAATGATTTTAAGCAGTAATTATTTATACTAGCAGAGACTACCTGTCCACGAACTACAGCTATTTTGGGATATTTTGGATTGTATTTTACACAGCTTCATTAATAATGAGTGTACAATCTATAGGAAGAAATAAATGACACAGAAAATTCATCAGTAAATGCCAAGAAGATTCTAGTTTGCATGTTCTCTATAACATTAAATAGTCAAATCAACAAACTGTTGATATATGGATGTGCTATTTAAAATATATTAATTTGTACTATAGATGAAGAAGAAGTATTTACTTAATGATTACATCCATTACAGTCAGTTGTGGAAGCAACAAGGAAATCCTCCACCTAGGCTCCTCTCTGTCTGCCCCAGAATGCTTTGCAGGCAACATGTGCTGGAATCAGATATTAGGCAAATACTTCATTTTCACAATATCTGCAAAACTATACTTTTACAAATCATGTATAGCATAACAGAATCAACTGAAAACCCACCTGATATATAAAAACAATTCTACATTAATTGTCACAACTCTTCACATCTTTAAATGTTATAAAAGGAAAACAATCTATTTCTACATTCCACTGTAGTGTTTATGGTGCATGGAGTGCACTGATGCCCCCCATTGTAAGGAGTCAAACTATATCAAACGGGTCCCCTAGGTTGATACTGCTAGGGGATGTAGAGTTGTCCCCAGTGATTGGTTGAGAGCACCAGCTACCGATCCAGGCCTCTCACTATGTATACATATATGTACAAAATGTACATTTTTATTTATTCGTGATGGGTGGCAAGTGATGAGATCATTAGTTCGAGCAAAAGAAAATAACTGCAGACCAGAACTTAGGAATGGTTTAACGCTTAAAGCTAAATAACGGAGGTTGCTATTGAGGCTGCCATTACTGAAGAGTTGGAAGCTTCTTAGCAGGAATTTCTGTTTGTTCACCTGAGCTAAACCCTGAAATCCATCTAATGCAAGTTTCCACTTAATAACATTATAGTACCATGAAAAGTCAGTTGACTATGGTCTCAAGTTAAGAACCAAGGGACTCTCTGTATTGTCTATCTTACTAGCATTTATTGGAAACCTTGTACACTGATGTCATAGTAAGTCAATGCTGGTATATGAAGTTTCAGAGACCAAGAGGGTGTCCACTGAATCTTTCTTAGAGATTTTGAGATAATAAATTAAGCCATGAAATTCAAGTGGTGGTTTTTAGATAAAATAATCTCCATAAATCCACTGGCATTCTATTTATAAAGACATGTTTTGTCCACAATATCTGCTTTGTCATTGCATAGAGTCTATGAGTTGTATTCTGACTAGAATTGACTGTTCAGTGGTTTTACAGGAGTGTTCCTTTTGCCTTCCATGATCTGTTACAGCTATCTTTATTCATATTTGTACAAGATCTTTATCGGAATATATGTGTTCTTGGCTGCCTTTTTGTTTGTTCTATTTATAAGTCTGAAGAACAATTGTATATTTTCAAGTCTTCTCTAGTAGGGTTAACTAACAAAACCTGGCATGTTTAATGCACGCTTTATTTTCATGATTGCATATTTATACTATTAAATAAAAGCCACACCAGGCCAGTGGCGGATCCAGGAGGGGCAACGGGGCAATTGCCCCCCCCAAGAAAACCAAGGGTCTCCCTCTCCCCTGCCAGCACATGAAGGCGCCAGCCCTGCAATGTGCCTTCATGGACCGGAGGGGAGATCAGAGATCTCCCTCCCCGGTCCGCAGGCACTGTGCTGGCAGCTGGTGGGGGGAGGGAGGGAGAGAGAGAGGACCCGGGAGCTCGGTCTGAAGCTCCTCCGAGTCCTTCTCTCGTGAGCATGGAGTGTTGCCGCGGTTACCACGGCAACACTCCAAATCTCGCGAGAGTGAACTCTAGCCCTGTAGCGTGGGCTAGAGTTCACTCCTACCACTGAAACCACCAGGGATTCCCCAGCAGACCACCAGGGATCGAGAAATGTCCCCCCTCCTCCCTCAGTAAAGGTAAGAAGGGAGGGGGGACATAATGTATATTTATTTTAATTAAATTAAAAAAAACAGATATTAAAAAAAAAGCCCCCCTACCCTTCTTATCACACACACCTACACTACCCCATACACACACACTGTCCCTCATACACACTCTGCCCACCATACACATACATTGCCCCCCATACACACACACTGCCCCCATACACACATTGCCCTACACATTACTGCCCCCCATACACACACATTACCGACACTCACACATACACTGCAACTGTTACACAGACATACTGTCCCACACATACACTGCATCCCTGACATACACTGCCGCCCTTACTCACACACTACAACCTTCACACACACACACACTGCTCACACACTGTCCCCCTCACACACACACACACACTCACACACATTGCACCCCTTACACATTGCACCACTCACACCCCACTGCTCCTATGCCCTATTACAGCCCCATTTCCCAGGTGACCTCAGGTAAGTTGTCAAACTGTTCTTAAATGGTTAAACTAAAATAAATGTTTCTGCTTACCACACTTATAGTTATAGAGATTTTTGCAAACATCTGGTGATAGAACCCAAAATCAAAAGCCCAAAGAGAGCATATTCATTCAATCAGCCAAATTCAAATCTTAAGGCTGTTTGAGAACAGCTATCTAAAACTTCCGTTATTCCTCTAATTGTCAATACCGACACAATGGATACTCAGACACCTGAATGTGCAGAATTATATTTGCATAGCATGGCTGCACTAGTTTTGGCAAATACTCAAGATCAACTGTGTTTTAGAAAAAATATTTCCACAATATAAAGGGTTATTCACTAAATGTTGAATTTTTGTGAAAAAAATCCAAATAGCTAAACTGTGATTAGAGCTTAGTTGCAGAACTGTTCTGGAGCAGCTATTTTAGAATCTGTTTTGCCATTAGAATGAGCTAATTCGCTAAGTTAAATGATATGCAGGGTTATTTACTGAAGTGAAAATTCAAAGTGAATTCAAAGTGAATTTCAAATTTAAAGGGACAATCAAGACCCCCAAAGTACTTTAGCTTGCTGAAAAGCTTTGTTTCATTCAGCAGAAAATGCAGATTTCAATTTATCTGGTTACAGCTCCTTAGCTTTCAAACAGACAACCAATTCAGTTACTTCCTGGTTTTGTTAGCTGAGTGGAGCTAAACTCATGAGGCATCAATAGCCCAGAACATCTGCCTTGTAAATACATCTCATTGAGCTGCATTAGGAAGTCTGCGATTGGATAAACACAGAAGGTCTGGATTGGGGTAGAAGGGGAGGGATTGCAAAGGCAAAACTGCAACTTTTGCAAGCTGTTTTTAGATATACCTGAATGGAAAATATATATAATTAAATGCATGCAAGTGCATTTTTTTCTTTTGTATTTGGGCAGTGGAGAGTACCTTTAAGGTCAAAGTAGCTGATGACGAAGCACAGTCGACTTAGAGAATATTTCCATTTCAGTTACTATGTCCTTAAATTCGAATAGTTGATGATAAAGTTTAGTGAAATGTTGATAATAAATGTCATGCTAATTGCTATGATGTCTTTATATTTGTTAGTTCTTCAAAAATCACTTTATTCAGTATGTCTCTTCAAAATGTATGTTTGGCAATGAGTAACCTTGTTATCTTTGCTGACTTAATTAAAATATAGTGTTACTAGGCTTTAGCATAACATTAAAAACAAAATCAACTCTAGCTACCGGGATTTACACTTTCCAGCAGTTTTTGCAAGCAACAGACCATATCACTTAACTTTTGAATTAATGGCCCTTGTAAAATCTAGTCCAATAAATAAACAAAATCTAACGAGGGAGTAATTTGGTTTCAGATTTAAAATGTTAAAATAAACAATTGAAAGCAAGTCTTTGAAATTCATTAACTAAATGCCCCAAACTAGGTTTATTGCTGTCCTCCAACAAGGTGGCAGCAGGAAGTCTTAGAAATATGAACCAGGCATCCAGCTGTGTACCCAAGCAAGAACGATTCATCAATATCAGGAGACCCTTTTTGACAACATATATTTTCACACATATGATAAAATGTTTAGTTTAATACATTTATTTTATTGACACTTCTAATGAAGTCTGGAGTCTCAGAAACATAAATAACTAGCAAAATTGTCTTGCCTGCCAAAAATATAAGTGATCTATTTTTCAAAGGAAAGGAAGGGCGTCTCATTCAGGGTTTTCCCAGAAGTGAGAATTCAAGGTGCCTAAAGTTTAAGGCCAGAGCAGCTGAAATTAAAGTTTAGCTGACTTAGAGAATGTTTCCAGTCTGGCTATGACCTTAAATTTGAAATTCATTTTGAATTCACCTTGAAGTCTTACTTTAGTTAATAACACTGGTAATGTGAATGCCATTTAAAAAAAAAAAAATGTGAATGAATTTAAATTATATTTGGGGGTGAGATTATATTCTTATAGAAATACCAACATTAAAAATTGCAACCATTTGATGACTGGAGTTGCCATCAGTTAGCTGCAGGATAAGAGTCGATAGCACTGATTCATAAACACTAGGGAGTTACTCAGGGGTGGAGTTTTCAACAGCAACAATAATTGGTGATCTATGTATATTGCACCATTTCTACATTTCTCTAGCAATGAACAAAATGCTTGTAATCTTGCTGTTACCTTAAAATGATTGCGTCAACAACAGTACATTCACTGTAGCTGTTATGAAAGAGAGCAGGAGAGGACAAGGGGTCATTATTTTTTATATGTAATTGCCAGTAATACTACGATTACGATGCATATATAAAATATAAAGCTTTAAAAAATATATATTTATTTATTTATTTTTTGCTAACATTTTACACTATTTTGGGCGTCATATAATTTCATAATACATGTCAAAGAAATAATATTAAATACAAAGTACAATGTGCCACCAAATCATGACAGGTTCCCTTTAATGATTAATTGTTATTATGGCTAGGTCACAGGATGAGAAACTTTTGTAGAAACTCCCAATAGTTTGTTTCCCCTATAATTGATAGAAGAGATTTAAAATATTTTTAACTCATAGGAATCCAAACATGTCTTCCTGTATAACACATCCTCCTACATTTTATCTCACATCTCTATCCGAACATGTTTTTTTAAAATGAACCACACTAAGTGTATTTTTGTTCAATAAAGATATCTTTTTTTTGTAGGTATGTAGCACTTTCAAAGCAATTTTCTAATCAAATATTTTGTTTTGAGAAATTTCAATTGGCTATGAAAAATCTCATTGCTGTATTAATGAAAAACAAGATAGAGACTACATGAAATATCTCTTAGCAATTATTTTTCTTGCATAAACACACAACAGGATTTGAAATTGGGAGACAGTTTTCAAAACCCCTTAGCAATTATTTGCCTATAAATACTCTTTAAAATCACAACTTCACAACAAACAGTTGAAAGGCAGGAATCTCCACCATCACCAAGCAATGAAAGAAATCCTCTACAAAAATGATCTTACTAAATGAGAAATAATTCTCATATCACAGACATTCATAATATTTAGCTAAGCTTTTTCCAGTCCCACTATACAAAGAAATGCAATGATGGATAGCAGTATATGCCTAATTAACACCTGACAACCAAAACTCACTGAATTTGACTGACTCCTCTAAAAGTTTAAAATATGTGGAGCAAGGACCTGATTTGTTTAATTGTTTTTGGGATTGTCTTCTCATACAATAGTTTTGTATGAAAGCTCAAATTTATCTTCAGTCCCTCTTATACTTTTCAATGCCACTGGTCCCCAGAGCTGTCTATGCTTTGTATATTTTCTGGCATTACCTGTCCTGGGTCCACTTCTCTTCATTCTGTTTAATTACTTTGAAGAGGACATTGAAAGCTATGGCAAAACTAAAAAAAAAAGTGCAGATGTGAGCTTAAAAAAATAACAAGGAATCCCCTTTCTTAGTTATGAGGAAAGGCTAGTCAAACTGCATTTGTTTTCTTTAGAAACAATGAATTTCAGAGAGGACATGATAACACTATACAAATATATACATTGTCAGTGCAGACATGAAGTCATCTATTCTGTAAATATTTTTAAAAAGGCCTGGTGTTAGTACTTTCCTCAGATTCCCATGCAAAAACACGGCTCACGGAACAGCTATGGGAACCATGGCTATCACTAATACATCACCATCCACTATAACCTAACTAGACCAATGCGGAAAGCTGACTAGACAGGACGAAACATCCCTAAAGAAACAACCCACATACACCGAAAGAGACGATACCATATGACCCGCTCTCAATGTGGTATATTCATTCATTCATTCACTCATCCATGTCAACCTTACTCTGTATATGTATCAATACCGAACGAATGTATGCTACAAAACGAGGAACAAAATGTCTTGACCGAGAGGTATCTCCCCCCTCCCTCTCTTTTTTCTGTACCCTCAATTTCATTTTTCTGAAAATAAAAATTTTAAATTCAAAAAAAAAAAAAAAAGGCCTGGTGTTTTTGGGGAAAACCAGAATATTCAAGGATATAATTAATATGTATGTGAGCAGGTTGTTGATTCAAGTGGAAATCCGATTACCATTATAGAGTCAAGTAATGTATTTCTTTTTTTGTAGAAATACATTAAACATTGAGTAATACGCAAGTTCATTTAATATTTAAAACAGTGACTCATGATAACAAGAAAATTATTAACCCTGATCCTGAAAGGCTGAAAAAATGAGGATCAACAGCAGCTAGGCAGATTTTGCAGGTAACTGGGCAGGTATGGGATCTGACTGGCAAACTGAGTGCTAGCTGAGAGTTTTCCGGCACTATGGAGTGAGAATGATGGGTGGAAAGTGACTATAAATGTCGGGGCTCACATCAAGAAAGTAGTGGACGCTGTGGATATGACTGAAGAGCCTGTGATGTGCTATATGGACCCAGACTTCCAGCTTTATGTTTATTTCTATTTATTTCCATTTATTGTTGCATATTGTCATGATGTTAGTGTTATAAGTGGGGAGAAATTGTGGTTTGTAAAGTTATACATTATTGATGTTTCAGGTGTCAGGTTATGAATGATCTGATTATAAGGAGGTGCAAAAGTAATGTTTGAAAAGTAATGTTTTAA
Organism: Pelobates cultripes; assembly: GCA_933207985.1. Taxonomy (NCBI): domain Eukaryota; kingdom Metazoa; phylum Chordata; class Amphibia; order Anura; family Pelobatidae; genus Pelobates; species Pelobates cultripes. The sequence continues at coordinate 277,075,632 of OW240912.1, forward strand.
AAGTTATGAATGTTGATTGCTTAATGTTGCAGTTGTAAAAATATTTTGGTATGCTTTTCTTATTAAAAATGAAAATACCACAGGCGGACGGGATGTGAAAGGAGCGAAGAGCCAAATAGACCATTCCACTCATTTGAAGAAATCCAGAGCATGAACATAGATTACTACTCGCAATACTCCAGACCTTGCAGGTTTGGAGCTGGGGGGCAACCCACCTTGTAGTACTTCCTGCACAGACGGTGAACCTCGACCTACTGAGGGGAACCACAGACCGAACAGTAATGCAATATGTTGCTATACACTTTGAGTTTCTTACATGGTTTTTTTCCTTTATATTATATTAATTGCCCTCCATATCATAATTGTACGTTGAACTATGTACTTGCAGCTTCAAGCCCCAGATGATACATTACACATGTGTTTATTACATTTACCATAATGTCGCACAGTTGTATGATGAAAGAACATTTTCAATAAATACAAATTGAAAAACAAAATTAAATACCACAGCCTTTGCCCAAAATTTCAAAGTGAACTCATGTGTTTATGTTTATTGCGTGAAGTCTTATTTATTTATCTTATAATAAAATGATTGCCTACCATGCATATTTTAAAGCCAATATTTAAACAATGTAGAGAAATTACGAATTATACCAGAGGATAATTTGAAATAAAAGAACAGCACTGTCGCATTGTGTGTGTTTATGGACCTCAGAAGTTTGATATGTTTCCCCTCACCAAATCTCAGTCTGTCATTAATTCAATAGCCAGTGAGGGATGTATAAGGTCACCACTTTCCCAACATTCTTCGTCTGTGTTCTTTGATGACATAATCATTTACTAAGGACACAGAATAACAATCTTCTTTCCATGAAATTAAAACTCAAATATTTCCAATACATTTATTTAGAGCAATGGAGGGCAACCTACAGCAAAATATTTGCCAAAGCCAAAAGAAAGTCAAATGTAGATAGATTTAGAGAGCCTACATCGAAAGCCCTTTTTAAGGTACTATTATTTGAAATATGCATCTTACAGATAAATACAGATGTTTGAAAAATACAAAGGATAAACTCTGCTAATTGTGTTTAGTTCCAATAAAAGAATCTATTCAAGAACAGGCAGAACTGAATAAAATGACCTAAAACCGACCTCTGAATTAACTGCATCTGGAACTGCACTTTCAAAGGGAATACAATATTATTGCCAACTATTTGCTAAACAAAGAGTATAGCTGAACATGGGTAGCTAAATATCATTGTCTATTGCAGCAAGAGGAAATACCAACACACAAGTTAATTCAGTAATTGAGAAAATGGATAACAAAGGAAAACAACAATTTAGAATAACATATCCAAGATGATAGTGAGTTGAATAATTTTTCCAATTTTTGGTTTAACATTTCGACTGCTTTGTCAGGTCATCACAAGTTCTGGTTTAGGGAATAACCATGTTTTCAAGTGTGAACTATTTGCAGGTGTGAAGGGTAAATGGTTTTGTGAGATATACAAATGTAAGCTTAAAAACATTTACCCAGTTGTCTAATAATGTTTCTTCCAGTAAAATCATGAATTAATAGGTCCAAACATCTAAAGAGATCTGGTTCCCTCAAATCCTACCTCTCCACATGTCCCCAGTACTGCTCAAGCAACTTCAATCATCACATTGGTTAATTTGGTGAACTACATATATAACATTTGGGGGTCATGATTGCCCTTAAAAAAATCACTTTACTTAAGTAAAACCAAATTAAACTTTTGAAGAGCATTTCAGACCAATTGGACCAGTGGTCAAAACTGGAAATTTCATGGCTACCCGCATCAACGGGAAAACCTTTTATCAGTCAATATTCCAGAATGCCCATGTGGTAGACAGCTTGAAAGATGTCCAGGATGCACTATGACAGTATGACAACCTTTTAGTAGCACTGTGCCGATATAGGATTGTGATGTCCTGTAGCATGCTGGTCCTATCTATTTTTTTAAATTGAGGTCTGTATGCTGCCGTGTGTTATTTATACTATAATTGCATTGTATCGTTGTATTTGTGCGTATATGAGCTATTATATTGTATATGTTCATGAGTAGTTTGTAGTATCGTGTATGATACGGATGAATGTGGACTGTGTATGGGGGCTGCTTGTGGAATTGTGTGTGTGCATGGAGTTGTCACATTGTGTGTATGTGGGGCTGTTTGAGGTATTGCATGTGAGAGGCTTCATGTTGGGTTGTGTGCATGTATGTGGATTGTTAGCGGGTTACGTTTGTGTGGATTGTGTGTTGTGTGTGTGTTGGCTGTTCATATTATTTGTATGAAGGGAGGGTTATTCTGCATTTCTGTGTATATCTAGCAGTGTGGGTGGCTTCCCTGGGTTCAACTGGGGACCAGGCTGGCCAGGTACAGGTCAAGGACAGAAGCTGCAACAGCAACTGCGAGCTTCTCTACTCCAGTGTGGATTCCCATTCACAAGTGCTGGGAGGAAGTGATCTGAGATCACTTCCTCTATGTGCTGCAATGCATACATTGAGGATTTTCCTTCACCACCTTTTCGTATTAGCAGATATCTGAAGTTTCACTGGGACTCCTGATAGGCCAGAGCCTGTTTGGCTCTAGCAGGCTCGAGTGCCATGCAAAGACATCTTGAGTGCCGTGCATGGCACTAGTGCCGTAGGTTGCCTACCCCTGCACTATGACCTTGAAGGAATCCACATGGTAGAGAGCTAAGTGCAACATTATTTCCAACAAAAATAACTTTCAATTCTGTTTTAATAATCAGTATTCTTCCCAGACTTTTAAAATTTTAAACATTGGCCTTTTTTAATGTAAGACGAATTCCTAAGATATGAGCTACCATTAGTACCAAGTGTTATTTTAAAAAAAAAGTCAACGGTTTTTATATTTTAGGAAACAAGTGAAAAATTTTATTTTTTATTAAATACTTTTTTTACATGTGGTTCATGTAAAGGTTGTCAGTACCTCCCTAGAGAGACTCTCACTTTCAAAAGTAACCAAACAGGAGAGTATTTTGAGATTAAAGATTATATTACTAGCACCACCACGCACATTGCTCATTTGTTAATGTGTCATTGTGGTGCACAGCATAATGGTAGAACAGAGAAACAATTGAAAACTAGATTTTTAGAACATTGCAATGATATTAAGAAGAACTTTAATACCAACTTTGTGCCCCTGGCAACAAATACCTAAGTTTTAATGGATTTTGGATTCATAAACTTGGGACCATGCAGTCTGAAGGGCTTAACTTAGACTTTGACATGGTCCTTTTTTGTGATAATTTACTTTCACATGTGCATACATATGTGTATATGTATATTTATACATGTGTATGTACCTCCTTTTCCCCTCTCTCTTTCCTTCTTAAATTAATTCTAAATTTAGTTTATATATTTCCTATATATATATATATATATATAATATATATATATATATTTTTTTTTTTTTACTTTATGTCTCCTCTCTCCTCTCTTTTTTTTGTAATATATTTGTAATATATTATATTTGTATTTTATTAAATACATTTAGAAGTCTTTTTTCATATTAGTTTTTTTAAGTAAGACACTTTTTGAGCCAAATTTATTAAAGGTTACATATTTTTATTGCTCTTAATTTAAAATTTTTACTGTATATTGTATATTGTACTTAATGAGGCTTTTTAAAGAAGTTTATGTTTTGTTTATATGTGATTTGAGAATCTATTTCACAAAATAATTGAATTAAAATAAGGTTTGGACATTGGAATGCAAGAAACCTCATATTTAGAGCACATATGGAGCATATTTGGAACGCACTTGGAATGCAAGGCATCCCCGACAGAAACAATTAACCAGAAATATATAAGTAACACCCGATGTTGAAATTGAAGCTTGAATCTGCTGGCACTAAAACTCACCACTAATCTATTGGCTGCAGGTGGAACCTATTATGGAAGCCCATCGGGTTGGCTAACGGAGGTATGGGGATGTGTCACATTTTCTACTAGTGTTTTTATCTGTTGTTTATTGGGTCGGCTGAGCTTGTCAAGGAGGCAGATCAGGAGCAGAGCCATCACAAGGCAAACACAGCCTTGGCCAATCAGCATCTCCTCATAGAGATGCATTGAATCAATGCATCTATATGAGGTGAGTTCAGTATCTCCATGCAGAGGGTGGAGACACTGAATGTCAGTGCTGAACACTGTGCAGCACTGCCCCTGGAAGCACCTCTTGTAGCCATATGAGGAGTGGCCACTGGAGTTATCCCTAGGCTGTAATGTAAACACTGACTTTTCTCTGAAAAGACAGTGTTTATTGCACAAAGCCTGAAGGTAATGATTATACTCACCAAAACAAATACAGTAAGCTGTAGAAGTTCTGGTGGCTATAGTGTCCATTTAACTGCCACATTATTAAACTCCCAGAACCATAATATTGCACACATTGTGTTCATGTGACCCACATCTAATCATGATTCTCATAAGTAAAATCTCCATTTGTTTCACAGCACTGTACAGTTGTAAATTTCCCCATGTCTCTCAAATCATGTCAAGAGAACATTACTTCTAAAATTCAGTATGAGGTTTTTGGTTTCTCATGCTTTTCTCTTAATAGATTTTGTGAAGCTCACATGGAAATTCCTCCTACTCTTTAATTTAAGCCAAATGTCTGTTTAAATCATGGGTAGTCAACCTTTTAATTCCTACCGCCCACTTTTGTATCTTTGTTGATGGTAAAATTTCCTTAATGCCCACCAATGCCGCAGTAACTATTTTTCTTAGCTCAAGTGCAATTTTTTTTACATTTATTTATTTTATTTTTTTTAGAAAGGAGGTTTTTTTTTTTAAATGTGTACTTAAAGGACCACTATAGTGCCAGGAAAACAAGCTTGTTTTCCTGGCACTATAGGGTCATTAGGTCCCCCTCACCCTCAGGGCCCACCTCCCGCTGGGCTGAAGGGGTTAAAACCCCTTCAGCCACTTACCTTTTTCCAGTGCCAGGCTCCCTCTGTGCAGGGGAACTCTCCACCCCCTGTCGATGTCAGATCCAGAATGCGCGGCAAGAGCGCATTCAAACCGCCCAAAGGAAAGCATTACTCAATGCTTTCCTTTGGACGTCCAGCGTCTTCTCACTGTGATTTTCACAGTGAGAATCATAGAAGTGCCTCTAGCAGCTGTCAGTGAGACAGCCACTAGAGGCTGGATTACCCTCAGTGAAACTGCTATGTTTTCAGCTGCAGGGTTAAAACTACAGGGACCTGGCACCCAGACCACTTCATTGAGTTGAAGTGGTCTGGGTGCCTATAGTGGTCCTTTAAATTTATCTTTTTTTTGTTCTATTTTCTATTCTACTTTTTTTTTTATGTGTGTCTGTGAGGTGCAGTGTGTGTGTGTTTGTATGGGAAGGGTGTGGTGTGTGTGTGATAGGTACAGTGTGTGTGAGAAGGCAGTGTGTGTGAAGGGGGCTGTGTGTGTGAAGGGTGCTGTGTGTGTGAGCGGTGTTGTGTGTGTGTGTGAAAAGTGCAGTGTGTGTGTGAGAGGATAGTGCGTGTGTGAGAGGGGCAGTGCATGTCATGGGTATAGTGTGTGTTTGTGTTTGAAGGGTGCATAAGCTCTATGCTGTGTGTAGGTGGGTTAGATGTGAAAATCTATCTTAATGTCTATCCCTCCTCCTTCTTCTTACCTTTTACCAGGGATGGGGGACATCATGCTGCAAGCCATGGTCGTCCAGTGGTGGCATGTTCACTTTAGCCTGCAGCTCCTCTGGCTGCCGGCTGACTCTCTTGTCCTCCTGTGAGCACATCACTGAATCGGAGCTTTGCCATGGTAACACGTGTCAACACTCTGACCAGTCTGCCCGCGGGAGGAACACAGAGCTTCTCAGCCCCTTCTCCCTCTGCTCTGTTATCTATCACAGGGAGCAGTGTATCTACAGATCCCACAGACCAGACGTTTAGTAATATACAGTTTAAAATTGCTAATGCTGTGGGCCCACTATTACTGATGCTGTATAAAGCAGAAAATTAAGTCAATGCTCAGAAATCTTATACTTCATCTCTGTTGGCGTCTGAGATGGCTTTATTGAAAGCGTCCGGCAGGGCAGTGCTAATTATTGGCCAATCCTTCAACTACATCTCAAACATTTGCAGAACCTGCTGGCTCCACTCAGCAGTAATGTCTGACCTAGCCCCTAAGTAACATAAGTTCAAAAATTTGGAGGATTCTTACCTTTTCGGTCCCTCGTTCATTTAGGAGGCTAAAGGCTGTTTTAAGGCAAGGAGATCCTTTTCAGTGCTCAAAAATTCCTTTTCTGGCTACAAGAAGCGCTTTTGGACAGAGGGTCTCCCCTAATGGGCTGCAGGAGCACCTCGAAAAGCATCTCACCAGGCCCAGTACCGCCACTACAGTGGGAAACACAAGCTCCCAAGCGGTGGCAGAGGAGCTCATTTCATAGGTGGTCCAGTTTCAAAGAGAAAACCTATGCATTCAAGTAAGTGTGCCTCCTCACACACCACTAATTTGGAAGGATATTTCTTCAGACAAATGGGTTATAGAGATTTTTCAAAGAGGTTTACAACTCCCCCTTTAAGGCTCCCAGTGCAGAGGTTTGCACCCTGCAGAGAGATGAACCCAATGCTAGATGCCTCCCTTTCCCTAGCTTTAAATCAAGAGAAGATAGAGTTGGCAGACATGTCTATTACAGAATGGGTCATTCCGTTGTTTCCAATCCCAAAATCATGCAATTCCTGGAGACCGGTTCTAAATAACAGGTCTCTCAACGCTTTAATCAAAAGAAAAAGGCTCAGGATGGAGGGTTTATCAGATCTTCCAGGCTTAGTACAGAAAACATTTTTCTGCATAAAGTTAGACCTAAAAGATGCCTTCCATTCAGTCCCTATAGCCAAGAAACACAGGTGTTTTCTAAGGTTTCGGTGGAAAGGTGTGGCAGTGGACTGTTATGGTGTTTGGCCTATCCAATGCACCACACACATTCTCCAGAATTATGAAATCAGTGATAGCTCATGTCAGACTAAAAGGTTACATGTGTCTGTACTATCTAGATGACATCCTGCTCATGCACCCAAATGGGGAAGTCCTTGCTTCTCAGAGGGATAATCTTGCTTCCCTTTTACAAGACCTAGGATTTGTAGTGAATTTACAGAAACCAGTCCTAATTCCCACTCAAAGCATTCTCTTTCTGGATATTGTACTGAACACCAGGACAATGTCACTTGGAATCCCAAAAGAAAAATGGGACAAATTATTGGTGCGTCTGACCTCATCTCTCAGGTGCCAGAGTTGGTCTGTGAGAGATCTGGCAAAGATTATCTGGAAATGTATTGCTTTAACACTATGACAATTCCCCTTTACTTTGCAGAAGTCAGCTGTTTTTAGGGAATCGATTAAGACAGGGTGGCCATTGGGAATCAAAATTATTTCTCCCCAAGAAAGTCAGAGAAGAGTTGAAGTCCATCCTGGGGTTAGAAATCCCACTTCCTCGTCCCCTGTTAGAACAGCCGTTTGCAGTTACTCTGACATCAGATGACTCAAATCACGGTTGGGGTGCACTTACAGCCCAAACGCAATAAGAGGAATTTGGTCAGACCAAGAGAGACTCTTTCATATTAACATCTTGGAGTTAAGAGCAATAAAATTAGCTCTTCAGGGGCTAGTTCCTCTAAACCAGTTACGTCGGCAAAAGTCCAATCGAACAACAGGACATTGACTTATATAAACCACAGAGGAGGCAGAAGATCAAGGGGTCTTTGTTTGGAGGCTCTAGAGCTTTGGTCTGAGGCTATAGCAAATTAAGTTTGGTTTACGTTTCAGGAGAGGCGAACGATTCACAGATTCTCTCTCTCGCCAGAGTTTGTCTCTGGCACGGATTCAATTAAAGATTGCTCTATTCCAATGGATAGAAATCAATTTTGGCCAGAGACTAGTAGATCTGTTTGCATCCCAAACGTCTCCACAAACTCCTAGGTTTGTCTCCAGGATTTGGACAAAGGGAGCTTGGAAAATGTATGCACTATCTTTCCAATGGACAGATGTTCCAACCCCTTATGCCTTTCCCCCTCCATCTTTACTGATGAAAGTGCTGGAGAAGATATGCAGGGACAGGGTACAGAGTTTAGTTCTTGTTTACCCAGTATGGACCTCCAGACCAGACATATACTCCATGTTACACATCTGCTTGGGATGTAGACCTCTTATTAAATTTTCTTAATTCTTTGGATAATGCTAAAATTGATTTAAGACGGACTGCTATTAAGATGGCTTCTCTGCTGTCTTTGGCCTTGGCAGCTAGAGGGGCTGAGTTAACTCAAATCTATATTTCAGAACCGTGGTTGTCCTGGAACCCGGAAGGGTTCCATATTATACTAAAAGGGAGACAAAAAACATTCCATATTTCCCCAGGTCGAGTGGAATTGGTTTTGGTTCAAGATCCTTCTGAAACAAGCTTATGTTTAGTCAGTCTGTTACAATTATTATTATGTTATTATTTTATTATTTATATAGCGCCAACAAATTCCGCTGCGCTTTATAGTGGGTGGACGAACAAACATGTAATTGTAACCAGACAAGTTGGACACACAGGAACAGAGGGGTTGAGCTTAAATGTTAGAGGGAGTGGGATAAAGTGACACAAAAGGTAAGGATAGTATTAGACTAATGACAGTTGCAAGAGAGGAATCAGTCGGGAGCTATTAACAGTTTAATTGATACGCTTTTATGAAGAAGTGGGTTTTTAATGATTTCTTGAAGGAATGGAGAATAGGTGAGCATCTAATGGAGGAGAGAAGTGAGTTCCACAGGAATGGTGCTGCCCTCAAGAAGTCTTGAAGGTGAGCATCAGAGGTGGGAGTACGGACAGAATATAGAAGATAGAAATAAGTCTTCAGCAGAGCATAAGGGACATACTTGTATATTCGGGAGGATAGATAGGTGGGAGCAGCATTATGTAGAGATCTGAAAGCAAGAACCAGAATTTTAAATTGAGCCCTGTATCTTACAGCAAGGCAATGTAGGGACTGACAGAAGGGTAAGGCATGGGAAGTGCGGGCGGACAGCAAGATAAGCCTTGTCGTCGCGTTCATTATGGACTGTAATAGCGCAAGTTGGGAGCATGTAAGACCACTGAAAAGCGGATTACAGTAGTCAAGGCAAGAAAGGAAAGTGGAATGTACCAGCACCTTAGTGGCATCTGGTGTTAAGTAGGGTTGGATGCGCGCAATCTTTTTAAGATGAAAGTGGCAAGATTTGTCGATAGACTGAACATGAGGCGTAAAGGAGAGGTTGGAGTCAAAGATAACACCTAGGCAGCGAGCCTGCATGGTGAAGCTGATGGTAGCACCATTGACTTGAAGGGAGACAGACACAGTTGTAGCTACACTTGAGGGAGGAAAGACCAGAATTTCCATTTTGGTCAAGCTGCGTTTAAGGAAGTGGGCAGCCGTCCAGTTAGAAATAGCAGAGAGGCAGTCAGAGACACTAGTCAAGAGAAAAGAGGAGAGATCAGGAGAATTAGGATAGAGTAGTGACCATGAGATTTTGCAGTGAGTAGATCATTGGATACTTTGGTCAGTGCCGTATCCACAGAGTGCTTAGCGCGGAAACCAGACTGAAGCGGGTCTAGCAGAGAGTTGGACTCGAGGAAGTCTGTCAATCTCGCATACACAACTCTTTCAAGGATCTTGGATGCAAAAGGCAGTAGTGAGATAGGACTGTAGTTGGATGGGGAGTTAGGGTCAAGGTTGGGCTTCTTTAGAATTGGGGTTATAGTTGCATGTTTGAAGGGCGATGGAAATATGTCAGAAGAGAGAGAGAGATTAAGAATTTTAGTGAGAGGTAGAGAAAGAGAAGAAGACAGAGTACGGATGAGATGCAAGGGAATTGGATCTAGGGAGCAGAGCAGAAAGCTCTTCCGCTGTAGCGGGTGCGAATGAACATAGAACAGCAGAGGGAGTCAGGTTAGGGGAAGTATTGTAAGGGGAAGAAGAAAGTTGAGAGATCTTTTCCCTGATTGTAGAGATCTTGTCAGTGAAGTGAGTTGCAAAGTCTGAGGAGGTCAAGTTAGTAGGTGGAGGAGTAACAATAGGGAGAAGAAGAGAGGTAAATGTGTGAAATAATCATTTGGGTTCGCAGGAGAGTGTGGTTATGAGAGTATTGAAGTAATTTACTTCTGCAGAGGTAAGAGCCAAAGTTGTATGAGCACAGTATAAATTTATAGTGGAGAAAGTCAGATGCACAGTGAGACTTTCTCCAACATCGTTCAGCAGTTCTGGAGCATTTTTGGAGGTATTGAGTCAGCTTGGTGTGCCAAGGTTGTTGTTGGGGGGGCTTGTTGCATTTAAATGTAGAAGGTGCCATGATGTCTAGTTGAGAGGAGAGAGTGGAATAGTAGAAGGAGGTTGCAGAGCTAGGACAGGTGAGGTTTGAGATAGGTAAAAGGAGAGTTTGGAGATTAGTGGAGAAATGCTCTAGGTCAAGACATTGGAGGTTTCTGTGAGATTAATGTTCAGACGGTGGTGTCAATTGGGTCTTGGGTATGCCGATGTCAAAAGTGAGCAGATGGTGGTCAGATAGCGGAAAAGGAATATTGGCAAGATTAGAGGTGGTACAGAGATAGAGGCAGGTACAATCTTTCTGCTGAGTTCTGCTGAGTTTAGAAATGATTCAGTCAATTATTTATTACATCAAGGAATCCCTTTCGTCCAGCCAAGGTTAATACAATTAGAGGATCATAGAAACATAGAAACATAGAATGTGACGGCAGATAAGAACCATTCGGCCCATCTAGTCTGCCCAATTTTCTAAATACTTTCATTAGTCCCTAGCCTTCTCTTATAGTTAGGATAGCCTTATGCCTACCCCACGCATGCTTAAACTCCTTTACTGTGTTAACCTCTACCACTTAAGCTGGAAGGCTATTCTATGCATCCACTACCCTCTCAGTAAAGTAATACTTCCTGATATTATTTTTAAACCTTTGTCCCTCTAATGTAAGACTATGTCCTCTTGTTACAAACAAAGCAGTAAAGTATACACACTATACAAGATGTGAGAATCAAATATTAGGGAGAGCTCCCAGGTGTACCTCACTGACACACTTATACACATATAATCAAAAAACCAAGTGGAAAACACCTCCCAAATACGTGATAATATAAGAACAAGTACAGATAACCTGAAATATAGGTCGTGGCAGGCAAAATTGAGATAAAATAAAAAACAAACTACATACAAAATATAAAATAATATAGCAGCATATGTAATGCCATTGCCTGCCATTGGATTTTCCATTGGATTACCTTCCATATTGTTCCTGGGAGTTCCATGTCATATGGAGATATGCCTGTTATTTCTCTTCACTTGTAAGTGAGACCAATAAATTTCATTTTGTAATTTTATTACATACTTCACCATATTTGTTCTTTTATTCTTTCATATATCCCACGGAGGATCGTCTTTCCATAAGATTGCTACCCCTGGGAGGGTGAGAAGCCTGATTTCAATTTTGTTTGTGAGTGCACTTATTCCCACTAATATATCACTCACTTGTTCAGTACTGTACTATACTATGTCAGTCTTTTATTTTCTATACAGATTTCGTATATGACCCATGACCTATATTTCAGGTTATCTGTACTTGTTCTTATATTATCACGTATTTGGGAGGTGTTTTCCACTTGGTTTTTTGATTATATGTCCTCTTGTTGTGGTAGTTTTTCTTCTTTTAAATATAGTCTCCTCCTTTACTGTGTTGATTCCCGTTATATATTTAAATATTTCTATCATATCCCCCTGTCTCGTCTTTCTTCCAAGCTATACATGTTAAGATCCTTGAACCTTTCCTGGTAAGTTTTATCCCGCAATCCATGAACCAGTTTAGTAGCCCTTCTCTGAACCCTCTCTAAGGTATCAATATCCTTCTGAAGATACGGTCTCCACTACTGTGTACCATACTCCAAGTGAGGTCTCACCAGTGTTCTGTACAATGGCATGAGCACTTCCCTCTTTCTACTGCTAATACCTCTCCCTATACAACCAAGCATTCTGCATACTTTCCACAATGTCTTCGGCTGGTATTGATGTTTCTGTGTTCAAAGGCCACTCAATTAGGGATGCCTCGGCTACAAAATCAGCAGCAAAGGGCCTTCCCCTCCTTATTATCTTGAAAGCTCCCAGGTGGTTGTCCAGTAAAACCTTTGTTAGATTTTACTGGAGGCCATCAGAAGTTGAATGCCTTCAGTTTCTTAGGACCACCACCAGGTGTGTGCTATTCTACCCACTAGCTTTGCAAGGTGGCTATGACTCCCGGAGGACAAAGGAATCTATGATCTGCAAACATTCTTTGTCTTAGGGATGAGCATAACTACCTGGCAATAGCGCCCATCCCACCCGCCCCTAGTGTAAGGGTTCTGCCTGCTGGTGGTAGTTTGTTTTTCTTTACATAAGGTTATCTTGTGGTTATTCAGCCTATTTCTAACTGCTTTCTGTTTTTTATAGACTATAACTGTACTCCAAGACAAGACCATCAAACCAAGGATCCACCTAAGTAGGAAGATTGGATGCTAATAGTATCTGCAATATGAAATTCTCATGGGCTCCCTGCATAAAGAATCTGCTTTCAGAGACTTGTTACGTTTCATTTTTCTTTACAGAACTTCTTTTGTTGCAATTTAAGATGTTCCAGTTTCAGTGTCTATTTGATACTTTCTTAAGTTCATACATTGTTGCCTTGTTATCTGTTTAGCTGTATGCATTGTACAAAAGTTTTCAAGTCCATCTCATATCTCTTTACGACTTATTAAATATTTCTGCTAAGACTCCTTTATACGTCCAGTGACCTTCCCTTCCAGCTTTTCATTATTTAAAAGCATTACCTTTAACAATACCTAACTAAATTACACAATATGGGGGGCTCCTAAACATAGGGGTAGAATGAGATTCCCCCCAAAAAGCAAGGCGCAATCTGAATGTTGTGAAGTTGAATGCCAAGTTCCCCTACAAGAAATCACTCTGGTTAATAGGATTAAACATAAAATGACTACATGAACAACTTCAACTAAACAATGTAAAATAATTCTCAGAGATAGTAAACCGAAGATGCATTGAACATTTTTTCACAGTGTAATTTTAAGGACCACTGGATATCCCAAGCAATAACCTGCACTAGTATAACATTAATGAAGTGAATTGCAGACAGCTAAAATGTGGTTTGCTTATAACTTTCAGCATAAGCTATTGTTAGAGCTCATGTGATTGAGCATGTTAATATTTTACAATATATTAATCTACTCTTCCACCTTGCATTCCTTTGCCAATAACACTTGACAACTGCTACTGTGATAGATCAAATATACAATAATGGTATTATTTTACAAAAATGTTACAACGCCACAATCCATGTGTTTTGGTGCCTTAGTATTGGGAGCTTCTATTTTAAAGTACTGGATCAGTCTGTGCAATTCAATCACCAATTCAAACTTCAAACATCTCTAATTGTGTCAAAATAGGTCGGAAAACATGTATGAGAAAAGTTCATGAATATATGTGTTTCAGACAGTTTGGCCAACTGCTGTCTGTACAATAATCTATACACAAACTATCTAAAATTTTTACATGAATAGTAAATCCTTCCTGCTTGTAGAAATAGTTGTCATATTGTTGAAGAGCAAAGCGATACCAAGAAATACATTCTCAACATTGACATGGTGTCAGTTTGGTAACAGGATTAAAAATAGCAAGAGAAAAAGTGAACATTAAAATTTAAAGGATCACATTTAGTTCTAGAACTGCACTATAGAATAGAATGTATGCAGGCAGGACGTTATGACGTGCGGACGTGCTGACGCTCGGGCGCCGTGATGACGGAAGAGGAGGGGCGACCCGCCATGACCCGGTTTGAACGGAGCTGAATCTGAGGGCTACTTCTCCTGTCAAAAAAAGACACGCCATTGGTGTTGCCTGTGTTCGGTCTGTGTCTCCTTTCGCTGAGGAGCTCGTGCTGGCGCAGACTTTCTGTTTGGCTGCTCTTCGCTGCCCTCCGTCAACTTTTAAATTTCAATGGTCCCTCCGCCTGTTTTTGGCCACCTGAGAGTGGCTGCTGCTGTATACCGTTGTTAGCTGGGCTCTGGCAGCAGCTTGCACCATCACAAGCTGGTTTGGTTGGCGTCCCCCGGTGGGCGCCCGGCGTGGTGGCTCTTTGCTGCTGACAGGAAGGGCTTAAAAAATTTGCCAGGTGGTATGTTTTGTAACTCATACATCGGTTGAGGCTACTAAAGATAAGTGACGCTATTTAATTAATTGAGCAGTTTACCTAATTCTGTAATTATAAATTCCATACATTTGCTGGGACTCTCGAGGTTAATTTGTGGCATTCTGGACTGCCTTCAATAGGAGGTTACTATATTATGGCCACAAAAAAAAAATCACATGAAACACAATCCTCTATGAGGAAGGATAAAAAAGATTCTGTACAGGAGAAGATACAGGATAAATCCTTAACTACTTCTGGAATAAAAGGGAATCATGACATGTCACACATGTCATGTGTCCTTAAGGGGTTAAAGGCCAGTTTAGACGAGATAAAATCTGAATTGGCAGCAATGGCCGTAGAAATTAAATCAGATATAAAATTGGAAATAAATATGCTTGCAGCAAAAATGGATGGTTTTGAGGCAAAATTAAAAGATTTGGACTCCCAAGTAAAACACCTGACAGATGAATGCTAAAAGGCACATCGCAATATTTCAGACCTCGGACTTTAAATGAGCGTTCTAGAAGACCAATCCAGGTGAAAAAACCTGTGCTTCAGAAATTTGGCAGAGAAGGGAAGCCAGGACGATGCTAAGCAAATTGTGATAGATTACATCTCTGCGTTGGGAATTACATGTTACTCATTAGAACAGCCAATAGAAAGGTGTCACAAACTATTTAAACCGCAATCAATCCAGAACGATTTACCTCGTGATATTATGGCATGCTTCTTTTCATATGACTTTAAAGATTCGATTTTAAAAGCTGCTAGATCAAATTCGATTTCCTCGGGACCCATCCAGAATGTCAAAGTGTTTCAGGACTTATTTGAAACTAGATCTAAAAGAAAATTGTTCAGCTCTGCCACCCAAATTCTAAGGAGTCATAACATAAAATATAGGTGGCTCTTCCCTTTAAAATTAAGTTTGATATATAATGGGAAAAATAGTTTGATTCAAATGCGAATTTAATAGAATGGTTGAAAAGAAATAAATTGCTTGTGTAGATATACAAATTACGGTTATAAGGATGTGTTTCTGTTAAAAACGAATATATATTTTTTTTAATTTTTTTTTCCTGTACACCCTAATTATTATTATTTTTTTAACTTTGTTGGAGCCCATTTGGGCGTCATATCATAAATGTGAACCCAATTTGTAGCCGATTAGAGAAGACGTTAATATATTGAATTACTCTCCTGTATCTCACGGGAAGATCACAATGAATAGTTATAAATTTGAAAATGTCACTGCAATATAGGTCACAATGCACTTATATTATTTAAAGTTCACTGTATATGTATATAGTTTTTATATTGGTTTCACAATATTCCCTGAATTTAAAATTAAGGAAGGTGTACTTATAGGAAAAGAAAAAAAAAAAATTTAATTTTTTTTTTTTTAAATTTTTTTTCAAAAGCAAACCCAATGTGATTGTGACCAGAATTCGTATCACTTAAGAAAAATACAATGAATTATGATAAACATAAATCTGAGTGTACTATAGGACACAATGCACTTTTATTGCTTACATAACAATATATACGTGCACAGTTCTGTATTGCATTGGTCTCAAGACTAGTCCTGAATTTAAATTTAGGGAAGGTATATCTATAGGTAAAGAAGAAATAATTAATTTGGAGCAAACTCACTTTGCAAGGTTACTTGGTGTTAATAGAGTTCGCATAATAGATGAAGAGTATTTTTTTTTTCCTCTGGACCTATTTAAGTTTACCCCCAAAAGATCTCTGCATAAAAATGAGGTCTACTTAAATTTGTTTAGAGAGATGTTAGTTTATTGCTTTATGAATGTCACAAGGAGATTTTATTAAATGGGTATTAACAATCAATTATCCTCGTATTTAAGGCATTAATGCTTTATTGGCCTTATACGCCACTGTATATCCCCCAGTAATCTTTGTGGTATTATGGCATGTTTTGAATTTAGAAAGTCTATGAAGTTGTACCTACTCGTTCTGGGTTAAGATCATTCTATTAGCAGCGGTGTGCTAGTGGATTTATTTTGTACGATTATAATTATGTTGTATAATGATGGGGGAGTGACCTTCGGTCATAGGCCCCTCGGTCATGTAGTTGGGTCTCCCCTCTTGTGTAGTCATACTACATTATTTTCATTGTGCCCTGATGGGAAATTAATGGATTCATTAGTTTTATACTTTCAGGTAATTGTTTGGTGTGCGGTGATGTCGGATTGGTGTATAATCTGACATCAGAGTGTCTTTGTTTTAAGTTTTTTTTATTTTCTCTTTTTTTGTTGTTTCTTTTTCTGAGCAGGAGGTTTCCAAAGGATAACAATTAGGTATTCTTATGCTGAAGATACTATCTATAAACGCCCAGGGGCTTAATACTGATAGGAAAAGAAATCGATTGTATAACTCTTTGGTGGAACATAACATCCAGGTTGCTTTTCCACAGGAAACCCATTGGCTTAAGGATTCTAGACAAAGATGGGGTGGAGACAATTATTCAATAATTATTAATGCTTCCTTAATGGATAAAAAAAAGAGGGGTTGCACTTGTATTTAATAAAGATCTCAAAATGGATATTATACACTTGGAATTTGATCCAGACGCTAGGTTTATTATTTTGGTTTGTAATATCGATAATAGGATCTATACTTTGGTTAATGTATATCTCCCCAATGTTGATCCAATGGCTAAATTCTCTGTAATAATAAATAAATAAATAATAAAGTTGACTAGATATCTAAGGGCTCTTTGATTATTGCTGGTGACTTTAATTGTGCTAATGATACCAAATTAGACAAGACAGCTATACCTTCATCCATGAATAATAAAAGAATCATGAAACAGGCTAAAAAAATTACATAGCATTTGTAAACAATTTAATCTTTATGACATTTGGAGACTATTCCATCCCTTTCAAAAAGATTACTCTCATTTATCTAGTGTTCATGGTACCTATTCAAGGATTGATTACTGTCTAACTAACTCAAATACAATTCCTCTTTTTAACTCATTATTATTATTATCAAGGAAAATCCTTGGTCTGACCACAGCTTTGTTCTGTTTGATCTTGGTAACAACCCCCCATTGTCCTGTACCACCTGGAGACTGAACGATTCCCTTATTAAAGACGACCAAAATAGGGAGGAGTTGTCCAAGTCATTAGACTATTTTTGGGCCGAAAATAATCCGGTTGATACTTCTCCTCTGATTAATTGGTGCACTCACAAATCTGTCATGAGGGGTTATCTAATTAAAATGGGTTATATTTATAAGAAAAAAAATTGCAAGAATTTAAAAGATTTATATAATGAATTTTATTACTGCTCTCATTTAAATAAACAATATTCCACTCTAGACTTAAGAACCCGTTTAAAACAGC